>CM061750.1:307451342-308106667 GCA_030979885.1 Lolium multiflorum
GTCGCATAAACTCACCATGCAACAGTACAGCGCTAACAAGTGGTGAGAATAACTTTAGCCGATTGTTGGAATCGGCCTCCTTTGCAGTTGTATTATGTGAAAGGTCTCTACTCTACCTGTATTCCACTACTACGTGACATGCTTGATGTGAGATCCTTGCTTTTCTTTTTTTGGGGCCGATCGCAGGGATCGGCCTTGCCACGTACGTCCATAGACTTGGATCTTGCTACTCTGTAAGGCCAGTGGATAAGACCAGCCTCACCCCGTTTTTTGAAGCTTCGATGCGCTCACAGCCGTCCAGATTGATCCCAGAGATCGGCTCTTGGTCGTCTGCATCCCAAATGTTCATGCCAGCCAAAGAGATCTCGATCGAGTCATCTGCACGAACAACCTCCACTTCATCTCCATCCCATTGTATGATGCACTGATGCATTGTGGACGGAATGCAACAGTTAGCGTGGATCCAATCCCTTCCTAGCAGGACAGCGTAAGTGCTTTTGCTGTCGACGATGAAGAATGACGTAGGGATGGTTTTTCGGCCCACGGTTAGGTCCACGTTCAGAACACCCTTGGCTTCTGACGCTTGGCCGTTGAAATCGCTTAGTGTGACGTTGGTCTTGATCAGATCTTCATTGGAACGTCCCAAACATCGTAACATGGAGTACGGCATTATGTTGACTGCTACTCCCGTGTCAACCAGCATTTTGCTGATAGGCTGCCCATTGATATAACCTTTCAAGATGCCTGTAGCTCCTCTCTCGTGGCTTCTCAAAGATGACTGGCCGCGGGCCGCAATCAAACTGTGCCACTGACACTTCCTCGTCTCTTGGAGCACAAAACTCTGACGGGAGAATGAACACCATGTTTGTATCAGCCGATGCCTCTGCATCGGCTTTTGTCTGCTTGGGTCGCCACACTTTCTTTGGTGGGCGAGTCTCCATCTCCAATGTTTGCTGAATTTTCACGGCCAGATCGGGCCGTGCTTTCCTCAACGTGTACAGGTACTGCGCCTCGGCTTCCTCCAAGTTTCGTAGCCGTTGCACTCTGCGCTTTTGGGAGTGGCTGAGTCCATCAGGACACCACCTTGGCCGGTGATATCTATCTTCTTCTTCATCCGACTCCTCGAAGTCTTCATCTCGAGACGACTCAGCTCGTCTGTTCTGAGGTGGGAGAGGCCCTAGACGCTTGAACACTGAAACTTCATTTGTTCCCTTCCTCTTCTGTCTACATTCTGGGCAGTTCTCGATTGTTGGCAATCGGCTCATTCCTGAGTCCCAGCAGTGTTTGAAGAAAGGACAGTCCCAATGCTTATCCATGTCCTCTTGCTCTCTTGACCTCCCTCTAGCGTGACGCTCATACCCTTCATTGTTTCTATCATATCGACGGTATTTCCTGTCATCTGCATCAGACCGACGATATCTCTCATCATCTACGTCGTAGCGCCGACGTCGGTCATACTGCTGCTCATATTTGTTAAGGAGGTGCGCGGAAAGTGGTCGTTGATACCGCACGCTTCTCACCTCTTCCTCAGTCAAATACCGTCTGTCATCATACTGGGGCCGGTCGCGTGGATCGGCCTCCTCTTTATCTTTGCCACGGGAGTGACTGCTTTCAGCTTTATCCTTGCTATGGCGATCTGCAAGCCCTGCCATGTTGATATCAAAAGAGAAACCTGGCTCGCGTCTTATGCAGTGGCTGAGATCCACCATGTTGAGTCAGGAAACGGATGCGTGTCAACTCTCATGGCAAACTGACCGAAGAGTAATCGGCCTTGTTCTATCGCCATTTGAATCTCGTCCGCGCAAGACTTTGCAACACAGGCATGAGTGAACGGATGCTACTTATGAGTGGTCTGCTCATCTCTTGTAACGGGATTTTAGGCCTTCGGGTAACTTCACTGTTTTTCCTTTAGCAAAGAAATCAAAATCGGCTTCCGTTTTGCTTAAATCAAAATCAAACCCTTTTGTGCCCCGGTTGTTTCACCCACTTGCAGGACACGGGCTTTGCCCCCCGAGTCCATTCACCACGGCGACTTCCTGATCTTCTGCAGAATCTTCATCTTCTTCCATCTCGATCAGGGCGACGCTGAACTTGTCCTCGTACACTCGTGTGGCGCCCGTTCATACGATACCAATTTTTGAACCATATGCGCCGTTGAATTGTAGTCTGCTTGAAGGTCACATCTTTGAGCGGCGCTGATGTGCCTGCTATCGCCAAACTCGACCGTCTTTTCGTATAGCTCCAACCGAATAACATCGGTTCCCGACGGTCCTGAAGCGCTAATGTATTGACACCGTTTCTCCTCGCCTTTGCCGCACTCGGAGCCGGCAATGCCGCCTTCAGTAGCTTCTGAATGATACTGTATGTGAAACTGCTCTTCCAGCTGCTTCCATGTTCGAACCGAATCTGGTGGCAACGAGGTGTACCACCCAAAGGCCGGACCCGTGAGAGATTGTGAAAAGAACCTCACACGTAGCTCGTCTGAAGCTGAGACCATGCCCAACTGTGCCAAATATCGGCTCACGCAATTGAGCTCCCTTCTGATCCACTGAATTTTGTGAAGTCAGGGAGCCGATACTTAGGCGGTAGTGGGATTAGGTCATACTCGTTGGGATACGGCTTGGAATAGCCGATCATTCTCTTCTTCGGCAGGATGCCGAACTGGTCTCTCAAGATTGCAGTGATCTGATCCACCGTAGGAGCTGCAGAGGTTGAGCGTTCATGACTTGTTCCGGTGGCATATTTAGCTAGCCACGCCTGTTTCTCAGCATCTGCTCCAGAACTGCTTCCTGCTCCAGCAACTACTCCTGTAGCGATCCCTCCTGCCGTAATCTGGTTCATCCAGTTGTTGCAGTCCGGCACGTACGTGCACACGTATCCATGTGGAATCTCCTTGGGCGGCTCATACAGGAATTGGTAATCGCCAGGATCGCCTCCAACCTTGTAGACGACGTACGCCGGTGAACCTTGTTGCTGTGGAGCTGCCAACGTGTATGGCAGTGGTGGCCTAGTTAGAACGGTATTTCTCCCTGGTGAGTTCCTAGAGCAGGTCCTGACGGAGAATACTGATGCTTCATGATTTCTTGAACCACACGAAGCGCAACACGCTCAAGAGTGTTCACCAGGCTCTCAGAATGCCGATGTAGAGAATGAGCCACAACATAGTTAATTTCCTGGCGCAGGGCTCTGGTACGGTCCTCCGAAGGGAGAGACAGATCTATCCCCTCAAACACGCCTTCGGGTTGGAACCCTTTGAACCTAATCCCGTGCGAACGGGTCTTCTCGAAAGAGCCGATGAGATCGGCTTCGAAGATGGCCTTGAGCTCATCGTATTTCTTCTTGTGCTCTGCAGGCAGATCTTCATACTTGATCTGTTCGTCCGCCATCTCGGATGCAGGTGTTGACGTGGTTGTTGTAGAAGATTGTCCCACCGGGCGTGCCAGAATGTGTTGCCTGCCAAAACCCACCGGCGAGCAGTGGTTAAGCAACACGAAGAGCCGGGAGGCTTCCAAGACTGCAGGGGGCCCTGGTCCCTCGACGTCGTCCCGCAAATGTTCCAGCACACGTCCTAGCGGTTGCAAGGGCGTGCCACCTGACCTATACCTGGTCAGGAAGGTGTTGGATTGCTTCGATTAGTTTCCTGCATGGTAGACACGTAAACATTAAATACGAGCCCGATCGGCTCTCAGGTTGCCCTGTGGATCGGCTCAAAGAGCCGATCGCCCCATGGTTCACGTCGGGTTAACGATGACATGGGGCTCCTGCTTGATCAATATAAAGTTAAACCAATCTACGACAGTTTAGGGTTTTCACCGCATGATCGGAACATCCTACGCGTAGTTGAGCCTAATAGACACGAAAGATAATGGAAAACTAACCCTAAAAGAGGCCTAAAAACCAACATTAAGTCAATTCCCGGAACATCCCTCTTAGGACTAACAAACCATACCTTACGCACTACCGGATCGTTCAACCCGTTTGCAAGGCCTAACCATACGTATTAAACCAATCCTTGAAGAATCAAGGAGCAACTATAACGGATTGGATCTACTAAATAACGAACAAGCAAGGTGCTGCCCTTACACCTAGATAGGTATAAGGGCAGCTAGATATCGAGGGACGGCATAGCTAAGCAAATATGCATAAGAAAAGCATCCATGCAAGCCCCAAAACATCTATGATAAATAGTGCTACTCGCCATCAACAACGCTTCAGCACGAGCAACACAAGGTAACGAATAAACGTGCCTGCCTAGATCGCAAGATGCGATCTAGGCAGGCATGATGCTTACCCGGAAGAAACCCTCGAAGAAAGGGGTGGATGCGCCTGGTTTGTGTTTGTTGTGAACGTGATTGTCCTCCTTTCGATAACCCTAGATACATATTTATAGTCCAAGGGACTTTCTAATTCGGGCGTGCACCTAACCGTGCACGGGTTAAACTCTATCTTTTAATTCTAAACTAAGATGCAATCTACTATATTACAGATACACGGGCAATCTAGCCCAAACTCTTCGCGCAAGGCCGCTTCAGAGATGCTCCACGCGTATATCCTTCAAGCCCATCTCAACTTACGGCCCATCTCCTGATTTGGCCAAAATTTGATACATGTGTTATGTAAACAACAAGGAGTCCCTAGTAAGCCTCTTGTATAACTAGCTTGTTGATTAATAGATGATCATGGTTTCGTGATCATGAACATTGGATGTTGTTAATAACAAGGTTATGTCATTGGGTGAATGATATAATGGACATACACCCAAATAAGCATAGCATGAGATCAAGTCATTAAGTTCAACTTGCTATAAGCTTTCGATACATAGTTACCTAGTCCTTCGACCATGAGATCATGTAAATCACTTACACGGAAGGTACTTTGATTACATCAAACGTCATTGCGTAAATGGGTGGCTATAAAGATGGGATTAAGTATTCGGAAAGTATGAGTTGAGGCATATGGATCAACGGTGGGATTTGTCCATCCCGATGACGGATAGATATACTCTGGGCCCTCTCGGTGGAATGTCGTCTGATTAGCTTGCAAGCATGTGACTGGTTCACAAGAGATGACATACCACGGTACGAGTAAAGAGTACTTGTCGGTAACGAGGTTGAACTAGGTATGGAGATACCGATGATCGAACCTCGGACAAGTAAAGTATCGCGTGACAAAGGGAATCGGTATCGTATGTAAATGGTTCAATCGATCACTAAGTTATCGTTGAATATGTGGGAGTCATTATGGATCTCCAGATCCCGCTATTGGTTATTCGGAGAGAAGTCTCGACCATGTCTGCATAGTTCGCGAACCGTAGGGTGACGCGCTTAAGGTTCGATGTCGCATAAGTAGATATGGAATATGGTATGGAGACGAAGTTTGTTCGGAGTCTCGGATGGGATCCAGGACATCACGAGGAGGTCCGGAATGGTCCGAAGAATAAGATTCATATAAGGGAAGTTGATTTCTAGGTTTCGGAAAAGTTCGGAATTTTTCCGGTGGAAGACCGGAAGGTTCTAGAAGGTTCCGGACCACCATGGGGCCCACGACCCGGGAGGCCCACATGGGCCGAGGGGGTGCTGCCCAGCCCTAATGGGCCAGGCGCACCAAGCCTCAAGGCCCAGGCCGGCCAACCCTTAGGGTTTCCCCAAAACCCTAAGGAGGGGATCAACTTGGGGGGCAAGACTCCCCCCTTGGCCGCCGCCCCCCCTAACCCTAGATGGGAAAGGGGGCCACCCCAGCCGACCCTCCCCCTATATAAAGAGGGGAGGGGGTGGCCGGCCACCACCCCTTGATACCTCTCTGGCCGCCCTCTCCTCCTCCTGCTCAGGCTTGGCGAAGCCACTGCGTTCTTCCTCCTCCACTACCACCACGACCTCGTCTTTGCCAGGATTGAGGAGATCTACCACACCTCCGCTGCCCGCTGGAAGGGGAGAGGAAGGGCTTCATCGACACCGTACGCGCGACCGAGTACGGAAGTGCTGCCGGATTGCAGCACCGGGACGATCGTCTACACCAACAACGAGATCTAATCTCGTAGGCTTTGGAATCTTCGAGGGTTAGTCTCACATACATCTCGTTGCTTCGATCTTGATAGATTAGATCTTGCCTCTTCCTAGATTGGATCTTGGTTTTGTTCTTATTCGCGGTAGAAATTTTTTGTTTTCCATGCAACGAACCCATCAGTGGTATCAGAGCCGTGTCTATGCATAGATCTGTTGCACGAGTAGAACACAATGGTTTTGTGGGCGTTGATGCTTTTGTTGTCTTTAGTTATGTGTACTTTGATCTTGCGGGATGGTGGGATGAAGCGGCCCGGGCTAACTTTACATGACCGCGTCTCATGAGACTTGCTCCACGCTTGACATGCAACTTGTATTGCATAAGTGGCTTTGCGGGTGTCTGTCTCTCTCACCATAGTTAAGATTCAATTTACTATTTCTATTGACAACACTCGTATCACAAACCCACGACGTGGTTAAGCAACACGAAGAGCCTGGAGGCTTCAAGGGCTGCGAGGACCCTGGTCCTCGACGTCGTCCCGCAAATGCTCGGCACAGACCTAGCGGTTGCAAGGCGTGCCACCTGACCTATACCCGGTCAGGAAGGTGTTGAATTGCTTCGATTAGTTCCCTGCATGGTTCACGTAAACATTAAATACGAGCCCGATCGGCTCTCGGTTGGTGATCGGCTAAGAGCCGACGCCCCATTGTGGTTCTGGTTGACAATGGCATGGGGCTCCCCGCTGATCAGTATAAAGCTAAACCAATCTACGACAGTTTAGGGTTTTCACCGTATGATCGGAACGTCCTACGCGTAGTTGAGCCTAATAGACACGCAAGATAATGGAAAACTAACCCTAAAGAGGCCTAAAAACCAACGTTAAGTTAATTCCCGGAACAATCCCTCTTAGAGCTAACAAACCATACCTAGCGCACTACCGGATCGTTCAACCCGTTTGTAAGGCCTAATCATACAGATATTAAACCAATCCTTGAAGAACCAAGGAGCAACTATAACGGATCGATCTACTAAACAACGAACAAGCAAGACGCTGCCCTTACACCTGGATAGGTGTAAGGGCAGCTAGATATCAAGGGACGGCACAGCTAAGCAGATATGCATAAGAAAAGCATCTATGCAAGCCCCAAAACATCTATGATAAGTAGTGCTACTCGCCATCAACAACGCTTCAGTACGAGCAGCACAAGGTAAACGAATTGTGCTGCCTAGATCGCAAGATGCGATCTAGGCAGCATGATGCTTACCCGGGAGAAACCCTCGAAAGAAGGGGTGGCGATGCGCCTGATTTGTTTGTTGTGAACGTGATTGTCCTCCTTTTCCGATAACCCTAGATACATATTTATAGTCCAAGGGACTTTCTAATTTGGACGTGCACCTAACCGTGCACGGGTTAAACTCTATCTTTTAATCTAAACTAGAATACGATCTAATATATTCACAGATACACGGGCAATTAAGCCCAAACTCCTCGCGCAAGGCCGCTTCAAAGATGCTCCACGTGTGTATCTTTCAAGCCCATCTTCACTTACGGCCCATCTCCTGATTTGGCCAAAATCCGGTGATAACACATGCCCCCTGGTTTTGGTAATGATAATTTCAAAACCACTGTGTTTTTCCTTCGAAGGGTCATGTCATGGCAGGGCAGAACCGTCGCAGTATTCTTCATCATGACGCCTTGCCTTCTCAACTTCTCTGCACGATTTGACAGTTTTGGCACCACATCCTTGGAAACTGTTCGAGCATTGAATCCCCAATATATCTCTTTTTATTTAACCGCATCGAACAGTTCACCTCTTCATCCCCCTGCTCCAAACCAGCCATCGGCCAAAAAAACCCTCTTCTCCTCTGTAACCATGTCTTCCTCTTCCTCCTCCCAATCCTCTTCCTCGAGTGAGCTGGAGCCAGAAGTCAATCAGATGGCCATTGATACGTCTCCAACGTATCGATAATTTCTTATGTTCCATGCTACTTTATTGATGATACCTACATGTTTTATGCACATTATATGTCGTATTTACGCATTTTCTGGAACTAACCTATTAACAAGATGCCGATGCCAGTTCCTGTCGCTGTTTTTGGTTTCAGAAACCTAGTAACGAAATATTCTCGGAATTGGACGAAATCAACGCCCAAGTTCCTATTTTGCCGGAAGCATCCAGAACACCCGAGAGCCGCGGAGGGCCCCTGTGGGCCAGATGACATGGTGGCGCGGCCAGGCTGGGCCGCGCCACCCTATGGTGTGGTCGCCCTTTGACCCTCTGCGCCGCCTCTTCGCCATATAAAGCCCCTGACGAAACCCACACAGAAAGCCACGATACGAGAAAAGTTCCGAGCCGCCGTCATCGCGAAGCCAAGATCGGGGGACAGGAGTCTCTGTCCGGCACCCGCCGGAGCGGGGAAGTGCCCCCGGAAGGCTTCTCCATCGACACCGCTGCCATCTCCACCGCCATCTTCATCACCGCTGCTGCTCCCATGAGGAGGAGTAGTTCTCCATCGAGGCTCGGGGCTGTACCGGTAGCTATGTGGTTCATCTCTCTCCTATGTAGTTCAATACAATAATCTCATGAGCTGCCTTACATGATTGAGATTCATATGATGATGCTTGTAATCTAGATGTCATTATGCTAGTCAAGTGGGTTTTACTTATGTGATCTCCGGAGACTCCTTGTCCCACGTGTGTAAAGGTGACAGTGTGTGCACCGTGTGGGTCTCTTAGGCTATATTTCACGAAGTACTTATTCACTGTTGAAGAGCGTAGTGAAGTGCTTATTTATATCTCTTTATGATTGCAATGTGCATCGTATCACAATTTATCTATGTGCTACTCTAGCAAAGTTATTAAAGTAGTTTTATTCCTCCTGCATGTGTGCAAAGGTGACAGTGCGTGCACCAGTGTTAGTACTTGGTTTATGCTATGATCATGATCTCTTGTAGATTGCGAAGTTAACTATTGCTATGATAATATTGATGTGATCTATTCCTCCTACATATGCATGAAGGTGACAGTGTGCATGCTATGCTAGTACTTGGTTTAGTCGTTTTGATCTATCTTACACTAAAGGTTACTAAAACATGAGCATTATTGTGGAGCTTGTTAACTCCGGCATTGAGGGTTCGTGTAATCCTACGCAATATGTTCATCATCCAACAAAAGTGTAGAGTATGCATTTATCTATTATTTATGTGATCAATGTTGAGAGTGTCCACTAGTGAAAGTGTAATCTAGGCCTTGTTCCCAAATACTGCTGAGTTACTACTGCTTGTTTATTGTTTCACTGCGTTACTACTGTTGCAATACTACCACCATCAACTACACGCCATCAAGCTATTTTCTGGCACCATTGCTACTGCTCATATATATTCATACCACTGTATTTCACTATCTCTTCGCCGAACTAGTGCACCTATTTGGTGTGTTGGGGACACAAGAGACTTCTTGCTTTGTGGTTGCAGGGTTGCATGAGAGGGATATCTTTGACCTCTTCCTCCTGAGTTCGATAAACCTTGGGTGATCCACTTAAGGGAAAACTTGCTGCTGTTCTACAAACCTCTGCACTTGGAGGCCCAACACTGTCTACAGGAAAGGAGGGGAACGTAGACATCAAGCTATTTTCTGGCGCCGTTGCCGGGAGGAAAGGTAAAAGGTACTCACACTCCGGATCTCGGCTACTAAGCTATTTCCGGCGCCATTGTACTCGAAGCTATTTCCTTTAGACTCTGCAATTGCGACATTTGGTTTCTTGTTTACACTAGTTAGGCATAATGGAAAACAACAAAAATATGAGAGATCTTTATGAACTTTATCTTGAATTAGGACATGATGTGTTTGAAGAAAGAATTAAAAAACCCATGGAACTTTATATGCATGATAATGGGAATGTTATTAGTATGAATGCTTTGAACACCATTGTTGCTAATGCTATGGAAAATTCTAAGCTTGGGGAAGCTGGCTTTGATGAGCATGATATTTTTAGTCCCCCAAGCATTGAGGAGAAAATTTACTTTGATGATACTTTGCCTCCTATTTATGATGATTATAATGATAGTAGTCTTTTGTTACCACCTGTTATGGAGGATAAATTTGATTATGATTACAATATACCTCCTATATTTGATAGCTACTTTGTTGAATTTGCTCCCACTACAACTAATAAAATTGATTATGCTTATGTTGGGAGTAGTAATTATTTTATGCATGAGACTCATGATAAGAATGCTTTATGTGATAGTTATATTGTTGAGTTTGCTCATGATGCTACTGAAAGTTATTATGAGAGAGGAAAATATGGTTGTAAAAAAATTTCATGTTACTAAAACACCTCTCTATGTGCTGAAATTTTTGAAGCTACACTTGTTTTATCTTCCTATGCTTGTTACTTTGCTCTTCATGAACTTGTTTATTTACAAGATTCCTATGCATAGGAAGCATGTTAGATTTAAATGTGTTTTGAATTTGCCTCTTGATGCTCTCTTTTGCTTCAACTACTATTTCTTGCGAGTGCATCATTAAAACTGCTGAGCCCATCTTAATGGCTATAAAGAAAGAACTTCTTGGGAGATAACCCATGTGTTTTTTTACTACAGTACTTTGTTTTATATTTGTGTCTTGGAAGTTGTTTACTACTGTAGCAACCTCTCCTTATCATGTTTTTGTGCCAAGTAAAGTTTCTATGTCAAAGTTGATGTTATATTTGGGATCGCTGCGCAGAAACAGCATTGTCTGTCACGAATCTGGGCACAGTTCTCTGTAGAAAATTCGAAAAAATCTGCCAATTTACGAGCGTGATCCTCAGATATGTACGCAACTTTCATTAGTTTTGAGTTTTTCCATTTGAGCAAGTCTGGTGCCATCTTTAAATTCGTCTTTACGGACTGTTCTGTTTTTGACAGATTCTGCCTTTTATTTCGCATTGCCTCTTTTGCTATGTTGGATGAATTTCTTTGATCCATTAATGTCCAGTAGCTTATGCAATGTCCAGAAGTGAAAAGAATGTTTGTGTCACCTCTGAACATGTGAATTTTGATTATGCACTAACCCTCTAATGAGTTTGCTTGAAGTTTGTGTGAAGGAAGTTTTCAAGGGTCAATAGAAGAGGGTGATATAATGATCGAGAAGAGTGAAAGGTCTAAGCTTGGGGATGCCCCCGTGGTTCATCCCTGCATATTTCAAGAAGACTCAAGCATCTAAGCTTGGGGATGCCCAAGGCATCCCCTTCTTCATCGACAACTTATCGGTTTCTTCTAGTGAAACTATATTTTTATTCCATCACATCCTATGTATTTTACTTGGAGCGTCTGTGTGCTTTTGTTTTTGTTTTTGTTTTGTTATCTTAGTTCTCTGAATAAGTTCATCCTTGTGTGGGAGAGAGACACGCTCTGCTGGTTCGTATGAACACATGTGTTCTTAGCTCATAATATTCATGGCGAAGTTTCCTCTTCGTTAAATTGTTATATGGTTGGAATTGAAAAATGCTACATGTAGTAATTGGTAAAATGTCTTGGATAATGTGATACTTTGCAATTGTTGTGCTCATGTTTAAGCTCTTGCATCATATACTTTGCACCCATTAATGAAGAAATACATAGAGCTTGCTAAAATTTGGTTTGCATAATTGGTCTCTCTAAGGTCTAGATAATTTCTAGTAAAGAGTTTGAACAACAAGGAAGACGGTGTAAAGTCTTATAATGTTTACAATATGTCTTTTATGTGAGTTTTGCTGCACCGGTTCATCCTTGAGTTTTCTTCAAATAACCTTGCTAGCCTAAACCTTGTATCGAGAGGGAATACTTCTCATGCATCCAAAATCCTTGAGCCAACTACTATGCCATTTGTGTCCACCATACCTACCTACTACATGGTATTTCTCCGCCATTCCAAAGTAAATTGCTTGAGTGCTACCTTTAAACAATTCAAAAGTTATTACCTCTTATTTGTGTCAATGTTTTATAGTTCATGAGGAAGTATGTGGTGTTTTATCTTTCGATCTTGTCATTTACTTTTGACAGACTTTCACAATGGACTAGTGGCTTCATCCGCTTATCCAATCAATAATTTTGCAAAAAGAGCTGGCAATGAGGTTCCCAGCCTCAATTAATTAACTTGCATTAATAATTCTCTTCACATGTTTTGCTCTATCTATCAGTAAGCAACTTAAATTTGCAAATAGACACTCCTCCATGGTATGTGAATGTTGGAAGGCACCCGAGGATTCGGTTAGCCATGGCTTGTGTAAGCAAAAGGTTGGGAGGAGTGTCATCCATAAATAAAGAAAAACTAAACTAAAGTACATGTGTAAACAAAAGAGAAGAGGGATGATCTACCTTGCTGGTAGAGATAACGTCCTTCATGGGAGCCGCTCTTGAAAGTCTGGTTGATGAGGTAGTTAGAGTACCCGCTACCATTCGTTGACAACAACAAACACCTCTCAAAGCTTTATTTTTATGCTCTCTTTATGTTTTCAAAATCAAAGCTCTAGCACAAATACAGCAATCGATGCTTTCCTCTTTGAAGGACCTTTCTTTTACTTTTATTGTTGAGTCAGTTTACCTATTTCTCTCCACCTACCTCAAGAAGCAAACACTTGTGTGAACTGTGCATTGATTCCTACATACTTGCTTATTGCATTTGTTATATTACTCTATGTTGACAATTATCCATGAGATATACATGTTACAAGTTGAAAGCAACCGCTGAAACTTAATCTTCCATTATGTTGCTTCAATGTCTATACTTTAAATTATTGCTTTATGAGTTAACTCTTATGCAAGACTTATTGATGCCTGTCTTGAAAGTGCTATTCATGAAAAGTCTTTGCTTTATGATTCACTTGTTTACTCATGTCATTACCATTGTTTTGATCGTTGCATTCATTACATATGTTTACAATAGTATGATCAAGATTATGATGGCATGTCACTTCAGAAATTATCTTTGTTATCGTTTTACTGCTCGGGACGAGCAGAACTAAGCTTGGGGATGCTGATACGTCTCCAACGTATCGATAATTTCTTATGTTCCATGCTACTTTATTGATGATACCTACATGTTTTATGCACATTATATGTCGTATTTACGCATTTTCCTGAACTAACCTATTAACAAGATGCCGGAGTGCCAGTTCCTGTTTTTGGTTTCAGAAATCCTAGTAACGAAATATTCTCGAATTGGACGAAATCAACGCCCAGGTTCCTATTTTGCCCGGAAGCATCCAGAACACCCGAGAGCCGCCGAGGGCCCCTGTGGGCCCCGATGACATGGTGGCGCGGCCAGGGGCTGGGCCCGCCACCCTATGGTGTGGTCGCCCCTTTGACCCTCCTGCGCCGCCTCTTCGCCTATATAAAGCCCCTGCATCGAAAACCCTTACAGAGAAAGCCACGATACGAGAAAAGTTCCAGAGCCGCCGTCATCGCGAAGCCAAGATCTGGGGGACAGGAGTCTCTGTTCCGGCACCCTGCCGAGCGGGGAAGTGCCCCGGAAGGCTTCTCCATCGACACCGCCATCTCCACCGCCATCTTCATCACCGCTGCTGCTCCCATGAGGAGGGAGTAGTTCTCCATCGAGGCTCGGGGCTGTACCGGTAGCTATGTGGTTCATCTCTCTCCTATGTAGTTCAATACAATAATCTCATGAGCTGCCTTACATGATTGAGATTCATATGATGATGCTTGTAATCTAGATGTCATTATGCTAGTCAAGTGGGTTTTACTTATGTGATCTCCGGAGACTCCTTGTCCCACGTGTGTAAAGGTGACAGTGTGTGCACCGTGTGGGTCTCTTAGGCTATATTTCACGAATACTTATTCACTGTTGAAGAGCGTAGTGAAGTGCTTATTTATATCTCTTTATGATTGCAATGTGCATCGTATCACAATTTATCTATGTGCTACTCTAGCAAAGTTATTAAAGTAGTTTTATTCCTCCTGCATGTGTGCAAAGGTGACAGTGCGTGCACCGTGTTAGTACTTGGTTTATGCTATGATCATGATCTCTTGTAGATTGCGAAGTTAACTATTGCTATGATAATATTGATGTGATCTATTCCTCCTACATATGCATGAAGGTGACAGTGTGCATGCTATGCTAGTACTTGGTTTAGTCGTTTTGATCTATCTTACACTAAAGGTTACTAAAACATGAGCATTATTGTGGAGCTTGTTAACTCCGGCATTGAGGGTTCGTGTAATCCTACGCAATATGTTCATCATCCAACAAAAGTGTAGAGTATGCATTTATCTATTCTGTTATGTGATCAATGTTGAGAGTGTCCACTAGTGAAAGTGTAATCCCTAGGCCTTGTTCCCAAATACTGCTGAGTTACTACTGCTTGTTTACTGTTTTACTGCGTTACTACTGCTGCAATACTACCACCATCAACTACACGCCATCAAGCTATTTTCTGGCACCGTTGCTACTGCTCATATATATTCATACCACCTGTATTTCCCTATCTCTTCGCCGAACTAGTGCACCTATTTGGTGTGTTGGGGACACAAGAGACTTCTTGCTTTGTGGTTGCAGGGTTGCATGAGAGGGATATCTTTGACCTCTTCCTCCCTGAGTTCGATAAACCTTGGGTGATCCACTTAAGGAAAACTTGCCGCTGTTCTACAAACCTCTGGCACTTGGAGGCCCAACACTGTCTACAGGAAAGGAGGGGAACGTATCAGCCATCTACGATGCTCTCGCGCCTGAGCATTGGGACGCGAGAGAATGGGACTTCTCCATCGAGTCGGAGGCCGACGAACCCCGCACCGTCGGGGAAGAAGACCTCCGGTTCCTCGTCGACGGGGAGCTGGAAGCGGCGTGCGAGGACGACCTCCTCTCATGGGAGGCGGATCCTTCCTCCGACGAAGAGGAAGAAGAAGCGGAGGAGTCTGAAGAAGAAGACTCCTCCGACACCGGGTACCCGCCGGCCAAGCGCCTTCGAGGCTGGGCTTGGTCAGATGATGATGACGACGACGAGGAGGATGAAGATGCTACTGGCGGCTTCATCGCAGCGATGAAGAGCCCGCTGTACTTGCGCCGACGGCGACGACAACGAAGGGTAGGACATGATACGTCTCCAACGTATCGATAATTTCTTATGTTCCATGCTACTTTATTGATGATACCTACATGTTTTATGCACATTATATGTCGTATTTATGCATTTTCGGAACTAACCTATTAACAAGATGCCGAAGTGCCAGTTCCTGTTTTCTGTGTTTTGGTTTCAGAAATCCTAGTAACGAAATATTCTCGGAATTGGACGAAATCAACGCCCAGGTTCCTATTTGCCCGGAAGCATCCAGAACACCCGAGAGCCGCCAGAGGGGGCCCTGTGGGCCCAGATGACATGGTGGCGCGGCCAGGGCTGGGCCCGCGCCACCCTATGGTGTGGGCGCCCGACCCTGCGCCGCCTCTTCGCCTATATAAAGCCCCTGCATCGAAAACCCTTACGGAGAAAGCCACGATACGAGAAACCTTCCGAGCCGCCGTCATCGCGAAGCCAAGATCTGGGGGACAGGAGTCTCTGTTCCGGCACCCGCCGGACGGGGAAGTGCCCCTGGAAGGCTTCTCCATCGACACCGCTGCCATCTCCACCGCCATCTTCATCACCGCTGCTGCTTGAGGAGGGAGTAGTTCTCCATCGAGGCTCGGGGCTGTACCGGTAGCTATGTGGTTCATCTCTCCTATGTAGTTCAATACAATAATCTCATGAGCTGCCTTACATGATTGAGATTCATATGATGATGCTTGTAATCTAGATGTCATTATGCTAGTCAAGTGGGTTTTACTTATGTGATCTCCGGAGACTCCTTGTCCCACGTGTGTAAAGGTGACAGTGTGTGCACCGTGTGGGTCTCTTAGGCTATATTTCACGAAGTACTTATTCACTGTTGAAGAGCGTAGTGAAGTGCTTATTTATATCTCTTGATGATTGCAATGTGTTTGTATCACAATTTATCTATGTGCTACTCTAGTGATGTGTTATTAAAGTAGTTTTATTCCTCCTGCATGTGTGCAAAGGTGACAGTGCGTGCACCGTGTTAGTACTTGGTTTATGCTATGATCATGATCTCTTGTAGATTGCTAAGTTAACTATTGCTATGATAATATTGATGTGATCTATTCCTCCTACATATGCATGAAGGTGACAGTGTGCATGCTATGCTAGTACTTGGTTTAGTCTTTTGATCTATCTTACACTTAAGGTTACTTAAACATGAGCATTATTGTGGAGCTTGTTAACTCCGGCATTGAGGGTTCGTGTAATCCTACGCAATGTGTTCATCATCCAACAAAGTGTAGAGTATGCATTTATCTATTCTGTTATGTGATCAATGTTGAGAGTGTCCACTAGTGAAAGTGTAATCCCTAGGCCTTGTTCCTAAATACTGCTGAGTTACTACTGCTTGTTTACTGTTTTACTGTGTTACTACTGCTGCAATACTACCACCATCAACTACACGCCAGCAAGCTATTTTCTGGCACCATTGCTACTGTTCATATATATTCATACCACCTGTATTTCACTATCTCTTCGCCGAACTAGTGCACCTATTAGGTGTGTTGGGGACACAAGAGACTTCTTGCTTTGTGGTTGCAGGGTTGCATGAGAGGGATATCTTTGACCTCTTCCTCCCCGAGTTCGATAAACCTTGGGTGATCCACTTAAGGGAAAACTTGCTGCTGTTCTACAAACCTCTGCACTTGGAGGCCCAACACTGTCTACAGGAAAGGAGGGGGAACGTAGACATCAAGCTATTTTTTGGCGCCGTTGCCGGGGAGGAAAGGTAAAAGGTACTCACACTCCGGATCTCGGCTACTAAGCTATTTTCCGGCGCCATTGTAAGTACTCGAAGCTATTTCCTTTAGACTCTGCAATTGCGACATTTGGTTTCTTGTTTACACTAGTTAGGCATAATGGAAAACAACAAAAATATGAGAGATCTTTATGAACTTTATCTTGAATTAGGACATGATGTGTTTGAAGAGAGAATTAAAAAACCCATGGAACTTTATATGCATGATAATGGGAATGTTATTAGTATGAATGCTTTGAACACCATTGTTGCTAATGCTATGGAAAATTCTAAGCTTGGGGAAGCTGGCTTTGATGAGCATGATATTTTTAGTCCCCCAAGCATTGAGGAGAAAATTTACTTTGATGATACTTTGCCTCCTATTTATGATGATTATAATGATAGTAGTCTTTTGTTACCACCTGTTATGGAGGATAAATTTGATTATGATTACAATATACCTCCTATATTTGATAGCTACTTTGTTGAATTTGCTCCCACTACAACTAATAAAATTGATTATGCTTATGTTGGGAGTAGTAATTATTTTATGCATGAGACTCATGATAAGAATGCTTTATGTGATAGTTATATTGTTGAGTTTGCTCATGATGCTACTGAAAGTTATTATGAGAGAGGAAAATATGGTTGTAGAAATTTTCATGTTACTAAAACACCTCTCTATGTGCTGAAATTTTTGAAGCTACACTTGTTTTATCTTCCTATGCTTGTTACTTTGCTCTTCATGAACTTGTTTATTTACAAGATTCCTATGCATAGGAAGCATGTTAGATTTAAATGTGTTTTGAATTTGCCTCTTGATGCTCTCTTTTGCTTCAACTACTATTTCTTGCGAGTGCATCATTAAAACTGCTGAGCCCATCTTAATGGCTATAAAGAAAGAACTTCTTGGGAGATAACCCATGTGTTTTTTTTACTACAGTACTTTGTTTTATATTTGTGTCTTGGAAGTTGTTTACTACTGTAGCAACCTCTCCTTATCATGTTTTTGTGCCAAGTAAAGTTTCTATGTCAAAGTTGATGTTATATTTGGGATCGCTGCGCAGAAACAGCATTGCTGTCTGTCACGAATCTGGGCACAGTTCTCTGTAGAAAATTCGAAAAAATCTGCCAATTTACGAGCGTGATCCTCAGATATGTACGCAACTTTCATTAGTTTTGAGTTTTTCCATTTGAGCAAGTCTGGTGCCATCTTAAAATTCGTCTTTACGGACTGTTCTGTTTTTGACAGATTCTGCCTTTTATTTCGCATTGCCTCTTTTGCTATGTTGGATGAATTTCTTTGATCCATTAATGTCCAGTAGCTTTATGCAATGTCCAGAAGTGAAAAGAATGTTTGTGTCACCTCTGAACATGTGAATTTTGATTATGCACTAACCCTCTAATGAGTTTGCTTGAAGTTTGTGTGAAGGAAGTTTTCAAGGGTCAATAGAAGAGGGTGATATAATGTGATCGAGAAGAGTGAAAGGTCTAAGCTTGGGGATGCCCCGTGGTTCATCCCTGCATATTTTAAGAAGACTCAAGCATCTAAGCTTGGGGATGCCCAAGGCATCCCCTTCTTCATCGACAACTTATCAGGTTTCTTCTAGTGAAACTATATTTTTATTCCGTCACATCCTATGTATTTTACTTGGAGCGTCTGTGTGCTTTTATTTTTGTTTTTGTTTTGTTATCTTAGTTCTCTGAATAAAGTTCATCCTTGTGTGGGAGAGAGACACGCTCCGCTGGTTCGTATGAACACATGTGTTCTTAGCTCATAATATTCATGGCGAAGTTTCTTCTTCGTTAAATTGTTATATGGTTGGAATTGGAAAAATGCTACATGTAGTAATTGGTAAAATGTCTTGGATAATGTGATACTTGGCAATTGTTGTGCTCATGTTTAAGCTCTTGCATCATATGCTTTGCACCCATTAATGAAGAAATACATAGAGCTTGCTAAAATTTGGTTTGCATAATTGGTCTCTCTAAGGTCTAGATAATTTCTAGTAAAGAGTTTGAACAACAAGGAAGACGGTGTAGAGTCTTATAATGTTTACAATATGTCTTTTATGTGAGTTTTGCTGCACCGGTTCATCCTTGAGTTTGTTTCAAATAAACCTTGCTAGCCTAAACCTTGTATCGAGAGGGAATACTTCTCATGCATCCAACTCCTTGAACCAACCACTATGCCATTTGTGTCCACCATACCTACCTACTACATGGTATTTTCCGCCATTCCAAAGTAAATTGCTTGAGTGCTACCTTTAAACAATTCAAAATTTATCACCTCTTATTTGTGTCAATGTTTTATAGCTCATGAAGAAGTATGTGGTGTTTATCTTTCAATCTTGTTGGGCAACTTTCACCAATGGACTAGTGGCTTCATCCGCTTTTCCAATAACTTTGCAAAAAGAGCTGGCAATGGGATTCCCAGTCCCAAATTAATTAACAAAAATAGACACTCCTCCATGGTATGTGATTGTTGGACGGCACCCGAAGGATTCGGTTAGCCATGGCTTGAGAAAGCAAAGGTGGGGAGGAGTGTCAACATAATAAAACTAAAATAAAAAGGCACTCCTTCATGGTATGAGATTGTTGGCGGGCACCCGAGGATTCGGTTAGCCATGGTTTGTGAAAGAAAGGTTGGAAGGAGTGCCACCCAAAAACAAAATAAAATGGGAGCCGCTCTTTGAAGGTTTGTCTGGCAAGGGGGTTAGAGTACCCGCTACCATTCGTTGACAACAACAAACACCTCTCAAAGCTTTATTTTTATGCTCTCTTTATGTTTTCAAAATCAAAGCTCTAGCACAAATACAGCAATCGATGCTTTCCTCTTTGAAGGACCTTTCTTTTACTTTTATTGTTGAGTCAGTTTACCTATTTCTCTCCACCTCAAGAAGCAAACACTTGTGTGAACTGTGCATTGATTCCTACATACTTGCTTATTGCATTTGTTATATTACTCTATGTTGACAATTATCCATGAGATATACATGTTACAAGTTGAAAGCAACCGCTGAAACTTAATCTTCCATTATGTTGCTTCAATGTCTATACTTTAAATTATTGCTTTATGAGTTAACTCTTATGCAAGACTTATTGATGCCTGTCTTGAAAGTGCTATTCATGAAAAGTCTTTGCTTTATGATTCAGTTGTTTACTCATGTCATTACCATTGTTTTGATCGCTGCATTCATTACATATGTTTACAATATGATCAAGTTTATGATGGCATGTCACTTAAGAAATTATCTTTGTTATCGTTTTACCTGCTCGGGACGAGCAGAACTAAGCTTGGGGATGCTGATACGTCTCCAACGTATCGATAATTTCTTATGTTCCATGCTACTTTATTGATGATACCTACATGTTTTATGCACATTATATGTCGTATTTATGCATTTTCTGGAACTAACCTATTAACAAGATACCGAAGTGCCAGTTCCTGTTTTCTGTTTTTGGTTTGAAATCCTAGTAACGAAATATTCTCGGAATTGGACGAAATCAACGCCCGGGTTCCTATTTTGCCCGGAAGCATCCAGAACACCCGAGAGCCCCCTGTGGGCCCCAGATGACATGGTGGCGCGGCCAGGGCTGGGCCCGCGCCACCCTATGGTGTGGGCGCCCCTTCGACCCCCCTGCGCCGCCTCTTCGCCTATATAAAGCCCCTGCATCGAAAACCCTTACGGAGAAGCCACGATACGCGAAACCTTCCAGAGCCGCCGCCATCGCGAAGCCAAGATCTGGGGGACAGGAGTCTCTGTTCCGGCACCCCGCCGGACGGGGAAGTGCCCCCGAAGGCTTCTCCATCGACACCGCTGCCATCTCCACCGCCATCTTCATCACCGCTGCTGCTCCCATGAGGAGGGAGTAGTTCTCCATCGAGGCTCGGGGCTGTACCGGTAGCTATGTGGTTCATCTCTCTCCTATGTAGTTCAATACAATAATCTCATGAGCTGCCTTACATGATTGAGATTCATATGATGATGCTTGTAATCTAGATGTCATTATGCTAGTCAAGTGGGTTTTACTTATGTGATCTCCGGAGACTCCTTGTCCCACGTGTGTAAAGGTGACAGTGTGTGCACCGTGTGGGTCTCTTAGGCTATATTTCACGAAGTACTTATTCACTGTTGAAGAGCGTAGTGAAGTGCTTATTTATATCTCTTGATGATTGCAATGTGTTTGTATCACAATTTATCTATGTGCTACTCTAGTGATGTGTTATTAAAGTAGTTTTATTCCTCCTGCATGTGTGCAAAGGTGACAGTGCGTGCACCGTGTTAGTACTTGGTTTATGCTATGATCATGATCTCTTGTAGATTGCGAAGTTAACTATTGCTATGATAATATTGATGTGATCTATTCCTCCTACATATGCATGAAGGTGACAGTGTGCATGCTATGCTAGTACTTGGTTTAGTCTTTTGATCTATCTTACACTTAAGGTTACTTAAACATGAGCATTATTGTGGAGCTTGTTAACTCCGGCATTGAGGGTTCGTGTAATCCTACGCAATGTGTTCATCATCCAACAAAGTGTAGAGTATGCATTTATCTATTCTGTTATGTGATCAATGTTGAGAGTGTCCACTAGTGAAAGTGTAATCCCTAGGCCTTGTTCCTAAATACGCTGAGTTACTACTGCTTGTTTCTGTTTTTGTGTTACTACTGCTGCAATACTACCACCATCAACTACACGCCAGCAAGCTATTTTCGGCACCATTGCTACTGTTCATATATATTCATACCACCTGTATTTCACTATCTCTTCGCCGAACTAGTGCACCTATTAGGTGTGTTGGGGACAAGAGACTTCTTGCTTTGTGGTTGCAGGGTTGCATGAGAGGGATATCTTTGACCTCTTCCTCCCTGAGTTCGATAAACCTTGGGTGATCCACTTAAGGGAAAACTTGCTGTTCTACAAACCTCTGCCTTGGAGGCCCAACACCGTCTACAGGAAAGGAGGGGAACGTAGAGGCAGTGACGGCCCTTAGATTAGGAGTAGTATAGGGCTAATAGCAGTGCAATAGGCACTCAGATGACCCCTTTTGAGAGCAATTAGCTCTTCGTTGTAAAATCCCCTTTGAATCAATGAAAATGCTCTTTCAATTTAACTTCTAATCATCCGATTTCATATCTTCTTCATCTTCCGATTGTCAAAGGTGGTCAACGCCCCAAGAGCCGATAGCATCGTATCGGCTTTTTATCATCAGACGCTCATAAAGCCAATATGATAACCAACTAGACAGGTTCAAGACAACCTGACTATGATACGCACTAAAGTCATGACTGCGACGGCATTTCTATTCTAAAGTCGATGTCTTGCATCGGCTGTTTCCCATTCTAAAATTTTCTGGCGATTTCGTGTATCCCCTCAAAGCTTTTAAAATTTTCTGCTGGCGATTTCGTGTATCGGCCTCCATATCTTACTGCTCATCATCCCACATGCTTGGGAAGTACTTCTTGAGATGCTGGCCATTGACAGCCACTGGGAACTTCACACCATCCAACTGCTCGAGCATGTATGCATTACCCTTTAAAACTTGGTCGACTTTGTACGGGCCGTGCCAATTTGGAGACCACTTTCCATACATTTTATCCTTAGTTCCCAACGGCAATTCAATACAGCTTCCCATACCAGATCACCCACCTGGAACTCCTTTGGCTTCAATTTCTTATTATATGCACGAGCCACCTTGGCTTTATTCTCCTTGATCTTCTCAAGTGACCAAAGTCTAAGTTCCGTTGCATCCTCAATACTGTCGCTCATCAGGGCTGCATATTCTTCAGTAGTTAGATCATTCTGAAATGTAACCCTTCTCGACCCGGCTTGGATTTCCCAAGGTAACACGGCTTCTTGTCCATAGACCAGATGGTATGGCGAGGTTTTTATTGCTCCATGACACGACATGCGATAAGCCCACAAGCTTCTGACAATACCGGCCGATTTCGTGTATCGGCCTCCATATCTTACTGCTCATCATCCCACATGCTTGGGAAGTACTTCTTGAGATGCTGGCCATTGACAGCCACTGGGAACTTCACACCATCCAACTGCTCGAGCATGTATGCATTACCCTTTAAAACTTGGTCGACTTTGTACGGGCCGTGCCAATTTGGAGACCACTTTCCATACATTTTATCCTTAGTTCCCAACGGCAATACAGCTTCCCACACCAGATCACCCACCTGGAACTCCTTTGGCTTCAATTTCTTATTATATGCACGAGCCACCTTGGCTTTATTCTCCTTGATCTTCTCAAGTGACCAAAGTCTAAGTTCCGTTGCATCCTCAATACTGTCGCTCATCAGGGCTGCATATTCTTCAGTAGTTAGATCATTCTGAAATGTAACCCTTCTCGACCCGGCTTGGATTTCCCAAGGTAACACGGCTTCTTGTCCATAGACCAGATGGTATGGCGAGGTTTTTATTGCTCCATGACACGACATGCGATAAGCCCACAAAGCTTCTGACAATATCTCGTGCCAACGTCTAGGATTCTCGTCGATCTTTCTCTTAATCAGCTTGATCAAACTTTTGTTGGACGCTTCAGCCTGTCCATTTGCTTGAGCGTAGTATGGAGACGATCGGATCGACTTGATTCCCATATCATCACAGAATTTCCTAAACTCCTTAGAAACGAAAACCGAACCTCCATCGGTCGTGATAGTCTGGGGAATTCCGAATCTGTGGATGACATGCTCCTTCACAAAATCGACAACATCTGACGCGTTCACTGCCTTCATAGGGACGGCCTCTACCCATTTGGTAAAATAATCTGTAATGGCCAGAACCCATACATGACCTTTGCTCGAAGGAGGATGTATCTTGCCGATCATATCCATGCCCCACCCTCGGAATGGCCACGGCTTGATGATAGGATTCATTGCTGATGCAGGCACCATCTGAATGCTCCCAAACTTCTGACATGCTTGACACCCTTTATAGTATTGGAAACAATCTTCAAGCATAGTGGGCCAATAAAATCCCGATCGCCTGATCAACCACTTCATCTTATGAGCCGATTGGTGAGTTCCACAGGCACCCTCATGTACCTCATGCAAGAGCCGATTGGACTCGGCTGGTCCCAAACACTTGAGAAGTAACCCTTCCAAAGTCCTGTAGAACATGTCATCGCCAATCAGGACGTACTTCATGGCCCTGTATCTTATCCGTTTAGGTGCCCCCCGAGCCGGATCCTTCAAGTAATTGAAGATATCGGCTCTCCAATCATCGGGTTCCATGAGCTGCACCTGAAAATCGGCTTCCTCGACCACGTCTTTGTATCCTGACGCCGTCTGTGCGAGGTCGTTTGCCTCGGTATTTTGCGTCCTTGGGATCCAATGGAAGTTGATATACCTGAACTGGGCCATCAGCTCACGGCATTGCATCCATAATGGGAAAAGTGACCCGCTCTCACACTTGTATTCCTCCGTGAGTTGAGAAATCACCAATTTGGAATCCCCAAAGATCTCCACTGCCTCCGCCCCGGCGTCCAATAGCAACTCCATTCCCTTGCATATCGCTTCATACTCAGCAACATTGTTAGTGCAAGGTGTAGATAACCTGATGGAGAAGGAGTATGTTGCCCCCCGAGGCGACACGAGTAGCATGCCGATGCCACAACCATCTTCACAGACCGATCCATCGAAGAACATGGTCCATGCACGCACAGATAGTGCTGCTACGTCCGTGTTGATTCGTTCAGCAATGAGATCGGCCAACGCTTGTCCCTTGACTGCTTTCGCAGGCTGATACCGGATATCAAATTCCGATAGAGCAAACATCCATTTGCCGAGTCGGCCTTTCAACACAGGAGCCGACAGCATGTGCTTGATGACATCCGATTTGCATATGACGATGATTTCTGCTTTCAGCAGATGTGCTGAATCTTGGTGCAGGTAAAGAACAGGCGAGGCATAACTTCTCGATCTCGAGATACCTTGTTTCTGCATCCAACATCCTTCTGCTGAGGTAGAACACCACCTTCCAGACCATCATAAACCTGTACCACCACTGACGCGATGGAGGTGTCAGCACCGACTAAGTAAATGTAGAAGGGTCTGTCTTGCTGTGGTGGAACCAACACAGGTGGCTTCGTCAAGTATTCCTTAATATCGTCAAATGCTTTCTGTTGCTCTGCCCCCCAGCGAAACTCCTCGTCAGACTTAATTTTGACCAGTCCCATGAATGGCTCGATTCGTCCTGACAGGTTAGAGATAAACCTTCTGACGAAATTGATTTTGCCAATGAGACACTGGAGCTCCTTCTTCGTGGTGGGTGGCTTCATTGTCCGCACCGCCTCTTGACTTTTCAGGCCGATCTCAATTCCACGCTCATGGACCAGGAAACCCAGGAACTGACCGGCCGTCACACCAAAGGCACACTTTTTTGGATTCATTCTTAGTCCGAACTTCCTAGTTCGGTCGAGGACGCGCCGTAAATCTCCCAAGTGCCCGTCCACCGAAACAGACTTAACCACCACGTCATCGATGTAAATCTCGACCAATTTGCCGATCAAATCGTGAAAGATGTAATTCATGGCCCTTTGGTATGTTGCGCCAGCATTCTTCAGTCCAAACGTCATGACTACATATTCAAACAAGCCCACCGAGCCTGGCACTCTGAACGCAGTCTTGTTTATATCTTCTGGAGCCATAAAGATTTGGTTGTAGCCGGCATTACCATCCATGAAGCTTAAAACTTTATGACCAGCCGCTGCATTGATCAAAGTCTCTGCTACTGGCATTGGGTATTCGTCCTTTGGGGTGGCACTGTTGAGATTCCGAAAATCTATGGCGACGCGCCACCGGCCATCCTTTTTCTCCACAGGTACGACATTGGAAATCCATTCAGCGTACCTGCATGGCCTGATGAACCCGGCGTCCAACATCTTCTGGATCTCTTTCTTGACTTCCACCAAGATTTCGGCCTTCATTTGTCGGGCGCGCTGCTGGAACGGCCGAAATCCTTTCTTCAGAGGGAGCCGATGCTCGATAATGCTCCTGTCTAACCCAGGCATTTCTGTGTAATCCCATGCGAAACAATCTGGGTATTCCTTCAACAGGGCTATCAACTGGCTCTTCAGCTGCGGATCCAACTTTTTGCTGACAAATGTTGGTCGTGGCTTATCCCCAGGGCCAATGTCAATCTCTTCCAATTCATCAGCCGATGTAAACCCATACCCCAGCTTTCCGTCGCCTGCTAAATCCATGTCGCGCACCGGCAGAAGGCATGTTGAGGTTGGCTTTAGCCGATCGCTAGAATCGGCCTCCTTTTCCAATCGCTAATGCTTACGGAGGATTCACCACTTTTCATCGTTTGGGGCCGATCGTGTGGATCGGCCTCCTCTTCACCTTTGCCGCGGGAGCGACTGCTCTCGGGCTTATCCTTGCCATGGCGATCTGCAAGCCCTGCCATATTGATATCAAACGAGCAACCTGGCTCGCGTCCTATGCAGTGGCTGAGATCGACCACGTTGACTTCCGGAAACGGCTGCGTGTCAACTCTCATGGCAAACTGACCGAAGAGTAATCGTCCTTGTTCTATCGCCATCTGAATCTGTCCGCGCAAGACTTTGCAGTCGTTGGTGGCATGGGTGAACGTGTCATGCCATTTGCAGTATGGCCTGCCGTTCATCTCTTGTAACGTGGGGATTTTGTGGCCGTCGGGTAACTTCAGCTGTTTTTCCTTCAGCAGCAAATCAAAAAATTTGCTCCGTCTTGCTCAAATCGAAGTCGAACCCCTTTGCAGGCCCTGGTTGTTTCACCCACTTGCAGGACACGGGTTTTGCCCCCCGGTCCATTCAGCAACAGCGACCTCCTGATCTCCTGCAGAATCTTCATCTTCGTCCATCTCGATCAGGGCGACGCGCTTGTACTTGTCCTGGTACAATTCTGGATGGCGCTGTTCGTATGCTGTCAACTTCTGAACCATGTGCGCCAGTGAATTGTACTCTGCTTGGAAGGTCACATCCTTGAGCGGCGCTGACAGGCCTGCTATCGCCAGCTCGCATGCTTCCTTCTCAGTTAGACGAACCGAATAACATCGGTTCTTGACGGTCCTGAAGCGCTGAATGTATTCAGACACCGTCTCTCCTCGCCTTTGCCGAACCTGGGTCAGATCGGCAATGCCAGCTTCAGTAGCTTCTGAATGATACTGTACGTGAAACTGCTCTTCCAGCTGCTTCCATGTCCGAACCGAGTCTGGTAGCAACGAGGTGTACCACCCAAAAGCCGGGCCCGTGAGAGACTGCGAGAAGAACCTCACGCGTAGCTCGTCTGACGCTGAGACCATACCCAACTGTGCCAAGTATCGGCTCACGTGCTCGATTGAGCTGGTTCCTTCTGATCCACTGAATTTTGTGAAGTCAGGGAGCCGATACTTAGGCGGCAGCGGGATCAGGTCGTACTCGTTGGGATACGGCTTGGAATAGCCGATCATTCTCTTCTTCGGCAGGATGCCGAACTGATCTCTCATGATTGCGGTGATCTCATCCACCGTAGGAGCTGCAGAAGTTGATCGTTGATGACTTGTACTGGTGGCATATTTAGCTAGCCACGCCTGTTTCTCAGCATCTGCTCCAGAACTGCTTCCTGCTCCAGCGACTCCTCCTGCCGTGGCAGTCCTTCCTGCTGTAACCTGGGTCATCCAGTTGTTGCAGTCCGGCACGTATGTGCACACGTATCCATGTGGAATCTCCTTGGGCGGCTCATACAGGAATTGGTAGTCGCCAGGATCACCTCCAACCTTGTAAACGACGTACGCCGGTGAACCTTGTTGTTGTGGAGCGGCAAACGTGTATTGCAGTGGTGGCCTTGTGTAGAGCGGTATCTCCCCTTGGTGAGTTCCTAGAGCAGGTCCTGACGGAGAGTACTTGTGCTTCATGACTTCTTGCACCACATTGAGCGCGACACGCTCCAGAGTGTTCACCAGGCTCTCAGAATGCCGATGTAGTGAATGAGCAACGGCATAGTTGACTTCCTGTCGCAGGGCTCTGGTACGTTCGTCCGAAGGGAGAGATAGATCCAATCCATCCAGCGCACCTTCGGGTTGGAACCCTTTGAACTTGATCCCGTGCGAACGGGTCTTCTCGAAAGAGCCGATGAGATCGGCCTCGAAGGTAGCCTTGAGCTCATCATATTTCTTCTTATGCTCAGGAGGCAGATCTTCGTACTTGATCGGTTCTTCCGCCATCTCGGATGTTGACGTGGTTGTCGCGGAAGATTGTCCCGACTGTCCCACCGGGCGTGCCAGAATGTGTTGCCTGCCAAAACCCACCGACGAGCAGTGGTTAAGCAACACGAAGAGCCGGGAGGCTTCCAAGGCTGCAGAGGACCCTGGTCCCTCGACGTCGTCCCGCAAATGCTCCGGCACACGACCTAGCGGTTGCAAGGGCGTGCCACCTGACCTATACCTGGCCAGGAAGGTGTTGAATTGCTTCGATTAGTTCCCTGCATGGCAGACACGTAAACATTAAATACGAGCCCGATCGGCTCTCAGGTTGCCCTGTGGATCGGCTCAAAGAGCCGATCGCCCCATGGTTTCTGTCGGGTTAACGATGATGGGGCTCCTGCTTGATCAATATAAAGCTAAACCAATCTACGACAGCTTAGGGTTTTCACCGTATGATCGGAACGTCCTACGCGTAGTTGAGCCTAATAGACACGCAAAGATAATGGAAAACTAACCCTAAAAGAGGCCTAAAAACCAACATTAAGTTAATTCCCGGAACAATCCCTCTTAGAGCTAACAAACCATACCTAGCGCACTACCGGATCGTTCAACCCGTTTGTAAGGCCTAATCATACAGATATTAAACCAATCCTTGAAGAACCAAGGAGCAGCTATAACGGATCAGATCTACTAAACAACGAACAAGCAAGGCGCTGCCCTTACACCTGGATAGGTGTAAGGGCAGCTAGATATCGAGGGACGGCATAGCTAAGCAGATATGCATAAGAAAAGCATCTATGCAAGCCCCAAAACATCTATGATAAGTAGTGCTACTCGCCATCAACAACGCTTCAGCACGAGCAGCACAAGGTAAACGAATAAACGTGTGCTGCCTAGATCGCAAGATGCGATCTAGGCAGCATGATGCTTACCCGGGAGAAACCCTCGAAAGAAGGGGTGGCGATGCGCCTGATTTGTTTGTTGTGAACGTGATTGTCCTCCTTTTCCGATAACCCTAGATACATATTTATAGTCCAAGGGACTTTCTAATTTGGACGTGCACCTAACCGTGCACGGGTTAAACTCTATCTTTTAATCTAAACTAGAATACGATCTAATATATTTACAGATACACGGGCAATTAAGCCCAAACTCCTCGCGCAAGGCCGCTTCAAAGATGCTCCACGTGTGTATCTTTCAAGCCCATCTTCACTTACGGCCCATCTCCTGATTTGGCCAAAATCCGGTGATAACAAACACTAGTATCACCGTTGTGGTTCATATTCGTAGGTAGATTGGATCTTACTCGAAAACCCTAAACCACGTAAAATATGCAAACCAAATTAGAGGCGTCTAACTTGTTTTTGCAGGGTTTGGTGATGTGATATGACCATGATGTGATGATGATTATATTTGATGTATGAGATGTTCATTATTGTATTATGGCAACCGGCAGGAGCCTAATGGTTGTCTTTAAATTTGTTAAGACATGCGTGTCTATTCATCATGTAATAGCTTTATTTCAAGTAGTTGTTATAGTAGCTATAAGTGATGGACAACCATGAAGCGGCGCCATGGACCTTGGTGCAATGCTGGTGATGATGGAGATCATGCTCATGTGCTTTGGAGATGGAGATCAAAAGCACAAGAAGAAAGGCCATATCATATCACATATTATGAATTGCATGTGATGTTAATCCTTTATGCATCTTATCTTGCTTAGATCGCGACGGTAGCATTATAAGATGATCCCTCACATTAATATCAAGATAATAAAGTGTTCTCCCCTCGTATGCACCGTTGCTAAAGTTCGTCGTCTCGAAGCATCTCGTGATGATCGGATGTGATAGATTCTACGTTCACATACAACGGGTGTAAGCCATGTTGCACACGCGAAAATACTTGGGTTTGCTTGACGAGCCTAGCATGTACAGACATGGCCTCGGAACAACAGAAACCGAAAGGTTGAACACGAGTCATATGGATGATATGATCAACATGTTGATGTTCACCGACGAAGCGGTGGTTAAGCAACACGAAGAGCCGGGAGGCTTCCAAGGCGGCAGAGGGCCCTGGTCCCTCGACGTCGTCCCGCAAATGCTCCGGCACACGACCTAGCGGTTGCAAGGGCGTGCCACCTGACCTATACCTGGCCAGGAAGGTGTTGTTGCTTCGATTAGTTCCCTGCATGGCAGACACGTAAACATTAAATACGAGCCCGATCGGCTCTCAGGTTGCCCTGTGGATCGGCTCAAAGAGCCGATCGCCCCATGGTTTCTGTCGGGTTGACGATGGCATGGGGCTCCTGCTTGATCAGTATAAAGCTAAACCAATCTACGACAGCTTAGGGTTTTCACCGTATGATCGGAACATCCTACGCGTAGTTGAGCCTAATAGACACGCAAGATAATGGAAAGCTAACCCTAAAAGAGGCCTAAAAACCAACGTTAAGTTAATTCCCGGAACATCCCTCTTAGGACTAGCAAACCATACCTAGCGCACTACCGGATCGTTCAACCCGTTTGTAAGGCCTAATCATACAGATATTAAACCAATCCTTGAAGAACCAAGGAGCAGCTATAACGGATCAGATCTACTAAACAACGAACAAGCAAGACGCTGCCCTTACACCTGGATAGGTGTAAGGGCAGCTAGATATCAAGGGACGGCACAGCTAAGCAGATATGCATAAGAAAAGCATCTATGCAAGCCCCAAAACATCTATGATAAGTAGTGCTACTCGCCATCAACAATGCTTCAGTACGAGCAGCACAAGGTAAACGAATAAACGTGTGCTGCCTAGATCGCAAGATGCGATCTAGGCAGCATGATGTTTACCCGGGAGAAACCCTCGAAAGAAGGGGTGGCGATGCGCCTGATTTGTTTGTTGTGAACGTGATTGTCCTCCTTTTCCAATAACCCTAGATACATATTTATAGTCCAAGGGACTTTCTAATTTGGACGTGCACCTAACCGTGCACGGGTTAAACTCTATCTTTTAATCTAAATTACGATGCGATCTACTATATTACAGATACACGGGCAATCTAGCCCAAACTCCTCGCGCAAGGCCGCTTCAAAGATGCTCCACGTGTGTATCCTTCAAGCCCATCTTCACTTACGGCCCATCTCCCAAATCTGGTGATAACACATGCCCCCCTGGTTTTGGCAATGATAATTTCAAAACCACTCTGTTTCTCCTTCGAGGGGTCACGTCGTGGCAGAGCAGAACCGTCGCAGTATTCTTCATCATGACGCCTTGCCTTCTCAACTTCTCTGCACGATTTGACAGTTTTGGCCCTACATCCTTGGAAACTGTTCGAGCATTGAATCCCCAATATATCTCTTTTTATTTAACCGCATCGAACAGTTCACTTCTTCATCCTCCTGCTTCAAACCAGCCATCGGCCCAAAAACCCTCCTCCTCTGTAACCATGTCTTCCTCTTCCTCCTCCCAATCCTTTTCCTCGAGTGAGCTGGAGCCAGAGGTCAGCCAGATGGAAGCGTACAATAGGCGCGCTCCCAAGCATTGGGACGAGCAAGAGTTCGACTTCGACTTCGTGCCAGAGGGCCGACCCGAAGACCTCGTCTGGTCGGATGGCGACATGCCCCTGACTGACGGGGAAGATGACCTCCGATTCCTGATTGACGGAGAACTGGAGGCGGAGAGCGACAGCAACGACCCCCTCTTCCGGGGTAAATTCACCTCCTCCACCAAAGAGGAAGAAGAAGAAGAAGAAGAGAATGTCGAAGACGAAGACATCTCCTCCGACATGAAGAAGGAACAGGAAGACGACACCTCCTCCGACGAACCGCCGCCAAAGCGCATCCGTGGCTGGGCCTGGTCAGATGAGGACGATGATGATGATGAAGAAGAGGCCTCCGCTGAAGGTCACAGTAGCAGCGACGAGGAATTCGTCGACAGTAGGGATTTACTAGCATAAGACTAGCCGTAGCAATTTGTTCCCCTTTTGTTGAGCAATCAGCTTCTCCTTGTAAGAAATCCCCTTTTAAATCAATGAAGATGGATAGATTCTTCCTTTTGAGGGCAATCAGCTCTTCTATGTAAGAAATCTTATTATCAATGAAGAATTTCCTCTAATTTGACTTTGTCGATTTTCTTCAAATTGATTTAGCCGATTTTCCCTCAATACTCCACTATAATAATTCCACTTAGCCAATGCTTAATGAGCCGATATCAACGCATCGGTCCTACGTAATCCATCCTTCCATTCCTCAACTGACGACTTTGAGACCTGGTAATCTTCAAGAATTCATCATTTGTTGAAGAAAGTTGCGGCGAAGGATCTGCCGATGATATCCCAATCGGGAAGAAAGTTGCGGCGAAGGATCAGCCGATGATATCCCAATCGGCTTCTAAAACAGAACATCCACCAGACCAGCTGCCCCCCGAGCCTCAGTCAAGGCGAGACTAGCGGTGAGGATGCGCAGATCGAACAAAGGGCTTTGCAGGTAATTTGAGGCTATGCAGAGCCAGCCAAACTTGCCCCCATTGATTACCTTCCCTCCGCTGAAAGCCGATGTCGTAGATGAATCACCAACAGCTCAACTGATGCTTCTGGCAGTACTGCCGAATTCGTATCTTGAACATGCAGCTGGTAGCTCTGGCGTAATTGTAAGTCCTCGAAGAAGACCCGAGGAGGCACCAAAATCGAGCTCATTGTTCACCCCTTCGAGGAAGCAGAAAACCTCACGGTTGAGCGAAAACCGACCTGGTTGCAACCCGTGTCTTGAACACGCAACTGGTAGATCTTGTGTAATCGTACTAGAGTCGATGTCCAAGCATCGGCTGTGCCGAATTTTTTTGTATTTTCGATTTTTTATTAGCCGATCGATTTCATGAATCGGCTTCCCCTGGGTACATACTTCGTGGCCTTGTACGCCTTGTACCTTCTCTGTGTATGCCCCCCGAGCCGAATCCTTCAAGTGATTGAAGATATCGGCTTCTTAGCCAATTCAAGCTTGTCTCACAAATCACCACGTTAAAAACATGGCAACTAGCAAATGTGGTGAGACTGATTTTAGCCGATTGCTGGAATCGGCTTCCCTTGCAGTTGTTGATCCAACTATTTGCTGATAAATGTTGGTCGTGGCTTATCCCCAGGACCAATGTCGATCTCTTCTAGCCCATCAGCTGCTGTAAACCCATACCCCAGCTTTCTATCGCCTGCCAAATCAATGATGAACACCGGCAGAAGGCATGTTGAGGTTGATTTTGGCCGATTGCTAGAATCGGCCTCCTTTTCCATTGCAATGTTTACTGAGGGTTTACAACTTCTTGGTTCTCTGCTATAGCTACGTGGCTTACTTGAGGTGAAATCCTTACTTTTTATTTTTTGGGGCCGATCGCGAGGATCGGCCTCGCCACATGCGTTCGTAGACTCGGATCTTGCTGCTCTGTGAGACCGGTGGATAAGACAGCCTCACCCCATTTTTGGCAGCTTCGATGCGCTCACGGCCGTCCAGATTGATTCGGATAAGCGGCTCATGGCGTTCGCTTCCCGGATGTTCATGGCGACCAAGGAGATGTCGATCGAATCATGCATGAACAACCTCCACTTCATCTCCATCCCATTGTATGATGCACTGATGCATTGTGGATGGAATGCAACAGTTAGCGTGGATCCAATCCCTTCCTAACAGGACAGCGTAAGTGCTCTTGCTGTCGACGATGAAGAAGGACGTAGGGATGGTCTTTTGGCCGACAGTTAAGTCCACGTTCAGAACACCCTTGGCTTCTGACGGTTGGCCGTTGAAGTCGCTTAGCGTGACGTTGGTCTTGATCAAATCTTCATTGGAACGTCCCAAACGTCGTAACATGGAGTACGGCATAATGTTGACTGCTGCTCCCGTGTCAACCAGCATCTTGCTAATAGGCTGCCCATTGATATAACCCTTCAGGTATAGGGCCTTGAGATGCCTGTAGCTCTTTTCTTTTGGCTTCTCGAAGATAACTGGTCGTGGCCCGCAATCAAACTGTGCCACTGATACCTCCTCATCTCTCGGAGCACAAAACTCTGACGGGAGAACGAACACCATGTTTGTATCAGCCGATGCCTCCGCACGGCTTTTGTCTGCTTGGGTCGCCACACTTTCTTTGGTGGGCGAGCCTCACGTATCAATCGTTTGCTGAATTTCCACGGCCAGATAGGCGTGCCTTCCTCAATGTTACGATCTTGCTGCCTCGGCTTCTTCAGGGTTTCAGTAACGATTTACTATAGCTTTTGGAGTAGGCTGAGTCCATCAGGACACCACCTTGGTCGGTGATATCTATCTTCTTCTTCTGACTCCTCGAAGTCTTCATCTTGAGATGACTCAGCTCGTTTGTTCTGAGGTGGGAGAGGTCCTAGTCGCTCGAACACTGAAACTTCATTTGTTCCCTTCCTCTTCTGTTTGCATTCTGGGCAGTTCTCGATTGTAGGCAATCGGCTCATTCCTGAGTCCCAACAATGTTTGAAGAAAGGACAGTTCCAGTGCCTATCCACGTCCTCTCGCTCTCTTGACCTCCCTCTAGCGTGACGCTCATACCCTTCGTGTCGACGGTATTTCCTGTTGTCTGCATCGGACCGACGATATCTATCATCATCTTCGTCGTAGCGCCGACGTCGGTCGTACTGCTGCTCATATTTGTTGAGGAGATGTGCGGAGAGTGGTCGTTGATACCGGACGCTTATCACCTCTTTCTCAGTTAAATACCGTCTGTCATCATGCTGGGGCCGGTCGCGTGGATCGGCCTCCTTTTTATCTTTGCCACGGGAGTGACTGCTCTCTGGCTTATCCTTGCTATGGCGATCTGCGAGCCCTGCCATATTGATATCAAACGAGAAACCTGGCTCGCGTCCTATGCAGTGACTGAGATCGACCATGTTGACTTCCGGAAACGGCTGCGTGTCAACTCTCATGGCAAACTGACCGAAGAGTAATCGGCCTTGTTCTATCGCCATTTGAATCTGTCCGCGTGCGCAAAACTTTGCAGTCGTTGGTGGCATGGGTGAACGTATGATGCCATTTGCAGTATGGCCTGCCGTTCATCTCTTGTAACGTGGGGATTTTGTGACCTTCGGGTAACTTCAGCTGTTTTTCCTTCAGCAGCAAATCAAAAATCTGCTCCGTTTTGCTCAAATCGAAGTCGAACCCCTTCGTAGGCCCTGGTTGTTTCACCCACTTGCAGGACACGGGTTTTGCCCCCCGGGTCCACTCAGCAACAGCGACCTCCTGATCTCCTGCAGAATCTTCATCTTCGTCCATCTCGATCAGGGCGACGCGCTTGTACTTGTCCTGGTACAATTCTGGATGGCGCTGTTCATACGCGTCAACTTCTGAACCATGTGCGCCAGTGAATTGTACTCTGCTTGGAAGGTCACATCTTTGAGCGGCGCTGACAGGCCTGCTATCGCCAGCTCGCATGCTTCCTTCTCAGTTAGACGAACCGAATAACATCGGTTCCTGACGGTCCTGAAGCGCTGAATGTATTCAGACACCGTCTCTCCTCGCCTTTGCCGAACCTGGGTCAGATCGGCAATGCCAGCTTCAGTAGCTTCTGAATGGTATTGTACGTGAAACTGCTCCTCCAGCTGCTTCCACGTCCGAACCGAGTCTGGTAGCAACGAGGTGTACCACCCAAAGGCTGGACCCGTGAGAGACTGTGAGAAGAACCTCACACGTAGCTCGTCTGAAGCTGAGACCATGCCCAACTGTGCCAAGTATCGGCTCACGTGCTCAATTGAGCTGGTTCCCTCTAACCCACTGAATTTGGTGAAGTCAGGGAGCCGATACTTAGGCGGTAGCGGGATCAGGTCGTACTCGTTGGGATACGGCTTGGAATAGCCGATCATTCTCTTCTTCGGCAGGATGCCGAACTGATCTCTCATGATTGCGGTGATCTCATCCACCGTAGGAGCTGCAGAAGTTGATCGTTGATGACTTGTACTGGTGGCATATTTAGCTAGCCACGCCTGTTTCTCAACATCTGCTCCAGCATTGATTCCTGCTCCAGCGACTCCTCCTGCCGTGGCAGTCCTTCCTGCCATAACTGGGGTCATCCAGTCGTTGCAGTCCGGCACGTATGTGCACACGTATCCATGTGGAATCTCCTTGGGCTCATACGAGGGTGGTAGTCGCGGGATGCACTCCAACCTTGTAGCGACGTATGCCGGTGAACCTTGTTGATGTGGAGCGGCAAGCGTGTCTTGCGGTGAGTGGCCGTGTAGGCGGTATCTCCCCTTGAGAGTTCGACAGGTCGACGGAGAGTACTTGTGCTTCATGACTTCTTGCACCACATTGAGCGCGACACGCTCCAGAGTGTTCACCAGGCTCTAATGCCGATGTAGCGAATGAGCAACGGCATAGTTGACTTCTGTGTGAGGCTACCGTGTGATTGTCTGAAGGAGAACAGATCAGATCATCCGGCGCACCTGGTTGAACCACTTTGAACTTGGTCAATCGTGGTCTTTAAGAGCGATGAGATCGGCCTCGAAGGTAGCCTTGAGCTCGTCATATTTCTTCTTATGCTCAGGAGGCAGATCTTCGTACTTGATCGGTTCTTCCGCCATCTCGGATGTTGACGTGGTTGTTGCAGAAGATGGTCCCACCGGGCGTGCCAGAATGTGTTGCCTGCCAAAACCCACCGACGAGCAGTGGTTAAGCAACACGAAGAGCCGGGAGGCTTCCAAGGCTGCAGAGGACCCTGGTCCCTCGACGTCGTCCCGCAAATGCTCCGGCACACGACCTAGCGGTTGCAAGGGCGTGCCACCTGACCTATACCTGGCCAGGAAGGTGTTGAATTGCTTCGATTAGTTCCACGCAGCGGACAATGAAGCATTAAATACGACGATCGACCACTCGGGTTGCCACAATGGATCGGCTCAAAGGAGACGATCGCCCCATGGTTATCGGGTTAGCGATGGCATGGGGCTCTGGCGATGAATTATAAAGCTAAACCAATCTACGACAGCTTAGGGTTTTTCACTGTATGATCGGAACATCCTACGTAGTTGAGCCTAATAGACACGCAAGATAATGACTAACCAAAGAGGCCTAAAAACCAACGTTAAGTTAATTCCCGGAACATCCCTCTTAGGACTAGCAAAACCATACCTTACGCACTACTGGATCGTTCAACCCGTTTGTAAGGCCTAATCATACAGATATTAAACCAATCCTTGAAGAATCAAGGAGCAGCTATAACGGATCGGATCTACTAAACAACGAACAAGCAAGACGCCTTACACCTGGATAGGTGTAAGGGCAGCTAGATATCAAGGGACGGCACAGCTAAGCAGATATGCATAAGAAAAGCATCTATGCAAGCCCCAAAACATCTATGATAAGTAGTGCTACTCGCCATCAACAATGCTTCAGCACGAGCAACACAAGATAACGAATAAACGTATGCTGCCTAGATCGCAAGGCAGCATGATGCTTACCCGGGAGAAACCCTCGAAAGAAGGGGTGGCGATGCGCCTGATTTGTTTGTTGTGAACGTGATTGTCCTCCTTTTCGATAACCTAGATACATATTTATAGTCCAAGGGACTTTCTAATTTGGACGTGCACCTAACCGTGCACGGGTTAAACTCTATCTTTTAATCTAAATTACGATGCGATCTACTATATTTACAGATACACGGGCAATCTAGCCCAAACTCCTCGCGCAAGGCCGCTTCAAAGATGCTCACGTGTGTAGCATGTACAGACATAGCCTCGGCACAACGGAAACCGAAAGGTTGAACACGAGTCATATGGATGATATGATCAACATGTTGATGTTCACCATTGAAGTTACATCATCTCACGTGATGATCGGTTTTGGTGTAGTGGATATGGATCGTGTACCACTAAACAACTATGAGGGATGTTGTGTTAAGTGGGAGTTCATTAGTAATTAGATTAAAACATGAAATAATTATCATGAACATAGTCTGAATAGTATTTTGAATTAAATTTGTAGAATTGGCATCAGTTATCTACCATGCGCTAGTCTTGGAGGTGAGATAGAAGTCTTGTTAAGTCGACAAGAAACTTTACGGTTGGTACCGTATTAAAGAATCAAGAAATGATTAAGTCCTATTGCAAACTTTTAGTAAACCTCACATTGATGATTCAAAGAGAAATGGTTTCAGTTAGTATCTAAAATCATCTTGTCTCCATGAAACTTGATGTTCAAATCCGTTTAAAAAGTAAGGAGCTGGAAATTTTGTTTTTAGAAATAAGCAAGGTATGAGATATATGTGATATCTGAGACCTTATTGCAAGATGATAGAATATAATCTAGTGAGACTACATAAACTCATAAGTTTATGGGAATGTTACGAAGGTTGAAGACGCCAGGCGTCCCAATCCTCCAACTAGTTGGGCACTAACGATATTCGCACATCCATGAGATCGTCCTTAGTATGCACCATTGCTAAGACTCGTCGTTTCGTAGCATCACGTGATGATCTCAGGTGTTATAGATTCTACGTGTGCATACAACGGGTGCAAGCCAGTTTTTGCACATACTAGGGTTTGCTTGACGAGCCTAGCATGTACATACATGGTCTCGGAAAGTCATCATGATTTGATGGATAAAAAATTATGAGTGAAATTATTCATCACATTAAAAGGTTACTAATAGTGAAATCTGGAACACTTGTCATGTGATGATCAACTTCAAAGTAAGAACCTCAAGGTTATTAGTATTTGACCAATGGACCTAGAAGTTATTGAAGGTGAAGTGTTTTCTGAGAATGAGGAAAGCTAAAAGAGAAACTACAAAAGATATTTTGGCAGAAAGAAAGAAAAAGACTAGAAAGTCTAGCTCAGGTGTATATAGATGATATACATGTTATGAATGTATTCCTTGTTTGGTCACACAATGAAATTCTTGGGTATTTGTACCATATTGGTTGGTATGAGGTGTCATACGAAACAACGCAATACAAGAATACAATGGCCTAAGTGACTGACAAGGAATATGATAAGAATGCACGTCTGGAACAAAATAAAGTGTTATTGTGTTCGTCGTTGGCATTCTACCTAGCCCTTCAGATTTATAATAAAGAACTTTATAATTGTTATTTTGTTCTAGTCAAATGAAAACAATGAGTTGTTCAAATTATGACAGTATTCCATGTACGATGGATAAGTTATTATAAATCTTTATGGTGAAACACACATGCATAACACTGACGCTAAAATGCCATAATGCAAATGATGTGAATTCCACTTATTAGTGGAACCGCCTTTTAGGTCATGTTAGAAAGGAACGCATGAAGGAACTCCATGCAAATGGATTTTTGGAGTCATTTGATTTTTGAATCATTTGGCGCTTGCAAATCTCTTCTAAAGAGAATGACTGCAATACCGTTCATAGGCCAAGAGTTGAACAGGCAACTAACTTATTAGAAACATACATGATGATGTATGTGGTTCACTGGACATAGTTGTGTGCGGGAGATTCTTCTACTTCATGAAAACTTCCAACAATGAATTGAGTGTATATATGTGGATATATTTATTCGATAAGGAAAAGTTTGAAACATTTGAATAGATTCAAATAAATTTCAACATGAAGTGGAAATCATCGTAATAGAAAAGTCAAATATCTGTGATTGGATCATGGTGGAAATATTTGAATTACGAGTTTTAGCGAACATCTAAGAGAGTTATGAAATTATTCTACAACCTCACGTTTCTTGGAGTATCATAGTGATGATGGAGTATCCGAGAGTATCCAAACTTTGTTGGATTAATGATGAAATAAAATAAAATGATGCCATTATATTTTTGTGGATTATACTTTAGAGACTACCGCTTTTACACTAAATAGAGCGTCATCATAATCCGTTGAAATGACACCATATGAGTTATGGCATGGGTATAAACCCTAATAGTCCTTTCTTAAATTTTGGTATGCGTAGCATAAGTAAATGAGTTTACAACCAAAATCGGATGAATGTCTTTGTTGGTTATCCCAGAGAATTGATTGGGAATTCTTTCCACTATGGAGTCAAAGATAAAAGTGTTTGTCGATGTTTCTTACTTATTTCCAAGAAATTGTTTTCTAGCAAAGTATTTGAGTGGGAGGACAATGGAACTTGATAAGGTTTATGAACCTGAGCATGATGATCAGAGTAGCGCAGCATCGGAAATGGTTCCGGAAGCGGTCACGACGATCATGGCTCCCATGTCTACAAAGTGTTATAGTCATGGAGATCAAAGTACCTATTGAACCTTGTAGATGTGGTTTACTTTGTGATCAAATAAATGATTTGTGGACAAAGGATTGATTTTGAACAATGATAAACCAACTACATACAAAGAAGTTATGATGGGCCATGACTCCGTTAAAATGGCTATGCGCCATGAAATCCAAGATAGGTGAATACTTTTTGAAAGTAAATGGATCTATAAAATTGATGGACTTGGATGGAATATCCTTGAAGAAGCTCGACTTATCGAAAAGTTGTTTGCGACAAAGTTCAAAGAGTTGACTACGATAAGATTAGATCTTCCGTAGCGATGCTTATAGTCTATGTGGATTATTTTAGTAATCGCTACATATTTCTTTTATGAGATATGATAGTAGGATGACAGAAATACATTCCTTACCAGAAGTGTGTATGAAGGATGTATACTAGATACAACCAAGAGTTTTGTTGGTCCGTGGAATACTAGATAGGTATACAAACTTCAATTGGATGAAGTGAGTATCACGCGGAGTTGGAATCTTCACCAGGTGAAATAATCGAAGAGTTTTGATTTCATCGAAGCGATAGAATTTGCAAAAAATTAAGTGGGAGCGCTGAGACATAGTTATAATATTATATGTGGATGACATATCATTGATTATAAATGATGTAATTATATACTTGATGTGATTAAAATGTTTCATTGAGAATTAACTTCAATGAAAGGATATGGACTGAAACATATTTAGTGTCAAGATCTATGAAGATATATTGAAACACATAATAAGTTTAAGTCAAAGTACATAGAATGAATATTGAAGTAGTTCAATATAAAAATATTAAGAAGGTGTTCTTTTCCATGTGAAGGTTTAACAAGACTTGAGTGTATTTGACACTCGATGAGTAAAAACACATGAGTGATTTTAGATCACGAATAATATGTACACAATCAGATGTCATGTGCTCTAAAGTGTTACGAGCATATACCAGAATGATTCATGTAATGATCATTGGACAACAGTAAGAATATCCCTGAGTGCTTTAGAAGAACCACCAGTTAATTTGCACTTTTTATATATATATATATATATGGAAAATAGTGGTTCTGTCGGGTGTGTAAACATGCACCTTCATCCGGCCATCAGATCATACTATAGGCATTTTCGGCCATAGATGAAAACTGACGCCGTTAGACCACCCGAGTTTCTTTTTCCTCCCGCCGACCTCACTTTACCATTTCCACCCACCCCGCACGGCTCTCACCCACCCTCGCACGGCTCTCACCCACCCTCGCACATTTTCTCTCTCTTCTCCCTCACACGCAGACGCACGGCCACACCCATCCCTACCACTGGTCATGCCGCGGCGGCCGGCGTCCGCCTCCATGGCGCGCTTACCACCTTCGTCCCTACACGCGACTCCCACCGGAGAGTCCACTCTCCGTCCTTTCCCACGCCCCACCTGATCCCACCACTACCACCCTCACCGCGATTCCCAACCTCCACGGCTCCACCAAGCGCCCGCGCCCGGTCGTCGACCACCGCATGCCCGGCCGGATCCCCGTACCCAACACGAACCCAGCTCCCACGGCCGCCTCACCTAATTCCCCCACCCAACCGCGAGATGGAGGCAGGTCGCGCGTGTGGTTATGGACTTCTGCACGGGTGCCTGGGTCCTCGTGAAGATCCGGTGGCGCCCGCCAGACGAGCCGCTCGCGCTGTGCAGTGGAGAGGCCGACGTCCATAACATCCTCCGCGTTTATGGAGGCTGGGGGCGCTCGCCCATGTCTTTGCTGTTGGCCTCTACTCGTAAACAATTTGCAGAAGACAGATCGTTCTTACTTCTTTTACCTGAGTCTCTTGAATTTTTTTTAAATCAAGATTTACCAAGTTCCAGGTCGTTTTCTAAGGATTTCTTTTGTACGAGTCCATCATCCAGATACGTTTTTAGGCTCTTGATTTTTTGTTGGAATGAAGATTCGTCCCACCACGCCCGATGGTTCTTCCCGGCCGCACAATTCCTCCATCTGCCGGCCCGGCGTACACTTTCTCCGTCGTTCGGCCACCCTCGCTCCTCTGTCGCTGCTGCCTAGATTTCTTTTGATTTTATTTTTGTTCAACTCGATCGGCCTGGCTCCCCTGTCCCCTGTCCCGGCGGTCTTCCTCTGCACTGCATCGATCCGGCGGAGCTAATGGGTCCGGCCGCAGCCTTCCCTCCGCCGGCCGGGTCGAGATCGAGGAGCTCCCCGCACTCCCTGCATCTCGCGGAGCTGGAGGCAGGCTAGCACGCCAAAATCCCCGCGCTGTGGCCTACCGTGGACGGTTGCCTCTCCGCGCGCCCCGGCCACCGTGGACTCCGGTGCCGCTGGTAGCCTCTTGGTGGCGCAGGTGTCCCGGCTCCTGCAGCTCCCGTCGACGCGAGCAGGAAGAAATCGAGGCGGCACGTGGGTGGAGGTGGGCGGGCGCTGCGTCGTCCATCCTTGGACAGTGGCCGTGGCCCGTGGGCATGGGCATGGCAGCCTGTTGAGCATTTGATTCTCCCTTTTTCAATCTGGTTTCACATCTCCAATCAAGATTTGCTTCACCGCCGCAGTTCCATTCAGGCGACCTGTTGACCCTACTCCTGTGGCCACCTCGACGACGAGGACATCGTCAGCAGTTCCGAAGCACGTTTGTCGGCACTGCCCAGGCCCCGCTCCGGCCTTCTCTTCCGCCGCCGGCAGACCTGCGCGGCCAAGCTCTGCGCTCCGTCTATCCCTGCTCGTACAGTGGCAATTCCCCTGGCGTGGGCATGGGCAACCTGTTGAACATTGAGTTTGGCCATTTCTTCTCGATCTGAATTTGTTTCACCTATTTTTTTTTTTAGCTGAACTACCTCCATGGACTGAGTGGAAGAATCAGGCTCACGCTGATTTTCTGTACACGGTGTGTTCCCGATCAGATCCATTTTATTAATCTGTTGGATTTTCTGCTGCAAATGTGTTTCCGATTCAGAGGGAAGGGATCGCCTTTCCGTTTGAGTTTCTAGCGTTGATATTTTTATTTGACGTGCTATTTTTTGGAAAATTAAGTCGAATTGGTTGTCTGATGTTACAGATTTAATTCAGGTTTTACTTCAGATTTAATTCTAGATTTGATATTGAACTTTTTTTTGGTGGATGTGAGATCAAGGCGACACTAGAAAGTCCAAACTTCGCGGTTAATTACCTCCCTTAATTTACTCTTAACTTTCCTGGCTTTGGGAAACATTTTCTCTCCCATTTTTATTCTTGTAAATTGTTCTCCGCCCTTAAATATCTGAACCTCTTTTTTAGATTAATTAATATCTGAACCTCTTTTTTAGATTAATTAATATCTGAACAACATGAAAAGGCTCACCGAAGATTTTTTCAACAAAAAAACCCTCACATCGGACGAAGTATTAAGGAAGCGACGCGTCAAAAAATAAACCATGCCGCACGCCACGGGAATAGTTCAAACTTCACAGGAACCGGCCTTGTCCTTCCATGTAGTATTAAAAAAACAATGGCATGGCTCTTGTCCGCCGCTGGTGAAAGGTCCCTTTCACATTTTTTTTCATCAAAAACAACGGCCACGGGTGCTCTTTACTTCGAATAAGAATGGTACGCGGCTACTTTTTTGCTGACACATTCTAACGGACGTTAACGGCAACGCAAATCGTGGAACCACATCGAACGGCTCTAAGGGCATGCGTATCTACCACCCTAGGTAGAAAATCCGCGTCGATATATATATATATATATATATATATATATATATATATATATATTATGAGGCAACTTAATCAGAAATGTGTTTTCTGTTCGGGAGAACTTATCAAAATTTAGTTAATTAATTTATCACGATAATTATATAATTAATTAATGAATCTCAGGGATATATGTTATACAACATGATCGATATAGGCCATGTATATTTTAATTGGTGTTAATCTACGGTTTGCTAGCTAGGTAGCTGCTATATATAGAGCATGTTTTTATTAGATCGGGTTATATCTAGTATAGTTTGGGGTTATGTGTTTTAATTAGAAGTAGGGTTGATTAGCTAGGGTTAGTTACATATATATGGTTTAGGGTTAATGCATAGCGCATTTAATTAATTTAATTAGAGGACCGCGAGGCACCCTGGTCTGCAGCTTGATGCGCAATGGAATAATAGTTGGCCTATACATGGGTTTAATTAGGGTTTAGGGTTAGCTAGAGGCGGAGAGGTTAGGGTTAGGGTTAGGGTTTAGGGTCTAGGGTCCTAGGGTTTTAGTGTTTAGGGTGTTTAGGGTTTAGGGTTTAGGGATTAGGGATTTAGGGTTTAGGGTTGTTGAGTTTGGGGATCATCGAGGGCGCACACACATTATTGGGGGCACACGCACCTTTGCGCATAAAGTGCATGTGTATATGTGTGTGTTTTGTGCTGCGATATATAGATGATCGAGAGAGAGAGATTAAAATCCAGAATATGTTCAAATATATATTAAAATATATGCAAGACGAATGCATGCATAGTAGGCCATGCATGCACACTAATTATATATATATATTATGAGGAAACTTAATCAAATGTGTTTTCCTTCAAGAAGAACTTGTCAAAATTCAAATTAATTTATCATCGATAATTATATAATTAATTAATGAATCTCAGGGGAGATGTTATACAACATATGATCGATATAGGCCATATGCAAGTATATATTAATTGGTGTTAATCTAAAGTTTGCTAGCTAGCTAGCTGCTATATATAGATTGAGCATGTTTTTATTAGATCGGGTTATAGCTAGCTTGTACAGGGTTTTAGTTATGTGTTTTAATGAACTAGGGTTTGATTAGCTAGGGGGTTAGTTATATATATGGTTTTGGGGGTTAATACATGGCACATTTAATTTAACTAAAGGACCGCGAGGAGATATATGGGCTGCTTGATGCACAATTAAGTGTCGTTGGCCTATATATAGGGATTGATTAGGGTTTAGGGATTAGGTTTAGGGTTTAGTGTTTAGGTGTTTAGCTAGAATTAAAGGTTTAGGGTGTTTAAGATTACAAGGTTTAGGGTTCAATTAGTGTTTAGGGTGTTTAGGGTTTAGTGTTTCTGGTGTTTAGGGGTCCAGGATTTAGGGTTTAGTGTTTGAGGTGTTTTAGGGTCTAGGGTTTAGTGTTTGGGTGTTTAGGTTTAGGGTTTTAGGGTTGTTTAGGTTTAGGGATCATACGATCAGGAGTGCAGCACACATTATTAGGCACCCAGCTAACTATAGCATAAAATTGCATGCGTGTATATGCGTGTGTGTTTTGCCGCAACAGCGATATATAGATGATCGAGAAGAGAGAGAGAAATCCTCTAGAATATGTTCAAATATATATTAAAATTGATGTGATTAATTATATTTTAATTGGTGTTAATCTAGGTTTGCTAGCTAGATAACATATATAGAGCATGTTTTATTAAGATAGGGTTATAGCTAGGTAGTATAGTTTAGAGTTATGTGTTTTAATTAAGTAAGGTTGATTATCTAGGGTTAGTTACATATATATGGTTTGGGTTATGCATGATACATTTAATTTAATTAGAGGACAGCGAGGGCACCCCCTGGTTTGCTCGATGCACAATTAAGTGTAGTTGGCGTTAGGGTTGATTAGGGTTTAGGGTTAGCTAGGGTTTGGGGTTGGGGTTAGGGTTAGGAGGTTAGGAGTTAGGGTTTAGGGTCTAGGGTTTAGGGTTAGCTAGGAGGTTTAGGGTTAGGGTTGGGGTTAGGGTTAGGGTTGGGTTAGGGTTTAGGGTCTAGGGTTTAGGATTTAGTGTTGGGTGTTTAGGGTTTAGGGATTAGGGATTATTAGGGATTAGGGATTTAAGGTTTAGGGGTTGTTTAAGGTTTAGGGATCATCGATCGAGTGCGCACATACATTATTAGAGGCACCTCTACGCATAAAGTGCATGCGTATATATGTGTGTTTAGATCGTGATATATAGATGATCGAGAGAGAGATCAAGTGTTGAAATCCCCAAGAATATATATGTTCAAATATACATTGAAATATATACACGAATGCATTGTAGTCCATGCATGCACACTAATTATATATATATATTGTAAGGCAACATAATCAAATATGTTTTCATTAGAGAGAACTTGTCAAAATTAAGTTAATTAATTTATCACCCGATAATTATATAATTAATTAATGAATCTAGATGTGTTCTTGAACATGATCGATATAGGCCAAGTATATTTTAATTGGTGTTAATCGGTTTGCTAGCTAGCCTGCTACATATAGAGCATGTTTTTATTAGATCGGGTTATAGCTAGCTAGTATAGTATAGGGTTATGTGTTTAATTAAGTAGGGTTGATTAGCTAGCTAGGGTTAGTTACATATATATGGTTTAGGGTTAATGCATGGCACATTTAATTTAATTAGAGGACCGCGCGGGGCACCCCTGGCCTGCTCGATGCACAATTAAGTGTAAATTGGCCTATACATAGGGTTTAATTAGGGTTTAGTTAGCTAGGGTTGAGTTAGGGTTAGGGTAGGGTTAGGGTTTAGGAGTGGGGAGGTTTAGGGTCTAGGGTTTAGGGTTTAGGGTTAGCTAGGGTTTAGGAGTTAGGGTTAGGGTTAGGGTTAGGGTTAGGGTTAGGGTTTAGGGTCTAGAGGTTTAGGCGGGTTTAGTGTTTAGGGTGTTTTAGGGTTTAGGGATTAGGGATTATTAGGGATTAGGGATTTAAGGTTTTAGGGGTTGTTTAAGGTTTTGGGATCATCGATCGAGTGCGCACACACATTATTAGAGGCACCCGCGCGCGCCTTTACGCATATATATGTGTATTTTTTGGGCCACCAACGATATATAGATGATCGAGAGAGAGAGAGATCGAAATTGAAATCCCCAAGAATATATATGTTCAAATATACATTAAAATATATGCACGAATGCATTGTAGGCCATGCATGCACACTAATTATATATATATATATTATGAGGCAACTTAATCAAATGTGTTTTCATTCGAGAGAACTTGTCAAAATTCAAGTTAATTAATTTATCACGATAATTATATAATTAATTAATGAATCTCAGGGATATGTTATACAACATGATCGATATAGGCCATGTATATTTTAATTGGTGTTAATCTACGGTTTTCTAGCTAGCTGCTATATATAGAGCATGTTTTTATTAGATCGGGTTATAGCTATCTAGTATAGTTTAGGGGTTATGTGTTTAATTAAGTAGGGTTGATTAGCTAGCTAGGGTTAGTTACATATGTATGGTTTAGGGTTAATGCATGACACATTTAATTTAATTGGAGGACCGCGAGAGGCACCCCGCAACTTTGTTCGATTTCATTGGTGTCGTTGGCCTATACATAGGGTTTAATTAGGGATTTAGGGTTAGTTAGGGGTAGGCCAGGTTAGGGTTAGGGTTAGGGTTAGGGCTTAGGGTCTAGGGTTTGGGGTCTAGGGTTGAGGGTTAGGAGTTTTAGGAGTTAGGGTTAGGGTTAGGGTTAGGGTTAGGGTTTAGGGTTTAGGGTTTAAGTGTTTAGGTGTTTAGGGTTTAGGGATTAGGGATTATTAGGGATTAGGGATTTAAGGTTTTAGGGGTTGTTTAAGGTTTAGGGATCATCAATCGAGTGCGCACACACATTATTAGAGGCACCCGCGTCTTTAGTGCATGCGTATATATGTGTGTTTTTGGGCCACCAACGATATATAGATGATCGAGAGAGAGATCGAGATTGAAATCCCCAAGAATATATATGTTCAAATATCATTAAAATATATGCAGTCATTATGGAAGCCATACATGCACACTGATATATATATTATGAGGCAACTTAATCAAAATGTGTTTTGATTCGAGAGAAAGAACTTGTTAAAATTCAAGTTAATTAATTTATCAAATTATATAATTAATTAATGAATCCAGGATATATTATACAACATGATCGATATAGGCCATTAATATTTTAGTCAGGTGTTAATCTACGGTTTAACAGCTAGCTGTATATAGAGCATGTTTTTATTAGATGGGTTATAGCTAGCTAGTATGGTTGGGATGTGTTTAATTAAGTAGGAGTTGATTATTTAGCTAGGGTTTAGTTACATATATATGGTTTAGGGTTAATGCATGGCACATTTAATTTAATTAGAGGGCCGCGAGGCACCCCTGGCCTGCCTGATGCACAATTAAGTGTGGTTGGCCTATACATAGGGTTTAATTAGAGAGCAATTAGGATTTAGCTAGGGTTTAGGGTTAGGGTTAGGGTTAGGGTTTGGGTTTTGAGGTCAGGTTCAGGATGGTTTGAGTTCACGAGTAGTAGGTTTGGGGTGGGTGGGTAGGGTTAGGGCCACGTTTTAGGTTTGAGATACAGTGTTTGGTTTGGGAACTTCTAAGAGTTATTGGGATTAAGGGTTTTAAGGTTCTGAGGTTGCTGGGTTAGGGATACATCAATGTAGTGCTTTTATTAGCTAGAGATCTGTGTGTGGTGTCTTCTGCACAAAGTGCATGCGACTTATATAATAGTGTTTGGCCTGTTGATACTTAGATGTTGAGGAGAGAAGAGTGATCAGTTGAATCTAGAATATATATGTTAATACTCAGATTAATATGCACATTATGTGGAATGCTTGTAGGCCATTATTGCTACTATTATGTATATATCGACTCTTCACTTTACGCCGAAGTGTGGGTACACTCACATGGTTTTATATCCCCAGGAGATCTCCTTTTGAAGTATGTTACATGTAGTATGAAGTATATATGACTATTTTAGAAGTATATATAATACTCTGTAGGCAGTATGTACATTTTTTTACGTAGACTCATTTTACGTATACATATGCATGTATTTCACATGTATGGTGCAAACTCTGGGTTCACTTGCATTTTTTTCACCAAACTTGGTTTAGAGTATCTTAGATATAGTGTACGAACATACTCAAACCGATAAAGTATCATACATACTTACAGCAATACTAGCATATTACATATGGTGTAACTACACCGGGGTAGGAAAGCATTTATCCTATATATATATATATATATATATATATATATATATATATATATTATGAGGCAATAATCAAATGTGTTTCATTCGAAGAACTTGTCAAAATTCAAGTTAATTAATTTATCACGATAATTATATAATTAATTAATGAATCTCGAGGGATATGTTATACAACATGATCGATATAGGCCATGTATATTTTTATTGGTGTTAATCTACGGTTTGCTAGCTAGCTGCTATATATAGAGCATGTTTTTATTTAGATCGGGTTATATCTAGTATAGTTTAGGGTTGTGTGTTTTAATTAAGTAGGGTTGATTAGCTAGGGTTAGTTACATATATATGGTTTAAGGTTAATGCATGCACGACACATTTAATTAATTTAATTAGAGGACGGCGAGGCACCCTGGGCTGCTTTCGATGCACAATTAAGTGTGGTTTATATAGGTTTAATTAGGGTTTAGGGTTAATGGATTTGAGGTTAGGGTTAGGGTTAGGGTTTAGGGTCTAGGGTCTAGAAAGGTTTAGTGTTTAGGGTGTTTAGGTTTAGGTTTAGGGATTAGGGATTTAGGGTTTGAGGGTTGTTCAGGTTTAGAGATCATCGATCGAGTGCTCGCACACACATTATTAGATCAAGGCACCGCGCCTTTCGCATAAAGTGCATCGTATATATGTGTGTTTTTGGGCCCTGCTGATATATAGATGATCGAAGAGAGATTGAAATCTAAGAATATGTTCAAATATACATTAAAATATATGCCACCGGCGAATGCATTTGTAGGCCATGCATGCGCACTAATTATATATATATTATGAGGCAACTTAATCAAATGTGTTTTCATTAAAGTGAACTTGTCCAAAATTCAAGTTAATTAATTTATCCGATAATTATATAATTAATTAATGAATCTCAGGAATATGTTATACAACATGATGGAGATATACCATGTATATTTTAATTGGTGTTAATCTCGGTTTATGCTAGCTTTTATATATAGAGCATGTTTTTATTAGATGGGTTATGGCTTTAGCAATTAGGCCATGTTAGGAGTTATGTGTTTTAATTAAGTAGGGTTGATTAGCGAGGGTTGGTGCATATATATGGTTTAGGGTTAATGCATGGCACATTTTATTTAATTAGAGGACCGTGAGGCACCCCCCTGGCCTGCTCGATGCACAATTAAGTATCGTTGGCCTATACATAGGGTTTAATTAGGGTTTAGGGTTAGCTAGGGTTTAGGGTTTAGGGGCTAGGGTTAGGGTTTAGAGGTCTAGGGTTTAGGGTTTGAGTGTTTAGGGTGTTTAGGTTTTAGGGATTAGGATTAGAGATTTGAGGTTTTAGGGTTGTTTAAAGGTTTAGGGATCATCGATTCAGTCTTTACCCATTATTAGAGGCACCGCGCCTTTACGCATAAATTGCATGCATATATATGTGTGTTTTATGCATAGATATATAGATGATCGAGAGAGAAGATTGAAATCCCGAATATGTTTCAAATATGCATTAAATATCTCTTGAAGATGCATGGTGTAGGCCGTACATACGCACTAATTATATATATATTGTGAAAGGCAACTTAATCAAATGTATTTTTATTCGAGATAACTTGTCAAAATTAGAGTTAATTAATTTATCACGATAATTATATAATTAATTAATGAATCTCGAGGGATATGTTATACAACACTAGTAATGTAGGCCATGTTTATATTAATTGGTGTTAATCTAAGGTTTTCTAGCATGCTATATAGAGCATGTTTTTATTAGATCAGGTTATAACTAGTATACTTTAGGGTTATGTGTTTTCATTAAGTAGGTTGACTAGCTATGGTTAGTTACATATATGGTTTAGGGTTATGCATGGCGCATTTAATTTAATTAGAGGACCGCGAGGCACCTTGCGTGATGCACAATTAAGTGTCGTTGGCCTATATATAGGGTTTTAATTAGGGTTAGGGTTAGGTCGTTTGGGGTTTAGTGTTTAGGATTTAGGTTTAGAGGATTAGGGATTAGGGTTTAGGGGTTGTATAAGGTTTAGGGATCTCGATCGAGTGCATACACACATTATTAGAGGCTTAAAACATTGCGCATAAAGTGCATACGTATAGTTTAGGGTTATTTGTTTTAATTAAGTAGGGTTTGATCAGCTAGGGTTAGTTACATATATATGGTTTAGGGTTAATACATGGCACATTACATATAGTTTAAATCTCAAGAATGTTTATACATGATAGACCATATGTGCAAAGGAATTTATTCGAGAGAACTTGTCAAAAGTCAAGTTTATCAGTGCCAGTGAAACTAGTCCAAAAGAGTACATAGAGGACAAAAGAAATCTTGAACAATAACTAATAGAACACTGCAACTTTACAAAAAGGACCCCAAAACATATAGAAAATCAGTAAAGTCCCTTCTCATGCCCATGAGATCTCTTGCTCTTGTCCTTTCCGACAACTCGTCAGCAAGACCCATGCCACTTGAGACGGTGATGTACGCCGTGAGTAAAGCGGGAACGAAGGGAGAAGAAGGGCCTCGGCAACGGCATATTGGCTCTGAGAAGGGCCGCTGACAGGCCAAGATGTGCACGGGCAAGACGGATGAGCGCCGTCAGTATGCCGGGCTTGTGAACTTTAGCGACCCGACTTCCCCAGGCAACGGTCCCCGAAGCAACGACCAAGCAAGCCTCATAGATTAGCGCCATCACATTGATGGCACCGAGATCGGGGATTTGGCCCGGCAAGATGTGATTACCATAGGCGGATACGAAGCTGGAAGTAGCGAGATCCCAGAACTCAGTAGTAATCTGCTCATGGGAAACGGATCCTAAACACAACAATACTAACTCCCTCGGATCCCAAGTGGGCGACTCAACTTTGCTTATCTAAATATGGATGTATCCACACATGTTTTTACTCTAGATACATACACGCCTAGGAAAGTTGGATCAATTAATTTAGTTCGGAGGTGTACAATCACTCTGATTCGGCCCCTCGTCTCGCGGACCGGCGAGGCCGCGGAGAGAAAAGGAGAGGAGCGGGGGAGTGGGGAGAGACTTCGAGAGAGAAGAAGGAAGAAATGAGAACTCTTTTATGGAAGAACATTATTTTTGTCATTCTGCTCGTACTGTAGTGAAAATTTCGGCCACGAGCCAAATCATCCCGCCGCATCCATTCGAAAATCCGGTGACAGTTTTACCCTTTTAACCTGGTCCGGAAGCTTCTATGCAAACCATGGAGGGCTCAGTGATGATGAAATATCTTTCACTAGATCAAGACCTACATGGGCCACACCGCTGCCCGCGCCCAACCATTACTTCCATTAGCTCAAAAATACTCTCCACCGCCGGCTACGACTCTCTCCCAGTACTGATCTGTATGGCCGAGCATGCTCCTCCTGGCAGTAGCCTTGATCGTGTTGGTTGTCCACCCACACGATCACGACTCCCCATGTCTCGTCATGACGGTCCCCTTCACCGCCGACCTACTTCACAATGAGATCGCTTCACCATGAATATGCAGCGGATCGCTTCCATATGACATCGCCACCGACTACCTCATTGCCGGCGAAGTATCAACTTCACCGAATCACTTGCCAGCCAACCAAATACGCTTCACTAACGCTTCCTTCCTCTTAAAGCAGTCGATTCATAAATCTCCGCGTTAACGCCATTGGAAATGCAATTACGCCACGTCCGTACCATTCTTGACTTGGTTGAAATACTGACGGCCCGTTAGATCGCGGTGTTTCTTTAGCCATATTTTGTGTAGTTATTTGCAGAGATCTCATATGCCTTTAACTTTCTTGATGTGTTGCTTAGCATAAAGTTTGTTTAAATATTATCTGAGTACAAAAAGCATTATCCAGTCGTACCATCCTGCATTCTACTGACACCTGTGTGCATCCTCATATTTATAGCCTTATACCCATTCATTTCCTGCCAACTGTTTTTGTACTGCTGCTATTGCTTTTATAGTCATGCTATAGGCATTTCCAATCTGCTTGTTCTTATACCATGTCATTAGCCTATTGCTTCATTGTTCATTTGTTTTTCTAAGTAATACCGCTCTTCCTCACGCTTTCTTTTATAATCATGCTATGTGCATTTCCAATCTGCTTGCTCTTATACCTAGTCTTTAGCTTATATAGTTATTCTTCATTATATAGGGTCTTTGTATTACTCGTGAAGCGACATCGATGTTATTTCCTAGAGTTGATCCACATCTTGAACCACTTATTAGAACATCCAACATTAACAGTGGGGACGCTAGGAGGTTGGAATCCGAGTTCTTGGTTGATAATTTTTTGAGTTTACTTAGTTATTATCTATAACCTATGCATTACCATATACAGAGATTAATGCTGGAACCACTATACGCCATGATACCATTCATGCTTTACTATGTTTAACCTATTTGATATGCTTTGTCTTGGAAAGCTGCGGGTTATTTGAACCTGACATTTGGTCATTCTTAATGCCCGTTTACTTTATGTGGAAAACCTTGGCATTACCTACTCTAAATCTGAATGTAATTCGTATCTCATGCAAGCAACATCTAGTTGGTTTTTAATCGATATCTGGTAAATATTGGCTTATTCATTTGGCGGCTCAAGTTTTTTGTTATTAAACCATTGAAAGCTTGTGTTAAATGTGATAACTAAACACAGATTAAGGACAATGGAGCAGGAGGATTAACATTTCACTTGATGGCTGAACCTAAGGCCAGGCATGTTGACCACGACTAGTGCACCCAAGAGAACTGCAGCGAGCCGGTATGTGCTTAGTACATGCATCTTATCTTATCTTGTGCTTATTTACTGCTACATGATGTTGTCGAGTGTCTCTACATTCGTATTACATGTTTGAATAATAGTTAATTATTGTAACTATGTTTGCAATGTTACGAGAATGCAGTTTTAATGAAGCAATCATCATTAGAAGATAGTAAGCCAAAAAAAGGATCTGTGGCGACCACTGTGCAACATTATGATGTAAGTTTGTGCTTAGTACGGTTCCATACATTGTCTTATTTATGCAACTTGTTGTTATCTTATATCTACATTGCATAATAAACGTTTGCATAGTTCATCGTTTAACTCTTTTTGCATTATTATTAGAATGCAGTTGTGATGAATTAATCTTCATTAGAAGTGAGGCCTACAAAAAGTTCTGATCTTTCTAATCTGATGCATCTTCTCATAGTCGTCAACCTAGACCATTGCTTTCATCAAACAGGAAATATCTCAAGGTTGTAATTTATAAAAGACATGGTATTCTGCTTTAAGATCTGTAGTGATATGTTGACAAAAGAATTTTCAGATTCAATCTGAAGCGATTACTTAAATGTCAGCGATGTTATTGATGATGCTAATAGTACCCCAATGATTCTATGTAATTTTTTTATTTGGGCACATTAATTGCCTTGTAATTTTCCTACTTGTTTTATTTGTGTATGTAATTGTGTGTATCATTGATATCGGATTTTAGGCTCATGAAATTTAATGCAGTTGACTAGTCAAACAAGTAGGGCACTGCAACAGATTGGGCGGCCCACTTACAGTGGTGTGGGACCCACTTTCATTTGGGCCGGCCCAGACTTCTTTAGTAGGCCGGCCTGGTTACACGATAGTGGGATCAACATGCTTATTGACCACCCCAGGTCTTTGTTGGGCCGGCCCATTTTGTTTATATGGTGGTCCTACGTAGTAAATCAGCAGTGCCTCAACAGTGGGACCACATGTTTTGGCAGCCCGCTGTGGCATTGGTAGGCCCACTTACTATGGTGGACCTGCAGTACTAAATGAAGTAGGCCTTTTATTGGAAAGTGGGACCCACGCATGTTTTGTGGAAGCCCGCACTATCTTGTTGGGCGAAGCCCGCACTATATGGTGGACCCCACATACTAAATGGGCGGCCTTTTAACAGGAATGTATGGGACTACACCTTATGCTTTTGGCCGTGTTATCTTGTTGGTAGGCCAAAGCTTCTATGAGTGGACCAGCACAAATGGGGCGGCCCTTTAACGGAAAGTGGGACCCTTTGTGTTTTGGCCCGAAGCCGCTATGTATTGGTAAAGCCCGCTTATATGGTGGTGCATACTAAGTAAGCAGACCCTTTAAGCGAAAGTGGGACCCTTTTGTGTTTTTGGCACAGCCGCTAGCATATGGTGGACATTTACTAAATGAATGGGCATTTAACGAGAAAGTGGGACCCTTTGTGTTTAGCGTAAAAACTGCTCTGTGGCCAGCCCGATTCTTGTAAGGTGGACCCCACATGTTAAATGGGCGGCCCATTTAAGTTTGACTCCCGATCAACCTTAGAGGAGTTGGAAGCGGGCCACACGTAACTGTCAGTTTGTTGACTATAGTTAATGGGTCAAACTATGTCAGTGCTTGGCCCGATTAAGGCATTAGCGAGCCTGCGTGTGCGCCACCCACCATCTACCACGAAGTTTAAAGTAGGTGCCGCCAGTGCTTGCGATTAACGAGCGTACATACGTGTTGAATTTGCATGACGTCGGCAGTCTTGAGCTCAGAAACGCATAACGATCTAGATTTCCATAAACGAGAAGGCGGCCACAGCGCGACGGAGCAGCGCATCGTTGGACTTTGTACGTTCAAAAGCAGAACCATATCCGTCGAGTTGCGGGCCCATAGGCGGCAAGAAAATACCCCTTAGCGGACGATTTTGAGACGTTGTCTATCAGAACTTTTCTTGTAGTGTTTGGACTATTTCATTCATTGTTATATGGTTGGAAACGGAAAATGCCGCATGTGGTAAATGGTTTAATGTCTTGAATAATGTGATACTTGGCAATTGTTGTGCTCATATAGATCTTGTTTAGCTCTTGCATCATGTACACCTTGTACTCATTAATGAATAACTACATAGAGCTTGTTAAAGTTTGGTTTGCATGATTGATCTCTAGAGTCTAGATATTTTCTGGTTAAGGTGTTTGAACAACAAGGAGACAATGCAAAGTCTTATAATAGCTACAATATGTTCATATGTGAGCTTTTTTGCACCTTTTATACTTGAGTTTGCTTCAAACAACCTTTACTAGCCAAAGGTAATGAGAGGAATTCTTCTCGTGCATCCAAATCCTTGAGCCAATAGCCATATGCCATTTATGTCCACCATACCTACCTACCACATGGTATTTCTCCGCCATTCCAAAGTACATAACTTGAGTGCTACCTTTAAAATTTCCATTCTTTGCCTTTACAATATATAGCTCATGGGACAAAATAGCTTTAAAACTATCGTGGTGAAGAATATGTACTTATGTGTCTTATTTCTTAATAAGTTGCTTGTTGAGCGGTAACCATGTGGGACGCCATCAACTTTTACTTTGTGAATATCATGTGAGTTGCTATGCATGTTCGTCTTGTGCAGTAAGGGAGATTTTCATGATCAAATGGTTTGAGTATGCATACATTAGAGAAGAACATTGGGCCGCTAACTAAAGCCATGATTCATGGTGGAAGTTCCGATTTGGACAATCAATCCTCAATCTCTGACGAGAATATTAATATGTTAATCATGATAAAAGGGAGTCCATTATCCATTGTCTATGTTGTCCGGTATGGATGTCTAAGTTGAGAATAATCAGCGAGAAATCCAATGCGATCTTTCTCCTTAGACCTTTAAGAGGCGTATAGAGGTACCCCTTTGTGACACTTGGTTGAAACATATGCTATGCAATGATAATCCGTGTTAATCCAAGCTAATTAGGACAAGGTGCGGGCACTATTAGTATACTATGCAGAGGCTTGACTTATACATATCTCATACATAACACATATGATTTGTTACTACCGTTGACAAAATTGTTTTTGTTTTCAAAATGAAAAGCTCTAGCACAAATATAGTAATCAATGCTTCCCTCTGCGAAGGGCCTATCTTTTACTTTATTGTTGAGTCATTTGCCTATTCTTTCTATCTTAGAAGCAAACACTTGTATCAAGTGTGCATTGATTCTTACATGTTTACTTATTGCACTTGTTATATTGCTTTGTGTTGACAATTATCCATGAGATATACATGTTGAAGTTGAAAGCAATTGCTGAAACTTTATCTTTGTGTTGCTTCAATGCCTTTACTTTGAATTTATTGCTTTATGAGTAACTCTTATGCAAGTCTTATTGATGCTTGTCTTGAAAGTATTATTCATGAAAAGTCTTTGCTATATGATTCATTTGTTTACTCATTATCTTCATCATTGCTTCGAATCGCTGCATTCATCTCATATGCTTTACAATAGTATGATCAAGATTATGATAGCATGTCACTTCAGAAATTATCTTTGTTATCGTTTACCTACTCGAGGGCGAGTAGGAACTAAGCTTGGGATGCTTGATACGTCCCAAGCGTATCTATAATTTCTTATGTTCCATGCTACTTTTATGATGATACTCACATGTTTTATACACATTATGTCATATTTATGCATTTTCCGGCACTAACCTATTGATGATGATAGAAGAGCGATTGCTATTTTCTGCTGTTTTTGGTTTGAAAAATCTGGTAAGAAATATTCGGAATTGGGCGAAATCGCCAGGGTCCTATTTTTGCACGAAGCTTCCGAGAGGACCGAAGGAGTCACGAGTGGGGCCACGGCGGCTGCCACAACGGGCGGCGCGGCACGACTACGCCGCGCGACACGGCGTGTGGGCCCTCGTGTGGCCCGACTGCTGCCGGCCTATATAGTCTTCGTCGCAGACCCCCAGGAAACCACGATAAAACCTTCCCGAGACAGCTGCCTTACCCAGTCCCATCTCAGTTCGGAGTCGCCCTCGGCACCCTGCCGGAGAGGGGAATCATCTCCCGGAGGTCTCTTCATCGCCATGATCGCTTGATGATGTGAGTAGTCCCCCCTGGACTATGGGTCCATAGCATAGCTAGATGGTTGTCTTCTCCTCATTGTGCTATCATGTTAGATCTTGTGAGGCCTATCATGATCAAGATCATCTATTTGTAATCCTTCATGTTGTGTTTGTTGGGATCCGATGAATATTGAATACTATGTCAAGTTGATTATTAATCTATCATATATGTTATTTATGTTATTGCATGCTCTCCGTTGCTAGTAGAGGCTCTGGCCAAGTTGATACTTGTGACTCCAAGAGGGAGTATTTATGCCGATAGTGGGTTCATGCCTCCATTAAATGGAGGAGATGGAAAGTTCTAAGGTTGTGGTTGTCTTGTTGCTAGGGATAAAACATCGATGCTTTGTCAGGATATTTGTGTTGATTACATTACACACCATACTTAATGCAATTATCTGTTGTTTACAACTTAATGGAGGGTTAGGATGATAACTTTGAAGGTGGACTTTTAGGCATAGATGCATCTTGGATAGCGGTCTATGTACTTTGTCGTAATGCCGATTAAATCTCATAGTACTCATCATGATATATGTATGTGCATTGTTATGCCTTCTTTATTTGTCAATTGCCAACTGTAATTTGTTCACCCAACATCTGCTATCTTATGGGAGAGACACCACTAGTGAGCTGTGGACCCGGTCCTATTCTTTACATCTGAAATACAATCTGCTGCAATTGTTCTTCTTTTTCTTCGCAAACAAACATCATCATCCACACTATACATCTAATCCTTTGTTTACAAGCGGTGAGATTGAAAACCTCGCTATTACGTTGGGGCAAAGTTACGTGATTGTGTTGTGCGATTCACGTTGGCCGGAATCGTGTTGCGCCTACACTCGCCACCATCAACCTTCAGCGTGCTTGGCTCCCTGGATTCGATAAACCTTGGTTTCTTTCAGGGAAAACTTGGTCGCATCACACCTTCCTCTTGGGGTTCCCAACGGACGTGTCATCTACGCATCGGGCGGGCGCCACAGGTCTTTCGGAGTTTCGTCAATTCGTATCGCGTTTTTAGGTCGAAAAGGGGTCTTATAGGCGAAGAGCGACGGGGAGGGATGCCTGGGCCCCTTCATGGTAGGCGTGGCGGGCGGGGCCGCGCCGCCTTATGGTGTGGTGGCCCCAGCCCCTCAGGCTCTCCTTGGGTTCTTAAAAATAAGATTAAGGTCTTTAAAGTCCGAGAATATTGCCGAACAACCTTCACGGAACCAAAAACAGCGAGCAGTGACATGGCATCTTGTTAATAGGTTAGTTCCGGAAAATGCATAAAAACATTATAAAGTGCGAGCAAAACATGTAGGTATTTCTTCTATAAATGTCCCTAGACTACCCGGCCAACCAAGGCACTCAAAAGGGGCAAAACAATCTGGAGCGTTGGTTGGCAGTGCAGCAGTGTTTCGTTACCCCCACTTTTCACCACATCCGTTGGATGCTGTTAATATTTTGTTCACATGCGGCTTGTCTCGATGGGTCAATGACGTTTGGGACCAGTCCTATGTGGGGTCAGTGAGCAGAGGCAGCCACGCTGCTCGTTCCCGTCGCCCGCTCTTCCCCTCACTTTCGTGCACGCGTGGAGGCAGGTGAAAACCCTAGATCGACATCGTCGCACGCCCGTGGTGAAAAAGTCCCCCAATCATGGCTTCTCTTGTTTGCCAATGGGGGCGGCGAGAGGATACGGGAGAAGGACGGAGGCGGAGATGCACCGGACACCTGCAAAAGGGGAGGAGCAAAGCCGGTCGGCTGCTGCGGAGGCCTGAAGGTTGCCGCTGCTCGTCCCTCGGGCAGCCGCCGCCGCCGTCCTCGGGCTCCGGTGCCATTCGGGAGATTGAGGCGGCGGTCGGCCAGCTTATGGGTCCAACCTCCTCGCCTGTCCCAAATCTTCTGCCCGGCGGCTCGTCTCGTCTGCGCCCCCAGGCACCACGGCGTTGGGGATGGAGCACGCAACCACGTGCACTTGCTTGAGGGCGAGCTCGGCCGATGCCTATGATGCCCACGTGAGCATCTCCCAAATCTTTATCCCATCTGCTCCCAAATCTTCACATCCGCTCTTGATTACTCTCTTCTAGGCTTTGCCATGTTTGTTGGTTCGTTACCTGGCCTCGTCTCTATTGTTCCTTGTCTAGGTTTGATTTCTTCCTACCTTCAGGTTGAGCATGATAATCTGTAGTTGCGCTTCCGTGGATGAGATGTGTCTCAAAACTGTGAATTATTTGTTACCCAAACGCCTTACTAATCGGGAGTTTATCGTGTTTTAGTCCATTAATATGAACATTGTAAATTTTACGTCCTAATCTAAATTGGCCTTTCAGCTCCGCTCTTGGAGATTAGACTAGCTAATCGGTAGCTACTATCAAGATGTTCACGCTGTGAGCAGAAGCCAAAGCAATCATTACAAGAAAGGGGATGTCCTCAGGAAGGTGTCGATTCCAACTCTATGTCAGCGTTATTTTTTATATGGATTTCTTTCATAAATAGAAGATACATATTTCTCCAATCTTGGATTAATTACATTATTTTAAGGACTCCTATCCTTTTATGTTATGCAGCTCAAGAAGTTGTTTGCAGACCATGAGCTTGTATGGATATAACTGTGAGCAGAAGTTCTCTTATATTGTCTCTGCACCTACGATCTCATCTTGTTTACTTCTTGACCATGCCATGCTGCTTGTTTTAGCCACTGTTGAATGATGCTAATTATGCTTGTCATTTTTATTATGTTTTAGCCACGACCTGATGTGTTCTGCTAGGTGTGCGTGTGTTGTTGCCATTGTGGGCTACTGCTAGATGTGTGTCTATCTGAATTCAAGTTCAATACATGGATCTGATGTATGTTTGTCATGGATATAGTTCCGCATGGTCTTTTATTTGGGGTCCTTTTGGTGGTGAGGTATGTGTTGCTTCCAAGGGTTGCCTGGCTGCGCTCCGCTTGTGCTGGGTATGAACCCTACTGGTGGAGTAGCATGTTTTCTTTCTAATTTGAAAAACTGCTTTACCACATTAGGTAAAATCCAGAAGTAATTTGCCTATATTTATTATGCTAGCTCTAAAGTGCGAGATGTCTCCTGCTCTATACGGTTAATTTGTGGGCATATCATTGCTACTGTCTCCTAATTGGGTGATGAGCATATGGTGTAGATTTTTGTGAGCACGTGTTTGTGATCAGACTACCATGGTATCTAGCTTCATTTCTATCATGATACTGAATTTCTTGGTGCTTCAGTGTGTTATCTCGTGATTTATCTGGCCAGGGACAAATATGTAATGGAGGATATATTATTGTTTTAGTCACCACTTTTTCTTGTGCTACTAGGCACAAATTTCTCACATTAGCAGATCTGCTTGTGTGCATCTTTTCTTTTTATACACACACAGTTCTTTTTTTATTGATATAATTTATAAACAAGTTCTAAATATGTCCTCACTTTCTTAGCTCTGTACCATCATAGGGTTTGTACCTACATCCTACTGCCTTTACAATCAGTTTATTTTCTATTTGATGATGACATGTAGTTTACCTTAAACGTTAATACCTTTGCTTCGCAGAGAATCTGAATAACAAAGGAGGGAATTGAAAAGGTTCTCAAGGCTGGTGCTAATGTTGTATTTACCAGTGGGGGCGGAGCCAGCACCCACAGGTGAGCTTCTTGTATTTTTATCTGCACCCCCATCTTCCCACCACTCGGTATTGAAAGGCATTATCCACTTTCATGTGTATGTATTGAATGATTTGTGGATCGAGCTTGTGTTATTAAAAGGCATATACATTACTTGGTTTATATCTGCATCTGGGCCAGCTTCAGGAAGCAACTTTATATTTGTAAGATGTCATTTACCAATTATTCAGATTCTGTGATCTACAATCCTCTGTTTTTAGTTTGCAAGTTCTTTGTGGTGTTTCCTTTTGCTGTGAGGTGTGCTTGCTGTCCTGCTTTGCACATCTTGGTTCATATCACAGAGAGTAATTTGTATGTTTGCTCCGCCCTTGTAATTCTGCAGGTGTTTAACGGTCTTCTCAGCAGAAGTGGTAAAACATAAGCTTTATCATTTCCAGTTTGAATTATCCCTAAATCTGACAACCCACTTATTTAGACTGTTCTGGGTGTTAAATAACATGTTTCAGCATCATTATTAATTGTTAAGGTAAGCTAAATTTATGACAACATTTTTTTACGTGTTTACAAGAGTCTCAGCAGTATTACTATTATATTCTCACATTTGCCTTACCCCAAATTAGGCTATCACTTTTAAACTTTTCTCACCAGAACTATCCCTTGGTAACAGGATGGCTTTACAACACTAGACGTATTAGCTGTTGAGTGGCTCCAATCAGGGCTAATACACTCTGGCCAATAGGAAGTTTACATGTCGGTGTGATGTACCTCAGCCAGTTCATGAGCAAAGTGGTTGGAAGCTCCCAAAATGTATGAGCCTAAATCTTGTTCTTGAATTATTGCTTCTCTTATGTTTAACTAATGAATATTCTCTTGCACATTAATTACTTTGTGAAGTGGAATATTCTAAACTAGACCTTTTGCTGCATAATAATCCTAGAGAGAATCAACATGTACTAATTGATCAGCGGGCCATTGCTAAATTTACATTGAAAACATATGTGATATTAAGAGTTCTTAACATATTGTCATATTAGGATGCGAGGCACGCTTTGGGAGAGCACACAGAGAAGGTGGCGGCGCATCTCCTCGAGAAGAAGCAGGTAATGGATTTTACTGTGTATTATGATGCCCCCTCTATTTAGTGGTAGATATAATGTACTTAAACAGAGTGAAGTGTGTAATGTTTATTTCCCTGTATGCTTTTGCTTTAGGATGTTTAATGCACATGGGGCTCAACCACTTATTGCATGTAATACTTTGCCAGAGAAAGGATAGTGTGACAGTTAGTATTGCTTTCTAGCTATTGTATTGGTATCGTTCTTTATAAATTTCAGAGTGACAACCATTCTTGTTTTATTTATGGCCATAAGTAAATTATTTGATTAGTACTAGCTGTTGTGCAGCTTTTTTGCGTGGTTATATCTGTAATGCACTAATGCTTTTTTGTTTTTGTTTGGTTGTGTTGAATTATCCGGATTGGGGATTTTGAGCAATTAGGACATCTTGGACACTGAATGACTTTATATCGTGTTCATCTCCTGTCGCCATCCTTTCTAGCTTGATGTTCCATTTTTAGTGCATGCCATATGTCCGATAAAATGCCTGGCAGAAGCACCACTAGCATGGTTCCTAATGCATGTGTGTCCAAGACTATGTTCCTAACTTTGGCTCCTTGTCAGCTTCACATATCGGCTTTACAATCAGGCTATTAAGTGCTTACTTCTCCAAGTTCAATCCATGGTGCAGAAAAGAAAAGTTATTTAGTTAGTTTTAATGGATACAAACCATATGTCCGGTGCATTCTCTATAAAACTAGGTCAAGTAATAATGTCTCATGTTGCGTTGTTTCAGTTCCTGAGGGTCCTGGAGAGGGAGCTGGCTGTAACTGAGAAGATCAAAGAGTATTTCTTTGCAGACTTCACCCAGGTGACTGACTTTTTGAACCCTATTTCTTTAGTGCCTTTTCTTTTTCATCATCTCTGGTTACCGATTTTCTTTTGCCAAATTTGGCTTTCAAACTCATGTTTTCTGTGTGTGATTGTGATACCTGTAGGAATTGGTACTGAGCTGTATGCTGAAGCACTTAATTACCGTATGTCGAGTGGCTCAAGAGACAGAAGATGTACCTCACAGAATCTGTCCCAAAAACTGACAGTTGCTTGAAGCATTTCTTGTTCATGACACCTTCATGATAGGACAATTATCGGGTTGAAATATCTGGTAGACTATCAGGTAATCTTGTCCTAGAAAGTTGTTTTTTATACACCGTTAGCATTGAAATTAGACTTGATATTAGATGAAATGGCAGCATGACTGGATGTTTGATGCAAACTGAAATTCAACACCAATTTGTGAGTGCAAGTAGACTATGTACATCTCTTTGTCCCTGATTTCTCCTTATTTATTTGAACCATTGGTACCATCAGGTTTGCCTCCTTACTTGCTTGTGGTTTTATGAGACATCATGGGATGTTAGGAAGGTGGATAATGCCATCTCCTTCTCCCATGTTAATTTCTTCTGTAGATCATTTTTTTTGTTCGTCCGGTTGAGCATAGTTTGAGGGTTCACTACAAAATACAAATATTTTAGAAATGATATAATGTGCTTAAGCTCTGGCATTTAGACCAGCTTGACCACCATAAGAGAAAATGGTAGGGGCGAATATGTCATTGTTTAGTTTTAGACAAATGAAAAGCTTGATTGTTGCCAAGTCAAAAGAACATTATTTCTGAGACCTGGCATTTGTGTACTTTTCTGGATTCAGATTATGCTTGACACGGGCAGCCGGAGTCACTACCTCTTATATGACCAAATCCGTATGCCACTATTGATTTGCATATCGCAGCATACACAAAACACTTGCAGGCTAAAATAATAGGCCAAGACTAGGACTTGGCCTTTTGGTCATACGATGTTGCAAAGCTGAGCAACATCACTTCTTTTAATTAGTTTATCAAGATCCAGCTATTTATTTCCTGACCCTTTGGGATTAGAATTTTAGCCACTGCAAACCTTCTGCATTCCTCTGATTAGTTAGTGCTGGGCGAAATTTAAAAAGTTCTCTCACAGATTTTATTTTGGTTTGCATGTGCTTTGCCCCTCGGATCTTGTGACCATGATGTGGGTAAGCTCAAGGTTCATCTGGTGTTTCCCAGTAGAGTAGCTGGGCTGCCTCATGCATTCAGGTCACATATTTTGATTTTGATATATGCTAAATTGTTATCTTCCTGCTATATTGAGCTTAACAACTTATCTAGGTTAGATATATGCTTTCGAACTGGGATATTTGGTGCATCATACTTAAGGAGTTTACTGAATGGTACTAATTGTTCAGATCACTATACTATCTCATCCTTTGTTTTTGGGTTTTGCTCCAGGTTGCCCCCTCAGTTCTTCTATTAGCTGCTCTTAGATAAGGCCTTCAAGCCTCAAGTATCTCTCTCACACACTGAGTCCATCTGTTTGTTTTTCTGAGGTGAGGTCTTCAAGCCCCTGTTCTGTTCTTATGTTCTTGCATCCGACTGTGCCCTTTTTGCCTCACTTTTAAATTTCCCTTAGATAATCTTACCGTTACTATGATATTAATGTTTCTTCTAAATCATGCTATTACTTTTGGCGCTTCATGTTCAGCGAGCATAGTTAATCTTGCCATTACTATAAATGTAAATTGCTTTTAATTAGAAATCAACAAATAGAACACAAGTTTTAGTGTTTCTCTCAGAAAACAGGGGATGTCACATGTCACATTCTTGAACCTAATACTGATATAAATATGCTCTTTACATATTTCATCCATTCATCCATCATTTTAGGAAACCTTTTGGCACATCATACAAATTTATGCTCACTCTTGAACCGTTTATTGAATAATTGCATGCCTCTGTGTGTATCATTGAATTGATTCATTGATAACGCCAGTAAGTTCACTCTACCAGCCACTCTGTTTCAGTATATCAGACATATTTCTCCAGTTTCACTTAAATGCATTAGCGTGCATCCAAGTTCAATAATCTTCTCCTTTGCTCTCATTTATCTATACTATTTTCAGTGTTTTAATATTTTTTCGCTTATTATAGACGGATTTCCTTAATTTCCATGTACCTGCTCCATATAGGCTTTATAAAAGAGGAAGAGAGTATAGACATCATGAGCTATTATTATAATTAGGTCATGAAATTCATAAATTTGAGTGAAATTGACAAGATCCGAAATTTACTCGTATAATAGATTTCTTTGTTAGTGTGTCTCAGTATACATGCCTTTTGCTCTCCTTTCTTATCTCTTTTGAAAAATTTATGGATTTCCTTTTTCAGGTGCAGATAGTTGACATCTGCTTTAGGTCAGATCAGTCCAAACAACAAGCAAGGTTTATGCCCTGGAGGCGTTTTGTTTGTGTGAGATTGTTGGTGTTGAATTCTTAGCTGCACCATTTCCTTTCTCCGGCAGAATGGTGCACAAGTTGCAGTGAATGTGTTGTTGATGTTCTGATGCCTTGATGGTGTGGAGCCCCTGCTCAATGCCAAGGCGCTGCAGATGTCTAATTCAGGACAGACAAAGTGGGAGATCTGCAGCCCTGCCTGGTGGCTACAGCATCCCCCATCAACACTTAGGTACACCTTTCTTTGCACACACCAACTTATCTTAAGGCGAGGTTCTCTGAGGGCTGTAGGCAATGTCATTATAACGTTCCCAAATCTCATGGTTATTAATCTGAACTACCTTATAATGTTGTAGTTGGAAGAACAAAGGTAAATCTTAAATGTAGGTGTGCAGCATATGGTATATAGTGTATGAAGGCACACAGGAAGAAATAATTAAGAATTAGAAGGCCTAGAGTACTCTTATTTGGCAATGTAGGCCACTTCTAACTAGGTCTTACTTCTAATATCTTAGGATTAAAACGAACTGGTTGTACCCATGATTTACTAGCTATTAAGCCAGGCGAATATACAATTTGACACATGAACTTTATAATGCAATACTTAGATTGGTCTGAATATTTTTGAAATTTAGAGATCAGTACTTTAGCAAGTATTATTATATATACATATAGTTAATGAATTGCAACAGTATGCAAATTATAACAATAGAGCTGGCAAATATGGAAAGTAAGCATCTGATGGAATTATAACAGCATACGTGTGTTTTGTTCAGTCACAGTAATTTTGCTGCCTACCTACTGTATGATCTGCTGCTAGGATCAGTCAGAAATGGTGACCTGTTGATACAGATATACTAGAATGGCGATGAGCCTATGATCATCTATTTGTAAATGTGAGAGGCTAAACAGTGTTGCTCCACTGATGTGCAAGAGTTATTATCATCAGAAAGAGCTAAACTACTTTGAAAATGAGAAACGAAAGAGCCTTCTGGCCGATACTTCCAAATTAGCTAATATTACCCAAATAGCATATTTTAGTGCTTAGTTTATTCAGAAAATAATAATGACTTGATGGGGGCGCTATTCCCTCTAATTGTGTAGCTTATTATCTGCTTCAGACTTTAATAATTGTTCTTTGCACAGTTGGTTGCTTTTTTTTTGCTGTTCGAAATCCTGCTCTGCGCCATGTGTACACTGGCTCTCATCCTCTATTCCCAGGGCACTGTAGTGATCTGAAAGGAATACTTTATTTCCGAGCTGCGGGTACTGCCAGCTGTGGCCATTGATGCTGCGAGCGGCGACGATGGTGCGGCGGGGCCAAAGGTGCTGCCAGGGACAGGAAACGGTGCTGCAAGGGACATGCGACAGTGCTGCTAAAGACGGCCAGGGATACTACGAGAAGCAGGTGGGGGTGCTACCAGCCGTGGCCGGTGATGCTAAGAGCATGCGAGATTTCTGTGCGTGTGTTGAGTTGTCGGTGTGGGTTCATGCTTGTTGACCCTTTTTTCTCCAGCAGAAAGTACGATTGGGTGGAGGAGTCAAGTGCGGATCAGCTGACTATGAGAGACTTGATTTTACTGCAGAAGGCGGAGGAATTGGGTTTACGATCCCCTGAAAGATGCCATCCATTAATATTGTGAGATTGTTCGTATTCACAACGAGACCAATGATGGTTAGTTATCTGGGTGTGAAGTTTAGCTGGCTTGTTGAAAATCATTATGACAGTTATGATGCACCCTTTTGCTCGCTTAGAGCTGGTGTTGATCCTTAACAACTGATGTTATATTTAGTGCTAAACAATATGTAATCTAAATACATGTTTTTTTCGCTTATGAAACTGAATGTGAAAACATTTTCTTATTTAGTAGTATTTTTCTCTGCCTAGAGCTTCTAATTTATGGCCGATGTCAGTTCCATATATTTAGGTGCTTGTGATTTGTTAAACTATGTATTCAATCTTAATATGAACTAATGAGCAATGCAATTAATGCATGTGATTAGTGTGATGGATTTTCGTGTATTAGTATCTGTCTTTATACAAGGCTTCAGCCTCATGTAAGAAAGTGATTAACACCGCTATATGGTAGTTGTTATATCAATATAACTATATTTGATGGAAAATTGTAACAATCTCATTTTGTAAGAATAGATAGAACTTAACACGAACATGAAAAAGATCTTACATAAACCCAAAAATCACTGGATATAATATAGCATATTTAAACAATTATCCATAGGATGTACATATAATTTTCCCTACTGAAGTTCTGTATTATTTATATGAAAGTATTAGTTCCATAGCCTCGCTTTTGCCTTTGCGTCGGGCGTAACAGGTCATCTAAGCTGTATAATTGATCATGGTTCTTTTTGTACAGTATTTTTTTGAGAAACCTTTTTGTACAGTATTTGTTTTATAGGCTCGATATCAGAGGAGCTGGTGTTATGATGTATAGTAATTTTGGTATGCAAGTATGATCAGGACCACCTTGTGTGGCCTGCCCTCATTTGTGCTTCTTTAGTGATGATGCTGGTGTATTTTTATTGAAGAAAATAACACTATATTGAACGTGTTGACGGCGCCCAAAAAATGTGTTATCTTTATATAGTTGCTTGAAAGTTATTATTTTCCTTAAGAAAGATTGCTTGTATCAGAAATTTAATTTGGTTTTCGGGTGCATAGGTTCCCTCTAACAAAAATTATATTTGGAAGTGTCACAAAAAATTAAAAAATTTCTACATGTGAGATAGCCAAGTTTCATTAAAAGTAATATTTTTTATAATACATGTGAGATCGCCAAGTTTCATTAAAAAATAATATTTTTTTATGGTCTATGTAAAAAAGATAAATTTATCTTGTGAATAGCCTTATTTCGAGCACTGAATTTTATCTTTTTTTTACATAGGCTACATGACAAGTCGATTTTTTCCTGAAACGACTTTGTGAGTGTGTAGCACGTGAAGATTTACGTGCAATTTTTTTTACTTCAATTTTTTTTAAATATGTGTAAGATGGATTTGAAAACGAAGAGAGCATTGCTCCCAGGTTCTCAAAGACCTACTGAATTCTTGTACAACTAAATAAACATCAGTCGAGTAAAAATTATGGTTAGAGTATTGTCTTGCTTTTGCGTGTGCGCCGGGGCGCACCGGGTCATCTAGTTGTCATAAAACAAGCATGGAACATCAGAAATTATAGGTACGTTGGAGATGTATCACCCACCTCGGGCGCCACCGCCTCGCCCCCGACACCGCCCGCGTCGCCCTCGAGCACTGCCTCGGGCACCGCTGCATCATCCTCGGGCACCGCTGCGTCCTCGACCGCGTCGCCCTCGAGCCCCAGCTCGGGCGATGCCTCGCCTCCGGCCCCGCCTCCGCCTCCTCCACCACCGGCGACGGGCCCCCTCACGCGCGCCCGTGCGGCGATTCGCGTCCCGAGTACGCGGTACCCCTCGGACGAGTAGCGGCCGACGGCCGACACGCCTTCACCGCCCTGCGTGCTCGCCTCCGCCCGGGCTCTCCCGACCCGCGATGGTTGTGGCCATGCATGACGAGTTCGACGCCACGGAAACGCGACATGGACGCTTGTTCCCCGCCCCCAACGTCATCATCACGGAAGGGGTTTTCAACATCCGGACGGTACTCTCGCGCGCGCGGCGCGGTGGGTGGTTCGCGGTTTCGCCAGCGGACGCCCCACCGCCGGCGTCAAGTCGCGGGCGGTCCGCCCGTTCTTCGGCCGCGGTCTCCTCAGGCCAAGTCCAACGCCTTTCTTGACGGCCATCTCGAGGAGTAGTTCTTCTGTAAGCAGCCCACTGGGTTCGTCGACAGCGCCCACCCCGACCATGTGTGCCTGCTCTCGCGCTCGTTATATGGGCTCAAGCAGGCCCCACGCGCCTGGTACCAGCGCATCACAACGTTTCTTCACCAACTCAGCTTCCGCTCCACCCGCTCCGATGCATCGCTGTTCGTGTACACCAACAACGTCACCACCGCGTACCTGCTGCTCTACGTCGACGACATCATCTTAACGGCCAGCTCCACGGACCTCTGCGCTCACCGACGTCTTCGCGTCGAGTTTGCCCTCAAGGACTTGGGGCCTCTGCACTACTTCCTCGGCATCGAGGTCGTACGTCGCACCGACGGCTTCTTCCTTCATCAGCGCAAGTACGCCCATGAGCTCCTGGACCGCGCCGGTATGCTAAATTGCAAACCCGTGGCCACGCCCGTCGACACGAAGTCCAAGCTCTCCGCCACAGACGGTTCCTTTGCCACGAACGCGTCATCTTACCGCTCCATCGTCGGTGCCCTGCAGTACCTCACCCTGACTCGCCCCGAGCTGCAGTATGTTGTTCAGCATGTGTGCCTTCACATGCACGCTCCGCGGGATCCTCATTGGGCTGCGGTCAAGCGGATCCTCCGCTACATTCGTGGTACCATGGACTTCGGTCTCTCTCTCCACGCCTCCACCGCCACGGACATCGTCGCCTACTCGGACGCCGATTGGGCAGGCTGCCCCGACACGCGTCGCTCCACGTCGGCTCTGCGTTACGGACCCTTCGCTCATCTCCTGGTCGTCTAAGCGACAGCCCACGGTATCTCACTCCAGCGCCGAAGCAGAGTACCGGGCTGTTGCTAACGCGGTTGCTGAGGTCTCCTGGCTGCGGCAACTCCTTGTTGAGTTCTCATGTCCCGTCGCCAAAGCCACCGTGGTCTACTGCGACAATGTCTCTGCTGTCTACCTCTCCGCCAACCCGGTTCACCATCGCCGCACCAAGCATATTGAGCTGGACATCCACTTTGTTCGGGAACAGGTGGCCTTGAACACATTCGAGTACTTCATGTGCCCACCTCCCAACAATTTGCGGATATCATGACCAAGGGTCTCCCTACAGCATCTTTTGAGGAGTTCAGGTCCAGTCTATGTGTTCGAGCAGGCGACGCTTCGACTGCGGGGGGTGTTGAGATACATATCCTTATATTTACTACTGGGCCCGCCTCCTTCCTTGTATAGTTGAGGACGTGGCCTATATATGTACCGCCATATGCATCCGATCAATACATCGAGCATTGCATCTCTCTCTACAGACCCACACAAACACAACCCAACAGACTAAATTACAGGCTCAGAACTCCGTCTTCTCTCCTCTTCTAAACATATTGCTCCTCTGGGGATCCTATACATTGACATGGTCGACAGGTGCTAGGTGTTGCACACCTCAGACGGGGTTGTTGGGCCACTATTAGTTTTTGCCCTTTTTATATTTATTTCATTTTTCTTTTCTTTTTTGTTGAGTTTTAAATTTTTTAGATACTTCTAAATCTAAACTTTTTCCATAATCTAAAATGTTTACAAAATCTGAAATTTCAAATTTACATACTTTTTTTAATATGAACAATTTTTTTTGAAACTTCAACATTTGTTAATTTTTTCCAAAATCAAAATATTTTTATATATAAACATTTTTAAATTTGATTTCTTTTCAAAATATAAGTTCCTAAAATTTAATATTTAATATTTTTCGTATAAGACAAATAAAAAGAAACTGAAAAGAAAAATAAATAGAAAGAATAAGAAAAAACAAAAGAAAAAGAAAAGTAAAAAACAAACAAAAAAATATAGAAAACAGGATACTAATATGGGCCAGGCCCATGATCGTGCCTGTGGGTGTTCTACATAGCGGCCGGTGCCATTTGCGTTCAGCATCTCATGCGCTTAAGGCATCTCCAACCGAGCGATCCAAACGGACGCGCTGAATAGGGCCGTCTGTTTTGGGCCGTTTGGGTGGCCGAGCGGACGCGCGGACGGAGCCGAGCGGACGCGCAGACGGAGCCGCGCGTCCGTTTGTGTCGCGCGCTGCGCCCAACGCGGCAGATTTGGGTCGCGGAGCCGTATGGTAGCTTTTTTGCTTGTAAATTCACTATAAAACGCCAAATAAAATTTAGAAAATATATAAAATAGGTCAAATGCTCAAAATTCATTACACATTACATTGTCCATGTAATAAATGATAAAGTATTATTCAAATAAAATGTAAAAACGATACAAATGCTTTAGGCTTCGGGATTTCCTTCATCATTATTGTTTGCAGCATTGTTGCCTACATGCTGCCACATGTGCTCGACCAAATCAGCCTGCAGCTGTTTGTACAGCTAGATTTGAATTTCATGGTGCGCAGAATGTCCAGAATTATCTGGACCACTTTGAGGAGTAACCAACTCTCCCGCCATCCCACTCATTATCAAAGAGTGAATCATCCGCTCTACCTCAACAATCATGTTATGCATGATTACACAAGCGGTCATCACCTCCCACAGAGTTTCACATCCCAGGCTCTGGCAGGTGTCGACGATAGCCCAACGAGCTTGGAGAATGCCAAACACCCGCTCGACATCTTTTGGGCTGCCTCGCTCTTTGGCAAACCTTGCCTCCTGCTCTGAGTTGGGTTTCGGATTGTCTTCACGATTGTAGCCCAAGGTGGATAGATACCATCAGCAAGGTAGTACCCCTTCGTGTAGTGGTGGCCATTGATCTCAAAATCCACATTAGGGGACTGACTGTACGCTAACCTATCAAACACCGGAGAGCGCTGCAGCATATTGATGTCATTGTGCAAGCCAGCCATTCTGAAGAATGAGTGCCAAATCCATGTATCATGTGAAGCAAAAGCTTCAAGAATGACTGTGCACCCCTCAGAAATGGCTGTATGCCCCTGCCAAAGGGGCAGTTCTTCCACTCCAGTGCATGCGATCTATTGCCAAGCATCCCAGAAACAGATTGATTGACAACGACGGTGTGTCCTCTGCAGGTTAAGGTCTGCATTTTGAGCGAGACAGCACTCTGCTGAGTTGTACATCGCTTCCAAGCCGGTAGACTCACTCATGCGCATGTACTCATCTACGAAATCTACAGCCACGCCATATGCGAGCATCCTAATCGCTGCGTGCATTTCAGCGAAGGAGGGCCTACCTTGCCAATTGCATCCACTTTCGCGAGAAGTAGTCATCGTAGAGCTTGACGCCATCCATTATCCGGCGGAACAACGGTCTGGACATCCGAAAACGACGGCGAAACAACGCCGGCGGGAACAATGACTTGGGTTGGAAGTAGTCGTTGAAGAGCTGGTCGTGGCCGCGTTCTCTTTTGCGGTCTAAGGCGGCCGCGTGCCCTGGCAAGAACCCCTGGTACACGGGGATCTTCGAGACAATGTGCTCGTGGATGATCAGCGCAGCGTCCGTGAAAAATTCGTCGTCCTAAGATCCATCTGTCTAGAGATCGTCATATACATCTAGAAAGCCGTATGCTTTGGAAGAAGCTTGTACAGTTTGGGAAGGGTTTTTTGAGAGAAAAGAAGAATCTACTTCAACCGATATGCCCTTAGGCACGGCCATGCATAACATAGAAATCACACGTGGAAGGGGTGGGCAATTAGCTAGAGCAGCAGGTGCTGTAGCGAAACTGATTGCAAAAGAGGGTAAATCGCCACTTTAAGATTACCATCTGGGGAGGTCCGTTTAGTATCCCAAAACTGCTTAGCAACAGTCGGACAAGTGGGTAATGTTGGGGTGAACCAAAAAAGTTTGGGTAGAGCCGGATCTAAGTGTTGGCTTCGTCTGACGACGTGTCGATGAAGTTCTTGAAGAAGTAGTCGTCGTCGCTGTCCACTATGATCTACAGATGAAAAGGGATAAATTTTAGATCGCCCATTTCATTTAACACCTTGCAGGCGTCCGTAGGGACCTGCATGCCATGGCCGTCTCGGCCGACTTGCGGTCTGGAAACACGTTGCACGATAGCTCACCTCCGGCGGCAACGGCGCAGCTGCGAACGGCGGGAGGTCTCGCGACGGTGAGAGGACAACAACGACGGCGACGGCGTCCTCCGACTCTGCTACCACGCGGCGAAAGCAGCGCGGGGCCGCGTCCTATGCTTCCGCCCCGCTTGCCGGCGTCTCGACGACGGTGGCCGGCGTCGTCGCCGCTCCCAAATCGGCGGTCCTTGGGTGGCGGCGGAGCGGCGGGAGATGTGTGCGAGGGGTTTGTGTTTTGGGAGACAGACAGGCGGGCCAGGGGCGGACAAGGGGCGGACGCGAGCGCACAGCTTTCGGCGTCCGCGGCCACGCAAACTCGTCCCAGATTTGGACCGGATTTGGGTCATCCCGGACGCCGCGACCATCCGTTTTAGGGATGGGTCCGCACGCTGGACCGGATTTTTGTCCGGCTAGACCCACCCATCCCGCGCGCTGGCGTGGGATGGATCGACGAGTTGGAGATGTACTTATAGGAATTACCACTCGTCTTCCTCCCAAAAGAAGAACGAACGCGGCCGGTGCCATTGGCGTTCAGCATCTCAGGCGACGCACAGACCCCTTAAAAAAATCTCTCAGCGATGCATAGATGGCAATCCCAATACGCATAGCAGCGGCGCCACCGCGCCACAACTCAGTAGATACGCATACGCGTCCCCTTCCGGTAACTTTGTACGTGTACATGCTCTCCTTCCTTACATTTATTTACTAGCCAAAAGTAATTCGCCAAAGCTGACCTACATCAACCTCTTCTTCTACTCCATGATTATTATTGCTCGCACGGTGGTGCAGCGCGGCACGTAGCTACGATCGCTCGCGAAGCTCTCGGGCGAGATCACGATCGAGCTCGCTCGTCATCTCATCTCCCTCTCGCCAGCGCGGCCCTGATCGCCGGCTGGAGATCGCCGGGCGGTCGACACGTGCCTCGACAGCACTAGTAGGAAAACCATTATAGGTAGAAATGACATCTGTGGCCGAAAAATATCTTTCCAAAAAAATTATTTATGCGTAGCAAAAAATATCCGCCCTGAAAGGAATGGCGCATGGATGGCGGTGCGCCACGAGAATGTCAACTTTGTGTGGCTGAATGCGCGCAAAATTTCCATGGGCCACGCGGGGTCCAGCGTGCACATGGGCGAAAATTCATGGCGCATGGTGGCATGTGCGCCAAGAGAAGTGCATGGCGCATGGTGGCATGTGCGCCGAAGTTCAAAATTGTACGCATGGTGGCATGTGCGCCACGGAAGTTACCGTGGCGCATCAACGATATGCGCCAATTCTGCCGGATTTTTCTCCCCACCATCCACCCCACCCCCCCCCGATCGCCTTTTTACCCTTTGTAAAAAATAAAAAAATAGATAGAAATTTCAAAAAATAAAATCCTTCGAGATTCCCATATATTATGTCATCTAGCACCACTGAAATTTAACAAACATGAATTTTGACTTTTTTGCAAAATTGCGTGGGAAAATCATCAAAGGATTTGGTTGCATACGAACTCGAAAAAAACGCACAATATATCAAAATGTTCCCACGAAAATTCTACATCCGAATTCGAAAAGAGTAAAAAGTTACGGCCAGTTAAAGTGTTTTTCCTGCAAAATGCAAAAAAAAAAAGAAAAAAAAATTCTGTGGCGCACCATGTGGAGGTGCGCCACAGAAGTGGAACCAAAATTGGAGCACCACGCCTACTACTCACTCTCTCTCCCTCCTCTCACTTCTCCATCTCCTCTCCTCACTTCTCCTCCTCCACCACCACACACCACCACCTCCACCACCACCTCCTCCTCCTCCATTCTTCTCGGCGACCACCACCTCCTCCTCAGGCGACCTCACGTGACCCACCACCACCTCCTCGGCGACCTCCGGCGACCACCCCACCACCTCCAGGCGGCCAGCGGCCACCGCACCTCGACCACCACCACCACCACCTCCTCCTCCTCCTCCGCCACCACCACCACCTCCTCCTCCTCCTCCCTCAGCCACACCACCGCCACCACCACCACCACCTCCTCCTCCGCCTTCTCCTCCTCCTCCACCGCCTGCCCACCACCTCCTCCTCCACCATCTCCTCCTCCACCACCACCCCACCACCACCACCACCCACCCACCACCACCACCACCCACCACCACACATACGAGAGAGGGAAAAAATCGAGTGAAATAATCTGAGATCTGAATCTGGATTAGATCACAGATGCAGATCGAGATCTGGCCGCCAGCCTTCGAAGCATTGTATTGGCATGGTGCGCCGGAGAGTTGACCAATTTAGCGCATATTGTGGTCGGCCAGAAGTTTCAAATTCGTGGCGCCGCGTCGTGTGCGGAAGTTCAATCTTGGTCGCGTGGTAGCGTGGCCGGATATCGCGCCGAGAATTTGATTTTGGTGCGCCACAGATAGTCTTTTTTCCACTAGTGCAGCGACAAGGCGAATCGCGCGACGACCGGAGCAAAGTTGCCCGTTTCGGAATTCCCTCTCCTATTCCCGACGGCGACGCGCGCGCATATCCGCTGCCGATCCGCGCGCCGTCGCTCTCGCGCCTGCTATTTTTAGACCCTTCGATCCGCTCCCCGGCCGTCTGGCCGCCGTGCGCAAGTACTACAACAGACACAGCTCACAACTCACCAATCGCCATTACATACACAATCTAATCTACTCCATGTCACCGGAGAATTCGGACTGGCTACCTAGCTATCTACAACAGCAGCAGTAGCAAGTAGCATACCGATCGATGCATCACGACAGATCGCAGACGGGATTGATGGCTGGATAGAGGCGATCGACCTAACCAGTGACGATATGGTTCAGGATAATCACGCTCTTAAATTAAACTAACAAATTAGCCAGCCACACAAAAACCTGGCTGCTAATTCTGTCCATGGAAAACCTACTCCATCCTCTACCGTTGTGTCCAAGACTTCAAGCTAATCACGCCATTAGGCCACGGCTTGCCAGAAACGTGCGGTTACTGGGCCCTCCGTGCCTCTCTAGCAAATCGATTGCATGTGCCGATCGACATGCAATATGCAGGCCGGGTCTCCATCAGTTGTGTTAGGATAACGATCAGCTTAATTGTGCTTAATTGGCTTGCTTATCTGCCTAAATTAACACATGCATTCGTAGAATCAATCCCTGCGGATAGGGTTAGCTCCATTTGTGGCCTCCTCGGGGATCCTTTGCGGTTGTTTTCCGCTGCCATCGCTGCTTAGTCCTAGTTACTGCTACACGTGTCCGAGTGACTCCAATAATTCTGTGAACTGATCGTTGTGGTTGATGATAACGTTAACGTAGAGTTACTGTGTTTTTCTTCTGGTATATTTACCTAGAGCTAGAGGTGAAAAAAGTAACCTCCACACAGCTGCGAGAAGTTGACACATCGAATATTCACGCAATAAATCGCTTCAAATATCACTGGATTATCTCAATACGTGGAGAGTGCGAAGCTCCATGATAATGAGTTGTTCTGTTCACACCTGCGACTTGGCCTTTTGATGGAAAAAGACTAGACTTGACATGCTTGTCAGATCACTACGTTCAGCAATTCAGTCAAGATTCAATAGTCCATACATACGTTAGGTTTAGATTTGTCGACCGGTTGCGTGATTATTACAAGCAATTGAGCTCACACGTGGCTTAATTTCAAACTCCACACCGGATTGTCCGACCACGTTTTTTTCCCCGTGTTTCACCCCTACAATTTGAAAACTATTCAATGACTAAAAACTTTCACATCCTCCGCCAAGAAAATTACGCCAATAATCGTCCAGTGTCAACACAAGAAAAGTTGGACCGCGTGTCGATGGATTCTGAATGAGCGAGTCTCGAGTGTATTGAAACCATTTCAAATCATGCCCACTGCTACTTACCACAGGATCATGCCCACTGCTACTTACCTCATGATCGGAGAAAACGCAGGGATATTTTATCCCACATGAATGTCGACGTAATCATGGGTCGGCACTCCGTCACCATATATAGGTGTTTTATGAGTCTTCCATGTACTTGTATTATGCTAAAATATCCTTTTCTTGTGACACATTGATGCATCTTAGCTATGTTGAGGAAGGGCGCGAGCTCTTGTGGATTTTATCACCTTGATGCAAAATTTAGAGTGTATTGAAAAAACTAGACCCAGGTCTTCAAAATCGTAAATAGCGGCGGTCTCCTCCAAACGCTATGAACGCTATATCATGCTAATAGCGTGCTATATTTTAAATAGCATTTAAAATAATACCAAATATAGTCTAAAATAAAGGATTTCGCTAAAAAAGTTGATATATAGTCCAAAAATGACTGAATCATACATACATAACCACATACAAAAAAATAGATCTCCAATTTTTCATACGGCTAACATCAACATTCCACAAGGCAACAACATAGTATAATTTATTTATTAAAAATCATCAGCATTAGCGATATTATCTTCTGATTCAGAAGAGGAACCAACAGATTGCAGTTCATCACCACAAAAAAGTGAAAATAACTTAGCTTGAAAAAATAGCGAGCTAAACGCTATGCATTTTTAGCACGATATAGCATGATATTTCACAAATAGCACCATAGCGAGAAAAAATACTAAAATTTATGCTATAGCGTGCTATTAGCGGAGAAATAGCACGCTATTTTAAACCTCCTAAGTCAAACCTATTTGACTTTGCCAAAATTTAAAGAAGAATCAATATCTACAATGCCAAAATAGTATCACTAAATCTATCGTGAAAGATGCTTTAGTACTATATTCACTAAGCATATTTTGTATAAACTAAAGTTGTTTATTAACACAAGAGCAAGTTTTTTCGAAACGGAGGTTATGCCCGGCCCTGAACACAAGAGCAAGCAATCTTGTATATATAGATGAGGAGGGGAATTTAAATGCACGATAATACGAGGCACGGCTCATATAAACATGGACCAATATTTTTGTAAAAAGAATTACTACATAGGACAAAGTTAAGACGGATGCAGGCTGCATTTGGTGGTACTACACTTTCTTTCTTTTGCCAGACTAACCTATTAGCTGGTCCATTTATCTTGCCTGTTGTATATTCCCCTCTTAGCCCAAAAAGGCCCAAACAAACAAATTGTCCTCTTGCTCCTGTTTCCTCACCTTCTCACTTTGTCGAACTAAATCCGGCCTCACGACTGTACCCACGGTTTTGTCAACATGTCTTCATCCATTCCATTGTTAAACTAGTAGCTATAAATTTGCAACTATAAAGTGGTGTTTTCTTTTTGTGGAGGAACTGTAAAGTCGCCTATGTATAGTCAGTCCCTAACTCCCTATGATAGTCCCTAACTCCCTATGATATCAGTGAAGCCTAGCTAAACCCTGAAGGGACGTCCTTAACAAACTCAATGGCGGGAAGGGGATCGTTTTCCCTAAAATAGGAGTAGGATTGATTATGTCCGTTCTACAGGCCGATAGATTCGGCCCAAATCCGTCTCTGGAATCATCGGCCGTCAACACGTGGCTGCGCCAGCGAGTTTCACCGGGCGACGTCATGGAGCCCAATCCCCTGCACCATCACGGCGGACGTGAGGAATAACAAATCAACGGTAACCACATAGACCTCCCTCCGGAAACCACAGAGAAGCCCTCCTCGCCATGACCAGGCGTCACGCACACAAGAGGACAAAATCCAGCAACCATATAAGCGGCCCCTCCCCTCTCGTCTCCAAAAGTTCGAGCTCCCCATTTCCCATAGCTACAGCTGGAAGAAGCTTGCTTAGCCAGTTCTTCCATCTGTAGCTAGCTAGCTTCCTCTATCAGATCATCGAATTCCAAGACTGGATACCAATCAAGGATAGACAACAACTATAGCTAGGGTTTCTGTCATCCATTGATCGCGTCCGTGCTAGCTAGGCGATGATCATGTCGGATCCGGCCATGCTCCCGCCGGGCTTCCGGTTCCACCCGACGGACGAGGAGCTCATCCTCCACTACCTCCGCAACCGCGCCGCCGAGTCGCCGTGCCCCGTCTCCATCATCGCCGACGTCGATATCTACAAGTTCGACCCATGGGCCCTGCCATGTTAGTATACTCGCTCCCTCTACACTCACGCATCATGATTCATGCATGATCGATCGATCGATCCCCACTTGCAATATACTGGTAGCGATCATCCAATAATCGTCCGTCGTTCTCTTGTTAATTTTCTGGGTTAACCAATTGCAGCCAAGGCGAGCTACGGCGACAGGGAGTGGTACTTCTTCACGCCGAGGGACCGCAAGTACCCGAACGGCGTCCGGCCGAACCGGGCGGCGGGGTCCGGCTACTGGAAGGCCACCGGCACCGACAAGCCCATCCGCAGCAGCGCCACCAACGAGAGCGTCGGCGTCAAGAAGGCACTCGTGTTCTACAAGGGCCGCCCGCCCAAGGGCATCAAGACCAACTGGATCATGCACGAGTACCGCCTTGCCGCCGCCGACGCGCACGCCGCCAACACCTACCGCCCCATGAAGTTCCGCAACGCCTCCATGAGGGTAAGTCGTCAGCAAATACTAACATATGAACAAATAAAATCATCATACCAACTGAAACCCTAGATTTTAGTACTCCATATGTCGACCGATCGACCAGTGTCATGGTTACAAATTTGCTAGCTCAGCCTGCTCGTGTGCGCTTGCACCGTGATTTTTCCGGGAGGATATTTCTGGTACGGGTTCATCTCGTCGGCACGTCAGTTTCGCCAATATCGCATCGGTTTGTGCAGTGGCTTGCCAGTGGACGCAAGAGCTGCTTTAATGTGCGTGTGTCGTTTAAAGAAATGTTCTTTAGGCATACTTGGCATGGTTGCGCCAAGTCAATAGATACGACAGTGATAGGCATGATGCCTACGTGTTAATGACTGATTCATCTGCACCTGATCGTCAATTGTAGATTTATATCTGTTAATTTTCCAGATCCTTCCTAAATTTAACTATCCGTGTGGTCGATCATATATGCAGCTGGACGACTGGGTGCTGTGCCGGATCTACAAGAAGACCAGCCAGGTGTCGCCGATGCCAGTGCCGCCGCTGTCCGACCACGAGCTCGACGAGCCGAGCGGCGCCTACCCGATGTCGAGCGCCGGCATGCTCGTGCAGGCCGGCACCAGCAGCTACCCGCTGCAGGGGACGGCTGCGGGCACGCAGAGGATGCCGAAGATCCCGTCCATTTCGGAGCTGCTCAACGACTACTCGCTGGCACAGCTCTTCAACGACGGCGGCCATGGGGAGATGCCACGGCACGACCAGCACGGCGCCGCCCTCTTCGGCCACCCCATCATGAACCAATTCCATGTGAACAGCAGCATGTCCCAGTTTGCGCAGATGGACTCGTCGGCGTCCACGTCGACGGCAGGCGAGGGCGCTGCCGGGAAGCGCAAGAGATCGTCGGAGGAGTGTGGCCATAATGGGTCCACGAGCCAGCCGGACAAGAAGCCGAACGGATCTTGTTTCGGTGGCGCAACGTTCCAAATAGGCACTGGCAACGCCTTGCAAGGGTCAGTAGGCACGGGCCATCACACGCTGCTCCCTTTCTAACATGGGGATCAGATGAACTGATGGTAGATAGATACTATACTGCTGCTTATTCATTCTGAATTATACATGGTGCACGGGAAGAACAACTGTGGGGGTCTATACATTGCACCACATATATAGGTCTGAATTAGACAAATCATCAGTGGCCAATATATAGGGAAAAGGATTGTAATTGTAATTGTGTGGAATGACTAGCTAGGTCCTTGGATCACACAGTAGTAGATATATATGGTTTGTAGTGTGTACACAATATTTTTGACTCCGAAGCATATAGTAATATTAAGTACTTCAAGATTAACCACCAAGCTAGGTAGGGCTTGATAAGACCTTGAGATCGACGTACTGGAAGTCTGTAACACCAAAATGGAACCGGTCTTGCTTATACCGATGTATGTAAGACAGTGGAAACATATTCTTTATTGGAGCAATTCATTATGTCATGTTCTATTATTTGTACTCGTCGACAATACCGTTTCTACTTTTTCGCAAAATAAATAATGTTTCTACTGCAGAAAGAGAGGAGAAAATCACCACAACGAATGTCTGTTCCAAGAACATAATTAATCCATTCAGAAGAAGGGAAAAACACCCTGAAAAGCACACATAAAAGGACGAAAACTGAAAAAAGAATATGGGGAACCCGGGAATTTAATAATTGGCCCAAAGTAGGCAAGTTGTGGATGGCGTTTAGCTTTCAGTTCAGGTGGGGGATGGCCGGATGGGTGAAGAGCTTTTGATTCGGCTCAAGCTTTTCTTCAGAATGGCTAAGAGCCTTTGTCCATGTAGAATCTCGCCTGGCAACCAGGGCATCCGAATATTGCCGCGCACATCAACAAGCCCAAGAACATCGATCGGTGTCACGGAGCAAACAAAAACTAGACCGTTTTGCGGCTCTGAGTGGGATCAATTAATGGATGGATGGATGCAGTTCAGGTCCCCTAGAGCTGAAAGAAGAGCTAATTATTGGTTTGCTGTAGCAGATTCATCATCAAGGATCATGATAAGACTGATAGATGTTGATTCCATACGGATTATTTTCTCCAAGATGTCAAATCGCTGGAACTCATGCAGCCTCTTGTTGAGCAGCTGAGCTTAGCTTAGCTGGATTCAACCCCGGGTGCATAGTTTTTCTACGGCTCTGTAAGGATCTTTCTCTTACTGTCTAATTACCATTCCTTTTGGAATGCAAAGTTATAAGTGTTTTACTGAAACAGAGGACGTTCTAATTGGCAGACTGCAGCTCATTGACGACAAGCTTTTACCTGGTAGCTTCCGGCAGGGTCTACTAGTTCCATTTTAACTCTATATATTTTTAAACGGGGACTCGAGATTCTTATCCATAGGTAAAATTTTCCATGCTGCACACGCAAGTACAGCTCATTGACGACGCACTCCCACACAGTGGCGGCGCCAGGTTCTGGCTCCTAGGTATTCATTGTAAAAAAAAATCTCAATGCAATCTATATAAACCACTCACTCTGTTCGAAAATAATTAATTCCGATTTGTCTAGATTTACTCACTCTGTTTGAATTTTTTTCCTCAATGCAATCTATAAACTATTGAAGCTTTTTCCTCCAATATTACAACAAGAAAACAAGGGAGAAATTCCTCAAATTAGAAGCTTGCGTAGCATCTAGTTTAGGGGATTCAAATCAGATTAGATCTGCTACCCTAATAAGAACTGAAGTGCTAATCTGCTAGGAAGAAGTGAAGAATACATGGCGGCTCCATTCAGGGCGTTGCCTTCGCAGTCGCGTGCTCTGCTCCGTTTCCCGCCGCCGCCGCAATCGCTTGTCAGGTCTCTGGGACCTGCCCCTGCCGCTGTGCCCCTGTGCGTCTGGTCAAGAGGAAGAGGCGACAAGCGACGTGGCCGTGCGCAAGCGAGAGCCATCCCGAGCGGTGCGTCAATGCGACTGTGTTGTTGCTGGCTGGGCTGTGTGGGGCTGGCCTGGCCTACTAATACATGCATAAAAAAATTACACTAAATCTTGGGTATTCAAGTGAATACAGGTGCATACCCCTGCCGCCGCCAATGCTCCCACAAGGTTCAACTGGAAACAATAACATTCGGCTCGTGCTTTATCTCCCATGCATGCAGATAAGTTTTGAAAAGGCAGAACTTATTCCTGAAACCTCTCGGTTAGACGACGGCAAACACAAGAACCCCCTACCATAGTTTAACCATTCTCACCATAGATTCAGAGGTATATTCCATCTTCCAACTCCTATCGCCCAGCCGTTTTCCCGTTCTGGCAGCTCATGCACGAGACGAAGCTGTCACGTATCCGATCACTACTGGCGAAGAATAACATTTTCTCACCGGATAATGCTAGTTAATCAGGATTTGGGCCACCTGAGAGAGCTCCCTGTTCCCACTTCCCTGTCAAACGCTGCTCCATTAACTAGTAGGAACCAATGCTCGATCATGCGGACCATACGCTACTTGGAATTCTTAACGATTTGGAGAGCTATCTGAGTGACGGGGAATTGCAGCCATGGTGGGCGTGCGCTTCTGGCGACGACTAGAATTCGTCCAGCGCACTGCAGTTCATAGTCCATGCAGGCTGTAGGGAAACAAGGTGGAGCAGATCAGAAGGACATGACACCTACTTTGACGCTAGCTTAGGACAAAGCCTTGATCACTTAGGTGCATATGATATGTTATCTTAGATAGGGCGTTAGACTTAACAATCTGCTAATTCATGATTGTTCGAGAGCCTTTTTCAGTTAGAAAGTAATTTATGTAAATGAAGGTGGAGAGCTTGAGCACGCTTGTACCGAACCCATTGCTAGCTGCCTGCCTCAAGAGTCAAGCGAACTGTAGTGCGGATGGCTGCTTTTGTTGCACTGATGGCGAGTTTACACTTTGTTTTACAGGTGATTTGTTCCATACTTAGTTACTTGGAGTGCAAAAGAAGGCAGATAAATGGTTGGTGAAGTAAACTAGTACTGGTAAAACACATGTGCCAGCACTGCGTTTAGACTTATCCATGAACGCAATGCCGCAATGGTGCACTTACAAAATCTAACAAGGGCGAGGCCTGGATAGGATAGTATTGGCTACCTAACCGGATAGCATTTGTACCTGTGTCCTTCAAGAAAAGCATTAGATGCTTGCTTTTTTCTCTAAAAAAAGAATTAGCTACTTGTAGAGGGAGTTATTACTTCTTCCGATTCATACTACTTAACACTAATATAAAGGGTTAATTATTGGTTTGCCACTACGGCCCGCGCAACACTCAGTTTTGCCACTAGAGCAGAATGGTGCTCAGTTTTGCCACCGCTTCTGGCGCAGCTGCTCTGTCGAGGCCAAATGGCCAGGCTTCAAACGTTTCCTTCTCTTGCCGTTACTGAAAGTGGGGCGGATCTTACAGGTAGGACGCGCAATGACAAATTGGTGAAGACCGAACTACACGCTCCACGCCACACGATCCGCGCCCCACCACCACCCGCGCGCCCACACCACCTGCGCCGCCGCGCGGCCGTCCCGCATGGACACCTGCTACACCGCCACGCCTCCAGGCAGCACTGCGCCCCCACCGTCTTGCGACGTAGTCGCTCGTTCCGCCACTGCGCCCTCCACCTGCTCGATGAAATGGCTAGTGGCGGCGACGACCTTGGCGAGGCAGGCGTCGGGCCGGAGACCCGCCGCGTCCACGACTGGGTTCCCGAGGGGTAAGCCTTGTTCCTATTGAGCTTTCTTGTGCAGTGCAATAGTCGATTTGACATGGAGTGCTCATTGCGTTTGTTTTTGCTTTTGGTGTGCTCATTGCCTCTCTGATGGTTGATTAGGATGGAATTGCGGTTTGCTTTCTTGGTGAACATTAGAAGGGAGCGATTCATTGTGGATGCAAAGGATCAAAAGAAATTCCAAGGAGGGTTTGATTATCGGTTGCCAATGGATTGTAATTGGAGTTTTAGACAATTTGGGGATGTAATTTGCGGCCCATATCCTTAGGGTATGCATGATGAAGTGGAATTCAAATACTACGATGGGGGAAGTGATTGGGTGAAAGTTAGTAATGATGAAGAGTTCGCTAGCATGTTTGTTAGCATAAGGAGAAAGAGCAATTTCTTGTGAGGCTGCAAAATGATGTGGTTGTGCCGGCAGTTGGACATTCTTGGACAGATTCATGTCGTCGTAATGGCAGCTCTAGCCAGAACTGATGGGATTCGTAGCATAGAAAACAAAAAATTTCCTACCGCAAGAACGAAACACAAGCCAAGATCTAATATAGTAGACGGTAGCAACGAGGATGAAGAGACTAACCCTCGAAGATTCGCAAAGCTTAGCGAGATTAGATCTCGGGTGGATGTAGTCGATCACTTGCCGCTTGCAAAAGCGCGTGAAGATCTTGACGGTGCCACATCGGGCAGCACCTCCGTACTCGGTCACACGTACGGTGTTGATGAAGGACGTCCTCCTCGTTCCAGCGGGCAGCGAAATAGTAGATCCTCCTCAAATCCCGAGCACGACGGCGTGGTGGCGGTGGTGGTCAGAGAACTCCGGCTATCGCCTATGCGGGTAGTATGTGGAGGAGGGTACTAGGGTTTGGGGAGAGGGGGTCTAGGCGCCGGCCACTTGGGGCTGCGGCCTAGATGGCTTTGGTGTGGCCCCTCCCCTTGCCCCTCATTATATAGGTGGAAGCCCCAAGAGTTGTAGTCCAAGTCTTCGAATAAGACCCCAACAACAAAACCTTTTGGTGGGAAACCTACTCAAGATGGGAGTCCTACTCAAGGTGGGACTCCCACCTATCCTTGAGGTGGGGTGGCCGGCACCTTAGGTGGAGCCCACCTGGACTCCCCCCTTAGGTTTGGCCGCCAAGCTTCCCCCTCGGGACTCCACCTTCCATAGTGCTTTTCTTCCGGACTTTTCTAGAACCTTCTATAAATGCACCGGATCATTTTCAAACTTATAAAATGACTTCCTATATATGAATCTTATTCTCGGACCATTTCGGAACTCCTCGTGATGTCCTGGGTCCCATCCGAGACTCCAAACAAAACTTCGAACTCCATTCCATATTCCATATCTACTCAAACGACATCAAACCTTAAGTGTGTCCCCCTACGGTTCGCAAACTATGCAGACATGGTTGAGACTTCTCTCGACCAATAACCAATAGCGGGATCGGAGATCCATAATGGCTCCCACATATACAACGATGACTTAGTGATCGATTGAACCATTTACATACGATACCGATTCCCTTTGTCACGCGATATTTGCTTGTCCGAGGTTTGATCATGGGTATCCGATACCTTGTCAACCTCGTCTCCTGACAAGTACTCTTTACTCGTAGTGGTATGTGGTCTCTTATGAACCATTCATATGCTTGCAAGCTAATTAGACGACATTCCACCGAGAGGGCCCAGTATATCTATGCATCATCCAGGATGGACAAATCCCACTTTGTTGATCCATATGCCTCAACTCATACTTTCAGGATACCTAATCCCTTATAACCACCCATTTACGCGTTGGCGTTTGATGTAATCAAAGTGCCTTGAGCATAAGTGATTTATATGATCTCATGGTCGAAAGGACTAGGTAACTATGAATCTAAAGCTTATAGCAAATGAACTTAATGACGTGATCTTATGCTACGCTTAATTGGGTGTGTCCATTACATCATTCACATAATGACATAACCTTGTTATTAATAACATCCAATGTTCATGATCACGAAACTATGATCATCTATTAATCAACAAGCTAGTTATACAAGAGGCTTACTAGGGACCTTCTTGTTTACATAACACACATGTATCAATGTTTCGGTTAATACAATTATAGCATGGTATATAAAAATTTATCATAAACACAAAGATATATAATAACCAATTTTTTGTGCCTCTTGGGCATATCTCCAACAGATCTCCCACTTGCACTAAGTCAATAATCTAGAATTACATTGTAAGGTACCTAACACCCATGGCATTCTAGGTGTTGGTCATGCTTTGCCCTAGGGAGAGCTTTAGTCAAAGGATCTGCTACATTAAAATTAGTGTGTACTTTGCAAATCTTTACTTCTCCATCTTGATACTCGCGAATCGAATGAAAACGCAGCTTGATATGCTAGCTTCTTGTGTGACCTTGGTTCTTGTGCATTGGCGATGGCACCCATGTTGTCACAATAAATGACTAGTGGGTTCAATGCACTAGGAACCACACCAAGCCCAACAATGAACCTCTTCATCCATACCGCTTCCGATGAAGCCTCTGAAGCCGCTATGTATTCCGATTCAGTTGAAGACTTCGCCACCGTGCTTGGAGCTGCACCAGCTGCAGCACCATTCAATATAAACACGTACCCGTGAGACTTAGAGTCATCGGATCGGTGTTCCAACTTGCATCTGGCTGTTTGCAACGAGCTCTTGGTCACCGCCATAACAAAGAAACATATCCTTAGTTCTTTTCAAGTACCAGGATATTCTTGACCTTGTCCAGTGTTCCATTCTGGATCACTTTGATATCTGCTAGTCAAACTAACATGTGCTATATCGATCTAGTACACATCATGGCATACATGATAGAGTCTACTACCGAGGCATAGGGGATCTGATTCATCCTCTCTCTTTCTGCCGTAGGACCTTGAGTCTTACTCAAGACCTTACGGCAACATCGGTAAGAACCCTTTCTTACTTTCATCCATTCTAAACTTCTTTAGAATCTTGTCCAGGTATGTACTAAAGCCCTATTAGGCGTCTTGATCTATCTCTATAAATCTTGATGCCAAAATGTACTGCTTCACCAAGGTCCTTCATTAAAAAACAATTATTCAAATAACCTTTTAGACTGCTTAATAGTTCTATATCATTCCCAATTAATAATATGTCATCTACATATAATATCAGGAATGGTACAGAGCTCCCACTCACTTTCTTGTAAATACATGCCTCTCCATGACCGTATAAACCCGAAGTCTTTGATCACCTTATCAAAGCGTCGGTTCCAACTCGGGATGCTTGCGACCATAAATGGAACGCTGAAGTTTGCATACCTTGTCAACATTTTTAGGATCGACAAAACCTTTGGGTTGTACCATATGCAACTCTTCCTCAATGTCACCATTAAGGAACGCCGTTTTGACATCCATCGCAAATCTCGTGTCGAAAATGCAGCTATTGCAAAATCCTCACAGACTTTAGCTTCGCTACGGGTGAGAAAGTCTCATCGTAGTCAACACCTTGAATTTGTCCGAAACCCTTTGCGACAAGTCAAGCTTTAAACGATAACATTACCGTCGGCATCGTTTCTCTTGAAGATCCATTTATTCTCAACGCCTTGCGGCTATCGGGTAGATCTACCAAAGTCCACACTTTGTTATCATACATGGATCCCATTTCGGATTTCATGACTTCTTGCCATTTGTTGGAATCGGGCTCATCATCTTCCTCATACGTCGCGGGGTCTTCATCATTGTTGTCCACAATCATGACATTTAGACAAGGATCATACCAATCTGGTGGTACGTTCCCTTGTCGATATGCGAGGTTCAGTAGCTCTCGCTCGAAGTTTCATGATCATTATCATTAGCTTCCTCATTATCTGCGGCGGCACAGAACATCTTCCGTGTTGCTACTCGATCAACGAGAGAAGTTGAGTAACCTCGTCAAGTTCTACTTTTCTTCCAGTCTTTTTTAGTGAGAAACTCTTTCTCAAGAAAGGTTCCGTTCTTAGCAACAAAGATTTTGCCTTCGGATCGTGATAGAAAGTATACCCAATAGTTTCCTTAGGGTATCCTATGAAGACGCATTTCTCCGCTTTGTTCTAGCTTGTCCGGTTGTAACTTTTTTACATAGGCTTCGCAACCCAAACTTTAAGAGCAATGACTTAGGTTTCTTATTAAACCACAATTCATACGGTGTCGTTGCAGCGGATTTCGATGTGCCCTATTTAAAGTGAATGTTGTTGTCTCAGCATAACCCCAAACGATAACGGCAAATCGAAGAGACATCATAGAGCGACCATATCTAAGAGAGGTTCGATTACGATGTTCGGACACACCATTGCGTTGTGGTGTTCTCGGTGTCAACTGTGAAAGTATTCCGCATTTCTTCAAATGCATGCCAAACTCATAACTCAGATATTCGCCTCCACGATCGGAACGACTTGATCTTCTTGTTACGTTGATTTTCTACTTCACTTTGGAATTCCTTAAACTTCGAAAGTCTCGGATTTATGCTTCATGAAATAGATATACCCATATCTACTCAGATCATCTGTGAAGGTTAGAACATAACGATAACCACCGCGTGAGGCTACACTCATTGGTCCGCACACATCGGTATGTATGATTTCCAATAAGTCGTAGCTCGCTAATAAAGAATGGAGTCTTAGTCATTTTTCCCATTAGACATGCTTCGCATCTATCAAGTGACTCAAAGTCAAGTGACTCAAGTAGTCCATCGGAATGGAGTTTCTTCATGTGTTTCACTCCAATATGACCAAGACGACAGTGCCACATATAAGTAGAATTATCATTCAATTTAATTCGCTTAGCATCAATGTTATGAACATGTGTATCACTACTATCGAGACTTAATAGATATAAACCATTCTTCTCAGGCGCATGACCATAAATATATTATTCATAAAAATAGAACAACCATTATTCTCAGACTTGAATGAATAACCGTCTTGCATTAAACAAGATCCAGATATAATGTTCATGCTCAACGTGCACCAAATAACAATTATTGAGGTCTAAAACTAATCCCGATGGTAGATGTAGAGGAAGCGTGCCGACGCGATCACATTGACCTTGGATCCATTTTCCAACAGCATCGTCACTTCATCCCTTGCTAGGCTTCGTTTATTCCGTAGTTCCTGTTTTGAGTTACAAATGTGAGCAACCGAACCATATCAAATACCCAGGCACTAGTACGAGAACCAGGAGATAAACATCTATAACATGTATATGATATACCTTTCTTCTTCTTGACAAGGCCGCTCTTGATCAGCAATACTTGGGCAATTACGCTTCCAGTGCCTCTTCCCATTGCGGTAATAGCAAATTGATATCGAGTTTAGGGCCACCCTTAGGCTTCTCGGGAGGCAGCTTTCTTGCCGCCTTCTTGAGGTTGCCCTTCTTAGGTTTGCCTTGCTTCTTGAAACTGGTGGTCTTGTTGACCATCAACACTTGGTGCTCTTTCGTATCAACCTCAGCAGATTTCAGCATGGAGAAGAGTTCAGGTAACTCCTTGTTCATGTTCTGCATATTGTAGTTCATCACAAAGTTCTTGTAACATTGTGGCAGTGATTGGAGAACACCATGAATACCCAGCTAGTTAGGGATCACAATCCCCAAGTCACTGAGCTTCCTCGCGTGTCCGGACATAGCGAACACGTGCTCACTAACGGAGCTGCCCTCTTCCAACATGCAGCCAAAGAACTGCTTCAGGCTTCATAGCTCTCCACGGCCGCATGAGTTCAAAGATAACTTTGAGCTCACGGATCGTCTCACAAGGGGTGTGGTGCTCAAAACGCTTTTGGAGCTGCGCCTCAGGCTGCATAGGATGTCACATGAACTTGAGAGTACCGAATAGCCCGATTCTCGAAAACATTCTTTTCTTCCTCGGATACTGCAGGGGGTGGGGAACCTACCGTGGAGCACATATTGCAGTTTCCGCCATTGAGGAAGATCCTCACATGACGGAACCGGTCGGTGAAGTTGCTACCATTGCTTTTAAGCTTTTCTTTCTCTAGGGCTGGTTAAAATTGATTGATGGGGACGCCATGATCTACAACATATATTTGCAATAGTTTAGACTAAGTTTATGACAAATTGAGTTCAAGTTTTAATTCTAAAAACAATTAAACTAGGTTAACTCCCACTCAAAACAATATCCCTCGCATTGTTTTAGTGATCACACGAACCAAATCCACCACACCAAGTCCGATCATCACGAGACAAGATGTAATTTCAATGGCGAACACTCAAAGTGTTCATCATATCAATTATATGACTCATGCTCTACCTTTCGGTATCCCGTGTTCCGAGACCATGTCTGTACATGCTAGGCTCGTCAAGGCAACCTTAGTACCCGCGTGTACAAACTGGCTTGTACCGTTGTATGCACATGTAGAATCTATCACACCCGATCATCACGTGATGCTTCGAAACAACAAGTCTTAGCAACGGTGCATACGAAGGATGAACACTTTATTATCTTGATATTTAGTGAGAGGGATCATCTTATAATGCTACCGTCGCGATCTAAGCAATATAAGACGCATAAAAGGATTGACATCACATGCAATTTATGTGTGATATGATATGGCTCTTTTGTCTTTGCGCCTTTGATCTTCATCTCCAAAGCACGGACATGATCCTCCATCATCAATGGGCATGATCTCCATCATCGTCGGCGTAGCACCAAGGTCAATGGCGCCGTCTTCATGATTGTTCTCCATGTAGCAACTATTACAACTACTTTGATAATACTACTCAACATGAAATTTAAAGACAACCATAAGGCTCCTGCCGGTTGCTACAATACAATAATGATCATCTCATACATATTCATCATCACATCATGGCCATATCACATCACCAAACCCTGCAAAAACAAGTTAGACGTCTCTAATTTGGTTTGCATATTTTACGTGGTTTAGGGTTTTAGAGTAAGATCCAATCTACCTACGAACATGAACCACAACGGCGATACTATTGTTGTCAATAGAAAGAGTAAATTGGATCTTCACTATAGTGGGAGAGGCAGACACCCGCAAAGCCACTTATACAATACAAGTTGCATGTCGAGCGTGGAGCAAATCTCATGAATGCGGTCATGTAAAGTTAGCCCGAGCCGCTTCATCCCACTATGCCGCAAGATGCAAAGTACACGAACTAAAGACAACAAAGCATCAACGCCCACAAAACAATTGTGTTCTACTCGTGCAACCAATCTATGCATAGACACGCTCTGATACCACTGGTGGGATTTGTAGCATAGAAAACAAAAGATTTCCTACCGCAAGAACGAAACACAAGCCAAGATCTAATCTAGTAGACGGTAGCAACGAGGAGATGAAGAGACTAACCCGCAAAGATTCGCAAAGCTTAACGAGATTAGATCTCAGGGTGGATGTAGTCGATCACTTGCCGCTTGCAAGCGCGTAGAAGATCTTGACGGTGCCACAATCGGGCAGCACCTCCGTACGCTCGGTCACACGTACGGTGTTGATGAAGACGACGTCCTCCCCGTTCCAGCGGGCAGCGGAAGTAGTAGATCCTCTCGGAATCCCGGCGGCACGACGGCGTGGTGGCGGTGGTGGTGGAGAACTCTGGCAGGGCTTCGCCTATGCGCTGCGGGAGTAGTATGTGGAGGAGGGGCGCTAGGGTTTAGGGAGAGGGGGGGTCTAGGGCGCCGGCCACTTGGGGGCTACGGCCTAGATGGCTTTGGTGTGGCCGGCCCCTCCCCCTTTCCCCTCATTATATAGGTGGAAGCCCCAGGAGTTGTAGTCCAAGTCTTCGAATAAGACCCCAACAACAAAACCTACCTTTGGTGGGAAACCTACTCAAGATGGGAGTCCTACTCAAGGTGGGACTCCCACCTTTCCTTGAGTGGGGTGGCCGGCCACCTTAGGTGGAGCCCACCTGGGACTCCTCCCCTTAGGGTTTGGCGGCCAAGCTGTGGAGTCCCTCCGGACTCCACCTTCCATAGTGCTTTTCTTCAGGACTTTTCTAGAACCTTCCATAAATGCACCGGATCATTTCAAACTTATAAAATGACTTCCTATATATGAATCTTATTCTCAGGACCATTCCGGAACTCCTCGTGATCTGGATCCCATCCGAGACTCCGAACAAAACTTTGAACTCCATTCCATATTCCATATCTACTCAAACGACATCAAACCTTAAGTGTGTCACCCTACGGTCGCGAACTATGCGACATGGTTGAGACTTCTCTCGACCAATAACCAATAGCGGGATCTGGAGATCCATAATGGCTCCCATATTCTACGATGACTTAGTGATCGATTGAACCATTTACATACGATACCGATTCCCTTTGTCACGCGATATTTTACTTGTCAGGGTTTGATCATCGGTATCACGATACCTTGTTCAACCTCGTCTCGACCACAGTACTCTTTACTCGTACCGTGGTATGTGGTCTCTTATGAACCATTCATATGCTTGCAAGCTAATTAGACGACATTCCACCGAGAGGGCCCGAGTATATCTATCCGTCATCGGGATGGACAAATCCCATGTTGATCCATATGCCTCAACTCATACTTTCCGGATACCTAATCCCACCTTTATAACCACCCATTTACGCGATGGAGTTTGATGTAATCAAAGTACCCTTTCGGCATAAGTGATTTATATGATCTCATGGTCGAAAGGACTAGGTAACTATGAATCTAAAGCTTATAGCAAATGAACTTAATGACGTGATCTTATGCTACGCTTAATTGGGTGTGTCCATTACATCATTCACATAATGACATAACCTTGTTATTAATAACATCCAATGTTCATGATCACAAAACTATGATCATCTATTAACCAACAAGCTAGTTATACAAGAGGCTTACTAGGGACTTCTTGTTGTTTACATAACACATGTATCAATGTTTCGGTTAATACAATTATAGCATGGTATATAAACATTTATCATAAACACAAAGATATATAATAACCAATTCATTATTGCCTCTTGGGCTTATCTCCAACAAGAACAGTTCAGTTAGGGGAGCTTCAGTTAGTGCACGGCGACGTGGTGGCTCGTCAAACATGGGCACCGGCAGTAGGGTCACAAGAGAAGTGGAGCCTGAATACATCGATGATGAAGAGAGGCTATATTCTGATGTTGTGCAGAATTTACGACGGCCATGTCGGGCTGAAAACCGAGATGAGTCTGACAATGAGGCTTTTGTGATTGATGATGAGGAGGTTGAGGACGAAGACCTTCCAACTATTGAATGGGACCCTGCAAACCCTCAGATGGAAGAAGGTACCATCTGTGCATCCATGAGTGAGTGTAGAAATGCACTTGTGACATACTGCATCAAGGCAGAGCGTACATTTGAAGTTGACAAGAGCGACAGAGTACGTTACAGAGTGCACTGTCCGACTGAAAATTGTCCATGGAGTATGCACGCGTCTAAAATGCGAAATAGCACGAATGTTCAAGTCAAAGTGAACCCTTTTAGGCACACATGCCTGGAATCAACCCTGAGGAAGGAAACAATCAGTAGAGCCAAGTGGGTGACAGAAGACCATCAAGTGGGTACAAAGGAGTTGCAGAAGAAGCTCAAAGAAAAGTTCAAGATAGAGATACCATACATGAGGGTTTTCAATGGAAAACAACATGCTATGGATTCTATTTATGGTAATTGGCAGGAAAGTTTTAAACTGTTGTATTCATTTAAGGGTGAAGTGGAGAAGACCAGCCCAGGTAGTATTGTAGATATTGACCACCACACCGTGGAGTACACATTGAGGGGAATGACAATGACCAAAGAATGCTTTAGAAGGGTTTTTGTCTGCTTTGAGGCTTGTCGCCGGTTTTTTTTGGAAGGCTGCATGCCCTATTTGGCTATTGATGCTACTTTTCTCACATGGAGGTTTAAAGGACAGTTAGTAGCAGCTTGTGCAGTTGATGGACACAATTTTGTATTTCCAGTTGCTTATGGTGTGCTGGAGGCAGAGTCTGAGGAGAGCTGGACTTGGTTTCTGCAGAATCTGCACCGGGCTATTGCACATTCCAATGGGTTGGTAATTCATATAGATGCTTGCAAGGGTTTAGAAGTAGGCGTGGACAATGTGTTCCCTGGAGTAGAGCATAGGGAATGCATGCGTCACCTTGCTGCAAATTTTGGGAAGAAATTCAAAGGAAAGGTGTATGCCGACAATTTATGGCCAGCATCTTTGACTTGCAGTGTGAAGAAGCACAACTATCACATGACGCAGTTATACAAAAATGACAAAGTGAAGGAATACTTGGAAACACACCACTCCGAGTATGGGCCAGAAGCCAATTCGGTGAAGTGAGCAAAGTTGACTATGTGCATAATAATCTTGCAGAGTCTTTCAACTCAACGATCCGAAAACTAAAGGGTCTTTATTTGGCGGATTTGCTTGACAAGATAAGGGTAGAATACGTGCAGAAATTTCTTGTTCGTGCAGGAATAGCCGAGGCAAAATTCATGGGACACATGATAATCCCTTCCATGATGAATGAATTGAAGCAGAAAACAGGAGGCTTGGAAATGGACATGACTTGTTGCTCAGCTACGACGGCAGAGGTATCATTTTTGGATAAAGAGAAGAGGGAATGGAGATATCCAGTGGATTTAGAAGCTAGAACTTGCAGTTGTAGGCAATGGCAGATAACTGGGTTGCCATGCATTCATGCCTTGTTTTTCATCACTACTCTGTCAGGTCAAGCAGGTAACATACAACAGTATGTGCATGATTACTACTCTGTTGCAAAGTTCAAAGCCACATATGCACATGCCTTACCTTCTTTGGAGGGAAAACAACAATGGGATCCAGTGGACCCTGGTTTTAAGCTTTGCCCTCCAGTTCTGAAGAGAGCAGCAGGTAGACCGAAGAAAAGTAGAATAAGACCTCGCAGCGAAGGAGCTGGACTTGGACCGAGGAGACGTAAGTGCACAAGGTGTGGTGGGTCTGGTCATTTCGCTAAGTATTGTGATAACGCATTAGATCCAGCGTTCGGAGAGTGTTTCAATGCTTCAAATGATGAGCAAAATGAGGATCCAGTGGAGGCTACAAGTGATGATCAAAATGATGATCCAATTGATGATCCAATTGATGAGCCAATTGATGATCCAGTTGATGAGCCACAAAATGATCAAAATGATGATCCAATTGATGAGCCACAAAATGATCAAAATGATGATCCAATTGATGATCAAAATGATGATCCAATTTATGATCCAATTGATGATCCAATTGAGGAGAAAATTGAGGCTCCAAATGTTGGTGTCCAACCTTCTGTGGTTGTGAGTTCTACTTGGTATGTAAATCTTGCCAATACTAGTGTACATTTATCACTTGACACAATCTTAACGCTCTTTGTTTTGTACAACTCCGTTGTAGGTTCGAACAAAGTTGTGGCAGTGAGATCTGAGGTAGTTAAGGTGCCGACAACCAAGAGGAGAAGAAAAGAAGCAATGAGCACAAGGATCACAAGGAGCAAAGTGGTGGCAAGAAGCGCAAGGACTAAGAAGAAGCTGCAACGCTTTGTAGATGATTGAGTGGGAACCAACTAAAGTTCATGAATAATGTTGTATTTGTGTTTGAATGATGTTGGAATGATTAGATTACATGTTTGAACTATGTTTGAATGATGTTGGAATGATGAGATTACATGTTTTGAAGAACTCATGTCAAAATGTGCTAGAAAAGAGCTCCAAAGGTAGGGTAAATGTCCTCATTTCTAAGCAAGTTTCTTTGATCTTGTCTAAATTGGCCAAATAAGTTTACTACACATCTATTCCATGTAAGAAGACTATGTGAGAAGGATTTCCATTTTTTGATTTTTTTGAAGTTTTTATGCTCATTTCAAATTTAGTCGAACCTGACTTTGACCATCATTTTAGCAAATTTGAAACATGGATTTGAAAAACTAAGCATGGATCCTTCTTATTCACTCCAAAATGAAGCTTTGGTGAGGTTTTGAAACTTTTCATGTTCCAAACCCTAAACCTCTTGTCTTCACCCTCGATGTCGTAACCCTAAACCCTAACCCTAACCCTAAACCCTAACCCTAACCCCTAACCCTAACCCTAAACCCTAACCCTAACCCTAACCCTAAGCCCAAACCCCTAAGGGCTCGTTTGGTTACTCGAATCCCGGCGGGTTCCCGGCCTTTTTCCGGGGAGATTTTTCCCCTAGTCCGGAGGTCGGGAATACAATCCCGGAGTTTTGCTCCTGTTTCAGTCTATTCCCGGCCGGGAATATTTTCCCGGGGAATTTTGGTCCCAACAGCCAAACGAGCCCTAACCCTAACCCCTAACCCCTAACCCCTAACCCTAACCCTAAACCTAAACCCTAACCCCTAACCCTAAACCCTAACCCCTAACCCTAAACCCTAACCCCTAACCCCTAACCCTAACCCTAACCCCTAAGACTAACCCCTAACCCTAACCCCTAACCCCTAACCCTAACCCCTCGAACTTGTACCCCAGTGTTTGAGATATCACATTAGACACATGGTTTTTTTGCTGGACAGCATGTAGACCATGTTTATCAACTAGAACCAGTAGTATATGACATAAGAAGACTATGTGAGAAGGATTTCCATTTTTTTGAATTTTTATGCTCATTTCAAATTTAGTCAAACCTAACTTTGACCATCATTTTAACAAGTTTGAAACATGGAATTGTAAAACCAAGCATGCATCCTTGTTATTCACTCCAAAATGAAGCTTTGGTGAGGTTGTTGAAACTTTTCATGTTCCAAACCCTAAACCTCTTGTCTTCACCCTCGAACTTGTACCCCAGTGTTTGAGATATCACATTAGACACATGGTGTTTTTGTTGGACATCATGTAGACCATGTTTACCAACTAGAATCGGTAGTATATGACATAAGAAGTCTATGTGAGAAGGTTTTCCATTTTTCCGATTTTTTTTGAATTTTTTATGCTCATTTCAAGTTTGGTCAAAGCCTAATTTTGACCAGATAACCCTATTCTTCTAGAAGGAAACCGGACCGATCTGTGGGTTGCTCTGTTTTGCATTGTGGACCGTTCACTGCGGTAACGCCAGCCGTCCGATCTAGCCTTCTAGAAGGTTTCGGGGCCGATCCGTGGACGCCCTCGTTCTTCAACATGATTGGTTCCTTTCTCCACGCGTACGGTGGGCTATAAGAACACTGAAATGTCCGTTGGGCCGTCCCGCGTGTCTAGGCCTGCGATGCATGCGCCACGAAGCTCGCTCGCCAACGCCACTTTCCACGTACCTCACTCGCCGACGCCTTTTAATGCATCGACGCAGCGTCTCAGCGTTGCCATCGTCTCAGCTCTCGCAGCGATGCAGCGGCATCAGTTTTGCCATCGTCTCAGGCCGTGCCATCGTCTCACGCGTCAATACGCTTAATTATTTTTGGAAGATGGCTAGCCACGCGTAGCCCTAATTCATTAGGAACCCGAATTATGAGCCAACCTCTTTATAAGGGGCCTCTCTTCCTCTCCCACACACCAACCGAGCGAGCCTCTCTTCCTCTCCCTCTCCAAAGCACCACGCACCCAAGCGAGCCTCTCGCCTCTCCGAAGATGCAGTACACGGGACCGACCTTCCGCCGTCCGCGCACCAGGCCGGAGCTACTCTATCCGGCGGACGTCCTCGTCGAGAACACACTCCGTGTGTGGGAAAAGTCGAGGTGGAGGACCGAGTTCGAGCTCACTCGAGACTTCCTCGACGAGGGCTTCTCCCACCTCCCTCGGCCTCATGTCAACAACATCGAGTCCGTGAAGGCCTCCCTCAAGCTGCCACCTTCAACCGTTTTGACGCGTACGCCCTCCTCGGTGAGGTCTTCTAGTGCGATTGCGAGTCAATCTTCTTCACCACCTACAACGTCTTCACCGATTGCGACGCCACCTTCTTCTCCGGGAAACGTATGCACTGCCTCCCGTACTACAAGTGAAGACGCTGGTGAAGACGGTGGTGCGGCGCAGGTGCTGCGGCAGGTGGTGCGGCCAAGATGTGTTCTCGTCAAGCTCGTCATGTTTTTTAGCTTTACGTTTTTATTTTCTATGTGGTTCCGTGTCGAGTCGTGTCAAGTCGTGTCACTCAACTTATCTATCTAGGGTACCCATCTATCTATCTATCTAGGATACCCATCTATCTATCTAAGTTATTTCCGTGTAATGGTGGAACTAAGCATCTTATGTATCGAATTTATCTAAGTTATTTTGCGTGATGATCTGGCTACCAATATTTGCATCTCATATATCTTAGTTTTCTATGATTTCGATGTAATATATCAAGGGTGTATGAATCATGAAATCACAAACATGGATCCAAGTATGAACTTTGATGTAATATAAGTAGGGTACCAATATAAGTATGAAACAAAAAATCACAAACACGCAATGCTTGAAATCAGAAAAATGCACCCTTTTTCCCTAGCAAAAAAAGAAAGATGCACCCTTTTTTGTTTGATCATTTTTCCAACCTAAACCACAAACACGTAATGCTTGAAATAACCAAGACGCACCCTTTTTTGGTTAAGCAGCGTGCATAAACACAAAGAACAAACATATGCGTCCTTACACCATAAACCAAGTCACGAACTAGAACTAACTATAGCTAGATTTCTTCCTTTTGCTTTTCAATATCTTTCCATCCACCCCACTAGTTATCAGAGCAATCCATCACGCTGCCAAACAAAGCGGTCTTGGGTTCGAGTCCCAGCCGCACCCCTTTTTGTTTGTTCATTTTTCACCGTTTTTTTAAGATCCTTCTCATCTGCCCAAAGCCAAACCTTTGCCACTAGCGAATTTTGATCAGATTTATTTATTTCAAGCTTGCAAATTCAAGCTTACAAGTTCATACAATTTGAAGCTTACAAATTCATCACAAATTCATGACAAAGTCATGCCTTTCCATACAATGTCAACATTAAACCTAGTGCGATGACAATACCACCTACAAATGCACAAATGTAATTCCAAATTTTTGATTGATCTTCGAGCTCTCTAATCTTCTGGTTCATCCTCCTTAGCTCAAAAGCTACCTCTCTGTCAATGCGTGCTCCGCCCTCTGTCTCTTCTGCACTAGCTATCGCGGCGACCCGTGTCGTTTGTGGCAAGATGGGCAACCATTCTTCGTGCTCATCTAGCAGCTGATTCATCAGCGTCTGGACCAAAACATCGACCCAAACGAAGAAGAATTTTATCTGCAAGCACACGAAAGAGATCAACCACATTAAGCACAAACTATGCACAAAATACTGAAATTTCCACTATTCTTACCCCTTTCTCGCTCCTGCACACGTAGAACGGACGATTGGTGTTCTTCGATGTGCGCGAAATCCTCCGATCAACGGCCGCCCGGCACCACGGACAGAGGAGGATCGACATATCCATGCGCACCGGAAGCTCGAACCGAGAGGTGGCACGGGAGTTAGAAGAAGACATGGATAGAGGTGGCGCGGGATCTGAACCGTGAGGTGCTTCTGGCAGACGGTTGCGCCCTCCGCAGCTCCCGCCGTCGGCAGCGCTCCCCGTCAACAAGGCCCTCTCAGTCGCCCGCTCCGCACCTCTACGAGGGGCCGTCTCCAACCCCGTCGATTTCTGCTCACCGTTGCGAGCTCCGCCGCGCCTTCATGCGATTTTAAATGGGGTTGAGCTCCAACGGTTGCCTTGTGGGTCCCACGTGAAACGGCCAGCAACAGTCCTCTTTTCCAACGCGTCTCCGCCTGGTCCCACTTGAAACAGCCGAGTCAAGGACGTTGACCTGAATGAAACGACAGACTCACGGAACGAGTCTTTGCACACAGACTAGTGGAAAAACTGAGGACAATTCAGATCTAGTGGCAAAACTGAGTGATGCGTAGGCTGTAGTGGCAAACCAATAATTAACCCTAATATAAATGTATCTAGACGCATATTAATTATAGATACATTTATTTTAGTAGCAAGTAATATGAATTGGAGGGAGTATAAAATCTTTGATCGGACTAGCTAACAGATGTTACTTTCATTATATCCAAAACTAGAGCATCTTTGCCCGCCAAAAACTGCACTTCTCAAAGCAAAATAGAAGGGGGAAAAGTAGATTAATCAGTTACACTTGATGGGCTGTATTGGGGTTTTGTCCAACTGGGCAGCTGGGCCATGCAAGGGAGAGGCCATTCAATTTGCTCCGCTGCAACCCACTGCCACTGGCGAATGAACTATTGAATATAATTTTTTATACACATGTTCCCTAAAATAAAAAAAATGAGCCGAAGGGAATATATTAGTATCAAGTACACACCTATTACACCCAATCTCTACACCAACATAATATTAAGAACTCATCAAGACGTCAAGGATGCACATACAAAAAAGAAATCCGGCATAGTTATTAGCCACTAGCAGCAGCTGGACTCAAACTACCATCAATGAAAATGCCCAAACTGCAAAAGAAGTTCACTATTAACGACACCGCCAAAAAAAGGAGCACTGCGCAAGTTTCATTGTTGCCCATCCTAACCAAAAGCAGTTCATAGGTTTTCACGCAGGAGAAAGTTTAAATTTTGTATACAATGTATTCAACAAGAAAAACAACAGGAAGTCCACCATTGCCTGCTACAACCAATAAAGGTCGTAACTAGGGTTTTCACCCTGAAAAACGAGATTGGGAACTCAAAGACCGCTGCCAAAAAAGAAGTGTCCCAGTGTTGCCCCCGCACTTGCCGAGAACGCTGCTGCAAATCACCAATCACCAGGCTCATGCTCATTGCTTGTACGGTTTTGTCTTAGACATAACCCCGCGAAGCCGTGCTTGCACAACGGCATGTGAAGCATCATCTTCATTGCATCAAAAATCCTTGCATCCACCATTATTAGCAGTTGTCTCAAACTGGACAAGAGCCATCGAAACCTTTTGGCATTCCAATGTTATCCGCCTTCACATTCCCCACCTTTACCAGCACCATGGTAATTATGGCGTAGATGACGATGTCGACGTATCTGATGATGTTGATGAAAATCGGGCCTTCGTGATGCACCTCTTTGCAGCTTCACGGTCTGCGGTTTGCGGACCCAGATGACCGTACCTCGTCCGGTCCAGAGGTCAAAGAGCGCCCTCAATACAAAAAAAAAACCCATACCCAGTGAATTGTTTGAACGGCACAAGCAAAACATTGGCTGCAAATTGAGATATTAGACAACTTTCAACATATAAGATCTCCATACTCCACCCGCGGATTCATCTTTTCATTAGGAGATGGTGCTACTAGACTTCCAAGTTCAACAACTCAAGGACAAAGAAGCGGAGAGCAACAGTAAGCCACTAACTGAACTACAGTTTTAGAAGACTTTACAGTTGCACACTATCGAAATCTGATTATGTGCAAGACTGCAACCTTGGACATCATGTACAAACACATAAAAATAAAAGAGTAGGAGTGCATGTTACTGAATGTGTGCTGCTACTTATGCAGAGTATAAAAGTCCAAAACAAAACTTCATGATTCATCAAGATCAGCTGGCTCTTGAGAACTAGCAAAATGCCATCTAGCGGTATTAGGCTATTAGCCCAACATTTTCCTTTTAGATCAGTATCAGCCACGCATACTGCTGCAGGGATTTGAACACCACAACATAACAAAAGGAACCTTTCTTAAACAAGCATGGTACAAGAAAGCCTGAGAGCATAAAAAACTCTGCATGTACACCCTAGAGCAAAAACAGTGAAACCACCCAAACAGTATAATACTTCCTCCGATCCATATTATTTGCCACTAAAATGGATGTATCCACAATTAGAATGCGCGTAGATACATCTATATTACTGTCAAGTAATATGAATGGGATGGAGTAGGTAGATTTGTTTCCCATAATTTTGAGTACTGCACATCTTTACTCATTATCAGATCAATTTTTTTGCAATATATAGAATAGGCTCGACGAGATATATAGGTCTACAGGAAACTGGTCCACATAAGAGAAAAAAGGCTTAAACGTAATCTTCCACCCGCAAAGTTATCTCCTCATTAACAGATATACAAGACTTTCCAAGTTCAACAACTCAAAGACGAGGAAGCACGAAGCTGCCAAGTAATTACTTACTACTACTTGAATTACTGTTCCAACGGATCTCATGGTTACATATTGTCAAGAATCTGACTGGCCGCTACAAGATTCATGGAAGAGAACTTATTTCTGCATCGTTGGATAAGGTAAAGTGGCATCTTTTCATCAACCTCTTATCCTGCTGCTACCTGTAACCTCGGAAGTGAACAGCCTTCACATGACCAAACTGTAGATGTGTGCACCTCGGAATTCTGTTAATGTGTGCACGCTGCTACTCATGCAGAGTGTCAGGATCTAGACAAAATGACTGCAAGTTCTCGGCCAGATTACTCAGAAATGTGCTACAATACTAGACAGCAGCACTAACCTAACATTTTCTTGCTAGATCGGCAACAGCCACAAGCACCGCGGTACGAGTTCAAACGACAAAAACAAAAGGAAGTTCAAACAACCTTGGTACCAGAAAGTCTGAGATCCTGATTCCTGAAGACTTCAGTCTTGTATCCTCGAACCACAACGATGAAACCAGCCAAAAAAACACATGTCCAAAATTCTTCAGTACTTGTAACCGCAGATTTTGGAAAATCTGGCAGCTAAAGGCCGTTCATCGTCAGAATCAGAACACTCAGGAATAAATCTGGCAGCTAAAGGTCTTGGTGGCTCACCATTAGAATTGGAATAATAACGAGTCCCAACCTTTCCTTTGCGGCAACCTAAAGGTGGTTCGTAATCAGAATGATAAAAGACCTTGCGCGTTACGCGAATGTCTGCTCTGAGCATGATACCATTTTCTTCATCAGAAACCTTGCCCTTGGGCACAATTAGGTCGTAGCCTTCTGGTAGCCCATCAGATAGTGAAGAGCTTCTTATTGTACAAGAAGAACTCTGAGAATCGTCAGGCGTGGAGCTATCATAATGCATATGACATGTGAATGTGGGTTCTATAACCTTAGGTTGGACCCAGACAACAGAGATGGCATGACCAAATGCCTCTGATGCCATGTTGAACAGAAAAATCTGGTTGTCATCAGAGCAGTGCAGGGCACGTAAGCCCGGCTCTAAGTAGAGACAAACATTCACCGTGCCAGATTCATGGAAGGTTGATACTGGACACTTGTGCTGTGCGGCTAAATGACCGAGGAGCGCCATTGTTGACCCAGCGAAGCCACAGCCAAACTCCGGGCAGAAGCATGGGGCATTCGGGCATGCCTTCTCGTGTTCTTCCTTGTGGTAATAGCTGACTTGCTCGGCGCATCCATACTTGGCATTGGAGCAACCAACTGTGACTGACTTGACAACATGTTCCATTCCAAAGCAGCGGTTGAAGGAAGTTTCCACAGAGCACAAGTGACATTTCTTGTCTTGGTTCTCGCAATGGCAAGACAAGCATAGGAAATGGCCCAAAGAACACTGCACAATAGAAGAAAAGAAACAGTTATGTTTCTCGTGCGACAAGAGTTATTAACAGTATAAAAGACCAAATACTACAACACAAGATGATAGGTCAGTACTGCACATTTCACTATTTCAGATATCATATAGCTAATTAGGTTCATAGGAAACCCTTTCTTGACAATTAGCGCTACATATACTGATGGATACGTCATAGCTCTGATTTTATCCCATGCTTTATCACAGAGGACAAGTAAATATATGCATACATGTAGTGTAATTACCTGATATATCGGAGGCTTGAGCGGCTCAGAGCAGACAGAGCACTCCAGGGCATCCAGGCCGATGCTGACATTCTGCCTCTTAGCGTTGCAATCTCCCCCTCGTGGAGATTCTATTTGCCTCTTGTTGAAGCTACAACCTTCCATCGCTACCACACTCAAAGTTACTGCAACTTAGCTTGCTTGGTGTAGCTATTGCAAGCGCAAACGGATGCAGACCAATTGATCTCAACAATCTCACTGCTTGGCGTTTTCCTGCCCCACAATATATCACAAGAGTCATGTGAGTAACACTGGTGTGGCAGGAAGCCACAAATGCGCATCCTATCTGCCAAACCATAGTAGCCGGAAATGGTGAACGAGGTATATACCGTTCCCTGAATCGGAATCGCTGTACCGAATCGAGGTTCGGAGTCAAGGTGCGGTACGTAGGATTCGATGGCCGGTACGCGTTCCCAGACAGTCGGGAGTGTACCCCGATTCAGCGATCTGATATGCTTTCCAAACAACCAATTGGGCATGGAAAGAGAGGCCTAATCGATCAGGGTAACAGAAGCCTAATCGCTAGAATTAATTATGGTATCAGGCAACTAGTGATATGTTTCCTTTGTTCCCACCTATATGCAGTTATGCACCTCGATCCTTTATTGGATCCATTTTTCGCACGGTGATATAATCTAGTGTCTTACCTCAAGCGCCTGCCATTCTTCTAGCATGAGGCTGAGGCAAGGACACACAAGGCTCATACTTAATTGCTAATATTTGACTGATGGAGGATCCAAGATGTCGTACCGCATCGTACCGGATTCATCATCCCGAAATTGAGTGGATCACGTCCCCCCCTATCGAATAATCGTTCAACAGATGTATACCCTCGGCGTTCCCTATTTTTGACAGCGTTCAATCTCGTCCCCCGTACCCGTCCCTCCATCCCACTGTACCAGAAACATGGCTACTATGTGCCAAACTAGCAACAATAAAATCAACGAAGCGGCATCTAAATGGAGTAATAAAAAAATTCACACATAAAAATGTGATTTCTTCCTATCTTCTAGGGTTCTTGGTTCCAAATGAACGTTGAACATTTGAGCTGCTCTACGGACTACGGTGTTGCATCATCAGTTCAGCAGTATCATCAACGGGAAAATACATGGATTACGCATAAGCAAGTAAGCTGAAGCCCCCAAAACAGCAGTACAACTGAGGATTTGTTCCGGTTCAGGGTTGGGCGTGGCAGCGCAATGTGAGTCCGATGAAGGAGGAAGGTCCCAAATCAGGAGGAAACGGACGGAGAGACTGAGAGACACCTCAAATTTCAAATGCCTTACGTCTGGAGATGCTGTCGGGGGCGACATCGGCGATGAGGCGCCGGTGACCCTTCGCCTCGGCTTCTCCCTCGCCGTCGAGCTCTCAAATGCGGCTTCTCGCGGGGTGAACTGATCCCCGAGGAGGCGAGGAGGGCAACGAGCGACGGGCCGACGGCGGCAGAGGTTTTTGTTGTAAGATGCAGCGGCAGAGGGTTTGGAAGGAGGCAGGGGGCAAAAAGGTCAGGAAACCGAACAGGCGCAGAGCGTGGTGGTGATGGAGAACGGATGGGCTCAGCCTGGGCTGAAAATGATTGCTAGCGCGCGCGATTTGATTCGCTGGGTTCGGCCCATTTACGTTCAGAAAAGATTTCGCAAGCGCATGAGTTTGTTCGTCGGGTATGATTAGCTAGAGGCCGACCTTTGGAAAGGTCTGAACGGTCCCGAGCAACGCTCCACGAGCGACGCGTGGCGCTACGTCCGAGCGCGTGGGCGCGTGGGCATGTAGTGAACGAAGCGCGCGCGCGAGTACAGAACAGGAACGAGCACGAATACAAGGCCGCGTGATGGCGCGTGGGCAGGTACGAGCATGGATCGATCGGTAGCTTGCATGCGTGCGTGTGCCCGTGCCCATCGCGAGTTACTCCCATCCAAAACCAAAGCTTTGACCAGTCAAGTACAGAGTCACGTATAAGTCACGTACAATACTGTGCACTTGTTTTTTATGGCGCGTTCCACAGTTAACTCGAGTACAGATAGATACACGACAGGAGTACAGTTACGTACGACACGCGAGTACAGTAATGTAGAAAGCGCGAGTACGGTTACATACACGAGCGGATACAGTTATGTATGACACACGAGTACGATTGCATGTAAGTCAAATACAACGAACGATTAGTTAAACGACGAAATACAAGAGTCACGCACACGCGTTAATCGATCAGCAGCAGCGCCATGCATGATACGAACCAACAATTGAGCACGATGACAGACACACGCAGAGAAGATCAGCGCATACGACGATGATCGTGAACACAACAAGTACATGTCGAAGTACGATGCAGCACACGAGTACGATCGCACGTGTATGCAGTCCCTACAAGTACGGTTAGCGAGTAAAGGGAAAAATTGCACAAATACACTAAAAACAAAGTACTTATCGGTTGACGTACGATTACGTATACACCACAGTACAATCATAATATTGTTGGAAGTACGAAAAAAGTATCTCCAAACCTATCAACATGGGATCTAGTTTTGAAGATCTCGGCGAGGATCTCAAAAGTGAAAACGGTTCGCAATTTGGACTTACGGTTCTCAAGATATTTCATTTGAAAAAACGAATCAAAAAAGGAAAAAACTTCTCCCTCTCTCTCTCCACCTTGCTTCCCCTTGCGACACATGGCGAGCGGGGAGACCACTTCAGAGATTTTACGCAGGCCGCTTGCGCGTGCGGAGCGAGTTGCCTTCCCTTCGCGAAGGTCGGCCTTTTTTTAACGATTTCGTTGTTCGTCTGTGTAGCTATTCAGCGGCTTCTGCTATAAAAAAAAGCTATTCAGCGGCCACGTCATGGATCTTTTCTTTTTGCAGGGAATCAGAGTCTTTTATTACTCCCTCAGTCTATAATAGCTAGTCATCTTTCTATTCTTAATAGGTGATCTCATTTCTCTTCACATGCAACCTATCCACCTCATCAAGCATCTCTGACCAATCATAACTTGCCATGTCATTTAAGCCTCCCACATCATCTCCACCACGTCATCCATATCAAATATAATAACTATTTACTAACACCTTGCCATGCCATTGTTTTCCTTTCTCTAGAAAATAATCTTTTTTGTTAATTCCTTTTGTTAGATACGATTTCTCTGTTCATCTATTGCCCATCTACTCAACTAACGCCCAAGCACTTCTCCCTCTGCCGTCCTATGCGCTTCCACTTCCGCTTCCCGTATAAAGAGGCTATGCTTATCACAAACTCTTCTTTTCTCATCGCTCCGAGCCCTCCACCTTCCATGCCATCTGCAGCTTTGTGTCACCGCCAAGACCTATGGACAAGAGATTCAAGAGGGGCCACAGCAGATCCATCCAAATGCGGCTCCTTTTCGTATCTCTAACTCGCTCCCCTGTACCACATGTGACATCAATTTGTTCTAATCGGATTGCTCTCCGGCGACTACGTACCTTGGCCGCCGGCTACGTGGGCTCAGGTGATGGTTCAGTTTAGGGCTAATCTGCAGAGTATAGCTCATGTGTTGCTTTCCTTAATTTAGTTTTGCAGGTACTAACTGACTGATTCTGAAAGTTCGTATTAGATGACCTCTTGAGTCTTGACTCAGATCCTCTAAGGAGGGGAAGATTTCCTGCGCTTCACATAATACAATTGTGGCTGAGTTCGTATATTGCTCTTTCAGCAGATATTTGGTATGGTTCATACTTCTTTGCTGGATTGGTTGCTCGTGAACGCACTACGGTACTGTTGTTCTTTATGGATCCCAAGAGTTCACATCTCCGAAAATTTATCTGTAAAATCTGAAGGCCTCTGATGTAGTCTGATACAAGAATGTCATCAACATAAGAGATCTAGAAGGCTGATATGAATAATACATTTGCTTGGATGTCCTCATATAAATCTCTTCTCGATGCAAGCTTCAAGTCAAATACCATTGTTCTGATTATCCAGATGTGCAGCGTTTTGGTAAGTATTGTATCTAGGTGGACGAAATAAATTGAAAACATGCTGCTCCCGGTGTTCTTCCGTATGTGATTATTTTGATATGGGTATGTCTCTTCAAAAATTTCTTATGTTGTTATAAACATTTTGTTTGTTACAAATAAAGTTATGCTAAGTTGATCTTTTGTTGTATCGATGTACTTCAGCAATTCATATTATGGTTTAATAGTTTCCAAATGAGTGACGTTTGTACATAAGATCCAATTTATTTTATATGATGAAGCACATTTAAACCCTATGTTTTACGTGAATAATATTATACATATCATTTAGCTCTCTACAAATTCTTACAACAACGGGCGAGTAATTATCATATCATTAGTAAAAAAATGTTTGGACCAAAAAAGTGTTATAGGCTGATAATTAATTAAAATTTGTAGAATGAAGGTAAGTGGAATTTTTTGGTAGCTTTGAGCATCTGACCATGCTATAACGTTTGTAACTTCTCAATCATATCTCATGGTGTGAATATTTTTCTGAAACCGTGTGAATACTTCACATTAGACATTGCCAAAGCCATTATTATTCATATTGATGTTTAATTCTAAATTCCAAGATGACAAAAAAATCATGCTACCAATTTTCGCCGCAACGCGCGGGGAATCATCTAGTTTTGATTAACAACGGATCCCTGCCCGCTCATCTAGAAGACTGACCACAAGAAAGTCTAAAGGTACATCTAGCCAAATGCTCATCACTATCAGAGTGCATGCATGTTAAATAATAAACTAATCAAAATGACTAGCTAGCTCTCAGATTTCTGATAGAATCGGTGGCACAGCTGAACAGGCACCGTGACGAGTATTTCCGAGGTTCACATCCTCCAGGCAGTGGACTTCCATGACCACTCTTGTAAACCTCGAAGCGGAGCTAAGATAACACCAGCTCATAGAGAAAGGGCTTCAACAGTCAAAGTATCAATAACACCCTCGCAGGGTCTACTCCATGCTCCAAGGAAGGTAGTAGGCGGGCGCGCGACACCACAAGCTCTAACCTTGCGAGCTTACAAGGACAGACCACCTTCGGTACTAATTTTTATCGTAACTAGTGGTCGCCAACCGTGACCTCGAAGTATCTTCGTCAATTTCTGCGGCAGCTCTAGCACCACGAACACTTCCTTGGTCATCTCCAAAGAATGAACGGGACCCCGATAATGATTCTAGTTGTTCCTGACATCGAAATCGCCCACATAACGGTGATAAGCTTAGCTCGATCGGCCTCCGAGAACATAGAATCACACAAAATATCCTTTCGACCGTGTCTCAAGATGTAGTCTGGGCAGCGTTAGTTTTAGCCACACTTGCGCCTCTTCCCAGAAATTTCTCGCATGAGAGCACTTAATAAGGGCATACATCATATGTTCATTCACATCCAGACATATTTTTCATCTTGCAATTTGTGCAATACGTCGGTGCTTCAGAATACTCTCAACCGGCAAGATACCTCGCAGCACTCTCCACTTGAAGACGTGTACTTTTGGCACCACATCAAGTTTCCAAAGAGATTTCCACATCCGTTGTTCAGAAAATGATCTTATGGTGATCGGCCCTTCCTCAAGAGTTGGTTGCTCGTTGTGAGTCATAAGAACACGATACACAAATTAATCGGAATATATGCTTGTCAAATTCAAGGCCCGGAAATATTCCCCACCACCACGCCATAGTGGTATATTCATAGTGGCATCAGCGTCAGGAGCTATAAAATTCCGTCGGATTAGGTTAATTTTCCATGTACCATTCTCACCATCTATCAGATCAGAAACCAAATGTATTTAATCTCAACCATTTTGTGTAGACGATTTCATCGTTCTGGTTCCTGGCACCCATGCATCTTGCCACACATTCACCAAAGAATGATGCATATCCGCAGTAGTAAGCCCAACGAAAGAGCATCTCTGCCTGCCACAATGGCTCTCCATGTCAGTGAGGACCTAGAAGGAACAGTAGCTTGTAAGAAATCCGAGTTTGTGTAATATCTACACCCTTCAACACTCTGGCGCATAGGGAATTAGGATCAGTCATCAACTTCCATCCATGCTTGCCAAGCAACGTAATATTAAACATTCCGATATCCCTAAACTCATACCGCCTTTCACCTTGGACTTCGACAACTCCTTCCAGGATACCAATGTAAAGATTTACAGTCCAAGGAGCCGCTCCACCAATATCTACCCATACTCAACGCGCACCTTCTTCGTCAGTTTAAAACAACTCATACTATACAAGGGAATCGCATGTATCACCATTTTCTGAAAAACTCCCCTCCCTGAACATGAAAGCATTATTATTGCTCTAAATTCTCTATGATATGTAATAAAAATACCCACTGGTAACTCATCCCATTGCCGTGGGCAAGTCCAAATACCTTTAACTGAATGTTTTAACCGATATTCTAGTGATCGGTTTTACTGTTTGCCGAATGTGATCCGGGGTATTAGGAGAGAAGAAGACAAAGATCTTTTGTCTATTAGCACATTGTCATGAACACTCCCCACAAATTCGTATAATTTCATTTAGTTGATCCCCACTATGAGCACATGCTCGCTTAAAAATGAGACTGTCATCAGGGAAAAATGAAAAAGTAAGCCTGGATCCTTCTTAGTCACTCAAAAATGAAGATTTTGGGAGGTCTTTGGAATTTCCATGTTTGAAACCCAAAACCACTTCTCCTCATGATGATTAATCCAAGTGGTTGAGTGCTAACTCTAATTCCTCTATCCACATAGGCACCACCAAAGTTGTTCATAAGAGCCGTAAAACCCTAAGAACGTAAGAGGAATAGATAGGAAGAAATGGGATCGCCTTGCCGTAGCCCTCTGGAACGAGTAAAAACTGTAGAAGTTCACCATTCACCCGAACCGTGAATTTGACCGAAGAAACACACTTCAAGATCAATCTCATTGGACTATCAAATAAAACCAAGACTTAACATAAGTGCTTCAAGATAATGTCATTCGACCCGATCATATGATTTCATCACGTCAAGTTTAACAACACATAATCTATTCTCCCCTTCTTCCTCTGCCCCATTGCATGAACACTTTCATACGTAATTAGCACATTATCAGTTATTAAGCATCTGGGAATAAGAGCACTTTATTCTTCCCTAGTAATATATCCATCTCGTGTGGTTTCTCATCCAATGAGCCTATAGGCATAGCACATACATCTTTGTTATGTACATATGCATGCTTCATTTCCTCTTTCTTCTTTCTTTCTTTCCTTATAATATTTTCCTTGATATGTTTTTTTATGTTTTTTATTTCTATTTTTTCTTTTTTTCTCATTTTCATGTTCTTCTCTTTTCTTCTATTTCCTTTTTCTTCTTAGTTTTATTTATTATGGTTCCTTTATAAGTTAGGTTTCTATTTTTTATTTCACATGTTTTAAACATATGTTCTCCTTTTAGTCTAAAATTTTGTTCATCTTACAGTAGTTGAAGTGTCCCACATGCGGTAATTTTTGAAGTTATAATTTGTTCTACTACTAGTAAACTTTTCTTTTAGTCACTATAAAATTTTGTTTCGCTAATAGCCCTAATTTTTTACGTAACATGTATAGTTTTTGGTTCATTTTTATACTCTAGATTTGCTTCATCGGTACTTTAATTTTATTCCAAAGTGCAAAATCATAATCCTTAGTTGTCGATATTTTTTGCACCCCATCTGTTCAAACTAATTTCGCTTAGTCCAATTTTTTTGGTTCCATCTTGTACTCGCAATCTATCTCAACGATACTAAAATTATATCAGTGTAAAATTGTGTTCATTTAGTTGTCGCATTTTTCCTCATGTGGTAAAACCACTTCCGCTCGGTCTAAATTTTGTTTTCCTTTTTGCACTCACAAATTTTTCTACCGATACAAAAATAAATTGTATCACATTGCAAATTTTTGTTCATTTATTTGTCGTGATTCTAAATTCTCCCGTATTAGAACTTTATTTTGCTCAGTCTAAAATATTATTCCTTTTTTTTACTTGCTTTTGTTCCCCGGTACTAAAATTTTGTTCCACAATGCAAAATTATGGTCTTTTAGTTGTCACAATTTTTAGTTCCCCGTTTGTTAAGACTTTGTTTTGCTCGGCTTAAAATACTATCCTTCGTTTCACTTCTTTTTGTTTCACGGGTACTATTTTTTTGTTGCATGGTACAAAATTGTGTTCATTTTGTTGTCGTTTTTTTTATTCCCCATGTATTAACCTTTGTTTCCATTGTTCTAAACTTTTTTTATTTTTGTACTCGTGATTTTCTTTGTTCCGTGTGGTACAACTTTCCATAGAAGTCATAATTTTGTCTTGTTCCACGTGGTATACTTTTTGACACAAGTCGTAGTTTTTAATGCATTATTTTCTGATGGGACCTTCATGTAAACCCTCTCTTGTTGGTGCTAGTTATATGCTTACAATTAATGATGATTAATTTAGAAAAATGTGACCTTATTTCCTGAAATATAAATCTTATGTTTTATATGATTATTCGTACCGGCAAGTTATCGCAATAAAGAGCAGAAGAAAAAATGGCTTCGACTAACAATGGTATTGAACTGTTCAAGTGTTTTTAAGGATTACTGCAACGATAAAGTCATTGTTTGGTACCACACCATCCCATGCAATCCTCATCAGAATGATCTGTGGAGCGTATAAATATGACCATTGTTTCCAAGACTCGTTGCATGATATGCAATGTTGATGGACATTTCTGATTGAGGCTGGCTCCACCGTCTTCTACATATTCAATAGGTCACTGTGTATCCCACCAGACAAGAAAACACCAATTAAGATATGGTCGTGTTCACCTGCTAATTTTTCATAGTTCAGAATTTTTGGTTACACTCTATACAAACAAGTTGATAATGAAAAACTAGGGTGCCTAGAGGTGTGAAGTGTGTGTTCTTTGGTTATGGTTCATGAGTAAATGCCTATAAGTTATGGAATTCTTAAACTAAAAAGGTCTTATCAACAGGAATGTTGTTTGCTATGTATCACGACTGTTTGTCTACAAATGTCTCTAATGAACAACAGAGATCTTGTGTGTTGATGGAACACATATATGAGGAATAAAATATAATTGTTGATAATGATGGTGCCGTCTGAGATACACATGTTGATGATAATGATATCGTTCAGTCCCCACCCTTGTCTTGCAGCAACAAAATCAGCATATTACCTCCACCCGCTATTGGCTCGCGGAATCCTTTGATTGTAGGTCTCACTTCGCTTATTTTTGCCATATCATTACATTGGATTTCGGTTCCATTTTATTGAGATTACTTACTATTTATGGATCTGACTGAAATGGACGAGAATACGAGAGAGGGCGGGAGGATTGCAAGGGATGAGATATTTCGGCTAGTGTAGAACAGATTTGAGATTGAACTCATGCTTGGAGGAGTTGTAGTCGTGGCAGTGCCGATGGCAACAACTTGAGTATTCTATAGTTTATTTCACGCATTTGATTTCATCATTTATCTAGTTTTGGTTATCCAAAACTAAAATGCATGCGAAGAACTATGGTTATGAAACCTAAAATATCAAAATTGGTTCATTTTGCCGCATGTGGAGGTTAAAACCCCTGACCAGATCATGTAAGCTCAATATGTAAAATCTAATATTCCGGTTTACGGTACGAGCATGCGGAATCTGTTCTGGTTGTGCACGCAAGAAACCGTAAAATATATTATGGGTTTGCCGCGAACGGCTTTTGCAATATCAAAAATGTGGTATCTGCTAGAGTTGGTCTGCACATTTACGCGTTACTCCCTCTGTCCACAAATACAGAACGTTTTAGCCATTTTATAAATTCACTCACTTTTATTATATCTAGTCTATTTTAGTGTGTACGTAGGTTTAGTCCTTTTAGTTTATATCTAATTTGTTTAAAAGTATCTAAACCGAAAACTGTAAAAGGCGCTCCTACTATCTAAAACATCTTATATATGTGCATTTTTGCACGGAGGGAGCAGATGACAGGCGGCTAACGACATGTCAAGCACAAGCAGTTGTACCAACTCCACTTAATAGTGTAAAGTGAGTTCATAGGCCGAAACGGTGCAGTTCTATTTATTCTTTTGATCATAGTAGGAGCGCCTTTTAAAGCAGAAAATGTTACTGCTCCAACTGACTCTGGCATCGGTGAATTTCGAGTTTTGGTGATTGAAATGTGGCCAAGTGGTGTATACTTTGGCTTTTGATGTTTGAAATGACAAGAGGCTCTGCCTGAGTTTGACGGTAGAAAATGTAACGGGAATAGCTTCGGAAATCGTCGAGCCGCTAGAAGCAGCTAGGACTTTCCTTCAATCCCGCCTCCACCGAAGGCCCCTTTCCCCGTTTCTCGGATGACCGTGTGTGTGTGGTGGCGTTCTCCATCCAGAACACTGAACACGTAACATGGATTTGAAGTAAACTAAAGAAAAGTGATGTTTGCAGATCGCAGCAGGTGTGCCGAAGCGAACGAGACGACGAGTACGTGTGCGGAAATCAGAAAAAAGAGAAAAGCTATAAAGAAAAGTTAAAGGCTGGGTGCTGTATCTGTACGAATGTTCTGGGCACTGGAGAGCGGAGACAGGCCGCGTGATGGCAGTACAACCGCGTGGGTGAGATGAGAATCTTATCCACACCCCACCGTCTGTCTCGTCGGCAAGGTAATAGCAAATCAAAACTGTTCCTCACAAGAACCAAAATATTCGAGCGAAGAAAAGGACGATATTCGAAAACTAAAGATAAAACGAGAACAGATATTGTGGAAAAGGAATGTATTTCCATTTCCTGCATCAAGTTCATTGAAGGTGCCCCTGACCGGTGGGGACGCATGAGTACATGAGGCGCGAGTGGGGCCTTCCTGTGCATAGTGCATTTGCATCTTGCCGCTTTGGCGCTTTGTGACTTTTTAGTTTTTACCCTTGGGCTCAGACAAAGGACGAGAGCTTTTACCGACGGACCCATCCGGATATCGGATCGCGCTTTATCTGGTGTGCGAATCATGCGTCTTCGGTCGCACGCATCAGACAGGAGTCAGTGATCGAACATGCCCGTATCATTTTCGTACCTAGAAACTTTGTTTAAAGGTGGCTAAACCAAAGCAAATCAGCATTTCCCTGATTTTCCTTCTCTTTGTTTATGGCGCTCTCCATGGAGTGTCGGCACGCGGCGAGAGACTGCGAGCACACGTAGGAGGAGATTCCACACAGCTGACATGCAGGCCTCGACTACGCAGCATGCAGCAATCCGTGTCCCTCACACTGCGTCGCCACGTTCATGCGCGACGGGTAGCGAGAGTTCCAAGGCGGAGCCCGGCCGTGCCCTGCGCCTACTTATTTTTTAACACTGTACACAAGTTGACACTCATCCATATCCTATCCTTCTTATGAGCACCTTCAAAACACTGAATTCAAAAAACTGATTCGATGGATGTTGAGATTGTTTCTACTAAAGGAGAAAAAAAATCAGTTCTTTCACGTGTAATAGTTTAAAAAATTTGAACCAAAATGAATCCACTTCATCTCCTTCCAATGGTGTACAATTATACTTTTTTTTTGGTCCACGGTAAACACAAATGCCCCTACAACATCTAATAAAAAAGCCGAAGAAATTATGGGGACGTCGGCACCAACGGCCGCAATATCGAAGCATATTTGCCCAATCACACTCTTAATACGACGCTTCTAAAAGCTTTTTAGCCTATTTTTTCAATTCGAAACCATAAACAGATGAAGTCTCGGCCATAATTTAAAGCCACGAAAACGCCACCATGCCCGGACATACATTACAACGCCATAGTAAAATGGTTGGAAATCAAATAGAACAAGTATAATATGTTGTCGGGGTTGGGTACGACCCCTCCATGGTAGAGGGCTCTTTCATCAGATTGTGGCCGCAGTTGTGGATGGCGGCCCGCTCCTCCATGTACCATGCCTTTGTCTCTGTGTCCATGTACGTGTTGGTTGTCATGAAAACGAAATATCGCATCCCTTTCTTCACCACAACTCGTTCATTCTCGAGATCGATCTTGATGTCATGTTTGTGCAACATCTCCTTCCACTGCCCCACATCGGTCTTCATATCCCTCGCGGCCTTGCCGGGTATCACCTCAACGAGGCACTTATCAGCCACCAATTGCACCTTTTTTGACTGTGCCGTCGTAACAACCTTAGCCTTCTTGTTCTCGATTGGGACATTTCGTTGATGATGTAGGCACCTTGCACAACCCGTCTTTGTCTTTCTTATTAAGAGCCCTCCGAACAATCCTTCATTTCTAGCATTCTTGGAGCTTGGAGAAGCAATGCATCAAGGTGGAAGCCTTGTCTTTGTTGAGCCGTTTGTACATGTCGTCGACCATGATCAACTAAACAAAGATACATATCAATTCTTAGCCGGGACATACAATGCCAAATCAAACGGCAAGAGCACTTACGTGATCTTTCTACGGCTTGCCACTCTTATGCCTCTCACAAATACTCATAGGGTAGCTGTGGGATTTGTTCAACCAATTTTGGATGATACTTCACCTATACACAATCGTATCTATGTTGCGTCCCATGTGCATCTTGCGGTACTCTTTGTTGTGTACTTATGTTTATCAAATTTGGCTTTGATCCTCTTCCGATGGGCGCCACTTATTTGATTGTCGCTGGTGATGGAATCCATGCTCACGACCTTCCAAGAATCACACAAGCACATGTCATCCAATAAACTTCCACTTGGGGTCTCGGCTTCCTCCGCCTTGCTCTTGCCCTTGACCTTCCTTGTCCCACCATCGGTGGATGCGATGGGTTCTTCTTCTTCCTCCTCCTCCTCCTCCTCCTCTTCATCCCATTCCACCATCGCCCCATCTTCTCGTCGTCCTCATCCTATTCTTCTCCCTACTAATTTTGTGTGGCGCCGACATTGGCCACACCATAAACAGTTGCATCATTGATAATCTCATCAAGGGTTGCGTCGCTGTCCCTCTACACACAAATTCAATGCATGCGCCAATCTGGGATCCTCCTATGCTATGCACACAAAGCGACCAATTTGAGCGATCACGTACCTCATAGGCAGAAAATCCACCATGCACCATTCCATCGAATATGTTGTCGAATTTAAAATCGCCAGAAGCACCAAACGTGAGCGCCCCTTGTCCACCTTCGAGCCTGCAAGGGAAAATCCGGGTGTTATAGGGGTTGTTGAGGTAGAGGTGCTCTATTCCGTCTTCCGAACCATGATAGAGATCAAATGTGATCAGCAGAAAAATGGATTTAGGATTGAACCTACCAATGCTCGCAATTGGCGAAGTTGGAGGACTAGTTGCGGGAGAACCTTGCTTGCATCATCGCGGTGGTGCTTTCTTGGAGCTCCCCGATTGGAGGGACGACGGAGAGCTCCTTGAGTGGAGGGATGGCGACGAACTCCTTCCGGTGGCCATGTCTGGGCTCAATCCATGGCTTCAGGTTGCACGTTGCGCCGCCACCTCTTCCAGCTCGGACTTCTCGCGTCTGTATCTCCCTTCTGCCTTTGTGTATTACCACCGAATGCAGTACCTCTTTGAAAGGATGAGATGTCGCCTAGAGGGGGTGAATACACGTTTTAAAAACTATTACGGATTTGGCGTGCAAGAATGCAGAATTAAACTAATGTTTATTTTACAAGCACAAAACCTAAATATGGTAGGATCAACTAAGTGCAACAACAACAACTTAGATAAGCAAGATATGCACATGATATATATATAGCACAAGTGATAACAAGATATAAGTACTTCAAGCACGATGGCTATCACAAGAAAAGTAAAATCGGGTATAGAGATAACCGAGACACGCGGAGACGAAGATGTATTCCCGTGTTCTCCCACACAAGGTGAAGTACATCACGTTGGAGAGATGCGGGCTACCACGAAGGTCTCCCGAACTCCATGAAGGCTCACCTTCTTCTCCAAGCCAATTCCATGAAGTACAAAGGACTTTCTCTTATGGTTAGCTTTTTCTCCCGTCTGGAGATGGCAAGCTCCACAACCACTTCACAATTCCTCCGCGAAGGAGAAGCCCGGGCCTCTTCACCATCTTCCACGAAGAGGTCACCGGATCACCAACCGTCAATTAAGTCAACTAGGAGGTCACCCTCCAAGAGTAACAAGCTCACGGTCTTTCACTCGAACTAATCGTAATGGAGAGCACTGGCAAGGGCGAAAGAGGTGGAGATGAAGGCGAAGGAAATTGAGCTCAAAGCAATGGCAAGGGCCAAAGAGATGGAGATGAAGGCGCAGGAAGTTGAGCTCAAACGCCAAGCCGAGGACAACCTCATCATGAACGCCGACTTGACCAACATGAGTGAGGCGAAGAGAGCTTGGTTCGAGAAGAGGCAGAAGGAGATCCTCGAGCGCCCAAATTGAGTTAGACAATCTCAATTGTAATTTTTATATTTTTCTCAAACTATGGCACATTTTAATTGATTTATCATGCTACATTTGATGCTATTTTATGCTATTTGCTATATTTTATATTTGTTATATATTATTCCATGTTTATGAGATATTATTCTAGGTTTAGACATTGTTTTATAAAGTATCTGTGGCCAGATGGCCTATTTCCCAAAGAAGTAGGCCAAATGGCCAAATTGGATGGCCGTTGCGTTGGGCGCAGCGTGCGACCCAAACGGACACGCGGACGCGGGGCGCTGTCCGGGTGTCCGTTCGCCACGGGCCAAAAACGGACGGCCCAGCGCGTCCGTTTGGGTCGCCCGGTTGGAGATGCCCTAACGTGCCATTCACGCGGTAGACACCAGTAGTGCGTGGAGAAACATCACGAATCACATCGGATTCTCTTGTTTAGTATGCGGCGATTGAGCGCCCCCTTCTATATAATGGGACCCAAGCCCACGCAGTTTCTCATCGCCCCGTCACAAATCATCCTCCTGAGTTGATCACACAAACAACCCAACCCTCCCCAAAACCCCCGAGAATGTTCGGTCACCATGGCCACCACCACGGCCAGAACCCCCCGCCGGCCCCGGCCCCGGCCGCCGGCGGCGGCAGCGAGCCCACCTTCAAGCTCTTCTGCAAGGCCGACGAGGGCTACTGCCTCTCCGTCCGCGACGGCAACGTCGTGCTCGCCCCCACCAACCCCCGCGACGTGAACCAGCACTGGTTCAAGGACATGCGCTTCAGCCAGAAGATCAAGGACGAGGAGGGCAACCCCGCCTTCGCCATCGTCAACAAGGCCACCGGCCTCGCCGTCAAGCACTCCCTCGGACAGGGACACCCGGTTCGTCCTCTTTTATTTCCCCTGTTTTATTTGCGCTGTTTTGATCCAACGTTTACTAGTCTGTTCGTCTTCTAGATCTAGAAAATTTTCAAGTACAGTAGTTAGATTCGAAATGGAGGAGGCGTAGTGAAGATTTGTTCGGGCCTGCATGCAGGTGAAGCTTGTGCCGTACAACCCAGAGTACCTGGACGAGTCGGTGATGTGGACGGAGAGCGGCGACGTGGGCAAGGGCTTCCGCTGCATCCGCATGGTGAACAACACGCGCCTCAACTTCGACGCGCTCAACGGCGACAAGGACCACGGCGGCGTGCACGACGGCACCACCATCGTCCTCTGGGAGTGGGCCAAGGGCGACAACCAGAGCTGGAAGATCCTGCCCTGGGGCGAGGAGGCCTACGCCGCGGGCGGCGGCGCCAACGCGCCCCGCGGGGGCGGCTCCTCCGAGCCCACCGTCCGCATCTTCTGCAAGGCCGACGAGGGGTTCAGCGCCACCGTCCGCAACGGCGAGGTCGTGCTCGCCCCCACCAACCCGCGCGACGACCACCAGCACTGGTTCAAGGACATGAGGCACAGCAACAAGATCAAGGACGAGGAGGGGTACCCTGCCTTCGCCCTCGTCAACAAGGTCACCGGCCAGGCCATCAAGCACTCCCAGGGCGAGGGGCACCCCGTAAGCAACCATCCACGCTTGCAAATCTATCTATCTCGATAATACATCACTTTTATACATATATAGATCTGTGTTGGGATAAAGATCTGAGAGGTCGAGATGAATCCTACAGGTGAAGCTGGTGCCGTACAACCCCAACTACCAGGACGAGTCGGTGCTGTGGACCGAGAGCCGCGACGTGGGCGCCGGCTTCCGCTGCATCCGCATGGTCAACAACATCTACCTCAACTTCGACGCCCTCAACGGCGACAAGGACCACGGCGGCGTGCGCGACGGCACCGCGCTCGCGCTCTGGAAGTGGTGCGAGGGCGACAACCAGCGCTGGAAGATCCTCCCCTGGTGTAAGTGTCGGCTGCACTTACCGGAGAACTTTCAACATATTTTAATTACATCATGCATCGTCATAAAAAATCGAAGGCTGTAGAAACTGATGGCTCATCTGCCTACTTTTGATTTTCTTTTTTGCATCCCTATTGCATTATTATATTGCTAACAATGTGCTTTATTGTTGCTTGTGTTTGCAGAAACGTGTCATGCCGCTGGAGCTGCATTCATCGCCACCATGACTCACCGGAGTTGGTAGAGATCAGCGTGTGATCTGCTGCCGTGTCGCTAGAATAAAAGGTCCTTTGTGTTCAGTGGCGGTGATGTGTTCGTGAGTGTTTGTGTTTTAGTGTCGGTCCTGTCGTCGAGTCCTGCTTCCGTGAGCGAAATGAGAAGAGCGTTCAGTGTCTTTGGTGAGCTATCTGATGTAAGCGTTTGGCACTTGTGCTTGTTTTCCAGAGTCCAGACCTTGGATCGTTGATGAGGAACTATGTACTGTGGTGCCATCCTTTCATCTATGCGAATGTTATCGCCCAGGTTTACTCTTGCTGATCTGCACCTTCGTATGTGAATTGCCTAGATCGTTTTAGACGGCACGGATTCTCTGACTTCGGCACAACCTTATCTTTCCTCGCTTTGGGTCGCTGACAGGAGTATTCCACAAACAACTCTTCTCTCTGCTCGAGCATCAAATAGGTATATCCTCTCCATCGTACTCCATTCATGGAGATAGTACAAAAGACAGCTCTGTAGCAGTTAATTTCCTGCTGACATTTAATTTCGTCCTGGAGCTTTTCGACTTTGGTGATTTTATTAGGTCCTGTAGGCTTTTGGACTTTGGTGAAAACCGTCCCTGCATTCACGGCTATGGCAGTACGCGCATGCGTGACAAGTGCCCCTTGTTTTGTGTTTGGGCGGGTGAGAAAGCATCTACACCACCAACCCATCCGCCATGGCGCCTCACGTTTGAGGCGCATCTCTTTCTAGTTGCGCCCTTTAAAGGAGGCTCTATTTTTCTTTTTGGCGGATCTCTTTCTAGTTGCGCCCTTCAAACCAATTTACTAAACATAACACACAAATGAATATATTTCCTAAAACTGTTTCAAATTAAAATACAACAAACAACAACAAACCAAGCAAATATAATAAGTTGGGCTAGAAAAGGCGACGCCACATTTGCTGATAATCTTTTGACCCTCCACATAAGCTCAACAAGATAGTGTTGAAGTAATGAAGTTGATCGTAAATATTGTTGTCACAGATCTCTGCATGCATGTTGAGAAATCAACAAAAGGCCAAGACGGTCGCCACTCCCCACTCATAGAGACAAATATATGTTCTGGCCCGATTTTTGCGGTCATCTTCGATGATTATGTTGTGCATGATCACACAAACCTGCATCATCTCCCATATTTGGTCGTGAGAACAGCTTAGAGCAAGGTACCAAACAATAGCAAATTAAGCTTGGAGCACACCAAATGCCCGCTTGGCATTCTTTCGACAAGCCTCCTGCCGCGAAGCAAAGTGGCAATTCTTCGAACCTGATGGCACCGAGATTGTTTTGATAAATGTCGTCCATTTTTTATACATACCATCGACTAGATAATATCATTTGGTATATTGGTGCGCATTGATCTCATAGTTGCATGATGGAGCATGACCTTCCACTAGTTTGCTAAACATCGAAGATTGCTGCAACAATTGATGTCATTGTGTGATCCCGCCATGCCAAAGAAAGAATGCCAAATTCATAGGTTATAATTTGCCAGAGTTTTAAGCACCACACTGCAATATCATTGTCGCCCTTTGTATATACCTTGACAAGCAAACAGACAGTTCTTCCATGACCAGTGCAAACAATCGATACTTCCAAGCATCCCAGGGAATCCTCTCGCTGCATTTTAGGCCAGGATCCTTGCAGTTTCTTCTTCAGTTGACCGTCTCAAATAGTACTTGCCAAACTTTTCCACCATAGGTCGGCAAAATTTATACATGCACTCAATGGCAGTAGACTCACTCATGCGAAGGTAGTCGTCTTGTGTATCGGCAGGTGCTCCGTATGAAAACATCATCATGGTGACAGTGCACTTCTGAATCAACGAGAACCCGACCTTGCCAACAGCCTCGTGCTTCAGCTTGAAGTAGGGGTCGAACTCTCGAACGCCATTGAGGGTATTCATGAACAAACCTTTGTTCATCCTATATCGGCGCCGAAAATTGTCAGCCTGTGTTGCATCTTCTGTGAAGTAGTCGTTGTGCAGCATGGTATGCCCCTCCATCCTCTGTCGGGGCTTCGACTTCTTTCTTCCCGGCTTTGAGCCTCCGCGGCGCGGCCCCTTCCTTTTCTCCGCGTTGGCGTCTAGAATGTTTTGGAGGGACACGATGATCAACAAATTCTCCCGAAGGTCGTCGTCGAAGGCTTCATCTTCCTCCATCATTTTTGGGATCATCTCGTCCTCGCTATCCATGTCTGAAGCAAAACAAATGGTTAAAATTTATCTGCGGCATAGGAAGCAATGAACATCGACGTGTCGCACCTACGAGACAAACCGCCGAACACCTTCTGTGCGAGGAGGAGGGGCGGATCTGCCGGCGCATTCTGGGACGCGTTGGCGAAGCAGCGGCGGCGAAAAGGACGGCGAGGGAGTGAGTTGTCACGGCGGCGTTCGACGCAGGAGAAATTGTCCGTCGAGACGGCCGACAAATCGAGCGGCGGGGGAGGGGTGCGAGGCGTGGGAGGGGAGGCGCAACGAGAAATAAAGGCGGGAACCAACCGTCTTTGATGTGGTCGCCGCCAGGTGGGTAACCGCCTCGCTTTTCAATCTATCCAGCGCGCCTGAAGCGTCCCCTGTGGAGCGGAGATGGCCTCGGAGCGCTGGACACCGTATTGGGTCACGTCGGGCGAAAAGGCCCTTTGGGGCGCGCGAGTGGGGCTGGTTAAATGTCCAGCACGCCCCAAGAAGCTTTGGTGGCCGCTTTGAGGGACGCAACTAGAGACTCGCCCTCCCCAAATGATCTCCGGTGTTGTCTTTCCATATCCATATAAGGTGTCTCCGATTTTGTTATTTTTGGTCCATATGGGGTGGGTTCCGAGTTTTCGGTATTTTGGTCCATATGGGGGCGCCAACGCAAAAAAGGGGGACAGTCAATTCCAGTCCAATACAAATAACTCTAAAATTTAACTAACTCCTGCCTAGCTACTTGTCTTCATAGTTGTCGTAGTCGAGTGGCTGGAACCTATGTGGCGGCGGTGGTTGTATCCGCAACGGTTGTGGTTGCAAACGCTGCAGGGACCGGTGGCTGCAACCTTGGCCGTCTTCGCCACAACGCGCACGGTAGGCCTGCTACTCCTTCTCCCACCAGGATCGGCCGTAGTCCATCGGCAGCGGTGGCTGGGGTTCCAAAGAGGCAGAGATGGCTGCACGCCTGCCCCCTAAAGTCGTTGGCGGCCTTGGCTGCACACTCCGAAGATTAACGGACGGGTGATGCATGTAAAATGCATACATGGACTTTGCATTGTATAACTTATATTTCAATCATATTTGCATCATATAAGGGTCATATCATTGTTCTATAATGATTTTGGGGATATTTCACAGTTTCCCTATTTTTCTGGAATTAACCCTGCAGTGTCACAAAACCCTTTTTTCTACATTTTGATATTTTAGGGACTCAAACGACGTTCAAATCACCTGAGATTTTACGAGGATAAGTTTTTGGAAGGAAGAAGGAGTACGAGCCAAGATAGCGCAAGAAAGGAAGTCCGAGGACAAAAAGGGGTAGGCTCACGCTACCAAATTCCTTGGCCGCGTGGGGTGCCCCATCCTTGCCCGCGAGCCTTCGATGCCGTCCGTTTTCATCTCCGTGCCTCTGTCTTGACCTAAAAAATGTCTATAAAAATACTCCCCCGATGCCTTTCGGAAGACGCCGCCGAAACACAAAAACACGAAAACAAAGACCTGTAGCTGCAGATTGGAGGGCGAAACTCCGGCAGGGCGCTGCCGGCGTGGTCTCCACCTCCTCCAACGACTCCACCATCGTCACCATGATGAAGAGGGAGTAGTCCACCCCTAGGCTATGGGTTTGTGGAAGCAACTTATGTATCTCTCCTCTCTTTGAGCTTCACTAATTAGCACCGTATGAGATGTTGAACATGATTACGGTCATCTATGTAATACCTTTGTGGTGGATCTTTTAATGAGTTAATATATGTTTGAGATTGCAATAGTTTTGTTTCAGTTATGAAAGTTGATGCATATTATGTACCCTGTTCTTGTTTACTTGTTCTGCTCAAACTTGTGTATGAGGGTGTGTGAGGGTGAACTGTAGGGATTCGTTGCATAGAAAACAAAAAATTTCCTACCGCGAGAACGCAATCCAAGCAAAGATGCAATCTAGAAGACGGGAGCAACGAGGAGATGATCGAGACTCACCCTTGAAGATTTCCAAAGCCTACAAGATGAGGCTCTTGTTGCTGCGGTAGAAGATCACTTGCCGCTTGCAAGCGCGTAGAAGATCTTGATCACGGTGCCACGATCGGGCAGCACCTCCGTACTCGGTCACACGTTCGGTGTTGATGATGACGACGTCCTTCTCCCTGTTCCAGCGGGAAGCGGAAGTAGTAGCTCCTCCTTTAATCCGGCAGCACGACGGCGTGGTGGCGGTGGCGATGGAGATCTCCGGCGGAGCTTCGCTAGCGTTGCGGGAGAGGTGGAGGAGGTGGGGCGACTAGGGTTTGGGAGAGGGTGGCCGGCCACTTAGGGTGTGGCCAAGCTATGGCTTGAGGTGGCCGGCCCCCTCCCCTTGGCCCTCATTATATAGGTGGAACACCCAAGAGTTACAAGTCTTGAATAAGACCCAACCCAAAACCTTCCATGTGTGGGAAACCTACCCAGGTGGGATTCCCACCTCAAGTGGGACTCCCCTTTCCATGAGGGGGGGGGCCACCTTGGTGGAGTCCACCTGGGACTCCACCCCTCTAGGGTTGGCCGGCCATGGGTGGTTTCTTCCGAACTTTTCTAGAACCTTCCATAAATGCACCGGATCATTTTCAAACTTATAAAATGACTTCCTATATATGATTCTTATTCTCCGGACCATTCCGGAACTCCTCGTGATGTCCGGGATCCCATCCGAGACTTCGAACTCCATTCCATATTCAAGTTCTACTATTACAACATCAAACCTTAAGTGTGTCACCCTACGGTTCGCGAACTATGTAGACATGGTTGAGAACTCTCTCCGACCAATAACCAATAGCGGGATCTGGAGATCCATAATGGCTCCCACATATTCAACGATGACTTAGTGATCGAATGAACCATTCACATACGATACCAATTCCCTTTGTCACGCGATATTTTACTTGTCCGAGGTTTGATCATCGGTATCACTCTATACCTTGTTCAACCTCGTCTCTGACAAGTACTCTTTACTCGTACCGTGGTATGTGGTCTCTTATGAACTTATTCATATGCTTGCAAGACATTAGACGACATTCCACCGAGAGGGCCCGAGTATATGTATCCGTCATCGGGATGGACAAATCCCACTTTTGATCCATATGCTTCAACTCATACTTTCCGGATACTTAATCCCACCTTTATAACCACCCATTTACGCAGTGGCGTTTGATGTAATCAAAGTACCTTTCATATAAGTGATTTACATGATCTCATGGTCATAAGGACTAGGTAACTATGTATCGAAATCTTATAGCAAATAACTTAATGACGTGATCTTATGCTACGCTTAATTGGGTGTGTCCATTACATCATTCATATAATGATATAACCTTGTTATTAATAATATCCAATGTTCATGATTATGAAACTAATCATCTATTAATCAACAAGCTAGTTAAGAGGTTTACTAGGGACTTTATTATTTGTTTACGTAACACACATGTGTCAATGTTTCGGTTAATACAATTATAGCATGGTATATAAACATTTATCATAAACATAAAGATATATAATAACCACTTTTATTATTGCCTCTTGGGCATATCTCCAACAGTCTCCCACTTGCACTAGAGTCAATAATCTAGATTACATTGTAAGGTACCTAACACCCATGGCATTCTGGTGTTGGTCATGCTTTGCCCTAGGGAGAGCTTTAGTCAACGGATCTGCTACATTCAGATCAGTGTGTACTTTGCAAATCTTTACTTCTCCATCTTCGATGTACTCGCGAATCGAATGATAACGCAGCTTGATATGCTTCAGCCTCTTGTGTGACCTTGGTTCATGTGCATTGGCGATGGCACCCATGTTGTCACAGTAGATGACTAGTGGGCTCAATGCACTAGGAGCCACATCGAGCTCTACAATGAACCTATTCATCCATACCGCTTCTGATGAAGCCTCTGAAGCCGCTATGTACTCCGATTCAGTTGAAGACTTTGCCACCGTGCACTGCTTCGAGCTCCCAGCTTACTGCGACACCATTCAATATAAACACGTACCCAGAGACTTAGAGTCATCGGGATCGGTGTTCCAACTTGCATCGGTGTAACTTGTTACAATGAGCTCTTGGTCACCTCCATAACAAATAAACATATCCTTAGTTCTTTTCAAGTACTTCAGGATATTCTTGACCGCTGTCCAGTGTTCCATTCTGGATCACTTTGATATCTGCTAGTTAAACTAACATGTGCTATATCCGATCTAGTACATAGCATGGCATACATGATAGAGCCTACTGCCGAGGCATAGGGGATCTGACTCATCCTTTCTCTTTCTTGCCGTAGCCGGACCTTGAGTCTTACTCAAGACCTTGCACAGTAACATAGGTAAGAATCCTTTCTTACTTTCGTCCATTCTAAACTTCTTTAGAATCTTTTCCAGGTATGTACTCTGTGATAGCCCTATTAGACGTCTTGATCTATCTCTATAAATCTTGATGCCTAATATATACGATGCTTCACCAAGGTCTTTCATTGAAAAACTATTATTCAAATAACCTTTTACACTGCTTAATAGTTCTATATCATTCCCAATCAATAATATGTCATCTACATATAATATCGGGAAGCTTCAGAGCTCCTTACTTTCTTGTAAATACAGGCCTCTCCATGACACTTTGTATAAACCCGAAGTCTTTGATCACCTTATCAAAGCGTCGGTTCCAACTTCTCGATGCTTGCTTCAGTCCATAAATTGATGAAGTTTGCATACTTTGTCAGCATTTTTAGGATCGACAAAACCTTTGGGTTGTACCATATACAACTCTTCCTCAATGTCTCCATTAAGGACGCCGTTTTGACATCCATCTGTCAAATCTCATAATCGAAAAATGCAGCTATTGCTAACAAAATCCTCACAGATTTTAGCTTCGCTACAGGTGAGAAAGTTTCATCGTAGTCAACACCTTGAATTTGTCGGAAACCCTTTGCGACAAGTCGAGCTTTATAGACAGTAATATTACCATCATCATCTGTTTTTCTCTTGAAAATCCATTTATTCTCGACAGCCTTGCGGCTATCAGTAAGTCTACCAAAGTCCATACTTTGTTATCATACATGGATCCTATTTCGGATTTCATGGCTTCTTGCCATTTGTTGGAATCTGGTTCATCATCGCTTCTTCATACGTCGCAGGGGTCTTCATCATTGTTGTCCACAATCATGACATTTAGACAAGGATCATACCAATCGGGAGTGGCACGTTCCCTTGTCGATCTGCGAGTTCAGTAGCTATCTCGTTTGAAGTTTCATGATCATTATCATTAGCTTCCTCTGTTGCCGGTGTAGGCGGCACAAGAACATCTTCCGGTATTGCGCTACTATGATCAACAAGCAAAGATTCTTCAATCTCATCGAGTTCTACTTTTCTTCCAGTCACTTCTTTAGTGAGAAATTCTTTCTCAAGAAAGGTACCGTTCTTAGCAACAAGGATCTTGCCTTCGGATCTGTGATAGAAAGTGTACCCTATAGTTTCCTTAGGGTATCCTATGAAGACGCATTTCTCCGCTTTGGGTTCTAGCTTGTCCGGTTGTAACTTTTTTACATAGGCTTCGCAACCCCAAACTTTAAGGAACGACAGCTTAGGTTTCTTATTAAACCATAATTTATACGGTGTCGTTTCAACGGATTTTGATGGTGCTCTATTTAAAGTGAATGCGGCTGTCTCTAATGCATAACTCCAAAATGATAACGGCAAATCAGTAAGAGACATCATAGAACGAACCATATCTAAGAGAGTTCGATTACGACGTTCGGACTGTTTCGTTGTGGTGTTCCCGGCGGTGTCAATTGTGAAAGTATTCCACATTTCTTTAAATGCATGCCAAACTCATAACTCAGATATTCACCTCCGCGATCCGATCGTACAAATTTAATCTTCTTGTTACGTTGATTTTCTACTTCACTTTGGAATTCCTTAAACTTCTCGAAAGTTTTGGATTTATGTTTCATTAAATAGATATACCCATATCTACTCAAATCATCTGTCAAGGTTAGAACATAACGATAACCACCGCGAGGCTACACTCATTGGTCCGCACACATCGGTATGCATGATTTCCAATAAGTCTGTAGCTCGCTCCATAATACCAGAGAATGAAGTCTTAGTCATTTTTCCCATTAGACATGCTTTGCATCTATCAAGTGACTCAAAGTCAAGTGATTCAAGTAATCCATCGGTATGGAGTTTCTTCATGCGTTTCACTCCAATATGACCAAGACGACTGACATGGGCATACCCTTCGGGTACCCATTATTACTATACCTAGCTCGGCCCAATATGGAGAAGACCCAATATGGAGAAGGCCCAACAAGGCAACCCGGAGAAGTAGTCGACTAGGACTCTTGTAAAACCCTAGGCTGGTTGCATATATAAAGCCAGCCAGGGCACCCGAAATAGGGGAGAACATAGGGCCAAGATATAGACATAGAGATAGACAACATAGCTAGGCCAATGGCGGCACCTGTAAAGATACTTGTGTTCATATAGTGGATTGCTAGCAGCACGTAGGGATCCTCCACCGAGGGGACCCGAAGCTGGGTACGTCGTGTGCCTAATCTCGCCCCCGGAATCTCCATCGTCGCTCTCTCCTGAAACCCAAGTCTACAATACGTAGGCATTGCCGAGGTGTTCCCTCGTCAATTGGCGCCGACCGTGGGGATTGCGACGACTGGATTTTGTCATCCGGGCGGGATCCGTCGAGTTCATCATCAACAACTTTCAGTTCGTCATCAACTGCTACATCTGTCCATCGGCCGGATTTTTTCGCGTCGGAGCCAAGTAATAGCGGCGGGTGCGGAAACTAACTGTACACAACAAAGATCAATTGAGCCTCAGATCGGACCATACGGAGAATATATCCCAAGCAAAGGAGAAGTGCAAGAAAAATTTCAGAAATCGGGAGCAGGGCCGGCCGAACCAGGACCAGCTGGAAGCAAAAAAGAAAAAAAAAGCATGTCAACCAGAATACGCGTGGGTATGCTAGCAGCATGAAGATCTGCAGGTCCGGCCGGTAATCAAGCCGAAGTCTCTTTGATAGCTAATCTGGCCGTTCGGCAAAGAAAGTCTGCCACGAGGCCGTTGGTCGGCAGATTCATCAGGGACGTATCTGAGCTGGTTCATCGGATTGGTAAAGTGTTTTCTTCGTCATGGTCGACCTGCGCGCGCCACGAGTATCACGCGTGCTTTTCAGAGGCTGAAGATCCGACCGATCTTTACCAAAAAAGCAAAGCTAAGTATTACTACATCCTACACGTATTGTTTTGTTCTATTACCAGGGTTCACTAGTGTTATCTAGCCATGGTTATTACTTCAGTTTTTGCACGAAAACTCTCGTATCATTGGCGGCTTCAGCCGAATAAAATTTCACTCCGTTGTCGGCGGCGATCTCATATGACACAAGGACCATGAGAAATTTTGCACCGTAGTATCAATGCAGATCGACTTCCACTACTATGCTTCGACGACACCGTTCGGCATCGTACAACAATCGAGATCAATTCCGGCCAGGCGTCGCGCGACTACATCGACTGCATCGGCCACGCGACTTGCATCCACATCGGCTTCGCCGCACCCGATAAAAAGCTAAGCTTTCCTATTTGTCCAAGATTCAATTATTTATTTACTTTCGCCACACCCGACACTCGGGGGCTGTGCCATTACTTCGTTACCACAAATATATTCGGTTACTTGGTGAATTTATTTCTGGATATATCTTCTCCGGCTCAATGGAATTATTTTCTCCGGTTCAGTGAAATTATTTTCTTCGGCTCAGTGGAATTATTTTCTTCGACTTAGTGGATTTATTTTCTTCGGCTCAGTGGATTTATTTTCTTCGGATTACTGGATTGGATTTCTTCGGGTTGTCATTGGTTGCTTCTAATATAATACTACCCGACACATCTCCGGGTTAAATGGATTTATCATCTATAACTATTACTGGACTTATTTTCTTCGGGTCAATAGATTCATCCTCTATGATATCAATGGATTCATCTTCTAAGGTTATTACTGGAGTTATTTTCTTCGGATCAATGGATTCCTCTATGATATCAGCGGATTAATCTTCAATATATGCTAATGGCGCAATCTCCAATGTGGATTCATCTCAAATACTTCACCTCGGATTCATCTTCAGTACTTCATCTTTAATGAAGTAATCTTTAATGGTTTATTCTTCAAACGATTTCATCTCCAATGGCGTAAATTTTCAGTGGATCCATATTATATTATTGTCAACTAGACCATTATAGCGCGCGTTGCCGCGCCCGTCCATCGGTACGATAAAATGATATACATTCCAAACATGAAAATTAAATTTATATAAGCAAACATGTATTTTGGAAAAATAGTCAGAAAGATTTGTAACATGGTCAGAGCCACCTATCCATTTGGGCAAAAAAAAATTCTAGAAATATTTAAGAAATTCATGTCAATAAAATGGTCCACAGCATTAACTGATACAAGTATGCAAGTGATCATAATACCATGCCCACATACCTAAGAAACGTTTTCCTAGACATATAATTAAAAATCTTACGTGGCCAACAGTCCAACACATAGGTGGACAATTTTATTGACTACATACAACTCTTCACAATATCAACATTAAGTTGCCATAAACTTACACCATCTCCATATACTAATAAGGTAGCAGAAGTTGAGATGACAGAATACCTATCTCAAAATTCTCATTGAGCATAGCCAAAGCTGCCATTTTCTGGCTTATATTGCAATTGGATGTCTATGGTTGTCTATCCATTCCTCTTCAACAAGGATGGGGTAACTGTGGATGCCTGATGAATCCTATGTATCACATAGTAGCTGTTGCCCCTGAAGTTTGCACTGGTATATTATAGGTCGTAGATTTCATACCCTTGGGCATGCATTCAACAAAATCAGATCGGGAACAGATTACAATGCAGAGGCAGTAATTTGCTTGGGTTAAGAAAACTCACCGGCAAAAATATTCCTATCTCTACCACAGTTCCAACAAACATATGCTTTAGGCCGTGTTTTCAGACAAAGCAACACTAACACTTGGAAAAATACCTTCTGAAGTGCTTTCTGGACACAAAATTTATGGGTTGAAATAAATCAGGCGAGGAACACATGGATGGCCATGTCCACTTCTTCCCTGAGACACATAGCTTGACAAATGCATCTTTGCATGTGCCCGAACTCAGACATTCAAAGAATTGACTCGATATTGTTTACTGCAACAGGGACTACTTCATAGTGCTAGAATAAAAGCTCAAATTTATATTACTTTTAGATCTTCAGGGTTAGTTGTTTTCCAAATATCTGTGAAGACAAGAAGCAGTGATGGCCTATAGATGATCTGATTTTAAGTTCACTAAATAGATGTTTTTTGGGGAATACACTTCACATAACAGATGCAATATAATTTTCGAAAATGTCTTGAAAAAGGTTCTGTGGAAAAGGATTATGCTGAAAGTATGAAAGCTGAGTAAAACAATATTAGCTTCTAACACTAAAACTAAGAAGAATAACTACATTTACAGTAAAACTAAGAAGAATAACTACATTTGGGGTATCTTGTCTGACAACAATCAATTGACCATCCTTCTCATCAACTGGAACTTAATCACCAATACCAGAACCAGTTATATTGCCTCATTGGCATGTGTGGTTATCAGATATAATGTTTCAGTAGAATATTTACAACTGACATAACAAAATTCTCACTTTGTATAGACCAGCCAATATGGATGCCATCTCCACAATGACTATAATTTGGTTGATCCATTAATAACCTCATAGAAAGAAGAATAAAACTTTGTGACTGTGATTTTGATAAGCGCACAAAACCGATGAATGCTATCAATTACAAGCAGCCAAGAATTTTGACCATGGATAGCAATAATAAACATATATGGATTTATAACTTCCCAATAATAATACATGTAATTAATCACGCGTGTATTTTATTCAAGCTGTCTTTTACCCAGATTGTTTCGGAATTTGTTGTTCTTTTTTTTTTACCATAAAACCGTAGGGGAATCCCCTACGGTGTAATTTTTTAATTTGTTGTTCAAACTTGTACAAAAAGATTCTGAAAAATTACTAAATACAGGAGATGCAACATTCATATAAGATCTTAAGAAATATGCTTTATGATTATGCACAACATCCATGAATAAATTGCATCATGCTATTTATGATTATGCACAACACATCATAGTTGATAAGCACAATTGGACATGTACGGCTCTTCTTTATCAGCCAGACAACTTGACAATAAGTCGAGATAATTTAGGAAACTCATAACTATGAGTTTTCCCTAAGTAGTGTAGGCTTTACTCCAGCTCGAACATGAATATGGTACGTCAGCTCAAGAAAAGAACCTAAGCAGATTGTGTATAAAATAAAGATGTGCGTTGCCACGCCCGTCCATTGTAAAGATCAAAGATACAATTGCTCAGGAATACATGAGTGGTACAAATCTCCGAGATGATTTGAACTGGAGGAATAAATTTTAGTGGTATGTGAATGCTTGCATACATAGTGTTTCAAACGATTGGGTTGAGTATACCTGAAGATATTGAAGAATCCAAAAGTTTTAGTATCTTTCATGGCATCAAATACCATCTGTATAACACAATGGCAAGAGAGTTATAGATTTATTAATAAGAAGTTAAGAACTAAAATACAATGCAATTATTAAAGATTATGTTCCATTAATTTGTGTGAATATTATGTGTAAGGGAGGAGATGTTTGGAGATCATTTGTTGTGAACATGTGGGCATTGTAAATTTGCACATTCTTATATCCATTCCATAAAAGCTTATACTTGGTTCTGATAAGAAGCATGTATTAAGAACATTACACCTTAAGCTTAATGTACATATTGTGGGAAAGCATAAAAGGTAGTTAAGATTAGATTAGTATAGAGATAAACATAAGAAGCATGGTCCTTATTTAAAACAAGATGATGGCATGTTAGTCATGCTACAGATCAAGACATCTGGGTTAAAAGGGTACAAAAAGGATATCATAATGCCATAGTAGCAACTGCAGATCACAACGTGCGTAGGCGTGAGGAACATAAAAGGAAGAGAAAGGATCATATCAGCGTGGATTAGAGAAGCAATAGATGGTTCAAGTGATATCGTGTACATAAAAGCACCTTGCAGTTAACCTCATGATTGGAAGGAGGCAAGAACTGGTCCTTAGCCAGATACTTTAATGGCGATTGACTGTTCCATGATCAGCATGGAAGCAGCCATCTTAGTGTAATAAGGAATCACGAAAATATACTTTAGCTGCAGCCTATATATACATCAAGAAAAATATTACAAATGCGAAACAAATAGCCTTCAGTAAAGGACCCATTTTGTTAACAAACATGTATACATGGTGTACAGAAAAAAATGACGCAGTTATTTAGAACATAGCAGAAAGAAAACATGGCAAGTTATAACCTGAATTAGTATAACTAAAACATGGCCCACTGACCATCATATATATTCACTTACCATAGGTACAATTTCGCACTGGATAGTGTAATAATCTTATATACTATCCCAACAGCAGATGGGTGGGATGCCTGTCTCATTTAAATGATTGAGAGAGCACATTAAAAAGGTACTATTAAGAAGTATCATCAATCAAGTTTATCTGAATAATAAAATTTCCAATAGAAATCTAACGGACCAGGTGTGGTTTCACTCCATGTTTTCTTCACCTCTCCACAGGAAATAAAGCTGAACTTTAATTTAGTACGCAGAAAACGAGAATGTATTTTTCCTCCAGTTTACGAATATAATGTAGGGGAACCATCAGAAAGCAAATACATTGCCCAAATAATTCACACGCCATCAACCTATCAAATAAAAATGAAGGCATATTACTTGTATTAAGATGCTTCTAACAAATCATGATAGTCCAGAATCCAACAAGAAGATTCTAATTCAGAACGGTGGGAGCGATCCGGAACTACATTATATAATTATTTTACATGAAAATCCCATATGAGCATATGGATATTATATTCCTCTATTTCGAAGGCATATTTCTTGTATTAAGATGCTTCTAACAAATCATGATAGTCCAGAATCCAACAAGAAGATTCTAATTCAGAACGGTGGGAGCGATCCGGAACTACATTATATAATTATTTTACATGAAAATCCCATATGAGCATATGGATATTATATTCCTCTATTTCGACACAATTGAATAACTAAATATAGGGGAAATTGTTCAGGTTCATTGTTCTTTTTTGAAAGCTCAGGTTCATTGTTCTTACTACCTAGTGTTTTCTATCCTATAACATCACGGGCATTAGCTGAATGTTAGTAGCAAAACCACTTCCATCCCCAACATTTGGGGCACCTTCACCACAGTTCTTAATTATGTTTTGTATATAAAATAATTAGCATCCCGACTGTATAATTTAAAGTTCAGAAACATCAGTTAAAGGTCTAGCTGTTTGTCTGCGTGGCAGTCCCTAAACTCCAGAGCGAGGAGCCGAGGAGAGGTACCAGTTCAAAGGATAGTGAATTTCCTGTTCAAACAGCTAGATGAGAATCTCACTGAAAAGTGTATGAGAAATAATATTCATACTTTTCAACCAATATTACCTGCAAGTTAGTTGGTTTCCATCGTGAGAACATCCATAGGTGACATAAAAATACATGCTCATAAAGCACGAGGGTCTTCTTTTCAGCAGATTTCCAATATGCTGCAAGCAAATGATATTTAAGTACAGTTTCTGGAAGTTTAAATGATCCCTTCTGTAGTTCAGCTTAACAGACCTGATCAAGAGGAATCTTCTTCACCACATAAGACATTTGTGGCACCGGGATTGCTCTTCGGCCACTAACAAAAACACATGTTATGCAACAAATTGAATAGATAATGTGTAGGGGAAGTTAATAGCAGTAGAACATAGGATGAACTGTTTTGTTGGCAAATTATACGGGAGCGATTACGGGATACAGTTTTGTGCCTAAGGTTGAGTTTACCTGTCTATGTAGACCATCGCTGTCGCCATCTTCTAGCCATTGAATCGTCAGGATCTCACCAACGATTGATGCAATAGGAAACGGGAGGCATTACAGTGGCGGTAGAGATCTGAAGCTGCAGCCGCAACCGATGTGCTGAACAGAGCGAGGCCAACGGTGAGGCCATGAGAGGCCGGAGCACGGGAAGCCGCCGTCGTTGCGGTCGCAGGCGCAAGGTGAAAGGACGGCGCAAAAAGGCGAGAGGAGGAAATAAAGGAAAGGAGCCAGCCTCGTCGCTTCAACTTTTTCCAGATGCGAGGCCGGCGACCCGCCGACGCGGATAAAAAAAGAGGCCTCGAAGCGTAAGAGGCTTACTCGGCCCAATTAACCACAACATTTCTAGCTCGGTCAGCGGAGTAGCAGCCCAGCAACGCTAGTTGGCCCGTTCGGAACGATTCCACGATGCCAGCGAGGTTAGCGGCACCGCGGGAATGGTGAGATGATCTTGAGCGTCCAGCGGCCTAATCGGACGGTTCAAAACACGAAATTGCTATGGTTAGCCGTAGGTGGTTCAGTTTTACTGTTAACTAATGGTTTCATCTTAAATGGTTTCACCTTATATTCCGTTGTGACTCCGTCAACTTCTTTCGGCGACACGGATAATACTCGGGGGCTCGACAACAACTTCGCGAGAGTAACAACTGCGACGGCGTCTAGCAACAATCATGACATCACCTCAGCGGGCTCGGCTATCTCTTCATCAGCAATTTGGTGGTATCCATTTTCGTTAATTCAATGGTTCCTACTTGGCTCGACTTTTGCTGCACTCTAAGACCTCACATCGACTCCGTCGTGCCCAATAAGCTAAGTGTTCCTTTATTTCACATAAAGTTGATTATCGTTTACTTTCGTCGCACCCGACACTTGGGGGCTGCGCGACATATATTCACTTTACATATCATCGAATCCGAGCATCGACACGCATGCGAAAAAGAGAGTCAGAAAAGATAGAAAAAGTTTGTTTATTTATGCAGGAGAAAGCCGACGAAAATGTTTACAAAAGAGAACCCGACAAAATTGTCTAAAGGGAGAACTCGACAAAATTGTCTTCAAGAAAGAACATGACCCGAAGAATTATCTTCAAGGAGGTCCCGAAGAATTATCTTCAAGGAGGTCCCGAAGAATTATCTTCAAGGAGGTCCCGAAAAATTATCTTCAAGGAGGTCCGAAGAATTATCTTCAAGGAGGTCCCGAAAAATTATCTTCAAGGAGGTCAGAAGAATTATCCTCAAGGAGGTCGAAAAATTATCTTCAGGACCCGAGAAGAATTGTCCTCAAAGAGGACCCGAAGAAATTTTCTGAAGGAACTCCGAAATTATCATCAAGGAGGAACCCAAAAAAAGTGGACAAATCTTGGGTCCATTGACTTGTCATATTCTTCGAGCAAGAGCATCGGTGATGAACCCGACAATATAGAAGAATCCAATATATTCGGCTGTCTCATCACGCGAAATAGAAGAGCCCGTAAAATGGGTCATTGCATCAGCGAACAAGGCACTCGACAATATATTCTCAGAGCGCTAAAAGTCGCGAATAATCTCGAATGCCGCAAAACTCTGCGAAGGTAAGACCCGGATCCGTTCGAGCGGCGTGGCACCATCTCTGACGTCGGTTTGCTACTTTTCCGTATCAACAGATACGAAGAAAAATCCTAACGGACGCGTTAGGTACCAGATAAAACATGACAGACTCGACGAATGGTAAGACCTTAAGCGGCACTGTCGAGTTAACACAGTATCCGGGATCATGTCCGGGACGTGATCTTGAAGTAAGTTTTGCGGATTGCCACTAGAGCGGTTAACTAGTACCGATCCGTCAGATGAACTAGCCCCAATTACCATTATCCTGTACAATATAGATATGGATGTCAAATAAAAATAGCAACGGCCTGGAGTCGATAAAAAGGGGCTGCGCCCAGAAATATAGTCAAGTTCTTTATCGAGTAGTACAACTTGAGCCTATGCCTAGGTGCAAGCACCTGCCCATAGGCTCGGGGCTACTCTTATCGAGAGTATTGTTCACCCTCCCGATAAGATACAAGAAAGAGGAAAAATTGTGGTGTCGATTAAAAGCAAGTTGAGCCTACACCCAAGTACAAACACTTGGCTGTAGCCTCGGGGGGCTACTCCCATCGGGAGCGGCGCGCACCCGATAGAAGAAATAACTTCCACAACATCTATGACAATCAAGGTTTGTAGACTCAACTCGATTCTACGACGAGTGGAGCCTACTCCCATCGGGAGCACATGGATTTCATCAAGTCCTCCAGAAATATAGTTAAGTTCTTCATCGAGTAGTACAACTTGAGTCTATGCCCAAGTGCAAGCACTTGCCCATAGACTCGGGGGCTACTCCCATCGGGCGTGCGCCACCGAAGTTCAAGAATCGTCGACATCATCTACGCTACACATGATCTACGACATGGACCTCGCCTTGTATTTCTTCGACTTCGGAGATGGTTATGCTTGGAGTTTCTACGCAAGTCTTCGACTTCCCTATAAACTCGGGGGCTACTGACATGGGCATACCCTTCGGGTACCCATTATTAGTATACCTGGCTCGGCCAATATGGAGAAGACCCAATATGGAGAAGGCCCAACAAGGCAACCCGAAGAAGTAGTCGACTAGGACTCTTGTAAAACCCTAGGTGGTTGCATATATAAAGCTAGCTAGGGCACCCGAAATAGGGGAGAACATAGGGCCAAGATATAGACATAGAGATAGACAACATAGCTAGGCCAATGGCGGCACCTGTAAAGATACTTGTGTTCATATAGTGGATTGCTAGCAGCACGTAGGGATCCTCCAGGGACCCGAAGCTGGGTACGTCGTGTGCCTAATCTCGCCCCCGGAATCTCCATCGTCGCTCTCTCCCAAAACCCAAGTCTACAATACGTAGGCATTGCCGAGGTGTTCCCTCGTCAACGACAGTGCCACATATAAGTAGAATTACCATTCAATTTAATTTGCTTAGCATCAATGTTATGAATATGTGTATCACTACTATTGAGATCTAACAGAAATAAACCATTCTTTTCAGGTGCTCGACCATAAAAGATATTATTCATAAAAATAGAACAACTATTATTCTTAGACTTGAATGAATAACCGTCTTGTATTAAACAAGATCCAGATATAATGTTCATGCTCAACGCGGTACAAAATAACAATTATTGAGGTTTAAAACTAATCCCGAAGGTAGATGTAGAGGAAGTGTGCCGACAACGATCACATCGACTTTGGATCCATTTCCAACGCGCAACATTACTTCATCCTTCAATAGTCTTCGTTTATTCTTTAGTTCCTATTTCGAGTTACAAATATGAGCAACCGAACCAGTATCAAATACCCAGGTACTAGTATGAGAACCAGTGAGATAAACATCTATAACATGTATATCGAGATATACCTTCTTTCTTCTTCTTGACAAGGTCGCTCTTCAGATCCGCCAAATACTTGGAGCAATTACGCTTCCAGTGTCCCTTCTCTTTGCGGTAATAGCACTCGGCATCGGGCTTAGGGCCAGCCTTAGGTTTCACGGGAGGCGTGGCAGCTTTCTTGCCACCCTTCTTGTTTTTGCCTTTAGACTTGCCCTGTTTCTTGAAGCTGGTGGTCTTGTTGACCATCAACACTTGGTGCTCTTTCTTAATCTCAATCTCAGCAGATTTTAGCATGGCGAAGAGTTCGGGTAACTCTTTGTTCATGTTCTGCATATTGTAGTTCATCACAAAGTTCTTGTAACTAGGTGACAGTGATTGAAGGACACGATTAATCCCGATCTGTTAGGAATCACTATTCCCAAGTCAGGAGTTTCTTCGCATGCCCGGTCATGGCGAGCATGTGCTCACGAACTGCCTTCTTCCATCATGCAAGCTGAAGAAGTGTTTCGATGCTTCATAGCATTCCACGGCCGCATGAGTTTCAAAGATAGTTTTCAACTCATTGACCAACTCATGAGGATCGTGGTGCTCAAAACGTTTTTGAAGATCGGCTTCCAGACATAGGATGGCACAGACTTGAGAGTACCGAGTTTTCCGAGTCGCGTAAACATTCTTTACTTCATCGGTTTCGGTTTCTGCAGGAGGGTCACCTAGCGGTGCATCAAGCACATATTGCAGTTTCCGCCATTGAGGAACATCCTCACATGACGGAACCAGTCGGTGAAGTTGCTACCGTTGCTCTTAAGCTTTTCTTTCTCTAGGAACTGGTTAAAATTGATTGGGGACGCCATATCTACAACATATATTTGCAATAGTTTAGACTAAGTTTATGACAAATTGAGTTCAAGTTTTAATTTAACAAAATTAAAAACTAGGTGAACTCCCACTCAAAACAATATCCCTCGAATTGTCTTAGTGATCACACGATCCAAATCCACCACACCAAGTCCGATCATCACGAGACAAGATGTAACTTCAATGGCGAACACTCAAAGTGTTCATCATATCAATCATATGATTCATGCTCTACCTTTCGGTATCACGTGTTCCGAGACCATGTATGTATGCATGCTAGGCTCGTCAAGGCCACCTTAGTATCCGCATGTGCAAAACTGGCATGCACCCGTTGTATGCACTTGTTGAGTCTATCACACCGATCATCACGAGATGCTTGAAACGACAAGTCTTGGCAACGGTGCTACTAAGGATGAACACTTTATTATCTTGATATTTTAGTGAGAGGATCATCTTATAATGCTACCATCGCGATCTAAGCAAAATAAGATGCATAAAAGGATTAACATCACATGTAGTTCATATGTGATATGATATGGCCCTTTTGTCTTTGCGCCTTTGATCTTCATCTCCAAAGCACGGACATGATCTTCATCATCAACGGGCATGATCTCCATCATCGTCGGGCGTCAAGGAGGTCAATGGCGCCGTCTTCATGATTGTTCTCCCATGTAGCAACTATTACAACTTCTTTGAAATACTACTCAACATGAAATTTAAAGACAACCATAAGGCTCCTGCCGGTTGCCACAATACAATAATGATAATCTCATACATAGTCATCATCACATTATGGCCATATCACATCACCAAACCCTGCAAAAACAAGTTAGACGTTCTCTAATTTGGTTTGCATATTTTACGTGGTTTAGGGTTTTCGAGTGAGATCTAATCTACCTACGAACATGAACCACAACGGTGATACTAGTTTTGTCAATAGAAGAGTAAATTGAATCTTCACTATAGTAGGAGAGACAGACACACCGCCACTTATGCAATACAAGTTGCATGTCGAGCGTGGAGCAAATCTCATGAACGCGGTCATGTAAAGTTAGCCCGAGCCGCTTCATCCCACTATGCCACAAAGATGCAAAGTACTCAAACTAAAGACAACATAAGCATCAACGCCCACAAAACCATTGTGTTCTACTCGTGCAACCATCTATGCATAGACACGGCTCGATACCACTGTAGGGATTCGTTGCATAGAAAACAAAAATTTTCCTACCGCGAGAACGCAATCCAAGCCAAGATGCAATCTAGAAGACGGGAGCAACGAGGAGATGATCGAGACTCACCCTTGAAGATTTCCAAAGCCTACAAGATGAGGCTCTCAAGCGCGTAGAAGATCTTGATCACGGTGCCACGATCGGGCAGCACTTCCGTACTCGGTCACACGTTCGGTGTTGATGAAGATGACGTCCTTCTCCTCGTTCCAGCGCGAAGTAGTAGCTCCTCCTTGAATCCGGCGCACGACGGCGTGGTGGCGGTGGTGATGGAGATCTCCGGCGGAGCTTCGCTAAGCGTTGCGGGAGAGGTGGAGGAGGTGGGGGCGGCTAGGGTTTGGGAGAGGTGGCCGGCCACTTAGGGTGCGGCCAAGCTATGGCTTGAGGTGGCCGGCCCCCTCCCCTTGGCCCTCATTATATAGGTGGAACACCCAAGTTGGTGTACAAGTCTTGAATAAGACCAACCCAAAACCTTCCATGTGTGGGAAACCTACCCAAGGTGGGATTCCCACCTCAAGTGGGACTCCCTTTCCATGAGGGGGGTGGCCGGCCACCTGGAGTCCACCTGGGACTCCACCCCTCTAGGGTTGGCCGGCCATGGCTGGTGGAGTCCCTCCGGGACTCCGCCTTCCAAAGTGATTTATTCCGGACTATTCTAGAACCTTCTAGAACCTTCCATAAATGCACCGTATCATTTTCAACTTATAAAATGACTTCCTATATATGAATCTTATTCTCCGGACCATTCCGGAACTCCTCGTGATGTCAGGATCCCATCCGAGACTTCGAACAAAAACTTCGAACTCCATTCCATATTCAAGTTCTACTATTACAACATCAAACCTTAATTGTGTCACCCTACGGTTCGTGAACTATGTAGACATGGTTGAGAACTCTCTCCGACCAATAACCAATAGCGGGATCTGGAGATCCATAATGGCTCCCACATATTCAACGATGACTTGGTGATCGAATGAACCATTCACATACGATACCAATTCCCTTTGTCACGCGATATTTTACTTGTCCAGAGGTTTGATCATCTGTCACTCTATACCTTGCTCAACCTCGTCTCTGATAAGTACTCTTTACTCGTACCGTGGTATGTGGTCTCTTATGAACTTATTCATATGCTTGCAAGACATTAGACGACATTCCACCGAGAGGGCCCAAAGTATATCTATCCGTCATCGGGATGGACAAATCCCACTGTTGATCCATATGCCTCAACTCATACTTTCCGGATACTTAATCCCACTTTTATAACCACCCATTTACGCAGCGGCGTTTGATGTAATCAAAATACCTTTCCAGTATAAGTGATTTACATGATCTCATGGTCATAAGGACTAGGTAACTATGTATCGAAAGCTTATAGCAAATAACTTAATGACGTGATCTTATGCTACGCTTAATTGGGTGTGTCCATTACATCATTCATATAATGATATAACCTTGTTATTAATAACATCCAATGTTCATGATTATGAAACTAATCATCTATTAATCAACAAGCTAGTTAAGAGGTTTACTAGGGACTTTATTATTTGTTTACATAACGCACATGTATCAATGTTTTGGTTAATACAATTATAGCATGGTATATAAACATTTATCATAAACATAAAGATATATAATAACCACTTTTATTATTGCCTCTTGGGCATATCTCCAACATGAACATATGCATTAGATGGAGTAATGGGGATGGCTAGTGTGGTGAAACTAATAGAAATTCCACGATCCACTCTGGTGTTTACCTTACTTTGTTACCTCACTAGGGATAAAGAGAATACCGTGCTACCGGAAATGTGGGGTGACGTTGCCATTTCTTCATGACTAGATCTAGCATGTTCTTATTTTAACTTGATGTCATAGAACTTAATGCTATAGTCTGATTTATCTTAATTATTAGGGTGTTATGATTTAGTTCGCATCTTGGTGGAGTATAAGAGAGATTAATACGCAAAAGATCTCTATGTTAGGACGTGATGCCCATAGAACCTGTAACTTGTCATGAAACCTTTATGTTGCAATCGTATATATTAATTCTAGTGTACCATTATCTACCACTTTATAAAAGAGATGGTGCATTTGTGAAACTATGAACCCTAGTCCATTTTTAATTATAAGAAACACCTTTCTAACACTTTATACACACTTTTTTATTTTCAGCCATTTAAAAATTGGAAAATACAAAAACACTTTTATTTTTCTTGCATTCACAATATAAAACCCAAAAATATCATCCATTATTGTTTCTACCATCCTTGCATATTTATTTACCATCATTTTCATATCAAGTTATTTTCTGGAGTTGTGCAAGTAGAAAGATATATCCCACTTGTTCCACACACCACACTGTTTTCTATCACCGTTGCATTACCACCCATATCATTGCATATTTATTTCTCGCTTGCATTTATTATCTTTTCACATCTTTGCTCAAACCTTGTGCTTGACAACCACTTGGTGAGGTTGAGGGCACAAAACATTTTGCTTTATTTTGCAGGTCTCATAAGAGAAGGATAAGAAGATAAACCCTTAACACACAGTTCCCCGAGAGTTCGATATTACCCTCGAGTCACCCTCGTGGGGAAAACACGTCTTCCACATCTACAAAGTCTGCACTTGGAGCTCAACCTAAGCGTATACACTTTACGCCCATCAACGGGGGAGAGGGTTCCCGATGACAAGGCCTCCGCGTCCGCTGCCGCCTTTCTACGGAGGCTAGAAGTGAGAGTATCGCAGGTAGTGGTAGTCGCCCGCTAAGGATCCGGCCACCACACCATAGCCGACGACCGGCCTTGTTGTTATCCACGGGAGGCGGACCATCCCCTCGTACCTGGTGAGTCCATCTCCCGACGTTTGAAGAAGGTGTTCCAAGTAGCGATTTTAGAATGTTCGCAAATTTTAGAATGTTTTCAAGTTAAAAAATGTTCACGACTTCAAAATTTTCGCGTGTTCAGAATGTTCGTGAATCCAAAATGTTTGCCAGTTTTAAATTTTTGTCAAATAAAAATGTTCATAACATTTCTCGCGACTTTCAAATGTCACGAGTTTAAAAATTTTGCGAATCCAAAATGTTGGCCTGATTAAATTTTTCCAAATAAAAATGTCCTCAAATTTAGAACGTTCGCGAGTTTAAAAATGTTCATGACGTTGCGAGTTGAAAATGCTAACGGATCCAAAATGTTAGCTATTTTAAAATTTTCACGAATTTAGAATGTTCGTGAGTTTATGTTCACGAGCTTTTTCACAAGTTTAAAATGTTCGCTAGTTTTAAAAAATTGCGAAAGAAAAATGTTCGTGAATTTAGATTGTTCAAGAGTTGAAAATAGTCTGCAGAGTTTAAAATGTTCGGTGTTTTAAAATGTTGACGAAATAAAAATGTTTGCAGTTCTTTTTAGATTGTTCACGAGTTTCAAAAGTTCAAAAGTTGAAAATATATTTGTTAATTTTACAATATTCATAAATTTGAGAAAGTTGGTCTGACTTTTAAAAAATACAGATGGATTTGAAGATTTTTCATGAAATAAAAAATTGTCACACATTTGAAAGTGTTTACAAAATAAAAAATGGTTATGCATTTAGTAGAAGAGAGAAAACGAAAAAGAAGGAAAAGAAAACTGTAAAACAAGGGGAAAAGGAGGATTCAAAAGCTTCCCAAAATGTGAGATTGCCTCATGGGCCGGCCCATTTATAAAATCAGCGCTTGTCAGGGGTACGCGGTATCTCGCTAATGCACGGAGCAGGCGTCCGATAGCGCGCTCGTGAAGGGATTGAACTGGAGCTGTCCGGTCTGGCCCGGGCCGATAGATGTGGTTCGATATGTATTTGACTTGGAACCCACTGTCCCACTGTCCCTCATCCTCGCTCCTCAAACCTGTCGTCCTGTTTCGCACATTAGTGTTAGCGGACGGCAGGTGGTCGGTGTTGAGGACGTCGAAGAGTGCGGTGAGTGTCAGCAAGATCGTTGGGAGAGCCAGCCGGTGATGCCACGGAGATCGCACTTGCCGGCCGGCAAGGTTTCACGGTCAACAACGGCATCCAGGATAGCAGGGGTCTTTGCTTCTTCTGCCGACGGCATCAAGTGCGACCAGGGGTCAAATGCGATATTCGCCTACGCAACCCAACATTCCAACCGCATGGCCAGAAGCGATCCCGACTTCCCGAGTCCTCGTCGTGTGTGTGATTAATCTGCACCTGCAGATACTGACGACCATTGCTCCTATCGGTCAGGAAACTGAGAAAAACAGATGCATACATCGGTGAACACTGCAAAATGTACCTACAGTTCGACAAGGTTCAGCACCTCAGCCTAGAACAATAGGTTGATGGCTCCGCGTCGTTGCCAGCCAGCTAGAACATGAAAGTAGGCACAAAGTTGCGCCAATGTTACATTGATCTGCTCTCTGCACAAAGTTGCAAATTATTCGAACTACTGTGACTACTTACTGCCTACTGCAGTTCATTCAGATTCGATCAAGCAACTGCAGTGCAGCGCGCATTCCTTGCCAAAGAAATACGAAGAAAATATCATAGCAGCAATATAACGGAATTGTTATTGACTGTATCGGCCTAATATAAAACTTCACATGGCACATTCCGGGAACTAACTATAGACACGTCGGCTTAAGCTGACTAATACACCCGATTCTGAATTGTTCGCTCTGTTAATAAATCCACGCATAAATCCTGCTACTCCGCCTAGCAAGAGATTTCATCGATTATAATGTTAGGACGGTCACCAACTGGGACTAATTTAACCAGACAAGTACAGATAAACAATCCGCCTAGCTAGCGCAGGTCAATAGACACAGGAAATATCACGTCATGGAGGGGGAAAAAAGAGCAGTTCTCCGGAAATTCAACACAATCAAATAAAAGAATAAATCACCATCTTGTTTATTCTGGTGCCTTATCGATACAGAAGAGTATTGTAGCTGATGAATTGCAGCAAATATGTGGGCATAAAAACTCATGGACTGTATACAGACACCTCCAAGCAAATAATGAATATGCAACATACTATACCTTGTGAAATTGAAATTGGGAGAAGGGCGATGTGGATGCCCTCTGAATCCCTGTACACTAATACACATAATGCAGGTAGTTGATACGGCGTGAGGATTTGGATGTTTAACTTCCGATTAAACAATCAACATACCCTGTAAAATGTACCTACAGTTCGACACGGTTCAGTGTAAAACAATATTATGATGGTTCCGCATCGTTAACAGCCAGCTAAAGAATCAATTGAAACATAAAGTGTCGCCATTGTTACATATGTCTCCACAGAGTTTCAAATCTCTCGAGCTAGATTCGTTGGCAACAGTGTATTTGCATACTGCCTTCTGCATTTCATTCAGTTCGATACAGATCAACAGCTACGGCAAATAAAGCAACAGTATTGCACCGTGCATTCCTGACCAAAACGATAATATCCCAAGAAATAAGTGGGAGTAGCACGGAGTACTATGTGTAGCGGATGGATAGATATGAGTATCATACTCCTGCTATACCTAATCATCACATCTCAAAAATTGAGGACGAAATTGACCCACACAATGCTGACTGTATCAGCAGCTTACTGGAACATTTCACGTGGCACATTCCCAGAACTAAATACAGACACTTAAGCCAAAGCTGACCGATACAACCCATTCATGATAAATAGCTCCGTTGATAATTGCAGGCATAAATCCTGCAAGAGATTCTCAGACTGTTACCCTGCCAAATATCATAGAAATCCAGATATCATCGATTATACTTTTGGGACGGCCAACAACAGTAGGTAACTATATACAGATGAACAATCCGGCTAACAAGGGCAGGACAATGCACCACGGAGGAAAAAAGAACGGTTCTCCAGAAAGTTCAACACAAGATTGTTTATTCTCTCGTACCTTATCCTATACGTACAAAGAGATTCTAGACTGTATACCGACACTTCCAAGAGAATAATGAATATGCAACATACTATGCCTTGTGACATTAAAATACTAGGAGAAGGGCGGCATGGATGCTGTCTGATTCCCTATACACTAATAGTCTAATACACATAGTGCAGGGAGCTAAAAAGTGATGATGATTTGGATGTTTAACTTCCACTTGAACAAACCAGCATAACCAAAAGGATAAAGAGATTACTTATTTACATGGATTGTAAACAAAAAGTGGATCAACATAGTTGCTCCAGAACATACGAACACTGGTAGAAAAAAGGCCTTCCGTCCAGCCCCATTAGTCGCGAAAATGCAAGAACCGCGACCAATGGGGCCTTTAGTCGCGGCTCGGGTGACGAACCGCGACCAAAGGCCTGGGCCCGGCGCGCTCGGTGGCCAGCTGGTGGACGGGAGGGGCTTTAGTCGCGGTTGGCCGGCCAGCCGCGACTAAATGTCCGAGGCCTGGCCCAAAGGCCTTTAGTCGCGGCTGGCCAGCGCGACTAAAGCTCCTCCCTATATATATCTAGCCCACAGCACTTAGCCATTTGGTGCCACTTCTCTTCACAAACTTCACAAGGGGTGTAGGGTTTGCTTTTGCTCCTCTTATGCACACAAGGTGTTTGATGAAATGCCCCCAGAGCATGAAACAAACATGATATGAAGTGTCGGAGCCACACTTGATCGAGCTTCCTCATTTATTTTTTCCTCCTCGATCGCGGTTAGCAACAACTTGAACCTTTCATATATATGTGTCATTGATAAAATATGCATATGTGTGTAGTTCATTGTTTAATTTCTATTTAGTTTAACAAATGCATGATGGTTAATTATATATTTTGTATTATAATAATGAGATGAATCGGCAATGGATGTACGCTAGCCGACTCTCCGGCGAATTCACTACGGGTTTGAAAGATTTCCTCGTAGTGGCTAATGCGAACAGGGGGGTTTTGTTATCTGTCCATGTGTTGACTGTAAGAATCAGAAGGGTTACTCTTCCTCAAGGGAAGCACCTGATTCGGCACGGTTTCATGCCAAGCTATAATTGTTGGACCAAGCATGGAGAAAGAGGGGTTATAATGGAAGAAGATGAAGAAGGGGATGACATCGATGAGAGCTATCTTGATCATTTCGGTGATACTTTCATGGATGATGCTGAAGGTGGGGAAGGTGAAGGGGAAGGTGAAGGTGAAGGGGAAGGTGATCAAGAAGAGGCACGTGATGAGCCCGCCGATGATCTTGGTCGGACCATTGCTGATGCACGGAGTCGCTGCGAAACTGAAAAGGAGAGGGAGAATTTGGATCGCATGTTAGAGGATCACAAAAAGTCGTTGTACCCAGGATGCGATAATGGTCTGAAAAAGCTGGGCTGCACACTGGATTTGCTGAGATGGAAGGCACAGGAAGGTGTAGCTGACTCGGGATTTGAAAACTTGCTTGAAAATGTTGAAGAATATGTTTCCAAAGAATAACGAGTTGCCCTCCGGTACGTACGAAGCAAAGAAGGTTGTCTGCCCTCTAGGTTTAGAGGTTCGAAGATACATGCATGCATCAACGACTGCATCCTCTACCGCGGTGAATACGAGAATTTGAATGAATGCCGGTATGCACTGCATTGCGTTATAAGATCAGAGGCGATGACCCTGGTGACGATGTCGAGGGCCAGAAACCCAGGAAGAAGGTTCCCGCCAAGGTGATGTGGTATGCTCCTACAATACCACGGTTGAAACGTCTGTTCGGAACAAAGAGCATGCCAAGTTGTTGCGATGGCACAAAGAGGACCGTAAGTCGGACGGGGAGTTGAGACACCCCGCAGATGGAGCGCAATGGAGAAAGATCGAGAGAGTTTAAAGATTTTGCAGCTGACGCAAGGAACATAAGATTTGGTCTAAGTACGGATGGCATGAATCCTTTCGGCGAGCAGAGCTCCAGCCATAGCACCTGGCCCGTGACTCTATGCATCTACAACCTTCCTCCTTGGTTGTGCATGAAGCGGAAGTTCATTATGATGGCAGTGCTCATCCAAGGTCCGAAGCAACCCGGCAACGACATCGATGTGTACCTAAGGCCATTAGTTGATGAACTTTTACAGTTGTGGGGCAGACCTGGTGTCCGTGTGTGGATGAGCACAAAGAAGAGGAATTTGACCGACGGCGTTGCTTTTCGTAACCATCAACGATTGGCCTGCTCTTAGTAACCTTTCGGGACAGTCAAATAAGGGATACAATGCATGCACGCACTGCTTACATGAGACTGAAAGTGTACATTTGCCAAATTGTAAGAAGAACGTGTACCTAGGGCATCGTCGATTTCTTCCCAAAAATCATAACGTAAGAAAGCGCGACAAGCATTACAACGGCAAGGCAGATCACCGGCCGAAGCCTGCACCGCACTGGTGCTGAGGTATTTGATATGGTCAAGGATTTGAAAGTCATCTTTGGAAAGGGTCCTGGCGGACAATCAATTCCGAAGGGACGGACACGCACCCATGTGGAAGAAGAAATCTATATTCTGGGAGCTAGAATATTGGAAAGTCCTAGAAGTCCGCTCTGCAATCGACGTGATGCATGTTACGAAGAATATTTGCGTGAACATGCTAAGCTTCTTGGGCGTGTATGGGAAGACAAATGATACAAAGGAAGCACGGCAGGACCAGCAACGCTTGAAAGACCCCGATGACCAGCATCCGGAATGGTTTCAAGGTCGTGCCAGCTACGCTCCGACCAAAGAAGAGAAGGTCATCTTTTTTGAATGCTGAGCAGTATAAGGTCCCGTGGATTCTCGTCCAATATAAAGGGAATAATAAACATGGCGGAGAAAAAGTTCCAAAACTGAAGTCTCACGACTGCCCACGTGATTATGACGCAATTGCTTCCGATTGCTTTGAGGGGCTCCTGCCGGAAAATGTTCGAGTAGCCATTGTGAAGCTATGTGCATTCCTCAATGCAATCTCTCGAAGGTAATCAATCCAGAAGTTCTACCACGGTTACAGAACGATGTGGTCCAATGTCTTGTCGAGTTTCGAGTTGGTGTTCCCGCCATCCTTCTTCGATATTATGACGCACCTCCTGGTTCACCTAGTCGAAGAGATTTCCATTCTCGGTCCTGTTTCTACACAATATGTTCCCCTTCGAGAGGTTCATGGGAGTATTAAAGAAATATGTTCGTAACCGTGCTAGGCCGGAAGGAAGCATCGCCAAGGGCTATGGAAATGAGAGGTAATTGAGTTTTGTGTTGACTTTGTTCTGACCTTAAGCCGATTGGTCTTCCTCGATCGCGGCACGGGGGAGACTAAGTGGAAAAGGCACGATCGGAAGGAAATCAACGATATGTATGGACGGCCATTCTCTGACTGAAGCACACGTTCTGACCAATTCTAGCTTGGTGGCTCCGTACTTTGAGAAACACAAGAATATTTTACGCTCGGACAACCGGGAAGGCTGAATCCTGGATTAGGAAGGCCACGATGTCTACGTTCCCCCTCCTTTCTGTAGACAGTGTTGGGCCTCCAAGTGCGGAGGTTTGTAGAACAGCGGCAAGTTTCCCTTAAGTGGATCACCCAAGGTTTATCGAACTCGGGGAGGAAGAGGTCAAAGATATCCCTCTCATGCAACCCTGCAACCACAAAGCAAAGTCTCTTGTGTCCCCAACACACCAAATAGGTGCACTAGTTCGGCGAAGAGATAGTGAAATACGGGTGGTATGAATATGTATGAGCGTAGCAACGGTGCAGAAAATAGCTTGTGGCGTGTAGTTGATGGTGGTAGTATTGCGACAGTAGTAACACAGTAAAACAGTAAACAAGTAGTAGTAACTCAGCGTATTTAGGAACAAGGCCTAGGGATTACACTTTCACTAGTGGACACTCTCAACATTGATCACATAACAGAATAGATAAATGCATACTCTACACTTTTGTTGGATGATGAACACATTGCGTAGGATTACACGAATCCTCAATGCCGGAGTTAACAAGCTCCACAATAATGCTCATGTTTAAGTAACCTTAAGTGTAAGATAGATCAAAGCGACTAAACCAAGTACTAGCATAGCATGCACACTGTCACCTTCATGCATATGTAGGAGGAATAGATCACATCAATATTATCATAGCAATAGTTAACTTCGCAATCTACAAGAGATCATGATCATAGCATAAACCAAGTACTAACACGGTGCACGCACTGTCACCTTTGCACACATGCGGGAGGAATAAAACTACTTTAATAACACATCACTAGAGTAGCATAGATAGTAGTGATACAAAACTCATATGAATCTCAATCATGTAAAGCAGCTCATGAGATCATTGTATTGAGGTACATAGGAGAGAGATTAACCACATAGCTACCGGTACAGCCCCGAGCCTCGATGGAGAACTACTCCCTCCTCATGGGAGACGGCGGTGATGAAGATGGCGGTGGAGATGGCAGCGGTGTCGATGGAGAAGCCTTCCGGGGGCACTTCCCCGCTCCGGCGGGTGCCGGAACAGACTCCTGTCCCCGGATCTTGGCTTCGCGATGACGGCGGCTCGGAACTTTTCTCGTATCGTGGCTTCCTCCGTAAGGGTTTTCGATGCGGGGGCTTTATATAGGCGAAGAGGCGGCGCGGGAGGGTCGAAGGGTGGCGACACCATAAGCGGCGCGGCCGGGGCCTGGGCCGCGCCGGCCTATGTGCAGGGGCCAGTGCCCCCCTCTGTCCTTCCGGGTGGAAGCTTCGTGGAAAAATAGGAACATGGGAGGTGATTTCGTCCAATTAAGAATATTTCGTTACTAGGATTTTGAAACCAAAAACAGTGAGGGAACTGGCACTTCGCATCTTGTTAATAGGTTAGTTCAGAAAATGCACGAATATGACATAAAGTGTGCATAAAACATGTAGATATCATCAATAAAGTAGCATGGAACATAAGAAATTATCGATACGTTGGAGACGTATCAGCATCCCCAAGCTTAGTTCTGCTCGTCCCGAGCAGGTAAAACGATAACAAAGATAATTTCTTAAGTGACATGCCATCATAACCTTGATCATACTATTGTAAGCATATGAGATGAATGCAGCGATCAAAACAATGGTAATGACATGAGTAAACAAGCGAATCATAAAGCAAAGACTTTTCATGAATAGTACTTCAAGACAAGCATCAATAAGTCTTGCATAAAAGTTAACTCATAAAGCAATAATTCAAAGTAGAGGTATTGAAGCAACACAATGGAAGATTAAGTTTCAGCGGTTGCTTTCAACTTGTAACATGTATATCTCATGGATAATTGTCAACATAGAGTAATATAACAAGTGCAATATGCAAGTATGTAGGAATCAATGCACAGTTCACACAAGTGTTTGCTTCTTAAGGTGGAGAGAGATAGGTAAACTGACTCAACAATAAAGGTAAAAGAATGGTCCTTCAAAGAGGAAAGCATCGATTGCTATATTTGTGCTAGAGCTTTTGTTTTGAAAACATAAAGAGAGCATAAAAGTAGAATTTTGAGAGGTGTTTGTTGTTGTCAACGAATGGTAGCGGGTACTCTAACTACCTCATCAACCAGACTTTCAAGAGCGGCTCCCATGAAGGACGTTATCTCTACCAGCAAGGTAGATCATCCCTCTTCTCTTTTGTTTACACATGTACTTTAGTTTAGTTTTTCTTTATTTATGGATGACACTCCTCCCAACCTTTTGCTTACACAAGCCATGGCTAACCGAATCCTCGGGTGCCTTCCAACATTCACATACCATGGAGGAGTGTCTATTTGCAAAATTAAGTTGCTTACTGATGAATCAGAGCAAAACATGTGAAGAGAATTATTAATGCAAGTTAATTAATTGGGCTGGGAACCCATTGCCAGCTCTTTTTGCAAAATTATTGGATAAGCGGATGTGCCACTAGTCCATTGTGAAAGTCTGTCAAAAGTAAATGACAAGATCGAAAGATAAAACACCACATACTTCCTCATGAGCTATAAAACATTGACACAAATCAGAGGTAATAACTTTTGAATTGTTTAAAGGTAGCACTCAAGCAATTTACTTTGGAATGGCGGAGAAATACCATGTAGTAGGTAGGTATGGTGGACACAAATGGCATGAATATTGGCTCAAGTATTTGGATGCATGAGAAGTATTCCCTCTCGATACAAGGTTTAGGCTAGCAAGGTTATTTGAAACAAACACAAGGATGAACCGGTGCAGCAAAACTCACATAAAAGACATATTGTAAACATTATAAGACTCTACACCATCTTCCTTGTTGTTCAAACTCAATACTAGAAATTATCTAGACCTTAGAGAGACCAATTATGCAAACCAAATTTTAGCAAGCTCTATGTATTTCTTCATTAATGGGTGCAAAGCATATGATGCAAGAGCTTAAACATGAGCACAACGATTGCCAAGTATCACATTATCCAAGACATTTTACCAATTACTACATGTAGCATTTTCTGTTTCCAACCATATAACAATTTAACGAAGAAGAAACTTCGCCATGAATATTATGAGCTAAGAACACATGTGTTCATACGAACCAGCGGAGCGTGTCTCTCTCCCACACAAGGATGAACTTATTCAGAGAATGAAAATAACAAAACAAAAATAAGCACACACAGACGCTCCAAGTAAAATACATAGGATGTGATGGAATAAAAATATAGTTTCACTAGAAGAAACCTGATAAGTTGTCGATGAAGAAGGGATGCCTTGGGCATCCCAAGCTTAGATGCTTGAGTCTTCTTGAAATATGCAGGGATGAACCACGGGACATCCCCAAGCTTAGACCTTTCACTCTTCTCGATCACATTATATCACCCTCTTCTATTGACCCTTGAAAACTTCCTTCACACCAAACTTCAAGCAAACTCATTAGAGGGTTAGTGCATAATCAAAAATTCACATGTTCAGAGGTGACACAATCATTCTTAACACTTCTGGACATTGCACAAAACTTCTGAAAGTTAATGGAACAAAGGAACTCATTCAACTTAACAAAAGCGGCAATGCGAAATAAAAGGCAGAATCTGTCAAAAACAGAACAGTCCGTAAAGACGAATTTTAAGATGGCACCAGACTTGCTCAAATGGAAAAACTCAAAACTAATGAAAGTTGCGTACATATCTGAGGATCACGCTCGTAAATTGGCAGATTTTTCGAATTTTCTACAGAGGCCTGTGCCCAGATTCGTGATAGACAGCAATGCTGTTTCTGCGCAGCGATCCCAAATATAACATCAACTTTAACATAGAAACTTTACTTGGCACAACAAAACACAAAACTAAGATAAGGAGAGGTTGCTACAGTAGTAAACAACTTCCAAGACACAAATATAAAACAAAGTACTGTAGCAAAATAACACATGGGTTATCTCCCAAGAAGTTCTTTCTTTATAGCCATTAAGATGGGCTCAGCAGTTTTAATGATAATGCTCTCATAAGAAATAGTATTTGAGGCAAAAGAGAGCATCAAGAGGCAAATTCAAAACACATTTAAGTCTAACATGCTTCCTATGCATAGGAATCTTGTAAATAAACAAGTTCATGAAGAGCAAAGTAACAAGCATAGGAAGATAAAACAAGTGTAGCTTCAAAAATTTCAGCACATAGAGAGGTGTTTTAGTAACATGAAAATTTCTACAACCATATTTTCCTCTCTCATAATAACTTTCAGTAGCATCATGAGCAAACTCAACAATATAACTATCACGTAAAGCATTCTTATCATGAGTCTCATGCATAAAATAATTACTACTCCCAACATAAGCATAGTCATTCTTATTAATTGTAGTGGGAGCAAATTCAACAAAGTAGCTATCAAATATAGGAGGTATATTGTAATCATAATCAAATTTATCCTCCATAACAGGTGGTAACAAAAGACTACTATCATTATAATCATCATAAATAGGAGGCAAAGTATCATCAAAGTAAATTTTCTCCTCAATGCTTGGGGACTAAAAATATCATGCTCATCAAAGCCGGCTTCCCCAAGCTTAGAATTTTCCATAGCATTAGCAACAATGGTGTTCAAAGCATTCATAGTAATAACATTCCCATTAGCATGCATATAAAGTTCCATGGGTTTTTTAATTCTCTCTTCAAACACATCATGTCCTAATTCAAGATAAAGTTTATAAAGATCTCTCATATTTTTGTTGTTTTCCATTATGCCTAACTAGTGTAAACAAGAAACCAAATGTCGCAATTGCAGAGTCTAAAGGAAATAGCTTCGAGTACTTACAATGGCGCCGGAAAATAGCTTAGTAGCAGGTGTGTGAGTACCTTTTACCTTTCCTCCCCAAGCAACGGGCCGGGAAAATTAGCTTGATGTCTACGTTCCCCCTCCTTTCCTGTAGACGGTGTTGGGCCTCCAAGTGCGAGAGGTTTGTAGAACAGACAAGTTTCCCTTAAGTGGATCACCCAAGGTTTATCGAACTCGGGGAGGAAGAGGTCAAAGATATCCCTCTCATGCAACCTGCAACCACAAAGCAAGAAGTCTCTTGTGTCCCCAACACACCAAATAGGTGCACTAGTTCGGCGAAGAGATAGTGAAATACGGGTGGTATGAATATGTATGAGCAGTAGCAACGGTGCCAGAAAATAGCTTGCTGGCGTGTAGTTGATGGTGGTAGTATTGCAGCAGTAGTAACACAGTAAAACAGTAAACAAGTAGTAGTAACTCAGCAGTATTTAGGGAACAAGGCCTAGGGATTACACTTTCACTAGTGGACACTCTCAACATTGATCACATAACAGAATAGATAAATGCATACTCTACACTTTTGTTGGATGATGAACACATTGCGTAGGATTACACGAATCCTCAATGCCGGAGTTAACAAGCTCCACAATAATGCTCATGTTTAAGTAACCTTAAGTGTAAGATAGATCAAAACGACTAAACCAAGTACTAGCATAGCATGCACACTGTCACCTTCATGCATATGTAGGAGGAATAGATCACATCAATATTATCATAGCAATAGTTAACTTCGCAATCTACAAGAGATCATGATCATAGCATAAACCAAGTACTAACACGGTGCACACACTGTCACCTTTGCACACATGCGGGAGGAATAAAACTACTTTAATAACACATCACTAGAGTAGCACATAGATAGTAGTGATACAAAACTCATATGAATCTCAATCATGTAAAGCAGCTCATGAGATCATTGTATTGAGGTACATGGAGAGAGATTAACCACATAGCTACCGGTACAGCCCCGAGCCTCGATGGAGAACTACTCCCTCCTCATGGGAGCAGGCGGTGATGAAGATGGCGGTGGAGATGGCAGCGGTGTCGATGGAGAAGCCTTCGGGGCACTTCCCCGCTCGGCGGATGGAACAGAGACTCTGTCCCCCAGATCTTGGCTTCGCGATGACGGCGGCTACGGAACTTTTCTCGTATCGTGGCTTCCTCCGTAAGGGTTTTCGATGCGGGGGCTTTATATAGGCGAAGGCGGCGCGCAGGAGGGTCGAAGGGGTGGCGACACCATAAGGCGGCGCGGCCGGGGCCTGGCCGCGCGGCCTATGGTCTGGGGCCCAGTGCCCCCTCTGGTCCTTCCGGGTGTTCAGAAGCTTCGTGGAAAAATAGGAACCTGGGAGGTGATTTCGTCCAATTCGAGAATATTTCGTTACTAGGATTTACTGAAACCAAAAACAATGAGAGAGCGGCACTTCGCATCTTGTTAATAGGTTAGTTCAGGAAAATGCACGAATATGACATAAAGTGTGCATAAAACATGTAGATATCATCAATAAAGTAGCATGGAACATAAGAAATTATCGATACGTTGGAGACGTATCAGCCCACATGGAGACTTTCGCAGTTGGTTGAGAAAACATTTAATAAGTGACAATGAGGTTGTAGATCAGTTGTACATGTTGGCCAAGACACCATCTTCGACTATAACGACTTTCCAAGGGTACGAGATAAATGGGAATACATTTTACACGATCGCCCAAGATAAAAAGAGCACCAACCAAAACAGTGGTGTCCGCTTTGATGCAGCAACCGAGAATGGGCAAAAGGTCACATATTATGGTTACATAGAGGAGATATGGGAACTTGACTATGGACCCTCCTTCAAGGTCCCTTTGTTCCGGTGCAAATGGTTCAAGCTAACGGGAGGTGGGGTAAAGGTGGACCAGCAATACGGAATGACAATGGTGGATTTCAACAATCTTGGTTACCTTGACGAACCATTCGTCCTAGCGAAAGATGTCGCTCGGGTTTTCTATGTCAAGGACATGAGTAGCGAACCGAGGAAACGGAAAGATAAGAAAACGATCGGTACATCATGCGATGATCCAAAGCGCCACATTGTTCTTTCAGGGAAAAGAAACATCGTGGGAGTGGAGGACAAGGCAGACATGTCAGAAGATTATAATATGTTTGGTGAAATTCCGCCCTTCAAAGTGAACACCGATCCAAGCATTAAGTTAAATGATGAGGATGCTCCATGGATACGGCCCAATCGTAAGCAAGCAGGGACACAAGGGAAGAAATGATGTGTAATAATTTATTGTACAAAACTTTGTTGAATGGATCATGTGAATTATATTGCCCATGATGTGTTTGGTGTCCATTTTCGAATGATTCGATTGATTCGAGATAGCACTGATGATACATGAAATTTGGAGTGATTTAGTCATACTCCTGCCTAGGCGTATAATATGCATACTCGTAGTCTTCATAGTCGCCGCCGTTGTCTGTAGTAGTCGTCGCCTTCTAAGTTGCCGCCGTCGTCGTCGCGCTGTCGTCGGGCGGCGCTCGTGGCTCGAACGAGGAGTAGGGGCAGGCGGGGGATATCGCCGGCCGTGATGTAGTCCATGACGCTCTGCAGAGTCCGGCCGTACCACCATAGCCGACGGCCGGCCTCGTGGAAGTTCCCAGGAGGCAGACCGTCCTCCTACCTGGCGAGCGCCCTCTCACGCCGATTGATGAAGAAGGCGTCCCAAGTATGCTGGTTATCGGGATGCCAGCGGGGATTCATCCGCTGCTCCGGCGTGAGGTCGAAGTAGTTGTGGTTCGTGATGGCCGCCCGACGCGCGGTACACGGGGACGGGAGGGACCGGCACGCCGCCGGCGCAGGCTCCGGCCGGTGGGGACGCGGTAGCCGGTGGGCAAGGGTAGTTCGAGGCGCAAAGCTCCTCCACTGCTGGTAGGTTAGAGTGGGTGCGGTGGAAGCCATGAGAGAGTGATGAGAGATTGTAGAGATGTGATAATGCTGGCCAAGCCGGGCAACATATATGTAGTGAGAAATGGCGGGAAAAATGGGAGCGGGAAGACGGAGGCGGGAAGAAAGAGGCGGGAAGAAATTGGCGGGAAGAAAGAGGCGGGAAGAAAAGGCGGGAAGAAGGGGAAGAAATGACGGGAAGAAGAGGAATCCAGAGCTGGTCATCTAATCTTTAGTCCCGACTGGTGGGTGCAACCGGGACTAAAGGTGGTTTTCTATCATCTATGAAAACTGTCGGTGGGATAAGGATATTTGGGTAAGCTTTAGTCCCTTGGAGGGTGCCACCGTGACTAAAGCGTCGGCGAGATAGAGACGTGGGTGGACCTACTCGAAGATGTCGTCGGTGCACACGCCCTCGCCATCTTCGGAAGAGGGCCGGAAAGATAGAGCGGGAAGAGGGGGCGACGGAAAGACGAGACGGGAAGAGGGGCCGCGGAAGAGAGAGCGGGAAGAGGGGGCGGCGGAAAGACACGGGAGGAACTGGTGGGAGAGGGAGGCGGAAAGATTTTGAAATGAATTAGTTTTATTTTTGAATTTTTATATATTATTTATATTTTTTGATTTTGAAATGAATAAGTTTTATTTTTGAATTTTTTGATATATTATTTGTATTTTTCAGATTTAGAAATGAATTAGTTTTATTTTTAGAATTTTTTGATATATTATTTGTATTTTTCAGATTTAGAAATGAATTAGTTTTATTTTTCTGAATTTTTTGATATATTATTTGTATTTTTAAGATTTTTAAATGAATTAGTTTATTTTTTCTGAATTTTTTGATATATTATATGTATTTTTAACATTTTGATAAAGAAAAGAATTTTGAAAAATGCCTTTAGTCGCGGTTGGCCACACCAACCGCGACTAAAGGTTTTTTCCGCGGGAAAGGAAATTCGGGCGAAAAAAAGCCTTTGGTCGCGGTTGGTGTGGCCAACCGCGACTAAAGGGTGACCTTTAGTCGCGGTTGGCCACACCAACCGCGACCAAAGGGGGGTCCCTATATATTCCCGCGGCGCGAACCGCCGCGCCAGTCTCTTCTTCTCCGTCTTCGCGCTGCGCCGCGCGCGACCGTCGACCTCCCTGCGTCGCCGCCGGCGCCGCCGATCGCGCCAACGTCGACCGCCGCCCGCCCTTCGACGCCGCCGCCGTACGTGTGTCTCCCGCGCATATGCGCCGCCGCCGCCGCCGTACGTCGTCCCGCGCATGCGCCGCCGGCCGGAGGCGCGCGGCTGGCCGCCCGCCACATACGCGCGCGCATGCGCAGTACAGAGAGATCGAGAGAGGGAGAGAAAACCGCCGGATTTTTTTTTGGAATGTTAACGAAAAATTGACTTAATAAAATTAACTTAATAAAAAATCTCTCTCTTTTTTTACTTAACAAAAAATTAACTTAACTAAAATTTTGACTTAATAAAATTAAAACTTAACATATTATTATGACTTAATAAAATTTTGACTTAATATGACTTAAAATTTTGACTTAATAAAATTAAAACTTAACATATTATTATGACTTAATAAAAGTTTGACTTAAAATGACTTAAATTTTGACTTAATATGACTTAAAATTTTGACTTAATAAAATTAAAACTTAACATATTATTATGACTTAATAAAATTAAAACTTAACATATTATTATGACTTTTAAAAGAACTCTAGACTTGACTTAGAAATTTTGTCTTAAATTTTTTGACTTAACGAAAATTTGACTTAACCACCGCGCGTATACGGAGGGGGACGGCAGCGCTCGTGGGATCGAGAGGGGGCGGTGAGGGTTATGTGTCGGCGGCACCGCCACCGCCCTTTCGCCACCGCTTCGCCACCGCCACCGGTCTCTCGGTCACGCGGTCCCTGCTCGATCGTCCGCATATACACATCTAATACGCGCGCGTCCCCCCTCTCGCCTCCCTCGTCGCCGTCTCTCTTTATATGTAGAAGAGATGTGATAATAATGCTGGCATATACACAATTACTTAGTTTTTACTACATGTTTTCAGGACTGACATATGGCGGACGATAGAGCTGACCCGATTATGGACAACTATAATAAGAAGTTGAAGAACAGATATTTGGCATCATAAAAGGCGATATTCCTTATGTGCCGACCGAACAAGATGAAGAGGATATTTCTTCTTATCTGAATCTTGACGGTCAAGATGAAGGCCGTCAACAAGATGATGGGGAAGAAACGTCGATAAACGACGATCTTCAATTGCAAGTAGCAACCAGCTCCGGCGCCGGGTATATATATACATTTTGCATCTGGTGATACAAACTTACGATTTGAATAAATATGTGTGTACTAACACGCGCGACTCTCTTTCTTATTTTAGCCCTCGGCCGGATCGTCGAAAAAATCGAGTACGTCGTCGTCAAAGCGTGGCGCAACCAAGACGCTCAAACCAGGAGAAACTCTTACCATCAAGGTTGTCGACAGTGCAACCGGCAGCCGCTGGAGCCCCGACACGCCACCAAGTTTATCAACCAATGCGGAGCCGTTGTTAGAGACAACATCTCGATCACCCTCCAGGAGTGGAATGAGCCAAAGAAGGCACGTCTTGGTTTCACTTTTGTCGACAAGAGAACTAAACAGGATTGCTTTCAAAAGCTTATGGAGCATTTCATCCTACCTCCGGAATACCACAAATTCGATGAGGAGGGTAACAAGATTCAGGAAAACAAGGAGAGGAGGAGGCTAGTCAAACACTTCGCTCTTGGTAAGATGGCCGATACATTCCGGAAATTCAAGCAAAATCTAGCCCGTGACTATGTCAACCAGAACAAGACTCCGGAATTCAAAGGACAGTATGAGAGACTTGAACATGATTGGCCAGAATTTGTGAAGCAGAAGAAATCGGAGCATTTCATTGAAATATCGAAAAAAATAAGGAAAATGCGGCTAAGAAGGAGTACAATCATGTTATGGGGCCAGGAGGGTATCGCTTTTGGGAGCCTAAGTGGGAGAAGATGGAGAACGAGGTGAGGAGGCGAGGAATCCGTCCAGGTACGGAGGGATGGGACCGAAGGGCCAAAAGCTGGTGGTACGGGCATGGGGGAACGCTAGACCCGGAGACAGGGGCGTGTGTTTACGGGAACAAAATGTTTAAACCCACCCAAGCCCTTATTGACGCAATGAGGGATGCTCAAGAGGGGAAGATCAAGTTCAACAGAGAGAACAACGCGCTGACAAGAGCCCTCGGGAATCCTGAACACGGAGGACGTGTACGAGGCATGCCCGGGGACATTACATGGAAAGAAGGGTTCTCCTAGGACGATGACCCATACGGTTACAGAAGCCGTAAGAGAAAGTCGGATCGGGATGCAGATGTTGTGGCGCGGTTGGTATCGGAAGTCGATGAGATGAAGAAAACCCTGTCTATACTAGTACAGGAGAGATCGGGCCACGCATGAAGATCATCCGGCGGATCTCGGAAGCCCGCGGAGAAGCGGCGTGGCTTCCACGGAGGTCCAGCCGGCTACTGATGCACCGGAGATCCAGTGCACCGGAGCCTCGCTACCCGTGGACGATGTAAAGGAGATGAAAGAATGTCATTATCCTCGGGAACATGTCCAGAAGGTAGCCATCGGCGATGCTTTACCATGTGAGCCTGGAGCACTCCACCACAACAACCCCATTGCAGATGGCTATGCTCGTGTCACGGTGGAGGAAATAGTCCCAGGGTTTGAGGACCTGGAGATTGACATTGCTACACCCGAAGGGGAGAGAAGACTTGGAGGTGTCAAGCGCCATTCTCTGGAAAAGAAGTTTATCAAGTTTCCAGACGAGGCGCCAAGGCGAACAAGTCCACCCCCTCCGGTGGTGGTGGCGGCGGTGGCGGCGGCGGTGGTGGTGGTGGCTCACCTACACCTCCTTCACGTCGGTGACGCCCCATCCACAGCGTCGGCGGGTGATCGGCCCCGCCCCCGGTCCTCGTCCGGCGGGTGAGCGACGCCGCCCCAGTCAGCCTCCGGCGGGCGCCGCCCCCAATCGACCTCCGGCAAGAGCGGAAGCAGTCTGGACTATTAACCGAGGGCCTTATGTACCTAAGATCACAAAGGTACCGGAGCCATCAGAAGCCTCTCATCCGGAGACCTTGGGAACTTAGTGTCGAGGAAAATGCAGCGGTCGTGGCTGCTCAGCATGAGAAATGGAAGGCGGACTGCAAGAAGAAAAGAGAGCCCGAGTATTTTCTGACAAGCAAAAGAAGTGGGCTAAGTCATTTTTGACAACCGTCCCAAGCCGCGAAGAATCTGCTGACGACTATTCACGTGAACTTCGTAGGCAAGCACTCATGTTGAAGGAGAAGCAAGAGTTGGCGGAGAAGCAGGACAAGAAAGCCTTGGAGGAGGCCGAGAGAATTTAGAAAGTAAAAAAGAGGGGAAACAAGTTGCCCGGCTCGGGGAACAGAGTAAACAATCCATCGCCCCTCTCATAGTGAAAGCCGCGGTCCGGATGCCCCCGATATCATAGCAGGCTGCGGCGACAGGATTAGCGCAGCGAGTGCCAGAGAACAAGCGGCCAACTTTGGTCGACTCTTCGTGCGGTGTTAGGCCTTGATGAGGCACCAATAATGAAGGACGTAGTAATTACATATGTGTCGAATGGGCCTCTCGTCGAGCCTGCGCAGGAAAAGGATCTACCTCCACAAATGACAGTCTGCTAAATTGGTACAAGGCTTACATAAAATTAAAAAACGCCAAAGACTATATTTATGCGGAAGTTAGACCTGAGCATCACTTCAAACATTACTATGTAACAATTCATCGGAGTGAATTGTTCCAGCTTTTCAATCTGCGCGAGCTCGACAAATCTATCATCAGTTGCTACGTTCTGTAAGTGATTTATTTCTACCCCATCTCGTTCATTGCACACTATATATATATATATATATATATATATATATATATATATATATATATATATATATATATATATATATATATTATGCAAGGTTGCAGAATAATATTACTGAGCACCGACTTGAACTTCTCTGGACAGAAGGTTGAACTTCCTGGATAAGAGGGTTGACCTTTCTGTCGGAACTTACTTGAACTTCCCATTTTCTTCAGAGCTACTGATTATACTAAGAATTTCTCAACCATTTGGTGCAAATGTGCAAATGATACACCGTTGGATAGATAATGAAAAAGCGCAACTTTTTCATGTTCACAACTTTCGCAGATTATGCACGGTTTAAATTTAATTTTGAAAATACGAAAACGGTTCTATATGGCCAGAAAACGAACTTTTAGTTCGATTTTCGAGTCGCTTATCCAAAATGTTCAAATAATATATCGTTGGATAGATAATGAAATTGCGCAACTTTTTCATGTTTTACGTTTTTTCAAAATCCTCACAGTTTTTGAACAATTTTGAAAATACCGAAATTCGGACGTACTTAAAAACGAGCGGACAGTAATTTGGATGATTTGTTTCAACCGTTTGTCGGAATGATGCAAATGATATGGCATTGGAAAGCTATGGACAAGGCGCAACTTTCTTATTTCAATTATTTTCTCTAATTCCTTACAGTTTAAGAAAATATTGCGAATTACTGTCCGCCTGTTTTATGTGACGGGCATCGAATGATTTTTCCCGTGATTTCCATGCGGAATATTTAAACCATGGAAATGATATATGGTTGGAAAGGTGTCAAAAAGGCGCATATTTTTCATATCTACCATTTTTCCTAAATCTAAACGGTTTAAAACTAATTTTATAAGTTTTGAAATCATGTTTTCGGTATACTTTGCGAGATAAAGACTTGAATTTGATGGATTAGATCCATTTATTTGTTGTGAAATGATGTAGGTAACTAAATTAGACTCATACTCTATCATATAAAGCTTTGGGTGGCAATGGTTGAGGTGGTTAGTGATCAAAACAATGAGATTTGCATAATAGATTTCCGCCTCGCAAAAAACAGAGCGTTGAACTTCCCTCGACATGAGCATGTACTTCTCGGGCAATGCGGTTGTACTTCTTCATGCGGTTTCACGAAATTGTTTAGAAAAACTAATAAAATTTTATCTGAACACTTTCTACTTTCCGTAATTACCGCGTGTACTTCCTGCAGTCGCCGCTTGTACTTCTCGGAATCACTGATTGTACTTCCTGCGGATGAGTTTTTTTTTTGTTTTTTGTACATTTAGATTTTGTCGGTTTTTTGTACTTGCTATATTAAGTGAGTGTACTTCTTGTCGAATGGTTGTACTTCTGATCTTTAAGTCTTTATACTTCCTCACGGAGGACGAGATTATTTTGTTTTTTGTATATTTGATTTTCATCGGTTTTCTTGTACTTCCTATAAAAAGTGGTTGTACTGCCCATGTCGAATGATTGTACTTGTCATCGTCAAGTATTTGAACTTCCTCGCGGATGATGGGATTTTTTTGTATTGCACTTTTTTGAGCACCGACTTGTTCTTCCCTGGACACAAGGTTGTACTTCCCGGATAACAGGGTTCAACTTTCTGTCGAAATTACCTGAACTTCCCATTTTCTTCAGAGCTACTGATTCTACTTCGTGTTTCCCAACCATTTGTCGGAACTATGCAAATGATATACCGTTGGATAGATAATGAAAAACCGCAAGTTTTTCATGTTCACACTTTTCACAGATTTTGCACGGTTTAAATTTAATTTTGATTATACGAAAACGCTTCTATATGGCCAGAAACGAACTTTTAGTTCGGTTTTTGAATCGCTTATCGAAACTGTGCAAATGATATACCGTTGGAAAGATAATGAAATTGCGCAACTTTTTCATGTTTTATGTTTTTTCAAAATCCTCACAGTTTTTGAACGGTCTTGAAAATACCGAAATTCGGACGTACTCAAAAAACGAGCGGACAGTAATTTGGATGATTTGTTTCAACCGTATATCGAAATGATGCAAATGATATGGCGTTGGAAAGTTATGGACTAGGCGCAACTTTCTTATTCCAATTGTTTTCTCTAATTCCTTACAGTTTAATAGAATAACACGAATTACTGTTCGCCTTTTTTATGTAACGGGCACCAAATGATTTTCCCCGCGATTTCCATGCGGTATATTTAAACTATGCAAATGATATACGGTTGGAAAGGTCTCAAAATGGAGCATCTTTTTCATATCTACCATTTTTGCCAACTCCAAACGATTTGAAAGTAATTTTAGAAGTTTTGAAATCATGTTTCCGTTATATTTTGTGGGATAACGGTTTGAATTTGATGGATTAGATCGATTTATTTGTTGTAAAATGTTGTAGGTAATGAAATTAGACATATACTCTACCATATAAAGCTTTTGGTGACAATTACTGAAGTGGTTAGTGATCAAATCGATGAGATTTGAACAATAGATTTCCGCCCCGTAAAAATTTTAACCTTTTTTTTGCTTGGACTTCCGGACGATATGAACTTGTACTTATCGTCGCCATATACACGTACTTTTGTGCATAGTTTTCTCTGTTTTTGATCATCCAGAAACATACGGACAAGCCACTACATCCGGATTGCCAGAAGTGGCGAACCTGTACTTTTTGAATAAAATGCTTGTACTTTAGGACGCCACAAATTGAGCTTCCCTGCATTTTTTTTATTATTAACTCTGAACCCTGATGTCAATTAAGGATGGAATGAACTTTCTTGCACAAAGAAGTTGCCAGTTTGACGTCTCCCAACGCTGAATTAGAACTAAGTCTCACACAAAATCTGAAGAAAATAAAATCTGCTCACGCACAACAGCTACAGAGCTGCCTCCAAAGCAGCGTACACAGGGGCACTGCGCAATGCAGCGTACACATCAGGACTACTGGTGTCCAGAACAGCAGTTTGAAGGGAGAGAAAAGAACGTATTAGGCCAGGGATGCAAGTGTCGAACTGCCCAAAATCTTTATGAGCTGCCAGGAATCGCACGATTTCAGAAGCGAAAATCACACGTAAGGCAGTTGCAGATTGACGCAATTTCACCAGCAATAATCTTTGTGAGCTGCCAGGAATCAAAGTGTTGAACTGCCCAAAATCGAAGTGTCGAACTGCCCAAATGATCGGAAATGCTTAATCATGTGCAAAAATGAGATATCTAATGGCCTGTTGGCCACACATGTGAACTATCTCTCTACTACACATGGTACGTCCTATTCTGTATCTCTCTCATTTTATTTACTTTTTAACATAGCGCGACCAAAACAGCAGAACCAGAAGATGTGAAGAAAAAAGAGCGGAGCGAAACTGAGCAGAAGTATAGCAACAACGACACTGACGAAGAGAGATGACTTTCCAAGAGCAGCAACAATAGAGATCACCACCGAAACTGAGAAAGAAATCACCACCGATCGTCGTCTAGCTCAAGCACTGGCATAGAGAGGCAGGAAGAATCTACGTCCAATTAACAAGCATCTGTACTGCTTGTTACTTTGTAAAAACAAAACATGTACTGCCCGACGCCCGTAGAAGAGATATTCTCTAGAGAAGAAACATGGCGTCCACCATGGCGGCAGCAGACGGCAGGGAGTCGCGTTGACGGCCACGCGCAAGACACTCCAGAAAAAGAGAGCCGCGCCGGCCGCCGCGAGTCGCGACGACGCCGGAGATTGCAGCCGGCGCGAGGGACCAGCAGGGACTCGACGTCCTGGCGACGGCAGACGTGAAAGGGCACAGCGTCCAGGCGGCGCGGAAACTGGCCGGGGCAACGTAGGAGCTTACCGCCGGCGTGGTCGACGGGGGATCGCCCGGCGGCGGCGCAGAGGTCCGCAAGGCGGCGGCGCTGGGGGCCTCTGGCTGTGGCGGCGCGGGCGCCCTCTGGCTGCGGCGGCGCGGGGCTGCAGCAGCGGCGCGGGGGCAGCGCCCAGAGGCTGGAGCGAATCAGGTGGTGGAGGTGGGAAACGTGGGAGGATAGGGATGAATGGGTCCGTTGCCTTTTTTTTTCCTCCAACCGCATCTCTATAGGAGAAAGATGCTCAAAATAATATTCTGAACACTGGTTTCAGAATAGTGCTACCCTATATATATATATATATATATATATATATATATATATATATATATATATATATATTGTCCTAACTATCTTGTTGTGTATGCAGAATGAAGAAGCGGGAATGCATAATAAGGAGCATCCATGATGTTGGGTTCATTGACCCACAAATCGTTAATTCATATGTGTTAGAACATTTTCCCGCCGACGTGGAGGAAGACCTGGCAGTTTTTTTCAAGGCAGGAACTCAAAAGTGATATTCTATTTCCTTACCATTTTGGGTGAGTGTTTCTGTCTTGAGCACATTCTCTTTTGTTTACTCCATGCAAGGTATGTGGCTAATCGATGAGTTAATTATGCATGACGTGCATGTATCGTGTCCGCAGGTTCCACTGGATTCTGCTAGTAATTCAATTTCACGACTCCACAGTTCTCGTCCACGACTCTCTGAATATGAATGCAAAGCTTTGGGCCGACATGAGAAAAATGATGCAGAAGTAATTATTTTCATTCACTTGCGCTCTATATCGATCGGCCTATTTCGTTCATTTCCTAATATCAAGTAACTAATAACTCTCTTGTTCATTTAATTTTCTTTGCCTCGTAGGGTTTGGACACGGTTCGTAAACACAAAGGTCGGTGAATTCAAAAAAGAGCTACAATTTAAAAGGGTAGTGTCTGGGACTGGGATATTCAGCCAAAGGGGACCAATCTATGTGGATACTATGTTTGTGAGATGATCCGGAGATACACCTCTGAGCGGGTTTCGTGTGAGAACAACATCAAGAAGAATAACCTCCGGAAGACGCTTAGTCTAGAAGCTCGCTTCCGACCACTTCAAGAGGAACTAGCTGGATGGATCGCGAAGGAAGTCATCGATCTTAGAGGAGAACACTATGTAGAGGACGTAGAACTTCATATGCAGTAAATTATATGTATGGAAACTTGTTCAAAATTGTATATGGTCATCCGATATTGAATATATATTGTATATTCCTCTTGAATTCTTTTTGGTTCTAATTTCAAATTTGTTTGAAATTGTACGTTCATATGCATGTATATGTAGTACCGTAGAATATGTGAAACTCCTTCAAAATTAAAATAAAACAGAAAAAAAATAAAACAATACAAACTAAAAAGAAACCAGGTTTAGGGGGGGGCTAAAACCCTAAACCTGCGGCGGTTTAGTCGCGGTTGGCCAGGAAACCGCGACTAAAGGTCCTCCGCCCCAAAGGACTGCTGGCGGCCACGTGGAGGCGCCTTTAGTCGCGGTTCGTAAGGAACCGCGAGTAAAAGGGGGGGGGCCTTTAGTCGCGCTTGCTTGGTCGCGGTTGCGCAACCGCGACCAATGGCAGTTGCGAACCGCGACCGAAGCCGTTTTTTCCACCAGTGGAACTCTCCGTTTTGGAAAGGGTTAATGAGTGTAAAAGACGACTTCTTCAAAAGAGGGTCAATGGAGCTAGGAAATGGTTAGAATACTAGGTTCTCGGAGGATTCATGGATTGGAGATAAGGATCTTTGCGATCGGTATCCATCTTTGTATCACATTGTGAACCACACTAATGTAACAGTTGCTCATGTTATGGACGCGACCCCCTTAAACATACGTTTTAGACAGGCTTTATCGGGTAATAAATGGGATAGATGGGTTCATCTTGTCTTGCGACTAACGAGGGTTCAGCTTTCCGATAGTGAGGCTGTATTTCAATGGAGCCTTACTTCGTTAGGGTTGTTTCCGGTTAGATCCATGTATCTTGATTTTGTTAATGGTCATACCTTTTATTTAAAGAAATATATTTGAAAGATTAACGTTCCACCTAAAATCAGATTTTTTATGTGGTTCCTTCATAAGAAGGTCATCCTCGCAAAGGACAATTTTAAAAAACAAAATTTGCAGGGGATGCTCTAAATGTTGTTTTTGCGATCAAGATGAGACAATACAACATCTCTTTTTCTCTTGCTCTTTTGCTAAGATTCTTTGGCGTCTTTCAATATACCACCACCGGTTAATATCACAAACTTGTTCGGTAACTGGTTAAATGAAGTAGCAAAGAAAGATAAAAGGCATATTAGAGTTGGTGTGTGCTCTTTATTATGTGCAACCTGGAGTGTCTGCAATAATTTTCTTTTTAATAAAAAGAGTTTCCCATCATTTCTGCATGTTATCCTCTTGGTTACCCACCGGATCCATATGTACTCATATCTTCAGTCGGAGGATGTGCACGAGAACATAGATATTGGGTGCAAAGATTTATACAGCCGGTGGCTGGTATTCTGAGAGGTGGCTAACATGAAGATCTTGTGGCGTCTAGTTTTTTTGTTGTTGAAATTTTTAGATGACTTATCCATGTTAAGACTTTGAGTGGTCTGTGAATTGTGATAATTTTATGACTTTACTTGATAATAAAGCAATGAATTGTTGTATGTATCTAGTAGAGGCTGAGGCTCTCCCCATATCGGGAAAAAAAAGTAGCTCCAGATTTGTACCCACCTATTCCATCTGTAATCTTCGGCCAGTCTATGGAAGCCCACAGGATTTGTTCTTGTCACCACTAACCAAGGGGCTGTGGGTGGTTTCCATACACCACCATTACCAAACCGTCACAACATGATATGGATTCCCCACGAGCACCACGCATATCAGTGGCGTACACACAACAAACAAGCGTGTACTTGTGCAGCTAGCGGGCACTCGCTATTAGCTAGATTAACTCCGGCTTCTGGGCGTGTTTCTTCTCTGATTCATATCGCTTGCGTCGTGGAGAATGTGTTGCTTTGGTGTGTTGGTGAAGCACAAACAATTCGCTAATTTCCAAACATGGATTGCTGCAGTATTAGCCAAGTTAATGGTTGCTAGACCAGGCATGTGGTTAGGGAGTAGAGCGTGCTCGGCGCTTGGCGTGCGTGAGCGCCAAGCCGCCAACACGAACGCACGCAGACGTGCTATCGTCCTCGCGCACACTGCTCGAGATGTCCGACGTACCACGCTCATCTCGGCGCAACTTCAGTTCTTTGAATGACCTGCGCAGCTGCTGTCTTTTTCTCCAACAGTTCATTCTGTCTGGCTGTCTTCCTATCTTGATGTGCCTAGCCATTTCAATCGGTCTAGCGAAACCAATGGGTCTACTACTTAAGAGCAAGTCCAACAGCACCTCTATATTTTCTCCCCTATATCTTCATGTAGGGGACACCCTTAAAAAGATTTCTCCCCTATATTTTTTTTGTTTCCAACAGCTCCCCTATAATTCCTCCTCAATGTCATATTCACATGTATTTTAATAATGTAGAGCCCACATGTAAGATTTATAACAAGACATAAACATGGATTGGGGCATGTATAGGGGACACCTCCACAACCCCAATGCATAGGGGAGAGAGGGGGGTTGAGTTGGGGACACCAATATTTAGGGGAGGCTATAGGGGAGCTGTTGGAGCCATATTTTTCTTCTTTCTTCCCTATGTTTGGTATAGGGGTGGTTATAAGGGTGCTGTTGGACTTGCTCTAAGTGTCATGGATTTAGACCGGAAGAAATGACAATCAATCTGGTACCGCGTGATTTTCAGTGACAGGTTTGTGCCTGTAGCAGCCTGGTCGCGGGTTAGTTGTGACGGCGGCTAAGATCGACTGAAATCATGGCTGTAATAATTTTGGAAGCAACGACATACTCATTTCTGTTCAGTTCAGAAAAAAGGGATCATCAAATAAAAATTGATCAGAGAAGGGACTATATCAAGGCCCTCCATCGCTGAATTAAAGAGAGTGATCGATCAAGTCAAGGGGTTGTGTCACACAAGTTCCAAATTGTACGTCAGAGTGAATGGATTGATAGATTTGAGTATCATAGTCCCTACGATACCTAATCATATCTCAAGGGTAGCCTATCATCTTAGGACCCCAGTATCTGGCTAATGGTGTTGTTACTGTTGAAGTGTATAAGTAGATTGCCTAGCCCTTTCTATAAGTTTGGACTTTTGGTTCAAGTGGCTAGTGCATTAACAAGTTCGGACTTTTAGTTCAAGTGGCTAGTGCATGAACCTTAACAGTTACCACCCATTGTTTATGCAAAACAGGCAACGATGGGTCGGATACTCTCCTTGACTCCAGAATTATGCTAGCTTTGTTTTTTTTTTTTATGTAAGGATGTTATAGCTTTGTTAATCAGTCGAAGTTGAATCAAATTCAGAACGCAGGGTACATAAAAATGGAGGGAGTAACAAGTAACAAGCGACTGATATCGTACGATTCATGGAGGCATTCGCGCCAATCGCGCGGGACAGGACCGCCGTCGCGTTGCAGCCAGGCGCATACAAGATACAAGCTGCCGCTCGCAGTCACGGCGCGGTTGGACGGCCCGGGGAGGATGGGTACCGCAACAGGCGCGAGCGGCAAGTCCGAAAGTGGTTCAGGGCCATTGGGGTGACGCGAGCGCGTACCGGCACCGACTACCCCCACGCGCGTCTGTATAGCTCGAGCAGCTCCACTTCGGGGTGGGGTCGGTGGCTGAGTTCGACGCTTGCCGTCCGAGAGCGCCGCAGTGCACCGGCACCGCCACAATTGCTAGCTGCTCCTTACCCGCACAGGAACACACACCCACTTGGAGCAAAATGGAACGGCGGAGACACACCACTTGGTTGCCACTTGATATCCGTTTGCTATACTTCAAACTTTGAGTATCGAGGTTTTTTTTTTTTCAAAAAAAAGGCATCGGCTTCGGCTGCTCTCTCTCCTTCAACTAAGCAATAATATACTATTTTAATTCTTATAGCCAGTAGGATATAGTGTACTTGCTTTTATGTAAGAGCCAGCTCTAGCACGTGCTCCTAGGCACTTTATAAGAGTGAAAGGTGGGTCATATTTTAATAAAGTATTACATTGTTCAGCGCTAGACCGGCTACCCCTCATAAATCACCAACTCTTTCCTTAGTCTAGTCATAGTGGGGAGTAACATAAAGTAGTAACATGGTGCATGTTATTTTTATTAGATTTGTAAACTCATCTTGTCTTGATAAGTGTGATGTTATGGTAACATAGTTAGTTACCACCTTCTCTTTTTCTTCACTTATTGCCATGATATGTCACCAAAATGTCTTGGGATGTGTGATGTTACTAGCTATGTTAGACTAGTCATAATGAGAAGTATCATAGACTAGTATCATACGTATAATACTATTTTATGATACAACACCTACAATCCATAGTATCATGAATTAGTATCATAGTTTCATTATATTTAATATTTTGTAGAATCTTAATGCAAATATGTGTACATGATGTGTTTGCCACTAAAGTTTCTAGTTTTACGTGCTATAATACGGTATCAACTATATGATACTACTACTCTCACCTCTCTCATCATTAATTGATGTGCCACATAAGATTTTTCCGTCCCGATTCATAGGGCTTGCGCGCATCCCTAAGTTCTAAATTTGGCCAACATAATATCAATTGTATAATACACAAATCATATCATTAGAAAGTACAACATCTAAGCTTTCTAATGATATGTATTTTATAATATATATTTCATATTATCATTGCTAAATTTACGATCTAGGAATACGCGCAAGCCCTATGAACTGGGATGGAGGGAGAACCTATGTTACTCTCATTTACTCCCACTATGAGTAGTCTTAGAGCATCTCCGTCCGCGGCCCCCAAATAGTCGCCGGCAGAGCCGCCGACACTTCCGTATTAGGGACGCCTGCATTCTCTTTTTGGGGAAGTTGTTCCCACACCGGCGTCCCAAACCAGTGGCCCCGATGGAAGTTTTTTTTGCATAAACTAAATATTTATACTTGTAGTTTCATTTTAATGTCATTCAGGATCGATGAATGAATAATATTTTTGGGCAGTTCTGAGTAAAACATTATTCACTCGTCTATCCCGAATGACATGTGAAATCTGCTTATCTCTAGCAAACTAGTCACTAGTAGTATACGCCATCTGGCAAAAAAAAACTGTCAGCCCTATCGCTATTGACGAGTAATTTGCAGCGACATCGCCGTCGATCCATTTTCAACGTCGTTGTTGTGGGCACTGAGATCGGTAATTTCTCCAGTTCTCGTACGTCTAGTGTACTACGGACAAGACCATGGCATCGCCTCATCACTGACGTCGTGATCTACTCCCAAGATCTTGGCCCACCCATGAACTGCTCCTCGAGTGCCACCACGAGAGCACCTCTTTGATGTCTCGGCGCCAGCGTCAGCAAGCTTGAGATGCCGTTTCATCTTTGCCGAAAACTATAGCCTTCATCTCCATCGCGTTCGGCAAAGACCGCAACTCGGATGATCTTCATCTCTACGCGCGGGGTCTTGTGGTACACGGGTTGTGGATGGGCTTGGACGAACCTAGATGGACGAAAGGACCCTTTCATTAATGAAAGCGGGTGGATTAGCACTTCTAATAACAACCATAAGTTTGCCTTCGATTTCGTGCAGAAAAACTTCTAAAAAGCATAGGAGCAGTCTTCAAAAAAAAAAGCATAGGAGCACTTGTCATAAAATATAAATCATATATTACATAAATTATATCATTGGGTTCATATTTAAAAGAAGTTTTCAACACTATCATTGTTTACAACTATATTTTTTAAAAGTTAATTTATGACCAAAATTAGACTCAAATTTCGACAAGACATTAGTACACAAGTACGACTTCAAGTATACCTCCACAGAAAACAAATATAAAAAGTCGGTACCGCCCGTCTTTTCTGTCACCCCAAAGAATGCTCGCTTCTTTCCAGCTTAAAGTCCAACGTTATAAAGTTTGACTAATCGTATGACAAAATATGTCAGCTTTCAATGTGAAATCGATATTTGTTAAAATCATGGTAAAATATATTTTCATGTTGTATACTTTTCAATTATAGATATTGATAATTTTAACATGTGCTACCTTCTTACCAAAATATAAAATGTTTTAGTCGGCTATTTTAGCTCACTAAAACGTGTTATATTTTGTAATAGAGGAAGTACTAGTTGGTCAAACTTTATTAAGGTTAATTCTGGCAACAACACATTCTGGTATAAAGAGAGTATTACTGGCCGTACAATTCTGCCTCGAATACAAAATACTACTGATATTTTACTGTTAGCAAGGGCTGGGTCAAAAGCAATCAAATGTAGGACGACGTATCGGAACACTTATCTGCGGTGAAAGTAAAGGTAAGAAGCCTCACACGGTCACAAGTTCGGTACTGATATTTTTTTGTGTGACGCTAGAGCTTATCAAACTGGCCCTATTGCGACACGTGATTCACGCGTGAGGCGACACTGGGGCAGAAGAGTTTGTAGTTGAACAGTTCATGTTAAATCACCGTACTGACCGCTGAATAAAGCAAGCAAAGCCTATCCAATTGGTAAACAAACAGGAGCTACCTGGGTCATAACCCAGCTGAAATAACACGACCTGCTCGATGGAATCACCACACTCACGATTCTTACAGCTGTACCGGAGTTCTCCCTTTGACATCTGTCGCCACATGGAAAAGAAAACCAAATTCGTCACCTTTTCTTCGATAAGGCCTTTTACTCCAAGGGAATAGCTTTTGAGCCTTTAAGCTTCTGTTGCCACAAACTTTGTAAGGGATAAGCCTTTTCTTGTAAGGTGTAAGGACTTTAGACTTTAGAGTACAATTGTACAAAGTCAATAAGTTTCAGCAAATGAACACAATCACGCGTGGATATCTTTGAACGCCAATTTTCCATACTTAAATTTGTGAAACAAATAAGGCAAGCCGATGGATAACCTCTTTGAAAAAAGTTCAGGTGCAAAATGCAAGTTGCTCCCACATACATACCACCATGTTCTTATAAATAAGGTTTTTACTATTAGCGAATGTTTATGTCGCCTTTCTTTGAAGTATTGAAGGAAAATGCAGACACCGGGTGTAATTGGTATCCTTCAAATGTTAATATATTTTATTTGTATAAGGAAAGATTCTAGAAAAGATTATTACACTTTTTTTCTCCATGGGTAATAAATATTAACAAAAATATCACCTAACTAAGTAGAATATTATTTGTCAGCAAAAGACAAGGGGTTTGTAAGTGAAGGTATTAGCATAAAAAATATTGTTATGTATTTCCCTTTCTTTTTTTTCCCACCGTGTTGTAATCTTTTTTAAACTTTGGGACTTTTAGTCCGTGTACAGTTTGTTTTGCCATATATATAGAAAATTAAACAGTAGGGGTTTCCCCAATGGTAAAGGTGTCAAAAAAAGGTATTAGCATAAAGAATATGCGAGTACTCAACAAATGGCTATTTATTCAATGAATGAGGATGGCATGTGCCCAAAGTTAGTACATGATAAATAAATAAATACCTTCATTTCAAGACACTTTCACAATTGACACTAAGTCATATGGATTCTTCTTTTAACGGAGACCTTATGAAAACCAAAGAGGAGTTGTTTTAGTAGAGGCTCCTTCTCGGTTAGGAACGGATAGGCATGCGGTTTTGGAAAGACGCATAGCTAGGTGATATGTCTCTCCCTGTACATATCCTTTTTTGTAACATTGTACAACAAAAAATGTTTCCTTCCAACGTTATGTTTGAAGTCCCACTAAATATTAGTTTCATACGGGCCTTGACAAGGAAATATTATAGGAGAAGCTAGATGTATTCATCTTGTAGTTGAATTCTTCTGATACTTCTACCGTGAAATTTCTGTATGCGGACCTAATGGGTGCTACTAGTACTAGGTTCTTTTAAAATATACTTGAAAGCTAAAAGTACCAATGAAAAATAAGGACCTTCACACGGATCGATTGGTGCAGAGGCTGGGGTCATGCTCCCATTTCGGAAGAAAAAACATTATATAAAAAGGTACTTTTATGAAGGATAATAATCTTGCACACAAAAATCGGAATGGAAACAAAAAGAATGTTGCTTTTGTAACAAAGATTAAGTACTTCAACGCCTATTGTTCTATTTCTCATCTTTTGTGGCGAACTTTGTCTCGTCTTTGGTGATAGCTTGTTAATAAATATATGGTTCTCCGCGTCAATCGAAAGGAAAAAAACTCAAAAGAAAAAATTACTCTAACTATGCACCAACACGATATAAAGAGCTACTGAAAACATCGATTTGCACACTATCGGTTTGTTGTGAAAAAACAAGAAAGAACTTATATCAATGTATTTAGAAACAGAGGGGGTATTATTGATTAATTAATGTATAGTTGAAGCTCATGGCCATTATAGGCTTTGAACAATTATAACAGAATATAAACCTAAATTCCATAAACTGAAAAAACAACAGGAAACATTGTTTCTCATAGCTTCTGGAATGGGGCTTGCTTCCACCACAATCCATAAGTCGGTTTGTGCATAATTTTAGGCTCAAAATAAGTGACCCCATTATCACAACGTTGTGCAAGCTCTAAGATTATGATGTTTGCTAGCTGCGTCCCTTCCTACAGAGAGTGCTCTAGAAGAATGTGTTGGACACCGTGAAAAGGAAGAAATGTCTTGGAAACAATTGGCACGACGGAAGGTATGCTGCAGCTATCGGAGAATGATAGCAGAGATCTATATTTCAATTAGAATTGGGATTCTGAGAAATACTCTGAGGCTTACTGCTTAGTACATGTGAAGTTGTACTAAACAGCCAGAGTTCGAGACTCACCACCTCCTATATCAAATACAATAGTGGTTCCTACTACTGTTGGTTTCATCTTTTTTAAATTGCGATTCTAGTACCCATATGCCCCCGTTAGCATAGTTCACTAGCGAGATTCTCTTGGCTTCTGGTCAAGATAATTGCAGTAATTAGGAAATAAGTTAAGTTATCAATGACATAACTATTTGAAAGAGCTGGCCAGTTTACCCAGGTTATTATTTTTTCGATAAAGGGAATATATTAATATCAAAAGATATCAATTACACTCAGTCTCTGCAACAACATAACACCCTAATAGAAGTACGGATGCACACAGCCAAAAAAAGAAAAGAAAACTAAGAAACAATAGTCCCACAATAGCATCTTATGCTTAGCAACACCAATACAACCACCACCGTGACACCAGCTGAAATATATAATATCCAAAAATGACGCCTCCAAGAAGGAAACGGTGCACCAGCGTCGTCGTCGCCCGACCAAAGATCTTAGGTTTTCACCTTGAAGATAGTCTCCGCTCTCAAAATAATGCCTCCAACAAGATCATCGCCAGACACAACCAGTAAAGGCTAGACTTTGGGTTTTCACCCTAAAAAGTACGACTCTAAACTTCACATGTGCTGCCGCCCCCACTTCCATACCACTGCAGCGGATCCCGGGACACCAAGCAAGTCTCTCAACAACGCGGAGACTTGAACCTCCCTTAGCTAGTTGATGTCTACTCACGCTTCTTTTCCTGTAGACAGTGTTGGGCCTCCAAGAGCAGAGGTTTGTAGAACAGCAACAAGTTTTCCCTTAAGTGGATCACCCAAGGTTTATCGAACTCAGGGAGGAAGAGGTCAAAGATATCCCTCTCAAGCAACCCTGCAATCACGATACAAGAAGTCTCTTGTGTTCCCAACACACCTAATACACTTGTCAGATGTATAGGTGCACTAGTTCAGCGAAGAGATAGTGAAATACAAGTAGTATGGATGTATATGAGTGGTAATAGCAATCTGATAAAATATGGCAGCGAGTAAACATGCAACGAAACAGTAAGTAAGCGGTGATTGGTATTGGAAACAAGGCCTAGGGATCATACTTTCACTAGTGGACACTCTCATTGATCGCATAATAAATAACTCTTTCTCATATGTGCTACATACACTCTTTTGTTGGATATTTGTCAACACCCGGGTTTTTAAGTCCAGATGCCTATTATACATCGCAATCCCAGGAAGATTGTTTTTGCGAGACATAATAGTAAGTCGTTCAAAGTCATCATTTATTACAACACATAAGGTCTTACATCAAGGGATCACATGATCCAATGTTACACAAATAGATTGTTCAACATCACACATAAGTAGCGGAAGCGTAGTAGTAGTGGACTCTATATTCCACAAGCAACGCTTGACGTTAGAAGCGATCCTAGTTATCGTAGACGTCCTGCTGTCCCTCATCCTGATATTGTTGTTCCTCTTCATAGTCGGCATTTGAATAGCGAGGGCAAAGCCATAATTACTTTTAAGTACTCATGAAACTAATACTATGGTAAAGCATATTAAGTATAGAAAAAGGGGTACTAAGCTCTAAGTTTATTTGCATAAAGCCAAGTTTTCTTTTGATAAACACTTAATAAAATCCTCATTGTTTGATAGACTAACTCAAGTGGGAACATTAGTGTCATTCCCACACTTCATTTGGGATCCAAATCAATTCCCAATCACCATCATTATTTCAACATAAATTCTGATAAAGGAAGTAGTATGGCCTTTCCAACCGTCCGTAACCCGGACACGGCTATTCGAATAGGTTTAACACTCTGCAGAGGTTGTACTCTTGTGCCACAACTATTGATTTCATCCGTCGAGGATAACCCGAATCATCGTAACTCATTACGCGGATCATCAATCATAACCTTTCACTTATATGTCCTAGTATAGGCACCTCTCCCCATGAGCTTGGCCTCCAGGTGAGAACCAACTGTTAACCGGGAACTGCAGGGCTTAGGTCGTACATATTCCCATCATTCTCACATACGGAGGCAGCCTCGGCGTAACCCCTATGATGCTTGTTTAGAGGGAACCCATACTAAAATACACAAGTTTCTAGTTAAGCCCTACCCATAATCAGGTATTGTGGGGGTACTTGTATAATTGGAAAGGTATCGCATTCAAAACCATATCAGGTTTATATCAAAAATCACTATCTTCTCTTGGTCAAATATCACCTTAAAGTCATTTCATGGAATGAACCATCATTCCAAGGTTTCAATTTCATACCAACATCACTTGTTCCCATCTAGAGTAGTCAATTTTTAATAGTTTAGCAATAGCAACTATATGAGGGGTGCTATCTAGCTTGAGTGGTGTTCATCTAAACCAAGTATTGTTCTATTCTATACATAGTGAATCGTAAATCAAAAGTACTTTGAAAATAAATAAGCCAAAGTAAAATTAAGTAAAAACATGGGATAGGTAATACATAAAAGTAAAGTGTGATGATGCCTTTGCTCTTGTAGAGCTAAGCATTTGTATTTAGCAAGGGTTAGCTTGCCTTGAGCTGAGTAGTGATCAAAGTTCTCTTCCTCTTCTTGGGAATAGGCCTCCTCCTCTTGATAATCCTCGTTACTAGTGTCTATATACGAATACGAGGTATAAATACTAAACCAAACTCACATGCTAAACTAGAAACACTCAAGAGTTCACACTCTAGTCCTATTATCAATCAAACATGGCATGGTGAGTTATTTGAGGAATTCTTATTTAGGAGAAAATAATTTCCTCTCATTATTCCTATTTCTTAAATTTGGATATGTAGATCCTTAGAGAAATTCATTTCTTCTCTTTACTTCATATTAAGATTTAATCTCTTCATATAATAATCAGGTATGAAATATAGGTTGACCCAAGTCAACATTTCATATCTATTATATGTGAGTATAATTTAATTAAGTGCTACACTACACATATTATCATACTACTATTTTAAATGCATTAAAATCTCTAAGTAATAATTATCAGGGGTTCATTAGCCTAGGTCATTCCCCCTGGTTATATTACTTAGGATCAAAATTTAAATGAGAGAGTAGCTCTCATACTATTTATTAAATTTGAATTCCAAGTTGAATTGTTCTAGAATTGACTACAAAGCTATCTTATTTAATCTAGTCCATGATCATACAAATAACATGTCTATATTATTTCATAATCAATTAGAGGACATCATTTGTGATTTATTAGAATTGGAATCAACTTAAAATCATTTATAGATTATTTTTAATGATTATTTAAAGTTAGAAAAGGCTCTGCCTTGTTATTTTTTTCATTTAAAATTTAATACGAATTTCGATATGAGGCCAGTGGCATTAGTTAGATAATTTCATGGGCTTTCCAATGATATAAAGTTTGCTAGATTTGGTTTGGCAGATTTCAAACTATTTAATTTTTACTAAACCATCTGCAGCACAATTCAAATTAAGTTTAAACATTTATTTGAATCTTGGGCTTGGGCGGGAAACGCTACTGGGCCGAAACTAAAATTTAAAACACTGCGCAGCCCAGCAAGCCGCGGGTGCGAGTGGGCTGCCTGACGAGGTGGGGGCCACCTGTCGGTGACTTAACACGCGAAACGGTATGTTTAAATCTGGCCGTAGGATCTGGGGGTGATCGACGGCTGGTGAGTGTCGTCGTCCCCGGCGGGTTCCGCGACTCACGGCGCCATTAGGGGGTCGGAGGGCATACCAGGCCGGTGCGGGACTCAGCGGGTGCTCGGAGAAGCGGTCGTCGACGAGGAACGCTGGTGCGGTGGCGGCGCTCGGGAGGCTCCAATCGAAGCGAGCTTCCGCGAGGCTCCGGCGGACTCGAGCTCGCAATTCGAGCGTCTCCGGCGACGATGGGTGAAATTGGTTGAGGAGTAGTGCTCAGTGAGGAGAGGGGAGTAAGTTGTGTGAGGAAAGGAGGAGCCGATCGTCGCATTTATAGCGGCCGATGGTGGCCGTGAGGTCTGTGGAGGAGCGGCCATGGCGCGGCGCTTCTGCTCAAGGGGCAAGTGAAGGACGGCTAGGGATAGGCGGTGTCCTGGCGATGCTCAACTTGCATTGGCGCGAGAGAAAAGGGCGAGAGGATGGCTCGGGCGCGTGTGATGAGTGCCGCAGTACCCGCGGTACTTCGCCGGCGAGGACGACGGTGACAAGGCCCTGGGCGGTGCTTGAGCATGTCTAGCGCGTAGGGTGCTTGGAGTAGATGCTCGACGCCGGGGTAGGGATGCAGGGCGAGGACGATCACGCTCGAGTGCTTGGCGTCCTGGCGCACTCCAGAGCGCGGTGACCACGGCATGGGCGCGTGCTGGCATGGTTCTGGACACGGCTTGTCTGGCCAATGCCAAGCCTTGGCGTTGCTTGGGCGGGTACCGTTCGTGTCCTTATGCTGTGTAGATGCTCCAGGACAAGGGCACGGGTTAAAACGAGGGCTGGAGGTGGAGATGCCAAAGGTGGCCGGCTTGGTATAGTTTTGCATTTTTTAGGGTTTCTCCTCGACTTTAATCAACCATGCAGGTACTGGGCTAGAGGCAGGGGGTGTAGAACTAGCTAATGATCACCAATCTAAAGTGGTTTAGGGAAGAAACCAGTGGACAAAGGTGTGTAACACAATTCTGATTTTATGACTGCCAAGTGTTCGACACAATGCCCGCAAGAGAAAAATATTTAAATTTCGAAATTCTTTTTGGTGAATCTCAAAGATATAATTAATGTGAGGTATTGGTGGTGGTGGCACTCAATTTGGAAAAGATTTGCAACTTTTCAAATTTGAGATGATCTTGTTTTTATTCTCAGATCCCATTTTGGCCATTTAATTCTGGTCAACCTAGTCAACTCTGGCCATGGTGGTCAACATGAAAAGTACTCACCTTGACATGGTCTTGGATGACCTGGCTTTGGTTGACAAAGTTTAGTTTAGGTTTTAAGAAATACAGGGGTGCAAAGTGGTGAAGAAAATATTTTTAGCCCAAGTGACCATTATCACATGTATGAAGAATTCTTGATTTCTCTTGATTTGATTCATGATCCAATGATGCAATTATGTTAGTTTATCATATTAAAGCATTTTAGAAGCAAGGGAGCAAGCAATTATGGCCTTGGTGAAGGATTTGCATTTTGGCATATGGTGTATGTGAGTGAATATGGGTTTTTCCCATTTTCTTTATTTCTCCTTATTTTAGGGTTTTGTGATCTTGATTAGGGTTCACATATCATTAGATCAACATGCTAACACTCATCATGGCAATTGCACAAATAAATATTACTTACATGCATGAATCTATAGGTGGCACTATATGCATAGAAAAGTTTTTGTTTGTTGTAAATTTTGAGTAATTGAAACTCTCACTTGCTTTATTATTGTTGAAAACTTGGGATGTTACAAACCCTTCCCCCTTACAAAAGATCTCGTCCCGAGATCTTAAAGAAAACTAGGTACTAAAGAGATTGGGGTACTCGGTCTTCATAAAGTCTTCTCTTTCCCAAGTGGCCTCTTCTTCGGTGTGTGTTACTCCATTGGATCTTGAGAAACTTGATACTCCTGGTACGAGTGGTTAATGCTTCCTCCAGAATGCGAATAGGTACTTCGGCGGTATGTCAGATCTGAGTTGATATCCACAGTACGATGGTCGATGTTCTTGAACACCTCGGTCTTCTCAGGTACCTCTAAGCACTTCCGGAGTAACGAGATGTGAAACACATTGTGCACCGTTGACATTTCTTCTGGTAACTCCAGCTGATAGGACACTTCCCCTCGGCGACTCAGGACTTTGAAAGGTCCGACATAACGGGGTGCCAGCTTTCCTTTAAGCTGGAATCTCTGCATTCCTTTAAGGGGGGACACTTTGAGATACACGAAATCTCCGATCTCGAAGGTCATCTCTCGCGTCTCTTGTCGGCGTAGCTCTTCTGTCTTGATTGAGCGGTCTTGAGGTACTCACGGATCTTGTGAACCTTCTCTTCAGCTTCTCGGAGAATATCTGGTCCAAATACTTGACTCTCTCCGACTTCTGACCAATTTAGAGGGGTACGGCACTTCCTTCCATACAGGGCTTCAAAGGGGGCCATCTGCAAGCTGGCTTGATAGCTGTTGTTGTACGAGAATTCTGCGTACGGTAGCAGTCTTCCCACTTGGATCCATATTCTAGCACACATGCTCTCAGCATATCCTCCAGTATCTGGTTGACTCATTCAGTCTGTCCATCTGTCTGCGGGTGATAGGCTGTGCTGAAGTTCAGCCTAGTTCCAAGTCCTTCATGTACCTTCTGCCAAAATCTGGAGGTAAATTGGGATCCTCTATCAGATACAATTGACTTTGGGGTTCCGTGCAGGCTGACTATTCGTGAGATATACAACTCTGCAAGTCTTGGTCCCTGGTAGGTGGTCTTGACGGGGATGAAATGGGCGACTTTGGTCAATCTGTCGACCACTACCCAGATGGAATCATTTCCCTTACTTGATTTGGGCAATCCGGTGATGAAGTCCATTCCTACCGAATCCCACTTCCATTCGGGAATCTGCAGGGGCTGTAGCAGTCCTGCGGGTCGTTGATGTTCTGCCTTGACTCTCGACAGATGTCACACTTGGCGATGTAACTCCCGATTTCGCTTCATCCCATGCCACGGTTGTTCCTTCAAGTCCTGGTACATCTTGGTACCAGATGTCTGGTGCTTCTATTCTTGTAGACAGTGTTGGGCCTCCAAGTGCAGAGGTTTGTAGAACAGCCAAGTTTCCCTTAAGTGGATTACCCAAGGTTTATCGAACTCGGGAGGAAGAGGTCAAAGATATCCCTCTCAAGCAACCCTAATCACAAAGCAAGAAGTCTCTTGTGTCCCCAACACACCAAATACACTTGTCAGTGTATAGGTGCACTAGTTCGGCGAAGAGATAGTGAAATACAAGTAATATGGATGTATATGAGTGGTAATAGCAATCTGAATAAAATATGGCAGCGAGTAAACATGCAACAGAACAGTAAGTAAACGGTGTTTTCAGTATTGGAAACAAGGCCTAGGGATCATACTTTCACTAGTGGACACTCTCAACATTGATCGCATAATAAATACTTCTTCTCAAATGTGCTACATACACTCTTGTTTGATAATGAACATCATTGCGTAGGATTACACGAACCCTCAATGCCGGAGTTAACAAGCTCCACAATTCCATGTTCATATTTAAGTAACCTTAGAGCATAATAGATCATTGCAAAATAAACCAAGAACTAACATAGTGCACACTATGAAGGAGGAATAGATCACATCAATACTATCATAATGATAATTAACTCCACAATCTACAAGAGATCGTGATCATAGCCTACGACAAGAACCACAGGGTGCACACACTAATCACCTTTACACCAAGTAGGAGGAATAGAACTACTTTAATAACATCACATGAGTAGCACACAACTAGTAGCGATACAAAGCTCATCATATGGATCTCAATCATGTAAGGCAGCTCATGAGATCATTGTATTAGAAGAGAGAGATTAACCACATAGCTACGGTAGAGCCCTCAGCCAGGGGGAGAACTACTCCTCCTCATCGAACAACGATGGCGGTGAAGATGGCGGTGGAGACGGCTTCCGGGGGCAATTCCCCGTCCGGCGCCGGAACAGAGACTTCTGTCCCCGAATCTTGATTTCGCGATGGCGGCGGCTCGGAAGGTTTTCTCCGTATCGTGGGTCTCCGTCTCGCGTTTTAGGTCGGGGACCTTTAAATAGGCGAAGAGGCGGAGTCGGAGGGCGAAGGGCGACGACACCATAGGGTGGGCGGCCCGGCCCGGCCGCGCCACCCTATCATCGGGACAGGGCCCTCCGGCTCTCGGGTGTTCGGATGCTTAGGGCAAAATAGGAACCCGGGCGTTGATTTCGTCCAATTCCGAGAATATTTCGTTACTAGGATTTCTGAAACCAAAAACAGCAGAAAACAGGAACTGGCACTTCTGCATCTTGTTAATAGGTTAGTTCCGGAAAACGCATAAATATGACATATAATGTGTATAAAACATGTAGGTATCATCAATAAAGTAGCATGGAACATAAGAAATTATAGATACGTTTGGACGTATCAAGCATCCCCAAGCTTAGTTCTGCTCGTCCCGAGCAGGTAAAGCGATAACAATGATAATTTCTTAAGTGACATGCCATCATAACCTTGATCATACTATTGTAAAGCACATGAGATGAATGCAGAGATTTGAAGCAATGATGAAGATAATGAGTAAACAAATGAATCATATAACAAAGACTTTTCATAAATAATACTTTCAAGACAAGCATCAATGAGTCTTGCATAAGAGTTAACTCATAAGCAATAAGTTCTTAGTAGAAAGCTTTGAAACAACACAAAGGAAGATATAAGTTTCAGCGGTTGCTTTCAACTTTAACATGTATATCTCATGGATAATTGTCAACACAAAGTAATATAACAAGTGCAATAGGTAAACATGTAAGAATCAATGCACACAGTTCACACAAGTGTTTGCTTCTAAGATAGAAAGAATTGGTAAACTGACTCAACAATAAAGTAAAAGAATGGTCCTTCAAAGAGGAAAGCATCGATTGCTATATTTGTGCTAGAGCTTTGATTTTGAAAACATATAGAGAGCATAAAAGTAAAGTTTTGAGAGGTGTTTGTTGTTGTCAACGAATGGTAGCGGGTACTCTAACCCCCTTGCCAAACAAACCTTCAAAGAGCGGCTCCCATTTTATTTTGTTTTTGGGTGGCACTCCTTCCAACCTTTTCTTTCACAAACCATGGCTAACCGAATCCTCGGGTGCCTGCCAACAATCTCATACCATGAAGGAGTGCCTTTTTATTTTAGTTTTATTATGATGACACTCCTCCCCACCTTTGCTTTCTCAAGCCATGGCTAACCGAATCCTTCGGGTGCCGTCCAACAATCACATACCATGGAGGAGTGTCTATTTTTGTTAATTAATTTGGGACTGGGAATCCCATTGCCAGCTCTTTTTGCAAAATTATTGGATAAGCGGATGAAGCCACTAGTCAATTGGTGAAAGTTGCCCAACAAGATTTAAAGATAAACACCACATACTTCCTCATGAGCTATAAAACATTGACACAAATCAGAGGTGATAAATTTTGAATGGTTTAAAGGTAGCACTCAAGCAATTTACTTTGGAATGGCGGAGAAATACCATGTAGTAGGTAGGTATGGTGGACACAAATGGCATGAATATTGGCTCAAGTATTTGGATGCATGAGAAGTATTCCCTCTCGATACAAGGTTTAGGCTAGCAAGGTTATTTGAAGCAAACTCAAGTATGAAATGGTGCAGCAAGACTCACATATAAACATATTGTAAGCATTATAAGACTTTACATCGTCTCCTTGTTGTTCAAACACCTCAACCAGAAAATATCTAGACTTAGAGAGACCAATCATGCAAACCAAATTTTAACAAGCTCTATGTAATTATTCATTAATGGGTACAAGGTACATGATGCAAGAGCTTAAACAAGATCTATATGAGCACAACAATTGCCAAGTTTCACATTATTCAAGACATTATACCAATTACTACATGTATCATTTCCCGTTTCCAACCATATAACAATTAACGAAGCAGTTTCAACCTTCGCCATGAAAATTAAAAGCTAAGAACACATGTGTTCATACGAACCAGCGGAGCGTGTCTCTCTCCCAAACAATCATTTATTCAAACAAAAACAAAAACAAAAGCATACAGACGCTCCAAGTAAAGCACATAAGATGTGACCGAATAAAAATATAGTTTCATAGAAGACCTGATAAGTTGTCGATGAAGAAGGGGATGCCTTGGGCATCCCCAAGCTTAGATGCTTGAGTCTTCTTAAAATATGCAGGGATGAACCACCGGGGCATCCCCAAGCTTAGACCTTTCACTCTTCTCGATCACATTATATCACCCTCTTCTATTGACCCTTGAAAACTTCCTTCACACCAAACTTCAAGCAAACTCATTAGAGGGTTAGTGCATAATCAAAAATTCACATGTTCAGAGGTGACACAAACATTCTTTTCACTTCTGGACATTGCATAATGCTACTGGACATTAATGGATCAAAGAAATAAATCCAACATAGCAAAAGAGGCAATGCGAAATAAAAGGCAGAATCTGTCAAAAAGAACAGTCCGTAAAGACAAATTTAAAGCTGGCACCAGACTTGCTCAAATGGAAAAACTCAAAACTAATGAAAGTTGCGTACATATCGAGGATCACGCTCGTAAATTGGCAGATTTTTCGAATTTTCTACAGAGAACTGTGCCCAGATTCGTGACAGACAGCAATGCTGTTTCTGCGCAGCGATCCCAAATATAACATCAACTTTGACATAGAAACTTTACTTGGCACAAAAACATGATAAGGAGAGGTTGCTACAGTAGTAAACAACTTCCAAGACACAAATATAAAACAAAGTACTGTAGCAAAATAACACATGGGTTATCTCCCAAGAAGTTCTTTCTTTATAGCCATTAAGATGGGCTCAGCAATTTTGGTGATGCACCCGCAAGAAATAGTATTTGAAGCAAAAGAGAGCTTCAAGAGGCAATTCAAAACACATTTGAGCCTAACATGCTTCCTATGCAAAAGAATCTTATACACAAATGAATTCATGAAGAGCAAAGTGGCAAGCATAAGAGGATAAAACACGAGTAACTTAAAGATTCTCAACATAAAGAGGGGAAACTTAATATTATTAAGATGCATATAACCATATTTCCCTCTCTCATAATAACTTTCAGTAGCATCATTGATGAAATCCACAATATACCCGTCACTTAAAACATTCTTATCATGGTTCATATGCATAGAAGTATCATTAATTTTGGCATAAGAAGAGTTATTCTCATTAATAGTAATTGGAGCAAGATTATTATCAAGAATTTGAACATGGTAAACAAGTTGCATATTAAAAGAATTGTTTTTGGCAAGCCCATCATAACTATGACAAGTTTCATAAGGATAATTGTAACATGTGTCATATACATCTCTATAGCAATTATCTAAACCTGAATATGTAATATCATCATTTTCACTAAAAGTAGATGTCTCAAATACAGGATCTTCAAGCACAACATCCCCAAGCTTAGAGCTTTCAATATCATCGTTTAAGGGGACATGAATAATGCTATCATCATTAATTTCATAATCAGTACCAAAGAGATTTTCAATATCAAAGGCAGCATGCTCATCCAAATCATGATCACTAATATGGGTAAAGGGTATAGGAAGATCATCGTACTCAGATTCATTATCATAATAATCATTAGGAGCAACATACTTACGGTTACCTAGCGTTATCTCATTCACGCGGGGATACGCCGTTACCTCTTTCTTTTTATTCTCCTTCTTCTTCTTCTTCGTTCCTTCTTCTTCTTCTTCTTCTTCTCCTTCTCCTCGTTCCCTTCTTTAGGAGGAAGAGGCTTGAATGGTGGCTTGTCCGCATAACCTGATTTTCTTTTAGAAACAATAGAAGAAACTTGGGAGGATCCCTCCTTTTCATTAATTAATTGAAAACACACAGCGGTCCTATCATATTTTGGCAAGGTGTCATCTTCTAAAATATTCTGTATGTAAGTATTTGTATGGCTATTATCAATGCAATAAGAAAGACAACCATGCAGGACATCATCAATATCAAGATCGTTAATATTTAACAAAGAAATTTTTCTTGACAACTCTTCACACTTCAAAAATAAGGTAAGTTCATCATGCTTATTAGGAGTAATTTCATCATCACAATACAAATTTGCAGCACTCATGGGGTTTGAATTATCATTGGAGGAACATTGAAAATTAAAATGACCAACTCTATGGCAAAGTTCACAAATAAAAGGATAGAGGGCACACACTTTTTCTCCAAGATCATCTAGAGCTCTAGACCATTTTCTAGTTTTTTCATTTCTGTGATGGATACAATATTCATCTTCTATTTGATTAATTCCACAAGGTCTATGTATTCCACAAAAATTAACATGCTTATAGGAAATAGCATTCTTAGGAGTTTGAGCATGCTTATTGCAATCATTAACAACAATGTCATTCTTCATGCAAGCCTCTTTAAAAGGTTCATGATACTTATCAAAATTCTTTTTAGGCAATTCTAAATGAGAAGCAAAGGCTTTATAAAGATTTGCAGCAACTTGAGAGTCAAGACCATAAGTAGCACTCATATTTCGAAATTTACCACTATCCATGAAAGTTTCAATGCATTCATAATCATAATTTATACCTGACTCTTTACCTTTGTCGTTCTCCCAATCTTCAGCGTTCTCCTTAATCCGATCGAGAAGGTCCCTTTTAAACTCTTCTTTATTGCTCGTGAATGATCCAGAACAAGTAGTATCCAGCAAGGTCTTATCTTGAAAAGAAAGTCTTGCATAGAAATTATCAATGATGATATTACCTGGAAGCTCATGATTGGGGCATTTGAGCATTAAAGTCTTCAATCTCTCCCATGCTTGGGCAATACTCTCTCCATCATGAGGCCAAAAATTATATATATGGTTTCGATCTTTGTGAATTTCACTTGGAGGATAGAACTTGGAATAAAATAGAGGCACAATATCCTTCCAATCAAGAGAGTGCCCGTCCTTCAATAGTTTATACCAATGCGCCGCTTCACCAGATAGCGATATAGAGAATAGTTTCTTCTTCACTTCATCCATAGAGATACCTGCACACTTGAATAACCCGCATAATTCATGCAAAAACATTAAATGATCTCCAGGATGGACAGTTCCATCCCCTTCATAGCGGTTATCCATAACACGTTCAATAATTTTCATAGGTATTTTGTACGGAATACTTTCAGCAGGTGGATTTAAAATATCAGAAGCATCATTAAAGTTATCGCATATGGGAGATAAAGCATTATCAGAACAAAATATTTCTTCCAAAGCGGAGGAGCTGAAAAGATTATTTTTATGTAAACCAGCTTCCCCAAGCTTAGACTTCTTCATAGCATTAGTAGTAATTGCATTCATACTAATAACATTGCTACTATCATGTAAATAAGGTTCCATAGGTTTTTTAATTTTCGCATCAAACCATCCATGTCTTAAATCAGGAAATAGAATAAGAAGCTCACTAATTTTTTTGTTTTTCATTATGCCTATCTAGTGAAAAATAAAAACAAGAAACAAAAAGCAATTGCGAGTCTAAAGGAAATAGCTTCGAGCACACACACAATGGCGCAGAAAATACTGTTGGAACCGAAGTATGAGTGCCTTTTACCTTTCCTCCCCGCAACGGCAGAAAAGTGCTTGATGTCTACGGGTGCTTCTATTCTTGTAGACAGTGTTGGGCCTCCAAGTGCGGAGGTTTGTAGAACAGCGACAAGTTTCCCTTAAGTGGATTACCCAAGGTTTATCGAACTCGGGGAGGAAGAGGTCAAAGATATCCCTCTCAAGCAACCCAAAAATCACAAAGCAAGAAGTCTCTTGTGTCCCCAACACAAATACACTTGTCAGGTGTATAGGTGCACTAGTTCGCGAAGAGATAGTGAAATACAAGTAATATGGATGTATATGAGTGGTAATAGCAATCTGAATAAAATATGGCAGCGAGTAAACATGCAACGGTAAGTAAACGGTGTTTCAGTATTGGAAACAAGGCCTAGGGATCATACTTTCACTAGTGGACACTCTCAACATTGATCGCATAATAAATACTTCTTCTCAAATGTGCTACATACACTCTTGTTTGATAATGAACATCATTGCGTAGGATTACACGAACCCTCAATGCCGGAGTTAACAAGCTCCACAATTCCATGTTCATATTTAAGTAACCTTAGAGCATAATAGATCATTGCAAAATAAACCAAGAACTAACATAGTGCACACTATGAAGGAGGAATAGATCACATCAATACTATCATAATGATAATTAACTCCACAATCTACAAGAGATCGTGATCATAGCCTACGACAAGAACCACAGGGTGCACACACTAATCACCTTTACACCAAGTAGGAGGAATAGAACTACTTTAATAACATCACATGAGTAGCACACAACTAGTAGCGATACAAAGCTCATCATATGGATCTCAATCATGTAAGGCAGCTCATGAGATCATTGTATTGGAGTACAGAGAGAGAGATTAACCACATAGCTACGGTAGAGCCCTCAGGGGGGAGAACTACTCCCTCCTCATCATGGGAACAGCGATGGCGGTGAAGATGGCGGTGGAGACGGCTTCCGGGGGCAATTCCCCGTCCGGCGTGCGAACAGAGACCGTCCCAGAATCTTGATTTCGCGATGGCGGCGGCGGAAGGTTTTCTCCGTATCGTGGGTCTCCGTCTCGCGTTTAGGGGGACTTTAATAGGCGAGAGGCGGAGTCGGGGGCGAAGGGGACGACTAGGGTAGCGTGGCCGGGCCCAGCCGCGCCACTACTCATCGGGGCCCATAGGGCCCCCCTCTGGCTCTCGGGTGTTCGGATGCTTCCGGGCAAAATAGGAACTGGGCGTTGATTTCGTCCAATTGAGAATATTTCGTTACTAGGATTTCTGAAACCAAAAAAACAGAAAACCGCACTTCGGCATCTTGTTAATAGGTTAGTTCCAGAAAACGCATAAATATGACATATAATGTGTATAAAACATGTAGGTATCATCAATAAAGTAGCATGGAACATAAGAAATTATAGATACGTTTGAGACGTATCAGTACCTCCGGGATGAATAGAATACAAGGTGTCATGGGCTTCCTTTAGAATCACTTGTTTCAACTCTGAATCTGACGGCACGCACAAGCGTCCGTTGTACCAAAGTACTCCTTCTTCATCAACAGTGAATCCCGGTGCTTTTCCTGCTGCTAGCTGGCTCTTAATCCCGTCAATGCTTGCATTGCTCTTCTGGGCTTCCTTGATTTGACTAATCAGGGTGGGTTGAAGTTCAATGCTGGCGAGAAATCCTTCACTTACTAGCTCCATTCTAAACTGTTCAAACTCTTGGTGAAGGCTAGGTTGCTCTTCGGCAATCATGGAGTTCAACTGACACGGCAGTCTACTCAAAGCATCTGCTACTACATTGGCCTTGCCTGGGTGATAGTGGATATCCATATCATAATCCTTGATTAACTCTAACCATCTCCTTTGTCTCATGTTCAGTTCCTTCTGGGTGAAGATATACTTCAAACTCTTGTGATCCGAATAGATCTCGCATCGATTACCCATGAGGTAATGACGCCATACTTTCAAGGCTAACACTACTGGCTGCTAGCTCTAAGTCATGGGTCGGATAATTCTGTTCATGCTGCTTCAGTTGCCTTGACAGGTACGAGATCACTTTGCCCTCTTGCATCAACACACATCCAAGACCAATCTTGGAGGCATCACAATACACATCAAATGGTTTGGTGATGTCCGGCATGATCAGTATTGGGGCTGAAGTCAGTCTGCTCTTGAGCTGTTGGAAGCTCTCTTCACACTTGTTCGTCCATTCGAACTTCTTGTCCTTTTTCAACAATTGGGTCATTGGTCTGGCTATGCTTGAGAATCCTTCAACGAATCGGCGGTAATATCCCGCCAATCCGAGAAATGCACGGACCTCGATCTGGTGGTTGGGGCTTTCCATTCTGCAACGGTATTTATCTTTGAGGGGTCAACGGCAATTCCTCCTGCGGACAAGATGTGTCCCAGGAATCCTACTTCCTTCAACCAAAACTCACACATGCTAAACTTGGCATACAGCTGGTGTTCCTGAAGAGTATCTAAGACCATTTCCAAGTGTTGCTCATGTTCTTCTTCGGTTTTGGAGTAGATAAGGATGTCGTCGATGAAGACAACGACGAACTTATCCAGGAAGTTCATGAAGATCTTATTCATGAGATTCATGAAGTAAGCGGGGGCGTTGGTCAATCCAAATGACATGACATTGTACTCATACAATCCATATCTGGTGGTGAAGGCAGTTTTGGGAATGTCCGATGCACGGATCTTCAGCTGATGGTACCCTGTCCTAAGATCAATCTTAGAGAACACGGTGGCACCGGTCAACTGGTCAAACAGGTCTTCTATTTTGGGCAAGGGATACTTGTTCTTGATGGTGACATCATTGAGCTTGCGGTAATCCGTACATAAACGGATAGCACCATCCTTCTTGTCCACAAACAAAACTGGTGATCTCCAGGGTGATGCACTTGGTCTAATCAAACCTTTGGCTAACATATCATCCAGTTGTTTCTTTAGTTCCACTAATTCTGCCGGGTTCATGCTGTAAGCTCTTTGGGCTATAGGTCCTGTTCCAGGGATTAACTCGATGATAAACTCGATATCCCGATCCGGGGGCATACCGGGTAGGTCATCCGGAAACACATCAGAGTATCTACAGACGACTCTGATTTGATCCAGGGTGGGTTTGGTTAAACTCTGGTTGCAGGTAAATTTTCTGGGCAGCTTTTCTGAGATGTGCTCAACTAACACTCCGGTGCTACTAGTCATGGTGATGGCCTTCTTGGCACAATCAATCAATCCATGATGTTTGGACATCCAGTCCATACCCAGCACTACTTCCAAACCTTTTGTTCCCAAAACAATCAGATTGGCATAAAAGTCTATTTCATGAATTCTGATAGGAACATCTTTGCAAATTTTTCTAGCTTTAGTGGTTGATCCAGGTATTTGCACTACCATGACATGCTTCAAACTGATGGGTTGAATCTTACTAGTGCATGCAAATTCTTCCGTAACAAATGAATGCGATGCTCCAGAATCAAACAGCACTCTTGCGGGTATTGAGTTAACAGAGAACATACCCAGCACGACATCTGGGGCTTCCTGAGCTTCTTCCACACTCATGTGAAAGAGGCGGCCGCTGCGGTTGTTCGGGTTGTTGGGGGCGAACTTCTTGTTGTTGGCGACACGGCGTTGCTGCTGAGCGGGGCCAGTGGTGTTGGCGGCCATCTTGGCGAGTCTCTGGGACACTCTTTGGAGTGTGCCCCACCACACCGCACTCATAGCAGTTGATGGTGGACTTGTCCTTGGGGGCGACGAGGATAGCATTGCTCCCGTCCCGGGGCCGGTGTTGGTGTTGGGGTTGGCAGGGGCTCTTGTGAAGCACGGTTGAAGTTGTTGTTATGGTGGACGAAGTTGTTGCTGTTGTGGTGGTGTCCTCTGTCCTAGGGTTCCCTCGCTCCGGTTCGATAAGGGCGCGACATGTCTGTGCCGTGGCTGTTGTTTACGGGGTGAATCCTCCGCTGAGCCGGGGCGAAACTTGGAGTTGTTCTGGGCCCACTCTGGTGCATCATGCGGCGTTTGCGGTTTTCATTGGCTTGGTTCAGCTTGCCATCTGGATGGCGGAGTCAACAAGGGCTTCTAGGTCGCAAAGGGATGTTGACCAACACGGTGCATCTCATCGTGCGATCCGTTCGGAACCTCTCCTTCCTCTTCTCGGTGGTGTCGGTCTCATCGGGGCGTACCTTGACAAGGTGAGGAACTTGTCGCGGTATTCTACCACGGTCAGACGGCCTTGCTTTAACTCGCGGAACTCATCCCGCATCTTCTTGATGAGACCCGGTGGCACATGGTACTTGCTAAACTTGAGCTTGAAATCTGCCCAAGTCATGAGTTGCCCTGCATTCAATGCGCGAGCACTCGTCCACCAGGCACGTGCAGGTCCTGCCAGATAGTGGGTGGCAAACAGCACCTTGTCATCATCTTCCACTCCGGCAACCTCAAGATTGTTCTCCATTGTTTGGAGCCAATCATCAGCATCAAGGGGTTCCTCCGTCTTGCTAAACACCGGTGGATTGGTGTTCTGAAAGTTCTTCACTTGGAGCCCGGGTGATCATGGTTCCCGTGGCCTTGGTTGTTCTGTGCTAACTGTTGAAGTACAGCTAGGTTAGCTTGCCTTTCAGTCCTATCAACTTCTCGATCAGCCAACATCTGTTGCAGTATCTGTGTCAGCGCATCCGGGTTGGCGTTGCGATTGGGAGGTGCCATCTGAACAGAGATATGGATCATAAGATGAGAGGGACAATTTCTATGGCTTAATTTTGGGGAGTAAACTCACATTATTTAAAACTTGATTCATAATATAAAAATATTACACACACGAACATAGTCATGAAGGTAGCAATTATTACAAGCTCACAATCCGGAGGGTTTGAAGAACCCTTTCAACAATCTACGATACAAGGGGCGAATACAAAGGACCGATACATCTCAGGCTACGCGGTGCTCAGGGAGGGATGGAAGCTATCCATCGATGCGGAGCGGGAAGGTGGTGTCCATCCCGGCAGGCAGGTCTGGTGGAAGTCGTCGTCTCCTTCTTCCTCCGGCTCGAAGTCGTTGTCGTTGCTGACGTAGGAGTAGCCATCCCCTTGGATGTCTTCCCTCGCCTTCTCCTTCCAGGATCTGGAGCTGCTCCACCTGAGTGGAGATGGTCTCCTTCAGGACGGCGATCTTGGTCTTGAGGCGGTGGATGGTGGCGTCCCTCTTCGCGACCAGCTGGCGCAGAGTCCTGCGCTCCTTCGCGATGACCGTGATGGTATCCGCGTACTGGTTCAGCTGCTGCTGAGTGTGGTTGGCGGCGGAGCGGGAGTTACTCAGCGCAGACCGAGTCTCGTACAGCATGTAGTCGAGGTGATCCACATGATGCCTCAGCACGGGGTGGGACGGCAGGCTGAGGGGCAGACCAACAGAGGAGTGCCTTGCGAAGTGCGCAAAGCGTTCCCTTCGATGGCCGCGAGTTTGCCCGCACAGACGAGCGAGAGACTCCTGCAGAGCATGGGCGAGTCCATCCACCCAAGTGTTCTCGCGGAGCGAGAACTGGATCTGGCGGAACATGGGTGACTCCGGCTTCCCGGGAAGGTTAGCCATGATGAGCCACTGGAGCTGGCCGTTGGCTTGGTCCGAGATCTAACCCCCGTAGAACACGGGAGGAGAGCGTCCAAGGAACTCGGTGAGAGCAAACAGATCCCGTTCAAAGATCAGATCCCCACCGTTCGCCAAGTCGTACACTTGGGTCTGGATGAAGGGTTCCGTCGGGATGATGGGCTCCATCTGTAGAGGGAATGACAAGTAAGTTAATAATTGTAAGTGTTCAAAATTTTAAGTAATAATCATGAAAGGGATTAGTTTTGAAAAAGATTTCCAAGGTAAGGGTATGAGTGTATTTTCATAACTATTTTATTATAAACTAGGTTTGTTGGACGTCCATTCTAACTAGGGTCTCCTAAGGTCAAACAATGGCTCTGATACCAACTTGTCAACACCCGGGTTTTAAGTCCGGATGCCCTATTATATCATACATCGCAATCCCAGGAAGATTGTTTTTGCGAGACATAATAGTAAGTCGTTCAGAGTCATCATTTATTACAACACATAAGGTCTTACATCAAGGATCACATGATCCAATGTTACACAAATAGATTGTTCAACATCACACATAAGTAGCGGAAGCGTAGTAGTAGTGGACTCTATATTCCACAGGCAACGCTTGACGTTAGAAGACGATCCTAGTTATCGTAGACGTCCTGCTGTCCGTCATCCTGATACTGTTGCTCCTCTTCATAGTCTGGCATTTGAATAGCCAGGGCAAAGCCATGAGTACTTTTAAAGTACTCGCAAACTAGTACTATGGTAAAGCATATTAAGTATAGTAAAAGGGGTACTAAGCTCTAAGTTTATTTGCATAAAGCCAAGTTTTCTTTTGATAAACATTTAATAAAATCCTCATTGTTTGATAGACTAACTCAAGTGGGAACATTAGTGTCATTCCCACACTTCATTTGGGATCCAAATCAATTCCCAATCACCATCATTATTTCAACATAAATTCTGATAAAGGAAGTAGTATGGCCTTTCCAACCGTCCGTAACCGCGGACACGGCTATTCGAATAGGTTTAACACTCTGCAGAGGTTGTACTCTTGTGCCACAACTATTGATTTCATCCGTCGAGGATAACCCCGAATCATCGTAACTCAGTACGCGGATCATCAATCATAACCTTTCACTTATATGTCCTAGTATAGGCACCTCTCCCCATGAGCTTGGCCTCCCGGTGAGAACCAACTGTTAACCCGGAACTGCACAGGGCTTGGGTCGTACATTCACCTCATATTCCCATCATTCTCACATACGGAGGCAGCCTCGGCGTAACCCCTATGATGCTTGTTTAGAGGGAACCCATACTAAAATACACAAGTTTCTAGTTAAGCCCTACCCATAATCGGGTATTGTGGGGGTACTTGTATAATTGGAAAGGTATCGCATTCAAAACCATATCAGGTTTATATCAAAAATCACTATCTTCTCTTGGTCAAATATCACCTTAAAGTCATTTCATGGAATGAACCATCATTCCAAGGTTTCAATTTCATACCAACATCACTTGTTCCCATCTAGAGTAGTCAATTTTTAATAATTTAGCAATAGCAACTATATGAGGGGTGCTATCTAGCTTGAGTGGTGTTCATCTAAACCAAGTATTGTTCTATTCTATACATAGTGAATCGTAAATCAAAAGTACTTTGAAAATAAATAAGCCAAAGTAAAATTAAGTAAAAACATGGGATAGGTAATACATAAAAGTAAAGTGTGATGATGCCTTTGCTCTTGTAGAGCTAAGCATTTGTATTTAGCAAGGGTTAGCTTGCCTTGAGCTGAGTAGTGATCAAAGTTCTCTTCCTCTTCTTGGGAATAGGCCTCCTCCTCTTGATAATCCTCGTTACTAGCGTCTATATACGAATACGAGGTATAAATACTAAACCAAACTCACATGCTAAACTAGGAACACTCAAAGAGTTCACACTCTAGTCCTATTATCAATCAAACATGGCAAGGTGAGTTATTTGAGGAATTCTTATTTTAGGAGAAAATAATTTCCTCTCATTATTCCTATTTCTTAAATTTGGATATGTAGATCCTTAGAGAAATTCATTTCTTCTCTTTACTTCATATTAAGATTTAATCTCTTCATATAATAAGCAGGTATGAAATATAGGTTGACCCAAGTCAACATTTCATATCTATTATATGTGAGTATAATTTAATTAAGGTGCTACACTACACATATTATCATACTACTATTTTAAATGCATTAAAATCTCTAAGTAATAATTATCAGGGGTTCATTAGCCTAGGTCATTCCCCCTGGTTATATTACTTAGGATCAAGATTTAAATGAGAGAGTAGCTCTCATACTATTTATTAAATTTGAATTCCAAGTTGAATTGTTCTAGAATTGACTACAAAGCTATCTTATTTGATCTAGTCCATGATCATACAAATAACATGTCTATATTATTTCATAATCAATTAGAGGACATCATTTGTGATTTATTAGAATTGGAATCAACTTAAAATCATTTATAGATTATTTTTAATGATTATTTAAAGTTAGAAAAGGCCCTGCCTTGCTATTTTTGTCATTTAAAATTTAATACGAATTTGGATATGAGGCCAGTGGCATTAGTTAGATAATTTCATGGGCTTTCCAATGATATAAAGTTTGCTAGATTTGGTTTGGCAGATTTCAAACTATTTAATTTTTACTAAACCATCTGCAGCACAATTCAAATTAAGTTTAAACATTTATTTGAATCTTGGGCTTGGGCGGGAAACGCTACTGGGCCGAAACTAAAATTTAAAACACTGCGCAGCCCAGCAAGCCGCGGGTGCGAGTGGGCTGCCTGACGAGGTGGGGGCCACCCGTCGTGACTTAATACACCGCGAAACGGTATGTTTAAATCTGGCCGTAGGATCTGGGGGGTGATCGACGGCTGGTGAGTGTCGTCGTCCCCGGCGGGATTCCGGCAAGCTCACAGCGCCAGTAGGGGGTCGGAGGGCATACCAGGCCGGTGCACTCTGGCAGGGTGCTCGGAGAAGCGGTCGTCGACGAGGAACAGCCTGGTGCAGTGGCGGCGCTCAGGCTCCAATCGAAGCAGAGCTTCCGCGGGCTCCGGCGGACTCGAGCTCGCAATTCGAGCGTCTCCGGCGACGATGGGTGAAATTGGTTGAGGAGTAGTGCTCAGTGAGGAGAGGGGAGTAAGTTGTGTGAGGAAAGGAGGAGCCGATCGTCGCTATTTATAGCGGCCGATGGTGGCCGTGAGGTGCTGTGGAGGAGCGGCCATGGCGCGGCGCTTCTGGCGCTCCAAGGGGCAAGTGAAGGACGGCTAGGGATAGGCGGTGTCCTGGCGATGCTCAACTTGCATTGGCGCAGAGAAAAGGGCGAGAGGATGGCTCGGGCGCGTGTGATGAGTGCCGCAGTACCCGCGGTACTTCGCCGGCGAGGACGACGGTGACAAGGCCCTGGGCGGTGCTTGAGCATGTCTAGCGCGTAGGGTGCTTGGAGTAGATGCTCGACGCCGGGGTAGGGATGCAGGGCGAGGACGATCACGCTCGAGTGCTTGGCGTCCTGGCGCACTCCAGAGCGCGGTGACCACGGCATGGGCGCGCGCTGGCATGGTTCTGGACACGGCTTGTCTGGCCAATGCCAAGCCTTGGCGTTGCTGGGGCGGGTACCGTTCGTGTCCTTATGCTGTGTAGATGCTCCAGGACAAGGGCACGGGTTAAAACGAGGGCTGGAGGTGGAGATGCCAAAGGTGGCCGGCTTGGTATAGTTTTGCATTTTTTAGGGTTTCTCCTCGACTTTAATCAACCATGCAGGTACTGGGCTAGAGGCAGGGGGTGTAGAACTAGCTAATGATCACCAATCTAAAGTGGTTTAGGGAAGAAACCAGTGGACAAAGGTGTGTAACACAATTCTGATTTTATGTCTGCCAAGTGTTCGACACAATGCCCGCAAGAGAAAAATATTTAAATTTCGAAATTCTTTTTGGTGAATCTCAAAGATATAATTAATGTGAGGTATTGGTGGTGGTGGCACTCAATTTGGAAAAGATTTGCAACTTTTCAAATTTGAGATGATCTTGTTTTTATTCTCAGATCCCATTTTGGCCATTTAATTCTGGTCAACCTAGTCAACTCTGGCCATGGTGGTCAACATGAAAAGTGCTCACCTTGACATGGTCTTGGATGACCTGGCTTGGGTTGACAAAGTTTAGTTTAGGTTTTAAGAAATACAGGGGTGCAAAGTGGTGAAGAAAATATTTTTAGCCCAAGTGACCATTATCACATGTATGAAGAATTCTTGATTTCTCTTGATTTGATTCATGATCCAATGATGCAATTGTGTTAGTTTATCATATTAAAGCATTTTAGAAGCAAGCGAGCAAGCAATTATGGCCTTGGTGAAGGATTTGCATTTTGGCATATGGTGTATGTGAGTGAATATGGGTTTTTCCCATTTTCTTTATTTCTCCTTATTTTAGGGTTTTGTGATCTTGATTAGGGTTCACATATCATTAGATCAACATGCTAACACTCATCATGGCAATTGCACAAATAAATATTACTTACATGCATGAATCTATGTGGCACTATATGCATAGAAAAGTTTTTGTTTGTTGTAAATTTTGAGTAATTGAAACTCTCACTTGCTTTATTATTGTTGAAAACTTGGGATGTTACAATGACAAACATCATTCGTTGTGTAGGGCTACAAGAGCTCCCTCAAGCCGGAGTTAACAAGCGTCACAACATTTAGCATTCATATTTAAGTAACCTTAGAGCATTATAGATCTTTGCAAAATAGCCCGAGTACTAACATAGCATACACACTGTCACCATTACACTATGAAAGGGGAATAGATCACATCAATACTATCATAGTGATAATTAACTCCATAACCTACAAGATATTATGATCATAACCTACGACAAGAACTACACGATGCACACACTGTCACCATTACACCATGCGGAGGAATAGACTACTTTAATAACATCACATGAGTAGCACATAAACTAGTAGCGATACAAAGATCATCATAAGGATCTCAATCATGTAAGGCAGCTCATGAGATCATTGTATTGGAGTATAGAGAGAGAGATTAACCACATAGCCCGGTACAGCCCCGGCCTCGGGGGAGAACTACTCCTCCTCATCATGGGAGACAAGCGATGGCGGTGAAGATGGCAGTGGTGTCGATGGAGAAGCCTTCCGGGGGCATTTCCCCGTCCCGGCGGCGTGCCGGAACAGAGACTTCTGTCCCCCGAATTGGAGTTTCACGATGGCGGCGGCGCCCCTGGAGCTTTTCTGGAGTTTCGTCAATCGGTGTCGGGTTTTTAGGTCGCGAGGGACTTTATAGGCGAAGAGGCGGTGTCGGAGGGGCACCAGGCGCCCTCCCCATAGGCCGGCGCGGCCAGGGGCCTGCCGCGCGGCCCTATGGTCAGGGGCCCCTAGGCCTCCTCTCCTCCCCCTTCGGTGTCCTGGTCCGTCTCGGTGAATTATGATGTTTGGTCTTCGTTTCGTCGAATTAGAATATTGCCCGAACAGCCTTTCTGGAACCAAAAACAGCGAGAAAACGAGGCGGCACTTCGGCATCTCGTCAATAGGTTAGTTAGGAAAATGCATCAAAATGATATAAATTGTGAACAAAACATGTAAGTATTGTCATAAAACAAGCATGGAACATCAGAAATTATGGATACGTTTGAGACGTATCAAGCATCCCCAAGCTTAGTTCCTACTCGCCCTCGAGTAGGTAAACGATAACACAAATAATTTCTGAAGTGACATGCTACCAACATAATCTTGATCAACATTATTGTAAAGCATATGAGATGAATGCAGCGATTCGAAGCAATGGTGAAGACAATGAGTAAACAACTGAATCATATAACAAAGACTTTTCATGAATAGTACTTTCAACACAAGCATCAATAAGACTTGCATAAGAGTTAACTCATAAAGCAATAAATTCTTAGTAAAAAGCTTTGAAACAACACAAAGGAAGATATAAGTTTCAGCGGTTGCTTTCAACTTCAACATGTATATCTCATGGATAATTGTCAACACAAAGTAATATAACAAGTGCAATAGGTAAACATGTAAGAATCAATGCACACAGTTTACACAAGTGTTTGCTTCTAAGATAGAAAGAAGTAGGTAAACTAACTCAACAATAAAGTAAAAGAATGGCCCTTCGCAGAGGAAATCATTGATTGCTATATTTGTGCTAGAGCTTTTATTTTGAAAACATAAGAGAGCATAAAAAGTAAAGTTTTGAGCGGTGTTTGTTGTTGTCAACGAATGGTAGTGGGCACTCTAACCCCCTTGCCGACAGGACTTTCAAAGAGCGGCTCCCATGAAATTTTATTTTTGGGTGGCACTCCTTCGAACCTTGCTTTCACAAACCATGGCTAACCGAATCCTCGTGCCTGCCAACAATCTCATACCATGAAGGAGTGCCTTTTTATTTTAGTTTTATTTAGATGACACTCCTCCCCACCTTTGCTTTCTCAAGCCATGGCTAACCGAATCCTCGGGTGCCACCAACAATCACATACCATGGAGGAATGTCTATTTGTAAATTTATGAAAGTTAATTAATTCGGGGCTGGGAACCCCATTGCCAGCTATTTTTGCAAAATTATTGGATAAGCGGATGAAGCCACTAGTCCATTGGTGAAAGTTGCTCAACAAGATTGAAAGATAAACTCCACATACTTCCTCATGAGCTATAAAACATTGACACAAATAAAAGGTAATACATTTTGAATTGTTTAAAGATAGCACTCAAGCAATTTACTTTGGAATGGCGGAGAAATACCATGTGGTAGGTAGGTATGGTGGACACAATGGCATAGTTTTGGCTCAAGGATTTGGATGCACGAGAAGAATCTCTCAATACAAGGCTAGGCTAGCAAGGTTGTTTGAAGCAAACTCAAGTATAAAACGGTGCAGCAAGACTCACATATGAACATATTGTAAGCATTATAAGACTTTACATCGTCTCCTTGTTGTTCAAACACCTTAACCAGAAAATATCTAGACTTAGAGAGACCAATCATGCAAACCAAATTTTAACAAGCTCTATGTAGTTCTTCATTAATAGGTGCAAAGTATATGATGCAAGAGCTTAAATATGATCTATATAAGCACAACAATTGCCAAGTATCAAATTATTCAAGACATTATACCATTTACCACATGAAGCATTTCCTGTTTCCAACCATATAACAATGAACGAAGCAGTTTTCAACCTTCGCCATGAACATTAAAAGTAAAGCTAAGAACACATGTGTTCATATGCAACAGCGGAGCGTGTCTCTCTTCCACACAAACATGAATTTATTCAAAGAATGCAAATAACAAAACAAAAATAAAAAGCACACAGACGCTCCAAGTAAAGTACATAAGATGTGACCGAATAAAAATATAGTTTCAATAGAAGAAACCGATAAGTTGATGAAGAAGGGGATGCCTTGGGCATACCCAAGTTTAGACGCTTGAGTCTTCTTGAAATATGCAGGGATGAACCACGGGGCATCCCCAAGCTTAGGCTTTTCACTCTTCTTGATCATATATCATCCTCCTCTCTTGACCCTTGAAAACTTCCTTCACACCAAACTCAGAGCAAACTCATTAGAGGGTTAGTGCATAATCAAAATTCACATGTTCAGAGGTGACACAATCATTCTTAACACTTCTGTACATTGCACAAAGCTTCTGAAAGTTAATGGAACAAAGAAACTCAATCAACATAGCAAAAGCGGCAATGCGAAATAAAAGGCAGAATCTGTCAAAACAGAACAGTCCGTAAAGGCGAATTTTGCAGGGGAACTTAACTTGCTCAGATGGAAAAACTCAAAACTAATGAAAGTTGCGTACATATCTGAGGATCACGCACGTAAATTTGCAGATTTTTTGACTCTTCTACAGAGAGATCTGCGCGAATTCGTGACAGACATCAATTCTGTTTCTGCGCAGTAATCCAAATCTAGTATCAACTTTACCATAGAGACTTTACTTGGCACAAAAACATGATAAGGAGAGGTTGCTACAGTAGTAAACAACTTCCAAGACTCAACAATACAGTAGTAAAATAAACACATGGGTTATCTCCCAAGAAGTTCTTTCTTTAGAGCCATTAAGATGGGCTCAGTAATTTTAATGATGATGCTCTCATAAGGATGAGAGTCGCAGCAAAGAGAGCATGAAAAAGCAGGTATGAAACAAATTTAAGCCTAACCCTCTTCCTATGAAAAGGAATCTTGTACACAAATAAATTCATGAAGAACAAAGTGACAAGCATAAGAAGATAAGACACGAGTAACTTCAAGATTCTCAACATAAAGAGGGGAAACTTAATATTATTAAGATGCACAACCGTGTTTCCCTCTCTCATAATAACTTTCAGTAGCATCATTGATGAAATCCACAATATAACCATCACTTAAAACATTCTTATCATGGTTCATATGCATAAAGATATCATTTTTGACATAAGAAAAACTCTTCTCATTAATAGTAATTGGAGCAGGATCATTATCAAGAATTTGAACATGGTAAACAAGTTGCATACTAAGGGAATGGTTTTTGGCAAGCCCATCATAACTATGACAAGTTTCATAAGGATAATTGTAACATGTGTCATATCCATCTCTATAGCGATTATCTAAACCAGAATATGTAATATCATCATTTTTACTAAAAGTAAAGGTCTCAAATATAGGATCTTCAAGCACAATATCCCCAAGCTTAGAGCTTTCAATATCATCGTTTGAGGGGACATGAATAATGCTATCATCATTACTTTCATAATCAGTACCAAAGAGATTTCCAATATCAAGGGTAGTGTGTTCTTCCAAATCATGATCACTAATATGGGTAAAGGGTATAGGAAGATCATCGTACTCAGATTCATTATCATAATAATCATTAGGAGCAACATACTTACGGTTACCTATTGTTACCTCATACACACGGGGATGTGCCGTTGCCTCTTTCTTCTTATCCCCCTCTTCTTCTTCTTCTTCTTCTTCTTCTTCTTCTTCTTCTTCCCTTCTTCTTCTTTTCCTTCTCCTCGTTCCCTTCTTTAGGAGGAAGAGGCTTGAAGGGAGGCTTCTCCACAGAACCTGATTTATTTCCAGAAACAATAGAAGAAACTTGGGAGGATTCGGGAGTGATGTTTTGGCACATGGGAGCGTATGCTCCCTTTATTTTGAAATACATGTTAGACACATTTTAAAATGTCAAAAAAATTGAAACAAAAATTTCGCACGTACATTTTCATGTGCTACGCGCTCACAAAGTCGTTTCATGAAAAATCGACATGTCATGTGGCGTGTGTAAAAAAGACAAAATTCGGTGCTGAAACAAAGACTTGTCACAAGATAAATTTTCTCTTTTTCGCTTAGACTACAAAAAATATCATTTTTTCGTGAAACTTGACGAATACACATATATTATGGAGATGTACATGTAAATTATTTTATCAAAAAATTTTAACACTTGAAAATATGTTTTTATGGTAGAGGGATCATACGCACCTGGGAGCCGAATTGAGTTTCTGGGAGGATTCCCCCTTTTCATTAATAAGTTTGAAACACACAGCGGTCCTATCATATTTTGGCAAAGTATCATCTTCTAAAATTTTCTGTATGTAAGTATTTGTATGGCAATTATTAATGCAATAAGAAAGACACCCATGCAGGACATCATCAATATCAAGATCGTGCATATCTAACAAAGAAATTTTTCTTGATAACTCTTCACACTTCAAAAATAAAGTAAGTTCATCATGCTGATTAGGAACAATTTCATCATCACAATACAAATTTGCAGCACTCATGGGGTTAGAATTATCATTGGAGGAACATTGAAAATTAAAATGACCAACTTTATGGCAAAGTTCACAAATAAAAGGATAGAGGGCGCACACTTTTTCTCCAAGATCATCTAGAGCCCTAGACAACTTTCTAGTTTTTTCATTCCTATGATGGATACAATATTCTTCTTCGATTTGATTAATTCCACAAGGTCTATGTATTCCACAAAAATTAACATGCTTATAAGAAATAGCATTTTCAGAAGTTTGAACATGTTCATTGCAATCATTAATAACAGTTTCATCCTTCATGCAAGTGTCTTTAAAAGGTTCATGATACTTATCAAAATTCCTCCTAGGCAATTCAATGTGAGAAGCAAAAGCTTTATAAAGATTTGCAATAACTTGAGAGTCAAGACCATAAGTAGCACTCATATTTCGAAATTTATCAGTATCCATAAAAGTTTCAATGCATTCATAATCATAATTTATACCTGACTCTCTACCTTTGTCATTCTCCCAATCTTCAGCGTTCTCCTGAATCCGATTAAGAAGGTCCCATTTAAACTCTTCTTTATTGCGCGTGAATGATCCAGAACAAGCAGTATCCAGCAAGGTTTTATCTTGAAAAGAAAGTCTTGCATAGAAATTATCAATGATGACATTACCAGGAAGCTCATGATTGGGGCATTTGAGCATTAAAGACTTCAATCTCTCCCCTGCTTGGGCAATACTCTCTCCATCATGAGGCCAAAAATTATATATACGGTTTCGATCTTTGTGAATTTCACTTGGAGGATAGAACTTAGAATAAAATAGAGGCACAATATCCTTCCAATCAAGAGAGCGCCCGTCCTTCAGCGGTTTATACCAATGCGCCGCTTTACCGAGATAGCAACATAACAAATAATTTCTTCCTAACTTCATCCATTGAAATACCTGCACACTTGAATAACCCGCATAATTCATGCAAAAAAAGTAAATGCTCTTCAGGATGAACAGTTCCATCCCCTTCATAGGGGTTATCCATAACACGTTCAATAATTTTCATGGGTATTTTATGCGGAATACTTTCAGTAGGTGGATTTAAAGTATCACAAGCATCATTAGAGTTATCGCATATGGGAGATAAAGTATTATCAGAGCAAATTTTCTCCCCTAAAGATGGGAAGCTAAAGATCACAAAAACTAGCTTCCCCAAGCTTAGACTTCTCCATACCATTAGCAGTAATTGCATTCATACTAATAACATTGCTACTAGCATTCAAATAAGGTTCCATAGGTTTTTTAATTTTCGCATCAAACAATTCTAAATCAGGAAAAAGATTAAAAAGCTCACTAATTTTGTTGTTGTTTTCCATTATGCCTAACTAGTGAAAATAAAAACAAGAAACAAAAAGATGCAATTGCAGGATCTAAAGGAAATAGCTTCGAGCACTCACACACCGGAAACAATGCTAAGAAATAACTTAGTAGTCGGAGGATGTGAATACCTTTACCTTTTCTCCCCGGCAATGGCGCCAGAAAAAAGCTTGATGTCTACTCACGCTTCTTTTCCTGTAGACAGGTGTTGGGCCTCCAAAACGAGAGGTTTGTAGAACAGCAACGGGTTTCCCTTAAGTGGATCACCCAAGGTTTATCGAACTCGGGGAGGAAGAGGTCAAAGATATCCCTCTCAAGAAACCCTGCAATCACGATACAAGAAGTCTCTTGTGTCCCCAACACACCTAATACACTTGTCGGATGTATAGGTGCACTAGTTTGCGAAGAGATAGTGAAATACAAGTAGTATGGATGTATATGAGTGGTAATGGTAATCTGAATAAAATATGGCAGCGAGTAAACATGCAACGAGAACAGTAAGTAAGCGGTGTTTGCGGTATTGGAAACAAGGCCTAGGGATCATACTTTCACTAGTGGACACTCTCAACATTGATCGCATAATAAATAACTCTTTCTCATATGTGCTACATACACTCTTTTGTTGGATGACAAACATCATTCGTTGTGTAGGGCTACAAGAGCTCCCTCAAGCCGGAGTTAACAAGAGCCACAACATTTAGCATTCATATTTAAGTAACCTTAGAGCATAATAGATCTTTGCAAAATAGCCCGAGTACTAACATAGCATACACACTGTCACCATTACACTATGAAAGGGGGATAGATCACATCAATACTATCATAGTGATAATTAACTCCATAACCTACAAGAGATTATGATCATAACCTACGACAAGAACTACACGATGCACACACTGTCACCATTACACCATGCAGGAGGAATAGACTACTTCAATAACATCACATGAGTAGCACATAAACTAGTAGCGATACAAAGCTCATCATATGGATCTCAATCATGTAAGGCACTCATGAGATCATTGTATTGGAGAGAGAGAGAGATTAACCACATAGCTACCGGTACAGCCCTCAGCCTCGGGGAGAACTACTCCCTCCTCATCATGGGAGACAGCGATGGCGGTGAAGATGGCGGTGGTGTCGATGGAGAAGCCTTCGGGGGCACTTCCCCGTCCGGCGCGTGGAACAGAGACTTGTCCCCGGGTGGTGTTTCGCGATGGCGCGGCGCCCTGGAGCTTTACGGAGTTTCGTCAATCGGTGTCGGGTTTTTAGGTCGCGAGGGACTTTATAGGCGAAGAGGCGGTGTCGGAGGGGCACCAGGGCGCCCTTCCCATAGGCCGGCGCGGCCAGGGGCCTGCCCGCGCGGCACTATGGTCTGGGGCCCCTGGGCCTCCTCTCCGTCTCCCCTTCGGTGTCTGGTCCGTCTCGGTGAATTATGATGTTTGGTCTTCGTTTCGTCAATTCCGAGAATATTGCCCGAACAACCTTTCTGGAACCAAAAACAGGAACGCACTTCGGCATCTCGTCAATAGGTTAGTTCGGAAAATGCATCAAAACGATATAAAGTGTGAACAAAACATGTAAGTATTGTCATAAAACAAGCATGGAACATCAGAAATTATGGATATGTTTGAGACGTATCAAGCATCCCCAAGCTTAGTTCCTACTCGCCCTCGAGTAGGTAAACGATAACACAAATAATTTCTGAAGTGACATGCTACCAACATAATCTTGATCAACATTATTGTAAAACATATGAGATGAATGCAGCGATTCGAAGCAATGGTGAAGACAATGAGTAAACAACTGAATCATATAACAAAGACTTTTCATGAATAGTACTTGCAAGACAAGCATCAATAAGACAACAACAAAGGAAGATATAAGTTTCAGCGGTTGCTTTCAACTTCAACATGTATATCTCATGGATAATTGTCAACACAAAGTAATATAACAAGTGCAATAGGTAAACATGTAAGAATCAATGCACATAGTTTACACAAGTGTTTGCTTCTAAGATAGAAAGAAGTAGGTAAACTAACTCAACAATAAAGTAAAAGAATGGCCCTTCGCAGAGGGAATCATTGATTGCTATATTTGTGCTAGAGCTTTTATTTTGAAAACATAAGAGAGCATAAAAAGTAAAGTTTTGAGCGGTGTTTGTTGTTGTCAACGAATGGTAGTGGGCACTCTAACCCCCTTGCCAGACAGACTTTCAAAGGCGGCTCCCATGAAATTTTATTTTTGGGTGGCACTCCTTCCAACCTTGCTTTCACAAACCATGGCTAACCGAATCCTCGGGTGCCGACAATCTCATACCATGAAGGAGTGCCTTTTTATTTTAGTTTTATTTAGATGACACTCCTCCCCACCTTTGCTTTCTCAAGCCATGGCTAACCGAATCCTCGAGTGCCGACCAACAATCACATACCATGGAGGAGTGTTTATTTGTAAATTTATGAAAGTTAATTAATTCGGGGCTGGGAACCCCATTGCCAGCTCTTTTTGCAAAATTATTGGATAAGCGGATGAAGCCACTAGTCCATTGGTGAAAGTTGCTCAACAAGATTGAAAGATAAACTCCACATACTTCCTCATGAGCTATAAAACATTGACACAAATAAAAGGTAATAACTTTTGAATTGTTTAAAGATAGCACTCAAGCAATTTACTTTGGAATGGCGGAGAAATACCATGTGGTAGGTAGGTATGGTGGACACGAATGGCATAGTTTTTGGCTCAAGGATTTGGATGCACGAGAAGAATCTCTCAATACAAGGCTAGGCTAGCAAGGTTGTTTGAAGCAAACTCAAGTATAAAACGGTGCAGCAAGACTCACATATGAACATATTGTAAGCATTATAAGACTTTACATCGTCTCCTTGTTGTTCAAACACCTTAACCAGAAAATATCTAGACTTAGAGAGACCAATCATGCAAACCAAATTTTAACAAGCTCTATGTAGTTCTTCATTAATAGGTGCAAAGTATATGATGCAAGAGCTTAAATATGATCTATATAAGCACAACAATTGCCAAGTATCAAATTATTCAAGACATTATACCATTTACCACATGAAGCATTTCTGTTTCCAACCATATAACAATGAACGAAGCAAATTTCAACCTTCGCCATGAACATTAAAACTAAAGCTAAGAACACATGTGTTCATATGCAACAGCGGAGCGTGTCTCTCTCCCACACAAACATGAATTTATTCAAAGAATGCAAATAACAAAACCAAAATAAAAGCAGACGCTCCAAGTAAAGTACATAAGATGTGACCGAATAAAAATATAGTTTCAATAGAAGAAACATGATAAGTTGATGAAGAAGGGGATGCCTTGGGCATCCCCAAGCTTAGACGCTTGAGTCTTCTTGAAATATGCGGGGATGAACCACGGGGCATCCCCAAGCTTAGGCTTTTCACTCTTCTTGATCATATATCATCCTCCTCTCTTGACCCTTGAAAACTTCCTTCACACCAAACTCGAGCAAACTCATTAGAGGGTTAGTGCATAATCAAAATTCACATGTTCGGAGGTGACACAATCATTCTTAACACTTCTGGACATTGCACAAAGCTACGAAAGTTAATGGAACAAAGAAACTCAATCAACATAGCAAAAGCGGCAATGCGAAATATGGCAGCGAGTAAACATGCAACAGAACAGTAAGTAAGCGGTGTTTGCAGTATTGGAAACAAGGCCTAGGGATCATACTTTCACTAGTGGACACTCTCAACATTGATCGCATAATAAATAACTCTTTCTCATATGTGCTACATACACTCTTTTGTTGGATGACAAACATCATTCGTTGTGTAGGGCTACAAGAGCTCCCTCAAGCCGGAGTTAACAAGCGCCACAACATTTAGCATTCATATTTAAGTAACCTTAGAGCCTAATAGATCTTTGCAAAATAGCCCGAGTACTAACATAGCCTACACACTGTCACCATTACACTATGAAAGGGGGAATAGATCACATCAATACTATCATAGTGATAATTAACTCCATAACCTACAAGAGATTATGATCATAACCTACGACAAGAACTACACGATGCACACACTATCACCATTACACCATGCAGGAGGAATAGACTACTTTAATAACATCACATGAGTAGCACATAAACTAAGTAGCGATACAAAGCTCATCATATGGATCTCAATCATGTAAGGAAGCTCATGAGATCATTGTATTGGAGTACAGAGAGAGAGATTAAGCACATAGCTACCGGTACAGCCCTCAGCCTCGGGGAGAACTACTCCCTCCTCATCATGGGAGACAACGATGGCGGTGAAGATGGCAGTGGTGTCGATGGAGAAGCCTTCGGGGGCACTTCCCCGTCCGGCGGCGTGCCGGAAACAGAGACTCTGTCCCCGGGTGGAGTTTCGCGATGGCGGCGGCGCCCCTGGAGCTTTTCTGGAGTTTCGTCAATCGGTGTCGGGTTTTAGGGACTTTATAGGCGAAGAGGCGGCGTCGGAGGGGCACCAGGGCGCCCTCCCCATAGGCGGCGGCCGGGGGCCTGCCGCGCGGCACTATGGTGGGGCCCCTGGGCCTCCTCTCCGTCTCCCCTTCGGTGTCTGGTCCGTCTCGGTGAATTATGATGTTTGGTCTTCGTTTCGTCGAATTCCGAGAATATTGCCCGAACAGCCTTTACGGAACCAAAAACAACTTGAGACGGCACTTACATCGTCAATAGGTTAGTTCCGGAAAATGCATCAAACGATATAAAGTGTGAACAAAACATGTAAGTATTGTCATAAAATAAGCATGGAACATCGAAATTATGGATACGTTTGAGACGTATCACTAGTCTCCGTTCCGACCTTCATGTTATTCCCTTCATCTGACTGCATCATGGATCAAAATGTCTCTTGATGTCAACACAGAACCGAGCTTCGCAACGCTCCCTCCAGAACCAAACGGTCGGAATGAAAACATGGGTGCGCATGACCGAATATCACCGATCCAGCAAACTCCAGGCAAAAAAAGCATTGTTACATTTGCCGGCGCGCCGAAACTCAGCACTCCTGCCAGATCGAGAAGAGCAAACCACAGGTCGGTCTTCATCTTCGCCCAAGAGAGATCCTAGGACCGCCGCCTTTATTCAGGTCGGGCCCCCACGCCGACGACCATCCCAGCTGGCGCAGTTGCCGCCAGAGACACCATGCACAGATTCGTTGTCCGGAGACACCGCACGCCCGGGGCAGCGCCGCAGCCGAACGTCAACCCCCACCAGCGACATCAGCCGACGCCCGCTTCCATGCCTCTCCACCTTGCCGCCGAAACACCGTGGAAGATCGAAAGACCCGCCACCACCATCCGTCGGCCGACCATCTCCGGCGAAGAGGAAGGCCGCCTCTACCTTCGAACCGAAGGCTGCTGCCACGGGCGACCTCGTGCCGCGGGAGAAGCGCAAGATCACGCACCGGCGAGAGGCGGGGGTTGGCGCAGATCAAGGACCTGGCCGCCACCCACCACCAGCCACCACCGGCGTGCCGCCGGGGAGGCAACACACCGGTTTTGGCCGCCGCCGCCCAGCCATCCCCGTCCAAACCGCCGCCGCCTAGCCATCCACACGGGAGGCGGGGGGCTGCCGCCGCAGCGTCGAGGAAGATCCCGGCCGCCGTCCCCAGCGCGACACGAGGAAAGGCCGCCGCCGCCACGCCCCGTGGTCTTTGCCCGGCGGCGCCACCGGCGACGGTGGCGGGAGGCGGCTTGGGTTCGGGGGTGCGGGAGGTTAGAGGAACAACTGAAAGAATTATTAGCACTAGTCGTTTGTACTAGTAGGCAATCCACCCCCCCCCCCCAGGTTATTATTTATTACGGGTGTTTATGAAGTGTCTCATTGCTTGTGTGAAACTAATTAACTTATAAAATGGCAAAGTAATAAGGAACCATCTTTGCAAAGTCTTGGGAGGTTCCGCAGGGACGGCTAGAATAACTTGTATTTTTTTAAAGGAAGGGTAAAAGGAGAAGGGATAGTTTCAAGTTTGAACCACCTTAGTACTCCCTTCGGTCTCTTTAATTGACTCGGATTTAACAACTTCTAAATTCGAGTCAATTAAAAAAGACCGGAGGGAGTATATTCCAAGCTTGACCTGAAACTATTCTATATATATAAGGTTCCGTTGATATAACCAATGTTATATGCAAAAGAGAATAAGAATGTTAAACAGAAAACTTGGCCGCACCGTCAAACACCGGTGCTGCACGAATATCGCTGCCCTGCAAGACTGTGTCACGAGACAGGGGAGGAAAGAAAATCACCGCCTCTTTACTTTAGGTAGGAGAACTAGGCCTGAACAGAAGCACGTCGCCCTTTCTCCCAACTTTCAAAGCAGGAGATTTATACTTGATCGATGAGCAAAAGACAAGAAGCACGGTAAACCTTGTTTACACCGGTACTAATTATGTCAAACACGAACATATCAAAATACCATAAACAAACGTTTAGCGTGCATAACCTAAGGCGTATCCCTCCCATCCTGCATGTATATATACGTGTATGAAAATACGTAGTTGTTGCTTCTAGAACTCTCACAAAGACTCTACAATTGCAAACGTGCTCATATGGCAGCTGGCATCCTAGGTGGCCCCTGCTAGGATTGAAGCTAGGAAATGTAGCTATCAGAGTTCCCAGATTCTGGCAACTTAACAAAGCAACCGCATGCATGCTTAGCTTGCTTGGTTTCTTTTTCTTCTATTGTACTATAGGAGAAACGACTAGCAAGTTTTATAGGTGACCAAATTTCAAAAAAAAAGTTTTATAGGTGACCAACAAAAATAAAATAGTATATAGAAACTATAAAAGCGATTTTATGGAGTAATTTACTCTAGCGACGTTCTATCAGTCAGGCACTTGTGTTTGTCCGGTATTCAACGAGTAGTACTAAGGTGGTTCATTGTGTAGGCTCATTTATTTTTTATCGTGTTGAGCGATATAGGAACCGAACATAAAAACATTGACCAACGGGGAGGAGTTTCTCCCTTAGCTATACATTATTAGATAGATGATGAGATTTCTCTAGCAGCGAATTTATACGCGCTAGATAACACCCCGTTTAATTCGATTCCGCTGGGACTCGAATCCAGGTGAGCTGGCTGCGTACTTGTAAGGCTTGGCACTGAGCTAGGAACATGACACAAGAGCTAAAAGTTATGATGGTTTGCGAAACTTTAACATAGCAGGTATGTTTTTGTTTATGGTGATCTAACCACGGATATATAAAAGTATCACTTGAGACTTTGACTAGGTTTTGTTTCTCTATTGACAAGGACATATGCATAGGCAGTCAGCAAGACAGCAACTCATGCTCGTCGATCGTACCGTGACAAAAGTTTGTACGTGCCGGACTTACATGCATGTTACGGCGTGCCGCTTTCAAGATTGAATTACTACCCCATATAACTCAGGGATTGTTCGATTTAACTTGTAGTCAGTCACTCTGTACTAAAATGTTATGCACGCTCTTTGTATTATGTACGTAATAGCAATTAGCTGCAGGGTGGTGACTCGTCAGGGCGTCCTGCTCAATTAGGTGAGGCAAATATGGCATGTGAAGAATACATTGTGTATGCATGGTAGAAAGATAGTACGTGACACAACAGCGACGCTAGCTGCAGCGGTACTAATTGCCCTAAGATTTGTACTAGTGCGTGTCTTCTACTCCAGTTAATACGGTATGGATCTTTTGCCCACCAAGGTTAGGCAAAGTTTGACAGATTGTTGTACGATGGTTTCTTTTTGAAACGGCGTGACCTAAGGTGAAGAAAAGGAGTCATCTAGAAACAGAGAGTGACTTGTTCAAAAAAAAAAACATAGAGTGATGGGTCGGTGAGGGTCCACGGGACTTTGGCTAGGGACTTTTTTTTCTTGGACACCAAGACTTAGCCAGGCAGTGGTGGGCCATCGACGGGGTATCACCGTTGCACTTGACGCACCGAAGCGCGTGAAACGTCGCCTCCCCGGCCCACGACGTGGATGGGACGAGCGGATGGCTCCCCTGCAAAATTGTTACTCCTACTAGGCTACTCCACATGTCTCCGCAAAATGGTTTAGCTAAGGTATAAACACCCCTAAAAAAAAGCTAAGGTATAAACTCGCAGCAGTGCCGCATTATTATGATGCATAATTTATTTTAATCCAGAAGTAGCTGTTCTTTCCGGGGGCCAAAAGCATGATCACTGCCAGTGACAAGCGAAACAAGTCAAGCGTAGAATCAATGAGAGCGTGTGGACAACATACATATATGGCTGTCAACGCGGATCACAGGCTTTTCGGAAAAGGTACCACCGGTACTGGACCTCATTTTGCTTACTCGAAAAGTATAAGGAGAGTCCATATCTGCCATTACTCCACTCCAGTGTCCCGGTTTATTCTAGCAAATATTTCTCTTGCCAAAAGAGCAAACAATTGGTGGATTTGGTGATGAACATACATGCATGTGACAATATCCTACAAGCAGATGTGATGTAATGGTTTCGCGACGCACTCCAAGAAGGAATGATGTCACTTGAAGACTGCACCGCATCAGTGCAAAACAAGTTGGCAGGGATTTCTCCTCGGAGCACCAACACCTAGTTTCGTCACCCACCATCATGCATAACCACGATCTTGTAGATGCCAACATCAACCGCTTAGTGACATTGGCTTGCGGCCTTAACAACAGAGGCATAGGAAGTCGTCGGGGCAAGGAATAGCTGCCTCACAGCCATGCAGGAGGAACCCACCTCCACTGCCGAGAGGCAGTCCATGACCGGACATAGAAGCGAGAGCACACCAGGCCCGTCAGGCCCGTACGGTCCCGTGAAGCTCTGGCCAGCCATAGGCTAGCTGCAAAGCCACCGTCCCGGGACCCTTCCAAGTCGTCTCCTGCAACACCAGGGAGCCCAGCCACCGAAGATCCCGGCCCACCCGAGCACATCTGGGGCCGGGGCGACGCCGGCGCCGGAGCCTTGCAACCGAGCCAAGCCGCTGAAGGGCCACACCGCCACTAGTGTTGCCCAAACGCGTTGGACCTAAGAGCATCTCCACTCGTGCCCCGTCGAGGCCCCCGGCGAGCGTTTTCCATCCGGACGGCGTAATTCGGCCCAGACGCGCCTCCGGTTCCTCGTTCGTCCGGTGGCCCTTCATCCATCCGGCGAGCCGCCACCCCGGCCCCCGGGGCGCTCGGGGACTCGGACGAGTGAAAAGCGGGGAAGGGCCCGATCATCGGTGACTCGACGCACGAACCCCACCGCCACGTCGCTCAAAATCTCCCCCACCCCCTCGTATCTCTCTCGCCGCCGGCACCACCCCGCCGGCTTGTTGCCCGATTCCGCCGCCCTCCTTCCTGCCTATATTCCGCCGTCTTTGGACGACGGCCTATCTGGCTTCTCTCTCTTGCCGGCCTGCTTGCTCCTCGTCGCTCGCAGCTCGGGTTGCCTCGACCACGCCCGTCAGGGGTTCGTCCATTTGCCTCGCCGGCCATGGACTCGGACGAAGAGGAAGAGCAGATGTTCGTCGAGCTTATGCAAGCAGCCGCCCAAGACGACGAGCACATGATGATCCTTGGTTGCTTGGCTAGCATGTACGCCGGACTGGCAACTGGTCGACGTGGTGGGTCGGCACGAGGTCGCCGGAAGTGCAAGCGAGACACGAATGGAGGGCTCCGAGGCAACGCCAACGCCGACGCCAACTAGTCTGTCTTAATTTGTTTGAAAAATTGTGAAATTGTGTGCTTCATTTGTTTCACTTGTTAAACATTGTACGATTATCGCCGAATTTGTTTCAGCAATTTTCATACTCTTGGTCGCCGAACTTGTTAAATTTTATGTTAAATTTGTTTGAAATATGTCAAATGGTCGAGGTTGGGGGTTTCTGCCGGGACGCTGGAACTTCGGCGCTCCCACGCCAAATCTTCCTCCAATCCGGACGAAAATTTCGCGGTTTGGGCGTGGGGAGCGGGGATGCTCTAAGCCGCACGAAGCACGCCGCGGGGAAGGAAAGGGCCCCGACCCCTCCTTCACGACGAGAGAAAGATGAGCTACCCCCGCCAACGTCCTTGGTGCTTTGTTTGGTGACCTCTGCTAGGGGCGGCAGCAGAGGAGAGGCTTAGGAGGAAGGGTGGCCACCAATAGGGCGGGGAAGGCCTCATCGCCCTGGGGGAGTGAGAGGGGGCGATGGGGTGTTTTTTTTCCTACGTACCGAATTCTTCAAGCTAGGCATGTTTGACCCCGGCAAGGATCCGATGATGCAAAATTCCTTGCCCGATTCAAAACTTTTTGGGCGTACGTTCTCTCGGTGGCCTAGCTATGGCTTTCGGTATCTAGTGGTCACCTCCCGAACAATCTCTGATATCTCACCGAAGCTTTGGGAAGAAACCATCGAATGCGCCCTAATCAACAGAGTGAAAGCAACCTGCATCTCGACATCTCCGCCGATCAGGTTAATTAACCAAATCCTCAGCGAGATTATTTAATCGTCAAGCTTAGGAGAGGGCAACATGGGTGATGCTCACAGGCTTTGTTGAGACCTCCTCCCCTGTGATCATTGACGAGGAGTTAAGAATGCGGGCGATTGAATTGTCTATCGGCTAGCTAGAACTAGACGGGGCTGCAGTGGTGCTTAAAAAGGGGGAAGAGAGGATAAGAGAAGGTAGGTGCAGGTGAGATGTGCCACTGGACGGGGAGCCTAAAGTTGCGACGTCACGCCGCGAAGCGAGAATATTCGCGCGGACGGACGGACGTATGTACGTGCTCCTCCTTGTTGTCGATTTCCATGTGTCTAGCTAGCGCGTAGGTCGCCGTTAAACACGCCGGCGTGAAGCCTCTCCCTTGTGTCTAGCTGTTTCTATGCAAAGCGGGATCCCCGCGCGTGCACACACACACGGAGCGCTGGCTCGTCGCCGTCGGCCGCCGGTGTGTGTGAGCGGCAAGTTCTCGCCTCCCCCGCGCGCGCGTCGGGCCAGGGTTGGCTGGCTGGCTGTTTGCTTTGGATGGACCATCCAATTGATGTGCTCGTTCCGTCTCGTTTTTCATGTCTCGGCTATCAACGGCTTGGAGACACGGGATACGCGGGCGTCCGTGCGCGGAACCAAAGGACCCAGGTCACTGTTGCAGTCAAGTAATATAAAAATGAACCACGTTGTTCCGGTTCTACGGCTACAACCAGTAAGGAACGAGCGAGATATCTCACCATGATGCGGAGGATCTCCACGCCTTCAGGGAGGAACATCATCATACGGCTGGTCAGGTTGAACGGCCCCGTGAACCAGCATCCGAGCGGCATGGCTGCCCCCTGCCCTGCCCCGCGAGCGCCTCGATCTCTCCACCATCATCCTCGGCGCTGCCGAAATCCTTCATGTTGTAGGAATTCGGGCGCAGGGCAGCACCGGGCGCGACAGCCACTGGCGGACCGTCTTGGGGACCATACTGGGCCATGGCCCGGTCTTCCCAAGATTTTTTTTCATTTTAACAGAGCATTCGGCCCATTAAATATTAAGATTTGTACACAGATTCTTTATGGGCTAACAAATCGGCCCGGTCTTGTTGGGCTGGCACGGTCCGCTACTGGCGACAGCGATGGCGCGAGGAGGCCGAGGATCCCGCACCCAGCCTCCACGAACATGGAGGAGCTCTAGCAGAAGAAGACCAGCGTGAATCCGGCGACTCATGAGGCGGTGAGCAGGCTCTTGTTGGCCGCGAGGAAGACGGCCGCGGTCCTCAGCTAGCTGTGGAGGTGGAGCCTCCACCTCTCGCCCGATCTCTCCACCATCGTGCGACGGCCCGCAGGGACGGAATCGAGATCTCCATGGGGCGGTAGGCGGCGAACTGGGATGTCGCGGAAGTGGTGGGGGAAAGCGATGAAGGAAGGGACCGGGGCGAGGGGGATTCCAGCCCCCTCGTTCTCCCGTGCGCGTCTGGCTCGCCGCCGGCGAGATCAAATCCCTAGCTAGAGAGGAGGTGGGGAATGGGGGAAACGGCAGATGGGCACGGGACGAGCGACCTCCGCTCTCACACGGCACGGACCAGGTGGGTGGGACCTCAGGTGGAAACTGTCGGGACGACGAGGGCCGCGGGACGCGTCAATCGTGTCGATCGGGCGGCCACAAATCGAAGGCTAGGGACGACAAACGAGCAGCCGTGCACTTCCTCGCGATGGGACTTGCTTTACTCGTTAGAAATTATCCTTCTTATAAATTGAGATCGCAATGTAACATAAATTTCGATATTTCGACCTAAAATTATGATAGATAACTAGCACTCGACACAATGATAGATAGTTCAACTACGATGTTGTAGGAGAAGTTCACTCCGAGTCATCATTGTCGGAGCTGTTGATGTTGTTCTATAAGTTAGAGTCCAACTCGAAAAAGAGGAGCTCGGCTAGCGGAGAATGGTAGAGGGGCTAGACTTGGGTGCCGCTGTCGCAGCCTCTTCATTCTTCTTGGCGTTCTCCCTCGCCGCGAAGTACTCGTTCTTGAACTACACGAGCTCGGGGTGATCATAGCGAATCTTCGCCATTGCCTCCTTATCGGTCCCATGTGCCCTAATCTGCAAGAAGATGTGTCAGATTCTCCTTCTCCTGCTTGTGGGTGACCATGTGTATGCCTACGTGGAGGTCTGGATGGATGCTGATCTGATCCAATCGGATAATCCTCCAGAACTGTGGATGATGCATCAAAAAATCAGTACCACGAGCATGACACACATGGTTAAGTAAAATTTCAGACCTACCTGTTATATGTGGTCTCTACATATGATAGTATTATCTTTTTTATGAGAAGTGCCACATCAACTTTAAACATGTATAAAATGCATAATACTATCTATGATACCTTACTATGGTTAGTTTAAAAAAACAAGCCTAGCCTTTGGGTGAGGGAGAGTATTCGCGCGGACCAATGTGTGTGTTCGTCTTTATTATTAAATTCCATGTGTCTTGCTATCAATAGAACCTGGTGGAATGAACAAACTCGATTGAAGTACTTCAGTGCAGTCATGTCCTGCTTCTTTAGTGTCTAAGATGGGAAGGTCATGTGACAGACGGGGCTTGCACGATCTTGAGCAACGAAGATTTCATGCATGGCGGCCCACGCCGCCTAGGACGTGGTGTGGTCGGTCATCGCCGCTGAGATGTCCTCGGACATTAAGGATAGGAGGACCGCGACTCCACCAGAATGCACAGATCGTGAACCCACCAAGTGTGGTAGGCCAATTGGCCATGCAGCGACCATTGTTAAGTCACATATGATCACTCTCGTAATCCTCCGTACCAAGACTAACCCTAATCATATCTCAATCACTATATTTTTTTGCACACAAGGAGGGGTCTAGAAGACCCCAGATAACTTTTCATTAAAGTGGCAGGAATACATTTCGCAGTAAGCCCCTTGCAACAACTCGCTCTAAGAACCTAATATTTGAAGAAAGGGGCCTACACTTTATAGAAAACACCATGGAAAGAACTAGATCGAAGCAATCAAGGACAAGAGCGTCTCTGCCACTCGCCGCCGGCGTCCTCAAGACGTCACCGCCGAGGAACAAGGGCCAACTGCTCGGGAGCCCCCTTCCGACGGGAACCCTCAGCCGCGGTCCACCACCATCCTGCCGGGAACGAATCACTTCGCAGGAGAGCAACTTCGAGCACCCGCGACGGAGTCGATTCATGGCCTCCTCACCGGAGGTTGTAGAGTTGCTATCCTCACTAATTGTATCCTATTTTAACAATATATTGAACTCGTTGTGCATAGCTAACTGGAATAATGTTGTAGAACTGACGAAGCAGAGAGTGTACTTGAGGAAAAAACTTGTTGCAGACAATTTGCCTGATTTGCCGCCACCCCATCCCAAAAATCAACAAACCTGCAATTTCTCATAAATTCAGAAAACATACCGAATCTTGGACATGTGCATGACCTTTGCATTGTATCCATTCTCTACTTAATTGTCTCCACGACTCTAGGTACACGCTCACAATTCACCCACGCTTACTTAGTAGTTCGCAATAAGACAGAACAACTCTGATAGACTTGTTGGTGCTATTTCGTGATGAGTAAAATTGTTAGATGTTATTCAATTTCTATACCTAATAATAAAAGCAAAAGGGTTTCTCCCTCGGTCGGTCGTCCAATTCAAAACTGCCCTAAAAGTTGGTACAAATTACCCACCACTGCCACCCCTAAGTTAAAAGGTAAGTCAAAGTTTCATCGTTAGTCAAAGTTTCGTCCGCCCGGCGTGGTTTGGTGCGTCAATGTTTAGTCCTCTCTTTCCCTTTGATTCAAAGTGTTCAACTCTGATTCCTCTTCCTATACTAAGGTGTCTCCTATTTGAGCACGGCCTGGCCTGGCCCGGCCATAAAACTGGGTGCTCTGCCGAACGCCCCTGGTCGCATCCAACCTACGCCGGCAATGGGATTACTTAGCGACGGCACCGCGCGACTTGATGGCCCGATCCTCTTGAAGAACTCGATCTGCCGGAAGGTTTCTTTTTTGGGAGATTTCCGAGTAGCATCTGGGGCAGCCACAGGACGCCGTCCAGCCGAGGGCGCTGACGTACTCATCCAACTCGAGGCGTCGAGCCGTACGAGCGACGGCGCTGGTTGAGAGCTTGACCAGAAGGAGGCCTAGCAGCGTGAGGCGGGCGTGTCGGCGGGGACGTGGATGGCAGTATAGCGTTTTTGCTGATCACGCGCAGGAGATGGAGGCGTGATCGGCACACGGGCGTGGTGGTGGCGGGGCTCCCGATGGGGTCTGATTTGCGGGGCAACTCGTCGACGGATGGAAGCCAAGCCGAGGTGTCGCTCGGCACAGAGAAGACTGTGGTGGTGCTTTGCAATACGATGCGGCCTGGTTCAGGATTGTTTGACTATCTGGGTCCTCGACCTCGAGTGCTACCGCCGCGAGCTGGAGAAGAATACTAGATGAGCAACGCATCGGGCTTGGCTCTGGAAGCAGGTGCAGGGCGAGAGACATCGACGGCGGCGGCGAGGATATAAATGGAGCAGGCCACGGCCACCATCGCCCTGGCTCAGCTCTGTGGCGACTCTTCTGCGGGTGGCGATTGGGATGGAATATGACGATCTTTCGACGCCCCTGTGGGGGCTCAGCTCTTCCAGGTGTCCCCCTGTTCCCGCTCTCGAGGAACGGTTAGGTCTCACACGAGAAGGAGGGGCCGACTGGGAGGATACACAGGCGGACAAATGTACATAATTGAGCGGCGATAGCCTCGTTGCTCCCGCACGCAATCTGCATAGTTCTCCAACTCAGAACGTGCCACTGTATACAAGAAGAAACAACGGAAATGAGGAGGAAAAAAGTGGCACAAACCAGTATCGGTGCAGCAGTTGCTCTCGTCGCCAGCGACTTGCTCAGGCTTAGCTCCACCTGCGTTTGTTTTGAAGATGATTTCACAAACCATCGCTGCTGATGATGCGCCTTGTATGGCTAATTTTTAGTCAAAACTATTAACCTCTTTATTTGTGTTTTGAGAAGTAATATGGAATTCAAGATGGGTTATTAAATATATTAGAGCTGGGTGGAAGAGGACATCTCTCTTCTGCCTAGAGAACAAAAGCTTCTATCTGTTCCTGAAATTCAGTCCCGGTTAAGCTGGAAGGAGTTCCATGTTTTAGGTTTGTTACAAGCTACAGAATATATAGCGAAGGAACAAGACATGATCTTTATGCGCGATCTGATATGTTATTCTATGCATTCAACTCAATTCAAGTATATTAGATAACCGGTGAAGATATGGTAGCGACCTCGAATTCATATATGACGTGCCAACTATTTAATTGTAGACCTACTATCTAAAAATCTTCTTAAACAAATTTTATTCTCATAATCTGGTAAACTTCAAGATAAAAGAAAAAAAATCAAAAAAGCCATGGTATATTTTATATGTTCTAACAAGATTTTAGCTCCTACTATTATGTTGCTGTGCAACAATCTTTGGACTGCTGTACCAAAGATATGTCATTCAATTTAGACACAATGCCTTAAACTCTTTTCTTCCGCTTTGAAGTATTTCCATAGTGGACTCCAAAGTGTATTATACCGTATTAATTAACCAATTAGCTGCACTTGCACAATTTTCATGTCCCTTGCAAGTTGCAACACATTGGCTGAGTCGGACTAAGATTTTCTCATGTCGATTAGCACAAGCTCCCCTTATGTATTCCGATTGCAACGCATATACTGTGCTCTCTTAGCTAGATTGTCGGGAAAAAATTGAGTAGTACGGATGTTTTGAATCCTAAATTTCTGAACCGTTAGCAAAATAGTATGTGTGTACTAAATATAATTTTGTTTGGATTCATATATTAATAAAATTTAAGAATAGTGTGCACCATCTAACTGGTATGCGGTATTGCAAGTCGGTGCAGCGAGTGGTGTGTCCTAACTGGAAATTTTGTTGAACTAATCTATTAACAAAATTTAAGACCGGTGTCCACCATCTTATGGGTATGCGGTATTGCACATACGTTCGGTGAGTGGCATATGTGTGTACTAATTGGAAATTATGTTGAACTAATCTATTAACAAAATTTAAGACCGATGTCCACCATCTTATCGGTATGCGGTATTGCACATAGTTTCGGCAAGTGGCTTACAATTTAATCCTATTAGGTATGATTATGTTCGTCATGAATAGAAGAAAACTTGACCACCATCAACAGTTGTGACGAAGAGGAGAAGTGTCAATGCGAATTGTTTACTATAGTGTTTTAGTATTTGTTTTTCCCGATGCAACGCACGGGCACTTTTGCTAGTAAAATAAAAAGTAAAATTGTATTTTTCATCTTATGCGTCTTGACGTTGTGTTTTCCCCTGAACCAAGCTGGCAAGGGAGCGGCACAGTCGATTTTATGCCCACAGCTTGAGAATAAATCAAATCCTTCATATTTGGTATCTGTAATGGATCGAACTGCTAGAGATGTGCTGCTATGTGGTCGGTGTTGAGGACGTCGAAGAGTGCGGCAGGGCGCGGTGGGGATATCTCTCTGTTGGAGATGTCATCAAGATCGTTGGGGGGAGTCAGCGTGTTGTCCATGAATGTGGCATCTTGCCTGTGAATCTGTGATGCAACCGAGGATCCCATACGCTCGTGATCCCCAGACGGCAACCAAAGCCAGACGCATCTGCCTGGAGCGCGCGTGCCAGCCGGCAAGGTTTCACGGTCAACAACGGCATCCAGGATACGAGGGGTCTTTGCTTCTTCTGCCGACGGCATCTAGTGCGACCAGGGGTCAAATGCTGTATTCGCCTACGCAACCCAACATTCCTACTGCATGACCCAAATGAATTTGCACCCTACTACTCTCGACCATTGTTCCCTGTCGGTCAGGAAACATGTAAACAAATACGGAGTACATAGATCGGTGATGTGAACACTGTAAAATATACCGACAATTCGACACGGTTCAGTCTAAAACGATATATTGCTGGTTTGGCATCGTTGCCAGCCAGCTAAAACATAAAAGGAAATAAAAAAACAATACATTATACTCATTTGCTCCTTGTACAAAGTTGCAAATCTTTCAAACTAACTTCGTTCGCAATATATAGGTAAACATCTATCGCGCTTGCACCGCCGCCGAAGGAAAAAAGAGCCGCCGCCTCCACCTCTTACTCCACCATAGATCGGCTCCTCCTCCGGCCGGCCTCGCCGGTGTCAGAGGGGTAGGGAACCCGATCTATGAGTGGAGGTTTCAATAAAATTAGTATTTTTCTAAGAGATTAGATTATGGGTTTAGATAGTCTTCTTTTTTTTTGTTCCAAATCAATGAAGATGATATCGTCTGCAATAATTGATCTTCTACCCACTTTTGACGACGAGATCTTCCTCCCGACGTCAATGGTGATGTTAGAACATTAAAATTTTCTAGGTATGGTGCTTCGAATCTTGCTTCGCCGGATCGATCTAGGATCTTTTATCATGGTTGCCGCGAGGATGTTTGTCCTTGCAATATTTGTCCCAGCTGCTACGTCCTCAACAATGGTGATCCGTATTCTCGGGTTCCGGCTGCCTCAAGAAAAGTACAAAATTGTTGTTTCATGGAAGAAGAAAGAGTTTGGAGATCTCGAAGATTTGTTGATTTCTTTCATACTTTATTTTGTAATAGTTGAAGTTAGTTGGTGTCTCGTTACCATGTACTATTTGTTTCTACAAATATATGTGGTATTGATTGTCAAAAAAGCGAGATATGGCAAACAGCTAGCGACTGCATAGAACCCAACTCTCGGTATGCAACGTCAGGGCCTGATACGTCTCCAACGTATCGATAATTTCTTATGTTCCATGCTACTTTATTGATGATACCTACATGTTTTATACACATTTTATGTCATATTTATGCATTTTGGAACTAACCTATTAACAAGATGCCGAAGTGCCAGTTCCTGTTTTCTGCTTTTTTTGAGAAATCCTAGTAACGAAATATTCTCGGAATCGGACGAAATCAACGCCCAGGTTCCTATTTTTCCCGGAACCATCCAGAACACTCGAGAGCTGCCAGAGATGGGCCTGTGGGCCCGGATGACATGGTGGCGCGGCTGGGCCTGGCCGCGCCACCCTATGGTGTCATCGCCTCGTTGACCCTCTGCGCCGCCTCTTCGCCTATATAAAGCCCACACGCGAAAACCCTTACGGAGAGAGCCACGATACGAGAAAAGTTCCAGAGCCGCCGCCATCGCGAAGCCAAGATCTGGGACAGTCTCTGTTCCGGCACCCTGCCGGGCGGGGGTGCCCCGGAAGGCTTCTCCATCGACACCGCTGCCATCTCCACCGCCATCTTCATCACCGCTGCTGCTCCCATGAGGAGGAGTAGTTCTCCATCGAGGCTCGGGGCTGTACCGGTAGCTATGTGGTTCATCTCTCTCCTATGTAGTTCAATACAATAATCTCATGAGCTGCCTTACATGATTGAGATTCATATGATGATGCTTGTAATCTAGATGTCATTATGCTAGTCAAGTGGGTTTTACTTATGTGATCTCCGGAGACTCCTTGTCCCACGTGTGTAAAGGTGACAGTGTGTGCACGTGTGGGTCTCTTAGGCTATATTTCACGAAGTACTTATTCACTGTTGAAGAGCGTAGTGAAGTGCTTATTTATATCTCTTTATGATTGCAATGTGCATCGTATCACAATTTATCTATGTGCTACTCTAGTGATGTGTTATTAAGGTAGTTTTATTCCTCCTGCATGTGTGCAAAGGTGACAGTGCGTGCACCGTGTTAGTACTTGGTTTATGCTATGATCATGATCTCTTGTAGATTGCGAAGTTAACTATTGCTATGATAATATTGATGTGATCTATTCCTCCTACATATGCATGAAGGTGACAGTGTGCATGCTATGCTAGTACTTGGTTTAGTCGTTTTGATCTATCTTACACTTAAGGTTACTTAAACATGAGCATTATTGTGGAGCTTGTTAACTCGGCATTGAGGGTTCGTGTAATCCTACGCAATGTGTTCATCATCCAACAAAAGTGTAGAGTATGCATTTATCTATTCTGTTATGTGATCAATGTTGAGAGTGTCCACTAGTGAAAGTCTAATCCCTAGGCCTTGTTCCTAAATACTGCTGAGTTACTACTGCTTGTTTATTTTTTGTGTTACTACTGCAATACTACCACCATCAACTACACGCCAGCTATTTTCGGCACCGTTGCTACTGCTCATATATATTCATACCACCTGTTCACTATCTCTTCGCCGAACTAGTGCACCTATTTGGTGTGTTGGGGACACAAGAGACTTTTGCTTTGTGGTTGCGGGGTTGCATGAGAGGGATATCTTTGACCTCTTCCTCCTGAGTTCGATAAACCTTGGGTGATCCACTTAAGGAAACTTGCTGCTGTTCTACAAACCTCGCACTTGGAGGCCCAACACAGGAAAGGAGGGGAACGTAGACATCAAGCTAATTTTGGCGCCGTTGCCGGGAGGAAAGGTAAAAGGTACTCACACTCGGACCTCGGCTACTAAGCTATTTTCCGGCGCCGTTGTAAGTACTCAAAGCTATTTCCTTTAGACTCTGCAATTGCGACATTTGGTTTCTTGTTTACACTAGTTAGGCATAATGGAAAACAACAAAAATATGAGAGATCTTTATAAACTTTATCTTGAATTAGGACATGATGTGTTTGAAGAAAGAATTAAGAAACCCATGGAACTTTATATGCATGCTAATGGGAATGTTGTTACTATGAATGCTTTGAACACCATTGTTGCTAATGCTATGGAAAATTCTAAGCTTGGGGAAGCTGGCTTTGATGAGCATGATATTTTTAGTCCCCCAAGCATTGAGGAGAAAATTTACTTTGATGATACTTTGCCTCCCATTTATGATGATTATAATGATAGTAGTCTTTTGTTACCACCTGTTATGGAGGATAAATTTGATTATGATTACAATATACCTCCTATATTTGATAGCTACTTTGTTGAATTTGCTCCCACTACAATTAATAAGAATGACTATGCTTATGTTGGGAGTAGTAATTATTTTATGCATGAGACTCATGGTAAGAATGCTTTAAGTGATAGTTATATTGTTGAGTTTGCTCATGATGCTACTGAAAGTTATTATGAGAGAGGAAAATATGGTTGTAAAAATTTTCATGTTACTAAAACAACTCTCTATGTGCTGAAATTTTTGAAGCTACACTTGTTCTATCTTCCTATGCTTGTTACTTTGCTCTTCATGAACTTGTTTATTTACAAGATTCTTATGCATAGGAAGCATGTTAGACTTAAATGTGTTTTGAATTTGCCTCTTGATGCTCTCTTTTGCTTCAAATACTATTTCTTGCGAGTGCATCATTAAAACTGCTGAGCCCATCTTAATGGCTATAAAGAAAGAACTTCTTGGGAGATAACCCATGTGTTATTTTGCTACAGTACTTTGTTTTATATTTGTGTCTTGGAAGTTGTTTACTACTGTAGCAACCTCTCCTTATCTTAGTTTTGTGTTTTGTTGTGCCAAGTAAAGTTTCTATGTCAAAGTTGATGTTATATTTGGGATCGCTGCGCAGAAACAGCATTGCTGTCTGTCACGAATCTGGGCACAGTTCCCTGTAGAAAATTCGAAAAAATCTGCCAATTTACGAGCGTGATCCTCAGATATGTACGCAACTTTCATTAGTTTTGAGTTTTTCCATTTGAGCAAGTCTGGTGCCATTTCTAAATTCGTCTTTACGGACTGTTCTGTTTTTGACAGATTCTGCCTTTTATTTCGCATTGCCTCTTTTGCTATGTTGGATTTATTTCTTTGATCCACTAATGTCCAGTAGCATTATGCAATGTCCAGAAGTGAAAATAATGATTGTGTCACCTCTGAATGTGTTTATTATTAATTGTGCACTAACCCTCTAATGAGTTTGCTTGAAGTTTGGTGTGAAGGAAGTTTTCAAGGGTCAAGAGAGGAGTATGATATACTATGATCAAGAGGAGTGAAAGCTCTAAGCTTGGGGATGCCCCGTGGTTCACCCCTGCATATTTTAAGAAGACTCAAGCGTCTAAGCTTGGGGATGCCCAAGGCATCCCCTTCTTCATCGACAACATCATCAGGTTCCTCCCCTGAAACTATATTTTTATTCAATCACATCTTTTGTTCTTTGCTTGGAGCGTCGGTTTGTTTTCGTTTTTGTTTTTGTTTGAATAAGATGGATCCTAGCATTCACTTTGTGGGAGAGACACGCTCCGCTGTTGCATATGGACACATGTGTCCTTAGGCTTTACTCATAATATTCATGGCGAAGTTTCCTCTTCGTTAAATTGTTATATGGTTGGAATTGAAAAATGCTACATGTAGTAATTGGTAAAATATCTTGGATAATGTGATACTTTGCAATTGTTGTGCTCATGTTTAAGCTCTTGCGTCATATACTTTGCACCTATTAGTGAAGAAATACATAGAGCTTGCTAAATTTGGTTTGCATAATTGGTCTCTCTAAGGTCTAGATAATTTCTAGTATTGAGTTTTGAACAACAAGGAAGACGGTGTAGAGTCTTATAATGTTTACAATATGTCTTTTATGTGAGTTTTGCTGCACCGGTTCATCCTTGTGTTTGTTTCAAATAAACCTTGCTAGCCTAAACCTTGTATCGAGAGGGAATACTTCTCATGCATCCAAATACTTGAGCCAATATTCATGCCATTTGTGTCCACCATACCTACCTACTACATGGTATTTCTCCGCCATTCCAAAGTAAATTGCTTGAGTGCTACCTTTAAACCATTCAAAATTTATCACCTCTGATTTGTGTCAATGTTTTATAGCTCATGAGGAAGTATGTGGTGTTTATCTTTCAATCTTGTTGGGCAACTTTCACCAATGGACTAGTGGCTTCATCCGCTTATCCAATAATTTTGCAAAAAGAGCTGGCAATGGGATTCCCAGTCCCAAATTAATTAACAAAAATAGACACTCCTCCATGGTATGTGATTGTTGGACGGCACCCGAAGGATTCGGTTAGCCATGGCTTGAGAAAGCAAAGGTGGGGAGGAGTGTCAACATAATAAAACTAAAATAAAAAGGCACTCCTTCATGGTATGAGATTGTTGGCGGGCACCCGAGGATTCGGTTAGCCATGGTTTGTGAAAGAAAGGTTGGAAGGAGTGCCACCCAAAAATAAAATAAAATGGGAGCCGCTCTTTGAAGGTTTGTCTGGCAAGGGGTTAGAGTACCCACTACCATTCGTTGACAACAACAAACACCTCTCAAAATTTTACTTTTATGCTCTCTTTATGTTTTCAAAACCAAAGCTCTAGCACAAATATAGCAATCGACGCTTTCCTCTTTGAAGGACCATTCTTTTACCTTTATGTTGAGTCAGTTCACCTATTTCTCTCCATCCCAAGAAGCAAACACTTGTGTGAACTGTGCATTGATTCTTACATACTTGCTTATTGCATTTGTTATATTACTCTATATTGACAATTATCCATGAGATATACATGTTATAAGTTGAAAGCAACCGCTGAAACTTAATCTTCCTTTGTGTTGCTTCAATACCTTTACTTTGAATTATTGCTTTATGAGTTAACTCTTATGCAAGACTTATTGATGCTTGTCTTGAAGTACTATTCATGAAAAGTCTTTGCTTTATGATTCATTTGTTTACTCATGTCATTACCATTGTTTTGATCGCTGCATTCATTACATATGTTTACAATAGTATGATCAAGGTTATGATGGCATGTCACTTAAGAAATTATCTTTGTTATCGTTTTACTGCTCGGGACGAGCAGAACTAAGCTTGGGGATGCTACGTCTCCAACGTATCGATAATTTCTTATGTTCCATGCTACTTTATTGATGATACCTACATGTTTTATACACATTTTATGTCATATTTATGCATTTTCTGGAACTAACCTATTAACAAGATGCCGAAGTGCCGTTCCTGTTTCTGCTGTTTTTGGTTTCGAAATCCTAGTAACGAAATATTCTCGGAATCGGACGAAATCAACGCCAGGTTCCTATTTTTCCCGGAACCATCCAGAACACTGAGAGCTGCCGAGATGGGCCCTGTGGGCCCAGATGACATGGTGGCGCGGCCAGGCCCTGGCCGCGCCACCCTATGGTGTCATCGCCTCGTTGACCCTCCTGCGCCGCCTCTTCGCCTATATAAAGCCGTGACAGTGCGTGCACCGTGTTAGTACTTGGTTTATGCTATGATCATGATCTCTTGTAGATTGCGAAGTTAACTATTGCTATGATAATATTGATGTGATCTATTCCTCCTACATATGCATGAAGGTGACAGTGTGCATGCTATGCTAGTACTTGGTTTAGTCGTTTTGATCTATCTTACACTTAAGGTTACTTAAACATGAGCATTATTGTGGAGCTTGTTAACTCCGGCATTGAGGGTTCGTGTAATCCTACGCAATGTGTTCATCATCCAACAAAAGTGTAGAGTATGCATTTATCTATTCTGTTATGTGATCAATGTTGAGAGTGTCCACTAGTGAAAGTCTAATCCCTAGGCCTTGTTCCTAAATCCTGAGTTACTACTGCTTGTTCTTTTTACTGTGTTACTACTGCAATACTACCACCATCAACTACACGCCGCAAGCTATTTTCGCACCGTTGCTACTGCTCATATATATTCATACCACTGTATTTCACTATCTCTTCGCCGAACTAGTGCACCTATTTGGTGTGTTGGGGACACAAGAGACTTTTTGCTTTGTGGTTGCAGGGGTTGCATGAGAGGGATATCTTTGACCTCTTCCTCCCGAGTTCGATAAACCTTGGGTGATCCACTTAAGGGAAACTTGCTGCTGTTCTACAAACCTCTGCACTTGGAGGCCCAACACTGTCTACAGGAAAGGAGGGGGAACGTAGACATCAGGGCCTTCACGTGAAAAGAGCCCCAACCTCCCGAGTTGCCCCCCAAGGTGGCTCCGGAGGATCCCTCCTTCCCCAATCCTAAGTGCCCCACTTCTCCTCCCTCTCGACCGATGTTGCCGTTGGTGCTGGCGGTGATGGCGGCGCCTATCCGTCTGGTGCGGCGGTGGGCAGGGGAGGTGGTTTTCTCGGACGTTGTTTAAGGGAGTTGGTGGGCGGCGGCGGAGGACCATGGGCGGCGCGGCTGGGCATAGCCGGGGCCTGAGCGCCTCCACCGAATCGACGACATGGAAGGGGTGGTGCGTCGCCGACGCCCTCTACGCGGTGGTGCTTTGCGCCGCCTCGATCCGATCTAGGGTTTCGGCCAAGATCTGGACCGGGTGGTCTGGGCAGGTGCGGTCCTGCTGTTGGTCCTTGCCACACCGTCGGGCCGTGCTGGACTACTCTCTCCTTGTCTTCCGATCTGGTTGGTAGTTGACCAGCGATGAGGGGGGCGCTAGTCTTGCGAATAATGGTGGTGGTCCTCGGATTCCTCTCGCACCAAGTGATGATCGGTCGGAAGCTTCTTCCCACCGGGCTGGCTGGATTGTCGTGTTTCGGAAGGCCCCGCCAGCGAAATTTATGGTGCGATCAATGCTTAAATATTGTTGGATTGGGTGTTTTCAGAGGGAGCGCTTCGAAACTCTGCTAGCTGTTAATATCATGGAGCTCAGTATCTTTCCATGGTGTTGGCGGAGAAGGTCATGAAAGCCGAGATCGGTGGAAGAGCAATGGTGATCGGATCTTGGTGGTGAGGTGAAATTGGCTTGGTGCTTCGTGACTTCAAACAACAAATTGCATGTGGGAGCGACTGTACAAGAGAAGTTCAGAGTTCTATCTTTGAGGGTGAAAATCCAAGATCTGATCTTAATTGGTTATGCCCGACAATGTTCTTGTTGAAGACATTGTTTTGAGAGTGAGGGCTTTCTTCAGGGTGAAAACCTAAGATCTATGATCGGGCGACGACAGCGTTTGTGCACTTTTTCCTTTTAGAGGCGTCACTTCTTCTGGTGTTGTCTTGGTGGTGGCACTATTGCTGTTTTAAGTTTTCGACCTATGTAGCAGGACTTTTTTTTTGTAATTATTCTCTTTTATTTTGGCCGTGTGCATTCTTTATGTCATTAGGACATGATTTTGTTGCAGAAGCTAGATGTAATTGGTATCTCGGTGATAGGTGATATTAATTTATGTTTTTATTGAAAAAAAAAACCAAAGGCATTGCATCGTACATTCCTGATCGACGCAACTACCTCGAAGAAACCATATTATTGGGGACAAGGATTTTGTGCACATGGGAGTCAGTGCTCCCTTCACTTTTGAATTTTTGAAAATTTCAGATTCTCATATTTCTCTGCTTTCAAAAATTATGACATTAAATATGTAGATAGATGTGTATACGAGGATTGGAATCAAAAAAGTCCCGTCAAAAAATACGTTATATTTTGGGAGATGCAAAAAAGATAAATTTCTGACAGTAGACTGACAAAATATACGTACAATTGTACTACTATTTATAGTCAGAAATTTGTCTTTTTTGTATTTTCCAAAATACAAAGTATTTTTTAATGGGACTTTTTTGACTACACTCCTCGTGTCTAAATCTATCTACATATTTAATGCCATAATTTTTGAAAACATAAAAGAGCGAGATTTTAAAAAATTTCAAAAATCCAAAAGTCCAATGAGAACATGTGCTCATGTGCACATGGCACTTTCCGTATTATTGGCCCAAACAATGTTGAATGTATCAGCTTACTAGAATACTTCACATGGCACATTCCGGGAACTAAAATACAGACACGTAGGCTCAGGCTGACAGATACACCCGATTCACAATTATTCGCTCGGTTAATAAATACAGGCATGAATCCTGCAAGAGATTTCATCGATTATTATGTTATAGGACGTTCACCAACTAACTAGTTTAACTAAACAAGTACAGTGTGGATGAACAATCCGTCTAGCTAGCGCAGGTCAATGGGCAAAAGAAATATTGCATCAGGGAGGAAAAAAGAACAGTTCTCCAGAAATTCAGCACTATATAATCAAACAATAAGTCACCAGCTTGTTTATTCTCCCGTACCTTATCCTATATACACGCAGAGAATTTTGTAGCTGATAAATTACAGAAAATATGTGGGCACGCAAAGTTACAAATTCGTGGACTGTATACCGACACTTCCAAGTGAATAATGAATTGTATGTTGCGACACTGACCTATTTGGAGAGTGGCCAAATGGATGCCCTTTCAGTTTTATACAGTAACAGTCTATTACACATAGTACACAGAGAGCTAAGTGATGATGATTTGGATGTTTAACTTCCTGAACAACCAACGACCCTAAAGGACAACGAAGTGATCCCACATCGAGGCCGACCGCTCCTCCTTCCTCCTCGTTAGCGGCTTCGACGAAGGCGATCGTCCAAACACCGGTCAAACCGATCACATGGCAGGCCAGCCGTTAGCGGAAGATAGTTTGACACGTGAAGAAATGCCCAAATATTCATCGGTCTGTTCGGCCAAGAGGATGGTAAGACCATAAAAAATGGGACCATATAGTCCAACTAGTTTCGAGACATACAGTCCAGCTTGTAAAAGGACACCTTGCCGCCGCAATTCCATCCTTCGTGCACGCCGCCGACACCGCCGACACCCCTGGCGGCATGCAGTTACGAGGCATTGCCACACTCGTGCCAGCCTGCACCGCCTCGTTGTGACTCGTGGCCAACAAGCACCACCTTGCCGTGCCCCGTCTCGACGGCCATCATCGCCAATGCCCGACAAAGTCGGTGTCAACGATCTGACAACAACGTACATACATACTACTCATGCCTATACGTAGGTTACATATTCATATAAATAAGTATGGCTATACGAGTTTTGTACAGAGCTACGTATACCCGTTTAGTATTTTAAAAGCGGATTTGCTAGAAATCAGACATTTGAATTTATTATGTCTATATCGGCTCCTTAGCCTTAGAATTTGCCTCGTGATTTGTCTCCTAATATGACAGCTGTAAATGGCTTGCAACTTAGATTTTCCTACTTCCAAGTGGGTTGCAACAAAAATATCCCTAGTTGAAAGTGGGTTGTAAGTGAGAAGAAACATCCACACCGTTTAATTTGCTTCAAAATTTATGTTGGCTTACAAATGAGTTGCAACTAGGTTGTAACTGAGACTTGATTACGTCGCGTGACTAAGACTTAATTAATTCTAAATCTTTCGGAGATCTAGAAGTGTGTGTTTAAAAGACGATCATGCTCTTAATTATGAAGTGGTATCGAATGATTTTAGACGTGTTTATATTTAAGTTTATCTATGTTTAGAAAGGAGGGTTGAAAAAAGATTAGAAAAGTTGTTTCAGATTTCTGCTTGGGCAGTCATGGAAGCCCACAGGATTCCCCACGGACTGTCGGTGGTTTCCATACACCGCCGTTACCAAACTATGGCGAACAAGATATGGATTCCCCACGAGCACCACGCATATCAGCCGCTCGCGTGCACATAACAAACACGCATGTGTGCGGCGGGCACTCGCCACTCGCTACATCGACTCCGGCTTCCGCGCGTGTTTGGCTTGCGTCGTGGGGAATGTGTTGCTTTGGTGTATTGGTGAAGCGCGAATAATTGGCTAATTTCCAAACCTGGATGCTGCAGTACGTATTAGCCAAGTTAATGGTTGCTAGACCTGCAGGCATGTGGTGAGGGAGTAGGGCGTGCTCGGCGCCAACACGCACGAATGGAGACGTGATATATCGTCCCCAATCGCGCACACTGCTCGAGATGTCCGACGTACGCGCGACTTCTGTTTCTGATAGACCGAGCAGCAGCTGTCTTTTTCTCTAACAGTACATTGTGTCTGGCTGTCTTACTTAACTTAACTTGTGCCCTCGACGTGCCTAGTCGTTTTAATCGATTTAACGAAACCAATTTATTTCGTAATTTAAGTGCAATGGATATCATCCGACAGAGAAGTTTTCAACCGGCGATTTGGCCATGGTAGAATGAAGAACTGGCTGTCGATCTGGTATGTTGTGATTTCAGTGACAAGTTTCGGCTCGGCTTCCGTAGCCGATTGCTCGCGGATTAGTTCTGACAGTGGCAAGATCGACATCAGTTGAGAAACTTGGACCATGTAACTAAAATGATGAGAGAAAGGAGGATCAATGCTCTCCCTCACTGAGTTAAAGAGGGCGAACGAGATCAAGCGGTTGGCACTTGTCACACAAGTTGTTCCAAGCTGTACGTTGTACTGGATGGATAGATAGATACACTTGCTGAGTATGATACTCGTACTATATAGTACCTAATCATATCCAAATGGAGACAGCTTATCATCTAAAGACCTCATTAGTAGTATCTGGCTAATCATGTTGTTGCCGCCAATTGTTTATGTCAAGCAGAGAAGGATGGATCGGGATACTCTCCTGCTCTCTAGAAGATGCCGGCGGGGTGGCTTTATTAATCGGCCGAAGTTGAGTTAATCTGCATTCCAGAAAGAACAAAAAAGATGAGTTGAGTTACCCTTTCACCTCCAGTCTCCACGGAGCATCAGCATGTGCGCATTGTTTTAGCCACGGGCATCGCGTGACCGCCGGCCTGTGTTTGGAATCCATTGTACCTTGCCACTGCTCCCGATCGATGTATTATTGGAGTATAAACGTGTGTGGTTAAAACGCGCGCTTCGTGTTGAGCTGCTCGCTGCAGTGATCCCATGATTGACCCGGGAAGCGATAACAAGATGTTGTTGGCTTGTTTGTTGCCTTTTGGCAGGTCAGCTACCGACTGCAACGTTTGCTGCTGCTACGTGTCGCTGGGAGTGGCTGTCCACCAAAGGTCCTCGTGATCCTAGGATACTATCCGCACTCTTCGGGTCAGTCAGTATGAGCTATCCGCTTCGTCAGCGACGCGCAGTCCTTCTAGAATGAATGATGAATTGTCGAGTGCAACGCCGATGAACCGGGCGATGGAAATATAATCAGACCAAAATTTACACGTCCGTGATCACGATGTCGTCTTCACCACCAAACGGATGCACCAACCCCCGTGCGGTCAGATGGATATTTGCCCGTGCTTTTTTACTATCCGTTATAAAATAAATATTACAACTTTTTGAAGATAGTATCAGCATACTAAAATATCTCTAGCTACATCTTTATTTAATGGCGGAGCGTCAACTCTAACGAGGTCTGACCTCTGCCATAGCTAGTTTCGGCAGGTAATACCCCCCCCCCTACCCGATTTTCTAGCTAAACTAGGGCCAAACATGCTAGCTTGATGTTTCTTATATGTATCTTATTTTGCGAAAAATCCACCGATCCATACATAATCTTAAACATTAGTATAAGAAAAATTAAAAGTAATAAAATTTTACAAATGTATTTGGACCGCTTACCGATGACTAAAAGCACTTGAACAGCCACAAGCACGTCGTCGTCCTTGCCCCTCCCTCATTGAAGCCGGAAAAGATTTTCATACTAGAGCTTATTGTTGTAGACAGATGAAAAGTCATCATGCTAAATAAGACCCCAAACGATCAACACAAGAGAGGAGTAGCCATCGCCGACGAAGAGAAGCATAGATCAGAAGAAACAAGGACCAAATCCAGCGAGATCCGATAGAGACGAACCTCCACACGCCCTTTGGCGAAGCTAGACGAATCATCGGAACGGAGGCCAAACGGCATGACTTTATTCCATCTTCATGTAGTCGCCACCACCACGTCTTCTGAGCACGACACAAACTCTAAACAAACTAAGGAAACAACAAAATGATATAGCTTTAGAGACTGAATATATTGAACCCGCCGCTGGTGACAACCTTAGATGCGGTGGGTTACAATGCCCGGCGGTTCAACTAAGAGTTTCCCTATAGGTTTACCATATCATAACTTGGGTTTGTCCTCCGCCAGTTATATGTATCCTTCATTACACCTAGTCTCTACATAGCTAAGATGTACACAACCGTATCAGTCCACAAGTTACAACCATAAATAAAAATGAAGTTCTCGATAGGTACACAAGAAAGATAGTACATCCTAAGGCGAAGAAGTGGCCAATCCACAGATCACGCTGACATCAATGTTGGGAAAAAAGTCTTCGCCGTATCCTCCAGTCGTGTAGATATATCCGTAAAGAGTTTGTGATGCTCCACACGTTATGTAGGAGACTACAAACGGGGCGTAAGTGTGCATCAGTAGATACCCTGTGTAATAGAAAGACTTTTATTGTTAAAACTTTGCTATTTCTACATTACCAAAGTGAACAAATAACGACAATCGCTCCCACCTTAATAGGTAGCTTAAACCTATGATCTGCATCATCAAGCCAGTCGTCGAATATATTCGTAGCAATAAGTGCTTTATAGTTTCGTCATGATGATAAAACACACATGTTTTACTTTCCTGCTAATTATGTTTTGCAAGTTTATCTTTCGTATGAATTTCCCGTCAACGAAGATAGCATGCAAACACTTTAGCTTTAAAGGGGGACCTTCATCTTTTATTTTTTTTCTTGTTATTATCAGCATGAACATCAGGTTGGATTAAAACATTATACGTAGAAGCCACCGAAAGTATGTGAATTTTACTAGAATTTCAACGAAATACATCAGTTTTCTGTGTCAAATATACCGAATTCAGACGGTGTAACAAAGCATTTCCCGATGCCTTCAATAAAACTTCTGCTGAACGAGGCTGGTCTATATATTAACAAAGTTGTGATACTTTGAAATGAAGGTAGTAACGGTAAAGAAAAAGGAGTTACAAACGCGCGCCGGCGGATATGGTACGGTACGTGCGGTGCAGAGCGTGGCGCACGGCACGGCTGAAACCGCACAGCCGCCGTCGCGCGCGGTGAGCCGACGTCTGACCGGCCCCGCGCCGCTCGCTGTCACGGCGCGGTTGGAAGGCCGTGTCCCACGAACGACGGACGGACGGACGGACGGGGGCCGCGGCACGCGCGCGCGCCGCAAGTCCAAAAGCGGGTCCGTGCCGGTCGGTGACGCCAGCGCGTCTCGCCACCGACTACTACGTACGTCCCGCCCGCGTATCCGTATCTCTAGCAAGCTTATCCTCTGCCGGCTGCACTTGGGGGTGGGGTCGGTGGCTCAGCGTGACGCCATATCGTCCACACTGCACGTCTGCACCGCCACAACTGCCAGCCGCTCCTTTTCCGCGCAGCAAAGGCGTACCCACTTGGAGCCAAAGCCCAAATGGAACGGAACAGCAGGGATATACCTCTTGTTGCCACTTGATATATTTTCCCCCTTTTAAAGCGTGTCTATTCCTCTATTTCAATATTATATATATGGATCTTTTTTTTTCGTTTGGAAACAGGGAATAAGATCCCAGCTTCTACATAAACAACCAGCGGGAAATTAAAAAAATCTCTCCTAGTCGATCTACTAAGAACATGTACAATGGTAGATGCTTGTGTGAAAAAAATAGAACTCGCACAAATCAGATTATATCACCAACAATGAAAAAAATCTCCTAGTATAGTAAGATTTTTACGTGATGAAGTTCCCGTAACTGTAGCATTATTGTTATATCACTTAAGCGTCTGGAACCACAATGGAAAATGCTAATTGGGACGTTAATATAGGGGATTTTGCATCCTCCGAAGGTAAAATAATAAGCGCCTGGCTGACCAAAATATTTGGAAAGTTTGATTAAAAAAATAGCAATATACACAATAGTAAAAACATATAATATTAAATATATTTTACAAGGATTATAATAAATAGATGTTCTATTCTAGATGCCGGTATTCTTTCGTAAATATTTAATAAAAATATACAAATATCAAACCCAAAACATAAAAACATTGTGAAGGAAGGAGTATAATGTTAACCAGCCTGACTGAAGATATATTGAGCCATCGTTACCACTCTTGGGTCCAAAACCTAGGCTCCTGCTGCTTCAACGGAGGAAAAATAAGACCAAAAAATGATCCACTGTACAAGCATGTACATAACCCTACAAAATATAAAAAATTCATATCTCGTTACAAATAATATTGTTTGCACTTCTAGAGACAATCACAAAGACAGAAACACCATCTACGTCTGAACCTTTTCTTTTCGCGAAACACGGTATACATGGTTGTGTGATGTCTAAATTATATACACGCATGGTCCACACTATCGCTAAACACAACTACGACTTGATTGATGTCTGTGTCCATACAAGAAATCTACACCGCTCGTCTTCTCTGTCACCGCCAAAGAAGAACGTACGTTGGAGCAATACTATTAGTAGTACCCTTCTGCGGTCAAAACCAATCAAATGTAGGACGCCGTATCAGAACACTTATCTTTTTTTTTGAAACACTTATCTATCCTGCGGTGAAAGTAAAGGAAAGAACAAGAGGCCTCGCACGGTCACACCCCGCAATGATAGTATTTATTTATTTATTGTGACGCTAGAGCTTATCAGCTCGCCCCATTGCGACACGTGATTCACGCCTGAGGCGACACTGGGGGCAGGAGAGTTTGTGGTTGAACTGTTCAGGCTAAATCACTGCGGTGGTAACTGCTAAACAGAGCAAGCAAAGCTATCCAATCGGTAAACGAACATCAGCTACCTGGGTCAGAAGTCAGAACGAAGCTGAAATAACACGATCGAGCTGCCCGATGGAATCACGTCACTCACGATTCTTACAGCTGCACCGGAGTTCTCCGCTTGCCATCTGGCGCCGCGTGGAAAACAAGACCAATTCGTCACCGGTTCTTCGATAGGGCCCTTGCCCCTTTCAGGGAATCGCTTTTACTAGTACAGTACGTCTTTGTAGCCGCACTTTTTTTTGTAAGGACTTTCTTTTGGACTTTATAGGTTAGTGCTTCCTTCATTCTAATAAAATTTTCATATTTTTTGCTTGACTAAAAATTACGTTAAGTATATAAAGAGTTGTTGGTATAAAATAAGCATTATTAGAAAATATTTTTTAATACGAATCCATCGATACTAGCAGAACATAAACTAATCATGATTGTGTTGCTCAATTTTTCGGTTAAATTTTGTCTTATAATAGTTGTGCGCCTTATTCATCAAAACGAAGGTGGTGCCTTGTACGAATCAAATAGTTTCGGCACAAGACAATCACTGTCACGTTTACTAATCACTTGGGTAACTTTTAGTGCCAATTTTCCATATTTTCAATTAAGTATTCTACGAAATTTACATAGTAATACCAAGAACATAGCAATTACTTTGGTGTGCTTATTCTTTACCAGATATTTGCGAGAGGAATAATGGAAGCTAGTAGACAAAAATAATCAAGAGTACCCCGGGGCTCATCATATTTTTATGGAATTAAGGCTAAACTTTAAGTATAAGACGACTACACCTCGCTGCATACAATGAGGGCAGTTCGAACTCCACGCAACACAGCCAACACCGACAAAACAACTACAAAGCAAAAAAAGAGCATGTCTAGAGCCCAGCACCAACGCCATGTCGCGACTGGCGCCGGTCACCTCCGAAGATCAGCGACCCCACAACATTTCCTTGTCAACGCACGATCTACCCTTGATGCCGTAAACAAGGTAGCAAGCGGATGCCATAAATGGACTTAGCATTGACGAACGTACATTACGCCTGTGAAGATCAAACTTTGACAACGGCTATCACCAAAGAAAACTAACCTAGGACCTCCATCTAAAATAATTAATATGCTAAAAAATTGGTTGAAATGGGATTGTAAAGAACTAAAGCCTCATGATTTTTTGTTTATGTTGGTCTATATGGGACTTCCGCAACAATGTGCTTCTCAAGAAGAACAGAGTTTTCCTTTTTTTGCAGGTTGTTCTCAAGGGTACTCAGTCCATATTTGGTCATTTCTGCAACCTACGGCGGGCAGGTTTCCGTAGACTTTGGGTGCAAGTATTTAGAGATGGTCACTTGGGATATTTTGAACCAATAGGAATGACATATAGTAATAGAATCCGTGACACACTAAATGTATTTTCATTTTATGAGTTAAGCTTTGTATCCGTTATTTTCACTTGGTATGACTTTGGTGATTACTTGTTGACAAATATAGTTATGTGCATCAATCGAATGGAAAATAATACTCTAATTTCTCACAACATGATATAAAGAGCTAGTGAAGATTCCAATTTGCACGCCATCAAATTATTGCGAAAAAACTAAGCTCGAGGACATTGTAGACTTTGAACAATTTAGACAGAAAATAACCCCGTAGGTCCATAATCCTAAGAAAACATGGAAACCGTTTCAGAGAGCTTCCCTATTGAAGCTTATTTCCGCCACAATCGATAAGTCTGTTTGTGGATAATTCTTGGTTCAAAATAAGTTACCCCATATCGCACTATTGTGCATGCTCTAAGAATTTGATGCTTACTAGTCCCTCTCCATCACTAATATAATTATTTTGCAAGATAATTTAGCTTGCTAAATCTTCTTATATTAATGAACAGAGGAAGTAGCTATGTCCCGTCCTACACACAGAGCAGAGCCAGTGCCTGTATTTCTAGAGTTTCAAACTTATAACTAAATAAACCTTAGAGGTTTAGTATAGGTAAATATGTGTGCTCTAGAAGAATGTGTTGAAGGAAGAATGTTTTGAAACCACTGGCAGGGAGGAAGGTATGCTGCAGCTATCGAAGAATGATAGCAGAGATCTCTATTTTCAATCAGCAATGTGGTTATAGTACCCATAGGCTCCCGTATTAGCATGGTCCACTAGTGAGATTCTCTTGGCTTCCGGTCAAGGTAATCGCAATAATTAAGAAATAAGTTAAATTATCAATGACATAAACTATTTGAAAGAGCTTGACGGTTTACTCAGTTGATTATTTATCACGAGTGATGATGAAGTGTCTCATTGCTTGAAACTGATTTAACTTATGATAATGGGAAAGTAATAATTTGCGAAGTCTTGGGAGGTTTCACAGGGACGGGTGGACGGCTAAAATAAATTCAATAGTACCGCTTCCATCCTGAAATATAATTAATAAGCCTTTTTAGAATGCTAATTTAGCATTTCAGAAAGTGTTACGTTTTGGAACGGAGTAATATTTTTCTAAAACAAAGGGCAATAAGAGAACGGATAGTTTTCAAGTTTGAACCACCTTAGTATATTCCAAAGCTTGACTTGAAACTACTTTTCTATAACTACTACGACCCAATCATATTCCATAGCGACGGTTATCGTTTCATAGCCGTTCACGTTGGGCCAACTCCGTTGATATAACCAATGCCAAATATGCAAAAAGAAAAAAAATCAACGAAGATGCTAAACGGAAGATTTCTCACCACCGTCAAACGCTGGGGCTGCACGAACATCACTGCCCTGCAAGTCAGCCTGCGTGACGAGGCAGGGGAACACAAACGAAAATCACAGCTTCTCTCCTTTGTTAGATAGTGGAACTAGGCCTGCACAGATGCACGTCGCCATTTATCCTACCTTTAAAAGCAGGAGATTTATACTCGATCGATGAGTGGAAGACAATGAACTTTGGGACCGCTCTTCATTGGTGGCACCCAGCGTGTTCACTTCTGAAAGGGAAAAACCTCCCCGAACTGTCTAATTTCCAGCGCTTTTTGTTCGGCCGCGAGCCAAAGGCGCGGTATCTTTGCAGAAAATTGTCGCAGTCGCGAGCTGATGGCAGGAACTAGAAAGTCTCGAAGGAGAAAAAGATGCGGCCGGAGAAAAACAGAAGGGAACATCGCAACCACATGGCGATATCATGTGAGAGTTACGAACAGCTGCCATATCGACCTCTAATTACCCTCGGATTGAAAGAAACTCTTCCAGATAGTCTTCAGTGTTCAATCCACTTTAAACTTCAAATATGTCTGTTTTGATCTATTTGTGTCGAGTCGGCAAGCCAACAGATTTTCCAGATCAGAGATGCGTTGGCAAACCTGAAGGCCGCTCACAACGAGTAGTTGGTTTTGTTTCTGTTATTTTTCGTCCTTTTTTCTTTGCCTTTCCTTGGCTCTTGCCATTGTATAGTTTTCCCTCTTGATATAATGAAAAAGGAGAGCTCCTCCTGTTCACCGTCAAAACATGTCCGCGCCGCCGGTTCTTGCCTTGTCCATTTAATTAGGATAGGGTAAATCTTGCGGTCAGATGCATTTGTTTCACGCCCTTTTTTTTCCCATTTCACCCAATTAGCCAACTTATGAAAGAAAATGGCATTAAAAGATGAATTTAATAGCTAATAAAATGCCATTAATTAGGGAATCACATAGTTCACGCGTTATAGTACGCAAACTTAGATAGATACGAGTACGTCAGAAAAGACCAAAGAGCAAAAGACACAAACGTAATACACAAACTTAGATACATATGTAAGATCACACATCGTCTTGACGGTCAAGTCGACGACATGATCCGGTTTCCTCGGCGAGCAAGCTGGACTCGGCCTCAATAGCTTTTGACCGAGCATTGCTCACTTGTAGTTTAAAAGCTCTCCTTTTGAGGTCAATGAAGCTAGCACACCTGGTCTTTTTCTCCCGGCGTCGCTTCTCATCTCTCTTGCATTTGCCTCCTCCTTCTTAGCCATCGACCCCTTTAATATCTCATGCAATTAATGCAAGTGCAGAGGTATCACACTTGAGATATTGCTTCATGGCCTTGGGGCTCCTTGGCTAAGATGCACGGACACCATTGCTTGGGACATTCGTGCTTAGACCTTCCTCTTCAGAATCAATGACCGGGGATTCATTGGTACACACATGCTTGCGAGCCTTTTTGTACGTAGCACATCATAGTTGCCACTTGCGACATTTCTTGATCTCCATCCAACCGTACCACAAGGTGAATGGTTGTTTTCATGTTGCTCCTTGAAGTAGTCCAAAGCTTGAGGCACTTACATATGAAATCCATTACAGACACTCACATATATGCAATAAAATGGCATATGTAAAATGGCCAAGGTTCTATCATGCCTGCAACGCCGATGCCGCTCACGAGCCGCCCAAACATGCTTGTATGCACATCAAAATTTTGGCTAGAAATAGGTGGCCGCAGACTTCTCGGTTCATTTAGATCACGCCGCTAGACTGTATCACTGTCCTCACAAACACGTTTACATCGGACCGTCGGAAATGCTCTAATGGTTTTGCCCTATCAATTAGGTGTAGGTAGTTTGAATGGTTCTCCCTCGCTACATGTGGGGATAAGGCCACAAGGGCCATCAAGGCTGGCTGTTATCAAAGTCAGAGTAATGGATGAGTAGAAAATCAATACACAATGCTTTATACTATGAATTTCTCAGTACTGCCCTTAATTTTTTAAGGGAGAAGAAAAGGAATTAAGAAGTCACAAGTCCAAGGCATCGTGGCCGCCTTGGCCGTGAATATTCTCCACGGGACGCAGGCAACGGCCGGTGGGGGAGAAGAAAATAGTGCCATCCTGTGGTGGGAGAGAGAGTTTTTTCCCTGATGGATGTGAACGAGAAGAGATTGGGTGCATGTGAAGATTTTTTTACCAGCAGCCATTAGGATTAGGACAGGTAATTAGAGTTTGCTTACAGGCCACAGCTTCGCGGTAAGAAGTGATTCAAGCCGGGCGGGTGGCGTCGCCCGCAAGCCGCCTCCACACGGCTCTCCGTCACCGCCACCGCCAGTGTGCCTCCGCTGCCGCCTATATAAGCCGCTGCCCTCGGTTCCTCCCCCAGAGTCCCATTCCCTTGTGTTCCTAAACCCGCGTCTTCCTCTTTCACACACGCCTCTCCCTCTTCCTCTTCGTGTTCTAGCTAGTTTGCGGCGGCGGCGGTGGTGCCCGGCTTTGCTGTGCAGCTAGCTTGTGGAGATGTCTGAGGTGTCGGTGATAAACCAGGCGGAGGTGGAGGACGCATCGGCGGCGGCGCTGGACCTGCCACCGGGGTTCCGGTTCCACCCCACCGACGAGGAGATCATCTCGCACTACCTCACCCCCAAGGCGCTCGACCACCGCTTCTGCTCCGGCGTCATCGGCGAGGTCGACCTCAACAAGTGCGAGCCCTGGCACCTCCCAGGTACGTACTCTCATCAACTCCCGCATCCAAATTCAGCTTTTTTTTCCCCCTCTCTTGCTCCGGATTCCGGCCGGTGAGGAGAATCTTGGAGCTCACGCGCGCGGTGGTTTCGATCTTTACAGGCAGGGCGAAGATGGGGGAGAAGGAGTGGTACTTCTTCTGCCACAAGGACCGCAAGTACCCCACGGGCACGAGAACGAACCGCGCCACCGTGAGCGGCTACTGGAAGGCCACCGGCAAGGACAAGGAGATCTTCCGCGGCACCGGCCGCGGCGCCCTCGTCGGCATGAAGAAAACGCTCGTCTTCTACCGGGGGCGCGCGCCCCGCGGCACCAAGACCGGCTGGGTCATGCACGAGTTCCGGCTCGAGGGCAGGCTCCCCCACCCGCTCCAGCGCTCCTCAAAGGTTTGGCCTCAACTGATTCGCCTCAGCTGATTCGCGCACGTTTTTTTCGCTTAAATTCGCGCTTTGATTGTGGGCTAGATCGTGTTTGATTGCCTGACGCGTTCTTCTTGTTGTTGTTGTGCAGGACGAGTGGGCGGTGTCCAAGGTGTTCAACAAGGAGCTCACGGCCGCGGCGATGACGTCCGGGTCCGGGGCAATGGCGGCCGCGGGGGAGGCCGGCATCGATCGCGTCGGCTCGTTCGGGTTCATCAGCGACTTCCTCGACGCCTCTGGCGAGCTGCCGCCACTCGTGGACCCTTCCATGGGCGCGGACCTCGACGAAGTCGTCGACTTCAAGGGCGGCCTCGCCGCGCCGGGCATGGGGTACCAGCTCCAGGTCAAGACGGAGGCGCCCGTGCCGCCGCAGCAGCACTACCAGTACCAGTACAACCAGCAGCAGCAGCAGATGGCGATGTACTCGAGCCCGTACTTCTCGCTGCCGGCGGCGAGCTCCGGCGACCAGTCCCCGGCGATCCGGCGCTACTGCAAGGCGGAGCAGGTGTCCGGGCAGACGTCGGCGCTGAGCCCGTCCCGCGACACGGGGCTGAGCACGGACCCGAACGCGGAGATCTCGTCGGCGGTGTCCCAGCAGCACCAGGAGTTCCTCGACCAGCTGGACGCCGACGAGTACCCCGCCCTCAACCTCGCCGACATCTGGAAGTACTGAAAGCCGGCCGGAGCCGCCGCGCGCCGGCACCTACCGGACCGGCTCTGCTGATTCGCCCGCTGATTGATTAATTACTGTTAATTTGATTATATTTAACCTGCGTGTGATGCTGGTGCTAGTGGTGGTTTGCTGATGCATCATCGATCATCAGATCAAATCATCCTCATCTTCTTGTTTCCCGGAGGATTCTGGGGCCGGATCAGGTTAGCATCCGTCCAGACCTCCAGGGATTAGCTAGGCCTGCTTAATTTGTGTTGATTAATTAATTTGCTGCTACTAGTCCTAGGTTCATAGCATCTTGATCCGTGTACATACATACCACTAGTACCAGTGTTCTGATTGCGTTTAGTAGTGGTGGTTACAGAATTGATGGATGGATGGGGTGTAGATTAGGGGGTCTGTAACCTGAAATGACTTTGGGGGATCCATTCATGGATTGATTAATTTGGGATGAGCCAGCCTAGCGCTGGTTTTGTGTATGTACATGTACCGCCATTAATTTCCTGAGCTTGACATCTCATTATGTGAATTGATTGATGCTTTGTCTATCTCTCTCTCTCTCTCTGCTTTCGTGTGGCGCTTTACACTTGTTAATCAGTCGCTCGGTTAGGCCTTTCTTGGCGCAACCAAGACGTGACGAGAGATTACTGCTAGTACGAGTACGGTGGTACCGGTACTGCTCATGGACGCGTTACGAAATCTAGCAGAGGATGAGAAGGTCTCACATGGATGGATGGATGCATGGATGGATGGATGGATTCGGCCCCACGCGGGTCGCCGCGAGCGATGGGTTCGCCCCTGTTTAGATCATGGATCCAATCATATCTGCCCGGACCACGTCGTCGTCGTGGCGGTTTTGGTGAGCTCGACACGTAGAGGTACTAGTAGAGGCTGGGTGTTCATACAGATACACCATTAGGGAAACTCTAACATATAGTACAATAAAACGGGCCAAAAAAGTAAAAAATCTGATGGGTTTATAGTTTTAGCTCGGTTTCATGAGCTGATATGATCTCGTATCCGCGACCCAGTTGGTCAATGCGGGGGAAATAGGCTTAAACCCTATTTTCCTCTCACAGACCTAAGGTTACCTCTCGCGAGCAAATCCCGCACCGACACTGCATACAGTGCTCCGCGATGTTTCGCCGCGGCGGTTTCAGACAGGTTGGCGGCCAGTATGGAGCTGACAACGCTTTGCCACGAGGCTGCGGAAGCTCATGTGGCACCCCCACCTAGTAGCACGTGAAATGGGTCCGGTCGCAGGGCGCGAAGAAGCACATAGAGAAGAGGTGGACCAACCGCGGCCTACCGTCGTCACTCCGTGCATACGCGTACATCGGGGAGGTGGGTCGTCTTCCTCCTCACGTAGTCGTTGTCGCTCCCGCACTCCCTCCGACGATGATTGGGGCACAGGGGCTGAAGAGGAGTCGGCGCCCCTGTCGGTCAAGATCTTTGAGTACGGGGACTTTGTCCACAATGACGAAGCCGAGAAGGCAGCTGGTGAGAAGCTCCACCGCAATTCCAAGAGGAAGGCCAGTGAGGCTCGGCAGCTTGAGGAGGAGGAGGGTGCACGCTAGGCCCTCCACTGGGAGTGCGGCTACGAGGAGTTCCAGTGGGAGGCTGCTGTCCGCTGCGTGAAGACGGAGCGCGTCTAGCTCAAGTAGGAGGAGCTCATCGTCGGTCGTTGTCCGCCGCCACACCCATAGGCCCAAGGACCGGGACCCAATTTGGTAAATCTAGGGCTACAGTAGGCCGGATTAGGTTTTTCTTCCCTATTTGTGGTTGATTTTGGTATGTATGATTTATCCAGGACCTTAATTGTGATCAATGTTTCGATGAACTGCTTGATCACTTCTCAATTCCCCGCGAATATAGTTTTTTCGAATTATTTAGTTTCAAATACATATACTGATATACATGACGAGTTACTGAGCCTGCAAATATCTTTCTTTTGGGAAACCCTCCGCCCGCCTCCGCCTCTCTCGTGTCTGCAAGCTGTTAACGGCCGAGACAGGAAAAACGAGACGGAACGTGCACATCGATTCGAACCAAACACCTGCCGACCAACCCCGGATCGACGCGCGCCGGGTGAGGCGAAAGCTTGTTGCTCACGCGCACGCCGCCGGCCGACGGCGACGAGCCAGCGCCGGGATTTTGCTTGCTTGCTTGCTTCCGCCGCACAGTACACGCACGGAGACAGACAGCGCACGGGTATAGCTTGCTTTCCATTCGACGCAACGGTATCTCTGCGGCGAGTTTCGCGGGGGTTTCCACGCGCTCGCTTCGTGCATCAAAACCCGGCGAGGGCGGTCCAGGATGGAAAAGGATGCAAGGATCGGCAAGAATCTCGTATGTTCATTCAATCGGGTTCTACTGATGGCTAGACACATGGAAATCTATGACAAAGAGGACAAGGTGGAACACGTACGAATATTCGGTCTGATCTAAACGGTTCATGGTTGTCTGTTTTGTTCTGTGGGATAGGACATCAGAATTTCAGTCCAGCGGCCCGACACAGATAGACCGATGTCTCGATCTATTTGTACCAGAAGTTCAAAACTGAAAACTTACACCGTTCAAAAAAAAAACTCCATACCTAGTTTACCTATTCTAAGAGCATCTCCAGTCGCGTCCCTCAAACGACGTCCGGCGAAAGCGTCGGATTGCTCGTTTGAGGGACGTCCGGACTAAATTTTCATTTGGAGGAGGTCCCTTTCCCAGCCACGTCCCCCAAACGCGACCTCCAAACAAATAGTAAAAGTCGTGTCCGGCGTCCCCGGTAGAGCCTCTATACAAAGGGGATGAGCTAGGGACGCCGGACAATATTTGAGGCACGTTCGGACCGAAGCGGCCATTGGGGCACGCGACTGGGATGTTTTTTTGGCCGGAGTCCCCCAAATCCCTTTGGGGGACATTTTGGGGGACGCGACTGGAGATGCTCTAAGGTCTTGTGGGCATATGGTCAAATTCCACTAATGCCTGTATGTAATATGACTCATCAATCCTTATGCATGCATAGGCTTCACTTAGGGTGTGTCCGGTTCCAGAACTAAGTAGAATGGAACGAAATCACTCCGCAGATAGAGGCAATTCTTGTGTTCGGTTGTGGAATGGAACGAAACTGAGTGGTTCCTCGAAAGAAAACATTCTCCCCATACCACTAAATCGGTGGAATGTGGTGGAACGACCGTTAATTAGCCGGTATTAATTACGAAGCACTCCACTAATCCAGCCAAAAAATAGTTAGCCGTTGTTAATTACGATTTTGAGATTAAAAAGGCAATTTGCCACTATTAATTATGATTTTGAGACAAAAGCTTAAACTTTAACCTCATTCGTTCTACTCTCCAAATTCCCCAACCGAACAAAAAATTATTAATTACGATTTTAAGATTAAAAAGGCCATTAGGCGCTGATAATTATGATTTTAAGATTTAAAAGGCTATTTCCCATTGTTAATTACGATTTTGAGACAAAAATTTAGTTTAACCACATTCCGTTCTGCTCTCCAACTCCTCCAACCGAACAAATAATGGTATCATTCCTCCTTTTTATCCAAACCGTACGCGGGGATGGAACCATTTCATTCCTCTGAAACGGAACCATTCCGTTCCAGCCCACACCGTTCCAGAACCGAACACACCCTTATTTATGAGAATTTGTGTTAGAAAGCCAGCAAAGTTAATTACCAAATGTTTGTATTTTTCACCATCGTTGTTCCTTTGGTTAGCAAAATGCGTCGACGTGGAAACATCGCAGACTATGGACGTGTCATGCCTCCATAGCCTAGGGTTCGTCTGATGGCGTTGGCATCCGCTTTGCTATCTAAGCGCTAGTGGTGGCCTTCTGCTCTGGTTTAATGACGTCCACTTTGCCTTTTGCGTTAGTGTTGACTTGCGGCGTTGGCCTTAATGTCCCGAAGGTTAGAGTCGGCATTGATGGTGTCCGCCTTTACCTTGTGCGCGCTTGCGCTTTATAACGTATTTGGCCGCGCCTAGTTTTCCCATGCCATTGTTGCCCAATCCACACCTCCTCATATTGCAAAAATGCATGCTGCGTCATGGGCAAGTCCTGGCCGTCCAGAAGATCGAGAACGCCAAGAAGGCGTGGTCCTCGTGTGGCCGCCATCCGGAGAGTGACCGACGGTACATCGACGTCGACTTCACTTGGCAGTTGTACGATAGAGGGTCGTCGAGGCCTTGGCCAGATGTCAACCTGGTTGCAGGTTGGCTTGTGAACTTGCGCCGGGTGTTGGTGTCGCTGGTGCCACAAAATGGGCGTGAACAGAGAGACAAGATTCGCTGATGGCGATCTATTCTCCAGCCAGTCTTTTCGCTCGACTCCTACGCTTGGGATATGTTCGACGCGTGGGAGTTCAACTCGTGCCGCCGAGCCGACAACCTAGGCGACGTCCAGTACCTAAGCTGCGACTATGCTCTTGTCCACAATGACTATGACCACGAGAACGACGACAATGACGACGATGGGGCGCCCTGCCGGTGGTCAAGCATGAGGAGGCTCTCCATCCACCGGAGCTTAGCGAGGAGGATGCCATCGAGATGGCCATCGCCTAGAGCAAGCTAAGGTCTCCAAGAGGCATGGCCTTGCCATGCGAGCTCGCGCATAAAAGGTCATGTCAGGCCGTTGGTCACGGCCACGCCCGCTGGTGCCCGCTCCAGAGCCGGCGCCTTGTGGCACCTACACCGGCACCAAAGGATGGCCCTCCTCCGGCTCCATACTAGACTTTTCCATTGGGGCCTCGATATTCATCAACCTTGCCAATGGCGCAAACCTTAGTTAGTTTGGGTTTATTTTACATTTCTATTTTATTTTTCTCACTGTACAAGTTATTTATTATTAATTTGAAATATTTTATCAAACATAAAATGTGTAGGAGCGAGCGGCCCCAACCTAAATGGACAAGTTCGGCCAAATGCCCATTTCAATGGTTTCATATGTCAGCGGCTCAATCCAAACGGACAAAAAACAGATACATTTGTTGTTTAAAATAGATCAAGCCTCTAACGTGGAAACACTAGTCGATCGGATATCCTGGGTCAGGCGCCTCTGGAAATTAGGATTGGATCATTACCTGTCCACGTCGTGGCGTGACGTCACAACTTTAGGCTCCCCATCCAGTGGCACATCTCACCTGCACCTATCTTTCCTCATCCCTCATCTTTTCTTCCCCCATTTTTGCTAGTCGATAGACAATTCAATCAGCCACATTTTTTAAACTCCTCGTCAATGATCACAGGGAGGGAGAGGTCTAGACAAAGCGGCTTGTGACGAAGGATCACAGAGAGGTCTAAACAAAGCGGCCTGTGACTGTGACGAAGGACCGCGCATCACCCATGTTGCCCGCCATAAGCTTGCCGATTAATTAATCTACCAGAGGATTTGGTTAATTAACCCGATCGAGGGAGATGTCCAGATGCAGGTTGCTTTCAGTCAGTTGATTAGGGCGCGGATTTTGTAGCCATTTTATCCGGCGATTAGACAAGGCTCCGCCACTGGCGGTTGACGTGGGCCCTGAGCATTCGATAGTTTCTTCCGAAAGCTTCGGCGAGCTTTGTTTTCGCATCGGATTAGATAGTCGATCAGGGGGATCGTTCAGGACGTGACCACTAACTACAATGGGCCACTGGCAACGCCCAAAAGTCGTGCAGCCGGCGATAAAAGCTTGGCAAGTGTTTCGTAGTACCTATCGAGAATATGTTTCGCAGTACTCTTTCTTGAGTCGTGATCGAGGGCGCGTGCGACACGGTAGAAGTGGACACCTCACACGGACATCCGCTTGTAGTAGGTTACTGGATAGTGTCAACTGTCAAGGTGTGCATCACTCAATCCAAGAATCTTTTTCTCTTTTAGCAAGAGAAAGATTTAATTACTGTACAAATGAAATTGCTGGATTCTGGATCAATGGCAGATATGGACACTCCGCGTATGCTTATCAGGCAAGATGAGGTCCCCTTTTCCGTAAAGTTTGTAATCCGTCTTGACAGCCATAGAGTACACGTTTGCCCACAGGCTCTCATTGATTCTACGCTTGACTTGTTTTGCCTGTCACAGGTCCAGATGCTACTTTTGTCCCCCGGAAAGAACATCTACTTTTGGATTGAAATATATTCCTCTAATCCGTTTTAATTGACTTAGTTTTGGTAAAATTGACTTAGTACTAAATCCGAGTCATGTAAAAAATGGTCGGAGGGAGTATATCATAACAACGTAGCACCGTTGCGAGTTTAAACCTAGCTAAACCGTTTTGCAGAGACACAATAGCAAAGACTTTAAGCATCCCACCGATGCCTCCTAAACATCGTCCGGCAACAACATCGGAAGATCTATTTGGCATCGGCTGAAATGCCGCCGTTTGGAGTGAGGTCGCCCGCACCTAGGTCTCCTAAATTGAGCCCCCAAATTTTTTTTTAAATCTAACTTCCCTAATTCAAAGCAAGTAGACTATTTATTATAATAACTTGAAGGGAAAAAATTCAATAGCTTTACACACCATATCAAACAATTTATTACAATGGTTAAACTAAATAAAAGTAAGCGATTTAATTGTGCAAGAGATACATCATGTGGCGTTTCCTTTCCGGACCCACAAACTCTCCACCAGATCATCCCGAAATTGGACATGAACTTGCTAGTTACGAATTTCTTGATGCATGGCGATGAAAGCTCCAAACTCTGTTGGCACATCGTGATCAATTCAACAAGAGGCCTCTGACTCTCGATGGTCATGTTCTTAGTCTCTGGATCAGCGTGCTCACTCTTGATGGTGATGTTGTGCATGTTTACCCAAGCATTTATCATCTCCCACATCTTAGAATAAGAGTAGGATAGAGCAGGGTATCTAACAACAGAAAAATGAGCTTGCAGCACATTAAATGGCCGGTCGACATTCTTTCTACATGCGTCCTGGCACTATAAAAACCATGACATCTTCTCAGTAAAGGGGGTGGCGATTGTCTTCACAAATGTCGCCCATGGAGGATAAATTCCATCAACTAGGTAATATCATTTGGTGGATGTGTTGCCAATCTCATAGTTGATCGCAGAGGTATGGCCTACATCAAGTCTACAAAAGACTGGTGAGCGCTCGAACACATTAATTTCATTGTGCGATCCGGCCATAGCAAAAAATCATTCCAAAACCACAGATCATAGTCTGCCATAGCTTCAAGCATGACACCACCCTCTCCAGTGTGACCCTTGTACACCCCCTACCACTACCAGCCAAACGACGAATTTTTCCAACCCAATGCATACAACCAATGCTGCCAAGAATACCTGGAAATCCCCTCACTGCATTTTGAGCAAATATCTTAGATGTGTCCTCTTCATTAGGTGCCCTTCCACCACCACCTGACAAAACCTGTACACGGTCTAAGAGGTCGTGGACTCAGCCAGACGTATGTTATCATCCCGAGAATCTGCGAAACCATATAATCTAGTGTAACCTTTTTTTGGAGAGTAAATAGGTATCATACTCCTACACACCTTGCACAATCTTTCGAAATGTTTCTTTGCTCATCCGAAAGCGGCACCAAAAGGTTTGGGGGCCATGTGTGGCACCATCTTTGAAATAACCAGCTTCAAGCATCTCGGCTCCGGCCATCCGGTGACAGTATATGTTCTCCCTCTTCCCCTTAAGTGAATCGCCGATGCAAGGCGGCAGCAGCTTCACTCGTAGGCGAAGAAGAGATACGAGGAGTAGGAGGCATTTTTTCCTCTCGGCTGCCGCCTCAGCGCACTCTTCCATCAGTTGTTCAACCATCAACTCGTCATTTCTATCCATTTCTTCACATCGCATAATAAAGCAATCAAATATTTGAACACTAGCTAATTTACCAACCATAATTAGGAAGAAAACACTCACCTAGTCAATGCGTCAAACACCTTGTGTGCGCCTCGACTGTGGGGTGGTGTCGACCCGATTAGTGTGGTGGCGGCCAAAAAAAGACAAAAGGCCGACTGCTCCCTCTAGTAAGGTAGTCCTACCGGGGCGGCGAAAGATATGGAGATCGTCAATGGTCTTGGGGATGGGCGGTATGCGCGACGCCACAGCCACCACCGGTGAGATGCGTCCAAGGAGGGCGCGGCGGGCGTGGAGAGACTAGCGGGTTGCAGTCGGAGAGAGCCGTTTCTGCGCAGCCTTGGCGAGAGCTATCACCGTCGATGTGGGAGTGTGGCGGATGAATTCACAGGGTGTAGAGAAATTGCACCTGGCGGGGTGGAGGGATGGGGCAGACTGAAAGGCGTTGTGTCGCTGCCCGGACGGCCCTACCTGGCGTTTTCCACGTGCCACGTGTTTTCATTGTCCCCTGTTCGATCCGCACATTTCGGGGCAGTCATAGGATGCCAGTCCAATTATCGAGCCGAGGTTCTCACCGGCAAATTTAGGCGACGCCAGTGGAAGCCATTTTTGGCTCGGCCCCTCCAATTATCGTTTGGGTGGGTGGGTGGGGGGGGGGGCTTTGTGGGCACCGGTGGAATGATCTAAGAGTAGCAAATTTGCAGGAGGGCCCTTTGTACACGTAGACTAGCTCTCGCACTATCACGCCCTGAATCTACAAATTTGAGGTACACGGTCTGTATATTCACTCTTTTTTGCAGTATGATACGTGATGATAGGTTCGTTTAATCCGATCTTCCCATCCACATCGTGGGGGAGGTGACGTTTCACGCGCTCAGGTGCAACGGTGCTAACCGTCGGTGGCCAAGTCTTGGTGTCCAAGAAAAAGAAACACGACCCAAAATCCCGGGACCCACGCCAATCCATCTCTCAATGTTTCTAGATGTCACTTTTTTTCTCCATCGTAGGTCACGCTGTTCCTGCTCCTGCAAGCATTTGTTTGCCAGCGATGGAATGGACCTAGTGCCGTAGTGCGTGTATCTCTCTGACCTTTTTAACGAAAACAAACTATCGTAGTATAACGATTTCCCAATACGTCAAACTTTACCTAAACCTTGATGGGCAGAAGATCCATATGCCGTATTAATTGCAGTAGAAGAGATGCGCTACTTCCTCCGATCATGTTTTAGCCTTTTAGTCAAACTAGCAAAGGTGCCCGTGCGTTGCACTGGGGGAAACAAATAATAAAACACTCAAAAAACCAGTCTTGACGCTCCACCGACTTGTAATACCGCATATCGGTAATAATTGTGGACCTCATTCTTAAATTTTGTTAAAAATAAGGATTTGGACGAATTTATAGTTAGTACAAAAATGTTTTTTGCTAATGATTCCAAAATTCATTAGTAAAAACATGTATATGGCTCAAATAAATTTTACATGATAATCTAGTGAGCCGAGCACCATAGCCCTAGCCTTACTTTAGGTTTTTTTTTTCATTTTCTCCTCTAACATAGTATGTGGGGCGAAAATATGTCTATTTATATGTCCAATTATAAAATTCTGTAAGTAAATCCGATTTGGTTTTTATTAATATGGTGGTCTTTATTGGCACTATATATATTTCAATAATGTACATGATTTTAACTACAAAATTTATATAACACAACATTCCACACATTAAAAAAAAGTGATACAATGTATTGGCATACTCTGAGTCACGAGTTTCTCTTTGATACACATACACTCATATACTCATTTAACTATAGTTTTTATTAAATGTATTACTATTATATTTGGTTTTTAATTTAATTTAATTTAATCTATTCCATTCCACTCCATCATTCTTATTTGGAAATTTTGGCAAATATCCAACGGAACACCTAAGAAAAAAAAACAGACGGGACGCTAGTGGTGCAATAGCCCCCGCTCTTAGTCTCACAAGCATTGCATCGAACATCTAGAGCAGGTTCACAACAAAGGACACATGGTATCAGGATTTGTCTTTGCAAACTCAGTTCGTTTTGCTACAAAAGACAGAGAAATTATTTGTTGTATGTTGAAATTAAAGAAAATACTACACTGGACCAGCCGGCCAAAAGGCCCAGCAGAAGCCCATCAGTGCCCATGCCTGAGCCACGTGAACCCTAACTACGTTCAGCCCGAGCACTTGGTCGCATCCACGCATCGACCCTTAATCACCGCGCCGCCAGTCGCCGTTCTCTCGCAATCCTGCACGCACAAGAGACTGTGGCGGCGGGGGAGTGCCTGGAAGGCGGTGACATAGGCATCCCAAATGGACCTGCCAAAGATAGTACCCGGGATTTACTGAAGGCCCACTATCCGAAGAATAAGAAGATTCGGGAGCCCAAGATATATTAAGGAAAGTTAGAGTTGTAATAGGAAGTGTTATTTGTAATCTGGCGGGATGAGTTAGAAACCGTCCCGGACTCTGTAACTTGTACAAAACGAAACCCTCGGCTCCACCTCATATAAGGAGTCGAGGGACAAAAAGATCGACTGTCAACATAACCCTAGTTTTCATAATCATCGAGTACTTTTCGCCTAAACCTTCGAGATCTACTTGCCCTCTACTTCTAGCAAAACCTAGTCTACAATCTGAGGCATTGATAAGTTAATCCTTTGTCAATGGCGCCGTCGTGGGGATTCGAGGTTGCAAGGGCGATCTCGATGGCACGTTCAAGATCTTCGACTTGGTCGACAGCAACGCGATGGATAGAGGTAACAAGGGAAAAACTGATCTATTCAATTTTATTCCTCACCCGCCTCCCGTATGGATGCATGTGCCTATCGGAGGAGCCCATCATCATGACGTTCGGAGAATTCCGATTTGGCGTCAACAGGAAGGATCCTACCGTCTCGAAGTTCCGATCTCGTCGGAATTCTCAGCGGTCGACTCTAACTTTTTGACGAGTGACGAGGAGTTTTCGTCGCCATACTTCGTCGACAACAAGGCAAGAGGAAAGCTCGCCAAGATCTTCAGCAACACATCCTTAAAGTCGTGCGGACTCCTTTAGCAGTGACTGGACGGCATTGGCTTCAACTTCATCGACAAGTCTGCTGCCATCGGAAAGGTCTTCACCACTCTATATGATGGTGTCACCAATCTGATAAAAATCAATGCGCAAAATATCATCGAGATCTATGTGATAGAAGGGGCAGGTACATCAGCCACAAACTTCGAGGCTTTCGGCGATTGGGAAATCCATCGTCGATCCCGTGATCTCTGAGACATGGCTTAGGCACTAAATATGCCGGATCCTCAACTCGCGCAAGAGTACACTCCCGAGAAAGCGTGGGATAGGGCTGCAAAGCCATGGATGGTTCAGAACCTATGACCACCACTGCTACTGTACAAGAACTTCAAGCATATCAATATAGACTTGCTCGAGTAAGCGAGAGTTGGAAAAACAGACAGGCATCCACGAATAGGAGGAAAGAAGCAACCTGCATCAAGCCGCAGAGCGAGTTAAGTCGCCTTTCGGGAACTACGGGAGATAGTCACGGCTCGGAGGAGAGCAATGTCTCGGCTGCAAAACATACCGAAGCGAGAAAGAGGAAACATAATCCAAAATCTCGACATGTCCTTTGTCGATTGATGAAAGAGGAAATATCATCCCAAAAACGAGACAGGTTACATGGCAACACAAGCGTACATCTTGGCGTCTAGACCACCTCCGGGACCCGAGAGAACCATTGTTCAATATGGCGATGGCTGGAGTAGGAGTAATGGGAACAGCGTTTGCAACAACGCCTCCGAAGAAAATCCCGGGCAAAATAGTCCACGACCCAACACAGCAGTTCAAGATCCCCCAAGGACAAGTGGAGCGAGAGACACGGCGGTCAAGTAAGGGTGGACGAGCACGACAAGAAAGAAGGCGTCGGCACTCACCGGAGGTTGCCGACGAAGATATGTGTGGGCTCCGGTGTTTCACGAAAAGTTCGAAAGACTCGAGTCCCTAAAGGGTTCAAGCTACCCGAAAATTTCAAGAAATTCGACGGCTGCAAGATCCGAGGATTGGCTCGTGGATTATCTCGAGATGGTGAAGTGGTAGGAGGAACCAGAGCAACAACTATGCAAAGTATTCAAGTTCACGAGGCGGTCCGCAAGATCTTGGGTAAAGAAACTCCCCCTAAATTCCATCGGCAGGTGGGATAACTTTGAGGACATCTTCGTGAAAAACTTCCGATCCACCCTGCAAGAAACTGCATCATTGGAAGAGTTGAGGGCGTGTCGACAAAAACACGACGAGTCGATGAGGAAGTATATACAGCGATGGAACATCATAAAGAACTCGGCGAGAAGATATATCGACGAGAGGGCAATAGATGCGTTCGTGGCGGGAGTCGGCGAGCAGATTTCATCGAGACTTAGGGAGAACTAACCCTAAGACCATATCAGCACTCATGGAGATAGCCAACAAAAGGGCAGATGGAGAAGACGCAATATACAACAAGCGACAGAGCGCCAGAAGAGGATCGTGGTCGAAGTTATCAAAATAGAAGGCGATTTTCTCGCCAGTTCTACAATAACGATGCTCCCGGCCATATATCGGCTGGTTTTCGAGGAAATCCTGGAGGAAATAATCGAGATGATTATCAAAGAAGTAATGAGCAACAAGGCGATAATAGAGGTGATTTTTGCGGCACAAAATAGTGGACCCGGGATTCAAAGACCTTACGTGTCTCCAGGAGATGATGAACGGTCCATGTCAAATGCACTTTTACCTCGACAACAATGGAAAAGGCGTCGGGACATCTCCAGAAAGACTGCGAAATTTTCAGGCCTAGCCGGAATTGCAAATGCCCAAGCAAATAACGAAACCCTCGGGAGCCAAGGAGCGAGATCCACCTTCCACCTCCTCCGCAATTACCGACGAATCGACATCCAGCTCGAATAGCGCGCACACACCCACCTCTCCATATGTTGATCCTAACTCTAACGGTGTGGTCTCGATGATTAGAGAAGCTAGGCATCCAACAGGGCGCAGAAGGTAATCTCTCGACAAGTGTTCATGGCGAGAGAAGATGGCTCCACCAACAGTCGAGTACTTAAATTGGTCGGGGCAGACATCGGCTTCACAATCGCGGACCATCCGCAGCAAGTCCCTCGACCAGGACAATCAGCACTCATCTTACCCGCCGTAATTGCTGGTTTTGACGTGTCGGAGTTTTCATAGATGGCGCGCGGCTTAAACCTCATGTATGCGAGATACATTGAGAAAGATGAACATATCCACGGCAGACCCGAAACCAAGCGATACACGTTTCCATGGGATTACACCCGAGAAGCCAAGTTATCCATTGGGCAAATCAACCTCGACGTTCAGTTTGGAACCGAGAAAACTACAGGATAGAGAATTCGAGTTCGAAGTTGTGGATTTCCGTCGCAATATCACGCTTTGTTGGGACGACCGCGTATGCTAGGTTCATGGCGAGTGCCGCATTATACATATCTGTTGTGGAGGTTGCACGGGCCTAAGGGACCTATCACGATCAAAGGAAGTTTCGCGTTATCGATAAATGCGACAAAGATTTTCATCGACGTCGAGAAACCTTCGGGATGCAAGCGAGAATATGCGGCGCCACGGTTCACCGATTATGATGTATTGCCCGAGGTAGGGAGATCTTCTAAGGAACCAACCTTCAACACAAACAAGGATTCAAAAGAGGTCCACCCGACAGATCCAAAGAAAACGACGTCCATTGCCGCAAACATGGATGTCGCATAGGAAAGCGCTCGTCGAGTTCCTCCGTGAGCATTGGAAAATCTTCGCATGGTGTCCGGCTGACATGCCAGGAGACCCAGGGAACTTGCAGAGCACCACCTCAATTTGGATCCTCTCGCACGACCGGTCAAGCAGCCTTTGCGGCGTTTTTCGAACCTAGCCGCAAAGCCATGTTATCGAAATAGATCGACTCAAAGAATGCTGGTTTCATCGGAGAAATATCTACAGAAGCCACATGGGTAGCTAACCCGGTGATGGTGCGAAGAAACACACAATAGTCCTTCGCATGTGCGTCGACTTCACGTGTCTCAATAAACATTGCCCTAAGGATCACTTCCCCCTCCCAAGGATCGATCAAATCATCGACTCCACGGCAGGATGTGAACGTCTTTCCTTTTGGACGCATATTGCGGTTATAACGAGATCAGGTTAAAAGAAGAAGACGAAGCCAAGACAGCGTTCATCACACCTTATGGCGTGTTTTGCTACAAAACAATGCCCTTTGGTCTGAAAAACGGGAGCAACATATCAGCGGATGATGCGAAGTGCCTAGCAACACGGATCGGGAAAAATGTACAAGTCTACATCGACGATGTCGTAATAACATCAAAGAAAGGTTCGACTGCGATCGAAGACTTGGAAGGAAACCTTCGACAACCTCGACAAGTTACGCCTCAAGCTGAACCGACAAAATGCTCCTTTGGAGTTCCCGCGGGAGAACTTCTCGGGTTCTTAGTATCAGCAAGGGGGATTGAAGCTAATCCGAAAAAATACAGGCCATCGTCACTATGAGAAAGCCAACAAAGCTGAAAGAAATACAACGGTTAACGGGGCGAGTCGCAGCTTTAAGCGATTCGTCGCAGGGCTAGGAGAAAGGCGCCGCCGTTCTATGCATTGATCAAACAGGGGGAAAAATTTCAATGGAACGAGTGACATAGGCATCCCAAATGGGCCTGCCGAAGATAGTACCCGGAGTTTACTGAAGGCCCACTATCCGAAGAATAAAAAGATTCGAGAGTCCAAGATATATTAAGGAAGCTAGAGTTGTAATAGGAAGATTATTTGTAATCTGGCGGGATGAGTTAGAAACCATCCCGGACTCTGTAACTTGTACAAAACGAAACCCTCGGCTCCACCTCCTATATAAGGGAGTCGAGGGATAAAAAGGATCGAATTCTTGTCAACACAACCTAGTTTTCATAATCGTCGAGTACTTTTCGCCAAACCTTGAGATCTACTTGCCCTCTACTTCTAGCAAAACCCTAGTCTACAATCTGTAGGCATTGACAAGTTAATCCTTTGTCAATTGGCGCCGTCTGTGGGGAATTAGAGGTTGCAAGGAGCTGATCTCGATGGGTTCAAGATCTTCGACTTCGTCGACGGCAAGCAACGCGATGGATCGAGGTAACAAGGAAAAACTGATCTATTCAATTTTATTCCTCACCCGCCCTCCGTATGGATGCATGTGCCTATATGGAGGAGCCCATCATCATGGCGTTCGGAGAATTCCGATTTAGCGTCAACAAGGAAGGATCCTACCGTCTCGAAAGTTCCGATCTCGTCGGAATTTTCAGCGGTCGATTCTAACTTTCGTCGAGTGACGAGAGTTTTCGTCGCCATACTTCGTCGACAACAAAGCAAGCGGAAAGCTCGCTAAGATCTTCAACACATCCTTCGAGTCGTCTGCGGACTCCTTTATAAGCAAGCGACTCGGACAGCGTGCGACGACTTCAACACCGACAAGTTAAATTGCCATCGGAAAGGTCTTCACCACTCTATATGATGGTGTCACCAATCTGGATAAAAATCAATGCGCAAAATATCATCAGATCTATGTGATAGAAGGGGCAGGTACATCGGAACAACAAACGTCTCAGAGATTTCGCAAATTGGAATCCATCGTCGTCCCGGATGGATCTGAGCAGGCTTAGGCACTAAGTATGCCGGATCCTCAACTCGCGCAAGAGTACACTCCGCAGAAAGCGTGGGATAGGGCTGAAAGCCATGGATGGTTCGAACAATGACCACTGCTATCTGTACAAGAACTTCAAGCATATCAATATAGACTTGCTCGAGTAGCGAGAGAATTGGAAAAACAGACGGCATCCACTGAATAGGAGGAAGAGAAGCAGCTTCTGCATCAGCGGACGCCGAGCAGATTTAAGTCGCCATTCGGAAATACGGGAGATAGTCACAGAGAAGCTCGGAGGAGATCAATGTCTCATTGCAAAACATACCCGGTGAAAGGAAAACATAATCCAAAATCTCGACATGTCCTTTATGTCGATTGATGACAGGAGGAAATATCATCCCAAAAACGCCAGAAGCAGGTTACATGGCAACACAAGCGTACATCTTGGCGTCTAGACCACCTCTGACCCGAGAGAACCATTATTCAATATGGCGATGGCTGGAGTAGGCGTAATGGGAACAGCGTTTGCAACAACGCCTCCCGAAGAAAATCCTAGGCAAAATAGTCCACGACCCAACACAGCGATCCAAGATCCCCAAGGACAAGTGGGCGAGAGACACAGCAGTCCAAGTAAGGTGGACGACACGACAAGAAGGAGGATCGGCACTCACCGAGGTTGTGAAGATATGTGTGGGCTCCGTGTTTCACGAGAAGAGTTCGAAAGACTCGAGTCCCAAAGGGTTCAAGCTACGAAAATTTCAAGAAATCGACGACTGCCAAGATCCCGATTGGCTCATAGATTATCTCGAGATGGTGAAGCGGTAGGAGGAACCGGAGCAACAACTCATATTCAAGTTCACTGAGCGGGCCGCGGGTCTTGGATAAAGAAACTCCCCTAAATTCCATCGACAGCTGGGATAACTTCGAGGATATCTTCGTGAAAAACTTCCGATCCACTCAAGAAACCTGCGTCGTTGGAAGAGTTGAGGGCATGTCGACAAAACTCGACGAATCGATGAGGAAATATATACAGCGGTGGAACATCATAAAAAACTCGGCAGAAGATATATCTGACGAGAGGGCAATAGATGCGTTGTGGCAGGAGTTCGGCGAGCAGATTTTCATCGAGGACTTAGGAGAACTAACCCTAAGACCATATCAGCACTCATGGAGATAGCCAATAAATGGGCAGATGGTGAAGACGCAATATACAACAAGCGACACGGGTCCCCAGAAGAGGATCGTGGTCGAAATTATCAAAATAGAAGGCGATTTTCAGTTCTACAACAACGATGCTCCCGGCCATATATCGGCTGGTTCGAGGAAATCCTGGAGGAAATAGTCGAGATGATTATCAAAGGAGTAATGAGCAACAAGGCGACAATAGAGGTGATTTCGCGGCAAGGCAAAATAGTGGACCCGGGTTCAAGACCTTACGTGTCTCCAGGAGATGATGAACGGTCCATGTCAAATGCACTTTTACCTCGACAACAATGGAAGAAGGCAGTCGAGACATCTCCAGAGAAAGTATCGTAATTTTCAAGCAATCTTGCGAGCCGAGAATCGCAAATGCACAAGCAAATAACAAAACCCTCGGGAGCCAGGGAGCGAGATCCACCTCCCTCCCCTCCCGCAATAACCGACGAAAATCGACACCGGCTTAGAATTGCGGCACCCCATCCACCTCCATATGTTGACCCCAACTCTAACGGTGCGGTCTCGATGATTGAGAAAGCTAGGCCATCCAACGGGGCGCCGAAGGTAATCTCGCGACAAGTGTTCATGGAGAAAAGATGCCTCCACCAACAGTCGAGTACTTAAATTGGTCGGCAAGACATCGGCTTCACAATTGCAGATCATCCGCAGCAAGTTCCTCGACCGGGACAATCAGCACTCATCTTACCCGCGGAATGCTGGTTTGATGTGTCGAGAGTCTTCATAGATGGCGGCGGCTCAAACCTCATGTATGCAGATACATTAAGAAAATGAACATATCCCTAGCGAACTTGAAACCAACTGATACACGTATGGGATTACACCGGAGAAGCCAAGTTACCCATTGGGTAAAATCAACCTCGACGTTCAGTTCGGAACTCGAGAAAACTACAGGATAGAGAATTTGGAGTTTGAAGTCGTCGATTTCCCGTCACAGTATCATTCTTTGTTGGGACGACCAGCGTATGCTAGGTTCATGGCAGTGCCGCATTATACATATTTGTTGTGGAGGTTGCCTGGGCCCAAGGGACCTATCACAATCAAAGGAAGCTTTGCACCGATAAATGCGACAAAGATTTTCATCGACTGTGAAACTTTCGGGATGCAAGCAGAATTGTCACCAAGGTTCACTGATTATGATGTGCTGCCAGAGGTAGGAAGATCTTCTAAGGAGCCGACTTTCAACACAAACAAGGATTCAAAAAGGTACAGATCCACCCGACAGATCCAAAGAAAACGACGTCCATTGCCGCAAACATGGATGTTGCATAGGGAAACGCGCTCGTCGAGTTCCTGCGTGAGCCATTGGAGAATCTTCGCATGGTGTCAAGCTGAATACCCCGGGAGTACCCGGGGAACTTGCAGAGCACCACCTCCAATCTGGATCCCCTCGCACGACCGGTAAAGCAACCTTTGCGCGTTTTTCGGAGCTAACCGCAAAGCCATGTTATCCGAAATAGATCGACTCAAAGATGCTGGTTTCATCAGAGAAATATCTACCGAAGCCACGTGGGTAGCTAACCCAGTGATGGTGCCGAAGAAACACACAATAGTCCTTCGCATGTGCGTCGACTTCACGTGTTTCAATAAACATTGTCCCAAGGATCACTTTCCCCTCCCAAGGATGAATCAAATGTCGACTCCATGGCGGAATCTGACGTCTTTCCTTCTTGGAGCGCATATTAAAGTTTATAACCAGATCAGATTAAAGAAGAAGATGAAGCCAAGACAGCGTTCATCACACCTTATGGCGTGTTTTGCTACAAAACAATGCCTTTGGTCTGCGCGGGAGCAACATATCGGCGGATGATGCAGAAGTGCTTAGCAACACGGATTGGAAAAATGTACAAGTCTACATCGATGATGTCGTAATAACATCAAAGAAAGGGTCGATCTGATGAAGATCGGAAACCTTCGGCAACCTCGACAAATTCTGCCTCCAAGTGAACTTGACAAAATGCTCTTTTGGAGTCCCTGCAGGAGCTTTTGGGGTTTCTAGTATCAGCAAGGGGGATTAGAAGCTAATCCCGAAAAATACAGGCCATGTCACTATTAGAAAGCCAACAAAGCTGAAAGAAATACAACGAGTTAACGGAGCGAGTCGCAGCCCGCCAGTTAGGAAGTCGCCATGCTAGGAGAAAGGCATTACCGTTCTACGCATTGATCAAACAGGGGAAAAATTTCAATGGAACGAGGGAAGCAGATAGAGCCTTCGAGAGCCTCAAGCGCACAATTTCAACACCACCAATATTGGTGGCGCCAAAAGAGAAAAAGAACCTCTCCTCTTGCATTGCAGCCACACCTGTGACGGGTGGTCGACACGGCCTTAGTCGTGAAAGAGAAGAAGAGGCAAACTTCATGGAGTTCGAGGCGGGTATATTTCATTAGTGAAGTACTTTCACCCTCAAAACGGCCCGGTACACTTAATGTCGGAAATTGACATCTACGGAGTATTCAATGACAAGAAAATTGCGACACTATTTTTCGGCACACCGATAATAGTGGTCAATGAAGCTTCCTTGTCAAATATATTGAACAACCCGGAAGCTGGTCGTGTCTCCCTTTGAGACAGAACTTTCTCCTCGGGACATCACGTATGAAAAAGAAAAGCAATAAAATGGAAGTCTTACCAGATTTCATTGCGAGAGTGGATGGAGCTACAAAATACGGGACCTCCCAGTTGCAGAACTTGGACCATGAACTGACGGGTCCAAAAGGCGGAAGGTCTTGGAGCAGCGTGATATTGTTATCACCGAAGGCGACAAGCTAGTATGTTTTGCGGATAGCGTTTAAACGCGTCTAACAATGAAGCAGAATGTGAATCTCTCATACACGGGATGAAGATGGCGAAAGCTTGCGGTGCAACCCGATTGAAAAATTTTGGCCGACTCACAATTAGTAGCACAGCAAGTCATGAACCAATGCGATCCAGCCAACGAAAGTATGATAGCATACAAAGAGGTGTACAACAATGAGCTGGAGAAATTATTTGATGGTTGTGAGGTAAATCACATCAGCAGGATGAGTAACGATGAAGCCGACGTTCTTGCAAACATCGGGTCACAGTGTCTCGCGATTCCCTCAGGCGTGTTTTGGGAAGAGATAAGCGAGAGATCAACAAAGCCAGCGAAAACAAAGAAGGAGAAGAAAGAGAAACCCTCGAGTATCACCAAAGACATAGTAGAAGAAGAAGAAGAAGAGCAAGAGCTAGTCATGATGGTGCAAGTTCCTTCGATGCAGGCTTACATATCATATATCCTAAGGAAAACGATACCCGACGATCCAGTTGAAGCAAGGCGAATAATCAGGAGATCAAAAGCTTTCACTGTGGTAAAAGGGGAGTTAGCCTGAAAGCAGTATTTGGGCGTGCTACGGAGATGCGTTACACCGAAGAAGGAAGGGTATCCTGAAAAGATGTGCCGAGAAGGAATATACGGGCACTGCATGACCGGCCAAGACTATCGCGGCTAAGGTTTCCAGAGCGGGATTCTATTGGTTAACGACAATCGAGAAGCAAAGGAAATAGTGAGAACTTGCGGCGCGCGTGGCAAAGATTTGCCGCCAAACCTCACTCTCCTGCCGCGAGAACTTATGCCAATCCCACTATCTTGGCCTTTTGCTCAATGGGGTCTCGACATGGTGGGGAAGTTGCACAAAGCTTCGCCAGGAGGATATGAGTATTTACTAGTTGCTGTCGACAAGTTTACAAAATGGATCGAAGCAAAGCCGATAAATTCACCGAACGGCGCGTCAGCGATTAAGTTCGTGAAAAGCATCGTCTTCAGATTTGGAGTTCCTCGGTATTGTGACGGACAACGGCAGCAATTTTACGTCCAAGGAGTTCAAGCGTCTTGCGCGAGAGTGGGCATTAGAGGTGAGTTTGCGTACGTCGGCATCCTCGGACCAATGGACAAGTCGAGAAAGGCCAATGGCATCATCTGCCACGGCATCAAGAAAGCCTGCTAGGACCACCGGAAAAAGCTCGGCATACTTGGCCGGAGGAGTTACAAAGTGTGTTGTGGAGTATCAGGAACAACACCAAATACGGCGACACGAGAAACCCCGTGACGGCGAAGGCGACGATCCTGGGTAGAAATAGAGCACGATTCTCCAAGAGTCACAGAATATGATGAAGAAACCTCGAGAGAAGCCTTGGAGGACGATGTAGATGCACTTGACGAAGCTCGAGATGAAGTCCTGTCACGAGTCGCCAAATATCAACAGGACCTGAAGAATTACCACAGTCGACGATTGTGACCAAGATCTTTTCAAGTCGGTGATCTAGTTTTGCGACTCAATCAAAAAAGTCACGAAAAACTTGAATCACCATGGCTTGGACCCTACATCGTCACAGAGGTAATCGGAGGAGGAGCATACAGAATCAAAGACAAGAAGACGGGGATTGCGGGCCAAATCCTTGGAACGTGGCGCAGCTCAGGCGTTTTTACGCTTAGATCCCGAAATATAGTCTCCTCTGTAAACATACAATGTACTGCAAAGCTCGCGAGGCAGACGCACTCTTTTCCTTTTGGGCACCGAGTGGGGCCGGAAGGTTTTTAATGAGGCGGGCTCGCGGTGCTGCAATATAATAAAGATAGTGTCAATATAACTTCTCTTTATCGACATGCTCAAAAGTTCCTGACCCGACGAACGCCAATATAGTTGCTCGAAAAAAGAAAAACCTCGCCTTAGTATTAACATACTTCATGAGTCGATAAAAATACAAAATAGTACTCAACAAAATAGCTCGGGGGCTGTTACCAGCAAAAACTACATATTGAATAAATGCCTTGGTTTAAAACCTCGCATTATACAAATACAGCGAGCAGCCACCGAAAATACTCGGGGGCTAGACAAAAATAGACATATGATGATTGCTTCACAATATAGTCATAATCATGATTTACAAGGGAAAATTATCTACCAAGAGAAAAAATCAGTCTTGATTCAATATATCATCAAGGGTAACTCTGTTTTCCTCAGGAGCAGCGCCAAGAAAATCAGCATAATGACCGTCTGCACAAAAGTCGGCATCCATCCGAAGAAGGTCTTCAATCATTCCTTCGGCTATAGGTGAAACCTTCGTGTTAATACGATCGACACCAACTCTTCGGCGTCGTACCTTCTCGTGAACTTTTTCAACAACTTGGGTCAGATCAAGCTTCGAGTGGCGGTCTGAAGCATGATTAGAGCAAATCTGGCGACTACCAGTTGAGCTTTGACAAAGTTATGAATCCTGTGGGCATCCTTAAACTTCTCCACTAACTCGGGAAGAGTTTTTGGTTAGATAAGAAACATAGAGTTATAAACCATGGACAAAGTCCTCGTACAGAAGTCAAGATATCGCGGACTCGCAGCGCGCGGTCTTGAAATCTTACGATTGGCCCGGGAATCCGTTCAGGTGTGCTTTGGTTGACCCCTGTTCACGTGCAATAGAAGAAGAACATTAGAACGAGCCTCGACACGCTCATCTATCTTATCCAAAAAAGCGCCTATTGTTTCATAAAACGAAGTGAGTGGATAATAAAGAGGCAAGCAACAAAGGAAAAGAAGAAGCAAGGCAAAGATAATAAAACTTACCTGCCATATCAAGCTAGCATCCATTAGGAGTTGGAGCATAGAGTTTCTCGAGACGTGACGCGGCAACTCGGTAACGACGGCGTCCTTGCGATCATGGCATCTTGAGCTTGTTGGAGTGCAATTTTCTCTCTTAGAAGATCCTCGAAATTGCTCCATGCATAAGCGATTGCTTTTTCACGGACTGGAGTTGAACTCGAAGTTCTTTCAACTCTTTATCAGATCCATACTCGCAGAATCATCAACAAGGTTAACGGGGACGAAGACTTCTTGAAAGAGATGAAGGAAGAACCCGGAAAGGAGACGAGGAATTGACGATATAGTTGTCCAAAATCAAGCAGGAAAATGGAAAAACGTACGATATCAATCATTGAGACAAAGTTCGACTTCCATTCATTATGATAAATATATACATGTCTATTACAAAATAAGGACCTCTAGAAGACCTAATCATCGCCAGGAGCACTATGGCGGCAATACTAAAAGGAGAAGGTAAACTAAAAACAAAGCAAAAGAATATGAAACTAGACCTCCGGCCTTGAGGAGCTGGGAGTCGACGATGGCTTGATCCCGAGATATGCCAAAATTTTCTTCGTGTTGGGTTTAGCTGCCTTAATCAGCGACCTCCACCTCGGCTTGCTCTATTTGATCGGTGTCGCCAGCCTTCATCCAATCAAGTTTGCTGGCTATCGGCAACCAAGGCAACGGTGCTTTCGCTGACAACTTTCATATTTTCTGGCGCATCTTCGGTCCAAAGGTCTTCGATGAATTGAAGCTTTTGGCGAGGTCAAGGAAAGTCGGGGCTCCTCTTTCTTCGGGAAGAAGTAGGGGAGCAGCGTCGACAAGCCTGCACTAGCATTTGACACGCCTTCACGAAGTTCGGACTGAAGCTCCAGATAAGAAAGTGTGTCAAGGAGAGGGTCATTGACGGGATTCTCCAGGATCAAATCCTTGATTCGTTTGGGCTGCCGCAGAGAAAACAAAACATCAATCAAAAACAAAAAGAAAACGGGAAATGATGACAAAAATAGAAGGGATCGATGATATTGCCTTGAAATACGTCGGATTTGTGATTTCAGACGCTTGAGGATAACCTCCTCACGAGCAGCTTGTGCAATTTTATGCTCGTTTAAAGCAGATTCAGCATCCTCAAGCCGTTTCTGCAGTTCCTCGACACCAGTGACTTTTGCTTTGGCTTCATCCGCTTCAGCCTTGGCTTCGCTAGCAACAAGTTCGGCCTTTTGGCGGGCCGCCTCACTTTGTTCCAGCTTTTGATTAAGTGCATCGGCACGTTAACCTCTGCAAGTTTCTCATCAAGATAAAAAAAGAGAGGAAAGATCAAAAATTGAAACGAACGGCAAAAATTCGGAAAGCATAGCAAGTATAAAGGTTGTTACCTTCGGTTTTGATGGCATCACGGTACCCAATGAATTGAGATCCGATGCGGATAAGATCTTTGATCATAGGCTGTCAGAAAAGAATAAAGCAAGAGAAGCATGGGCATAAAAAAAAGAGAAAGTGTGATGAGCAAATAGAAACATAAATATTGACAAACTTACATCATCCAAGAGGTTGGAAGAGCTACTCGTGAAGAGTAGGCTGCGGAATCGTTTCAACCCTTGCCCTTTTTGGTGAAGGGACAAGGGGGCTTGGCGGATAGTCGCAACATCGACATTTTGTCGAGGGAGGCGATGTTTCTTCTCCTTCAACTGGCGTCTCCGGGGCGACTAATGTATGTGACGTGCTCGTTAGAGTAGCCACATCAACAGTTGGATATTATTTCTTCATCATCACTACAAGTACATGTCGACAACACAAAGGCAAGATAGACAAAAAAATCTTAAAGTACAACAACGGGGAGAGGATACTGAGGAACTGATGAGAGTCTCGGGTATGGATCATAAGGCGGCCTCGGATGAAGGATCGGCTCATCGGGTTTTGGAGGAGTGCGGGAGCTTCGGCATCATCCTTTTCTTTTTGTTCTTTGGGAAACAGCAGGAGGAAGGGATTGCGTCGACTCCCCGGCTTCAGATTCAACTTCTTTTTCATGAGAAGCCGCAGATTTGCGAGAACCACGACTTCCCTTTCATGAAGAGAAGAACCTGGATTGTCTTCGGCAACGATAGCCTGTTCTTCGACTTCTCCATCCTCGGGGAAGGGGAGGAAGGGGAAGTCATGGTGGATGGTTACTTGCAAAAATAGCGACAAAAGAAAATTAGCGAGATATCAATACAATGAGATGCGGGGAACGTTCGGACAAGATAGAAAGTCGAGAAGACAAAATACCTCGGGAAGAGGATTGGTGGAGCTGTATGGTTCAACGCGACAGGAGGAAGGGACAGGATCTTTCTTGTTCAAGCGGAAATTCTTGAGGATCAGCTTCTCCAAATTACTTTGGAAAGATCAACGGAGAGCCTATTTCGTCGTTTCCACCAGCATCTCAAATAGGGGATTTTTGCCGGGCTGAAGAGGCTGCACTCTAATCTTAAAGTAGGCGATGATTTGAACACCAGACAGCTCTTTGCCTCGAGTATTTTGAAGCTGATGAATGCGAGACATAAGTGCTTCTGTCGCCTTTTCTCTTCTCCAACAGGGGCGGTGGCCGGGAGGCGAGGCGGCGGCCGACGATGTTGGCATTTCCGTCGAAAGGGATTATGTTGTTTTCCACAGAGTGCACTTTCTTTGTGAATGTAGAGCCACTTTTGGCGCCACCCTTTGAACGGAGTCAGAGAGCTTGACGTCGAAGTATTCAATGTCGGTTAGGACATAGACTAACAACGCCCGCCTATATTATAGAGGTAGGCGTTGCGGGAAACATTGCGGCGGAGAAGGAAAATGCATTTCCAAAGAGCCCATAGGAGGAACTCAAGGAAACATTCGCACAGCGTGATAAAAATGGAAATATGAAGGATGGAATTGGGGGTCAACTGGTGCAGTTGAATCCCATAAACAAAAAGAAGGCCGCGGAGGAAATCGTGAATTGGGGCAGAAAGGCCACGGATAAGGTGATCAACGAAACTAACCCGGTACTCCATTGGATGGTTGGGGTAGCTTTCTTTGCTGGGAAAGCGGATGGCGCCTTCTTTCTTCATCAGGCCAAGCTTCTTCATCATGTTGAGGTCTTGGTTGGAGATTTCCCCAGGTCTCTCCATTCAAGATCTTAAATTGGCCATCTAGGACTGCAGATGCGTGGCGCGTGAGTCGTATAGCGGTTGCATCAATAGCCTTTGGAAAAGCAATGTTCGTGCGTGCGGAAGATTGAAGAGAATTGGGCGCAGGGGAAGATTTTGCAAAGAGGAACAGATGTGCGGCGCAAGCGCGAAGGATTGAACCAAGGTTGAAGAAAGGTTTATATAAGTTCGGATGAAGTAGTGCACCGTTGGATGAGAGAAATCGTGTGGTGAAAAAGTATCTCGTAGATACAAGGGTAAGAAGGTATTTTTACTGAATGGAACGAGCATTCTTGTACGTGCGCGAGGAAAAGCGGAGGACGTGTGTCCCCACTTGCACGACATGTCAACGTGGTGGGAACAATGGACCCACAAGGCGAGAAAAATCCCAATTATTGATAGAGATGAAGAGAGAATTTGACAAAGGAAAATATGGCGACAAGAAAAATAAAAGAGAATGGCGACAAGGTAAATCATTTGAATACTTTTGGAGCCTTTGGTCAAATACAAGTTTTGCCCAAACGCTCGGGGGCTACTTTGGAAAAATAGAAAATTTCGGAGTATGACAATATAGCAATGGCGAGAGCCTATGACCAAATCCAAGAATTTGTTCACAGCCTCGGGGACTTCGCATCGGGAGCGCTGGTCGCGCACCCGATAGATATAAAAATATCGAGAAGGATTATAAATATAGCGGCCAAGGATACTAATCTGTGGAGCCTACACCCAAGCACAAGTTCTTGGCTGTAGCCTCGAGGGCTACTCCCATCGGGAACGCTGTTCGCGTGCCCGATGAATTTTTCAAAAATAGAGAAACAGAAGTGAGTATATTTCGAGTTACACGGATAACTCTACATATACTCCCATCGGGAAGACAAAATAAAGTCATCAAATATGACACAAATAAAATGTGCTATTCCAAAGGCGAAAAGCACTAAACAATATATTCTCAGAACGTAAAGTTGCGATCAATTTAAGATACATAAATTGCGAAGGTAAGACAGATCAGTTTCTGTGGTACAGTGGCATCGCAAGGCTAACGCTACGCTACTTTTATACATGTCAACAGATACGAAGAAAAATCTTAACGGACATGTTAGGTCCAGATAAATATGACTGGGACTCGACGAATGGTAAGACCTTAAGCGGCACCAGTCGAAGTTTACACCAGTATTCCGAGATCATGTCCGGGGACGTGATCTTGAAGTAAATTTTGCGGATTGCCACTAGAGCGGTTAACTAGTACCTGATCGATCAGATGAACCAGCCCCTACAAATATCCCTGTGCAATATAGAATTTTATGTGAAGAAGCATAAATAAAAGCTCTCGAAAAAATATAAACAGATGAGATTTCCCTTGACTCTACGATTCAAGCAAAATCTAGGGGCCTACTGACATAGGCATTCCAAATGGGCCTGCCGAAGATAGTACCCGGAGTTTGCTGAAGGCCCACTCAGAAGAGATAGAAGATTCGAGAGTCCAAGATATATTAAGGAAAGCTAGGTTGTAATAGGAAGAGTTGTTGTAATCTGGCGGGATGAGTTAGAAACCGTCTAGGACTCTGTAACTTACAATACGAAAACCTAGGCTCCACCTCCTATATAAGAGGGAGTCAAAAATTTCATTGTCAACACAACCGTAGTTTTCATAATCGTCGAGTACTTTCCTCTGAAACCTTGAGATCTACTTGCCCTCTACTTCTAGCAAAACCTAGTCTACAATACGCAGGCATTGACAAGTTAATCCTTTGTCAACGAGACGAGACGAGCCGAGACCTAAAACGAGCAATTTCGACACCACCGTTATTGGTGGCCCAAAAGAAAAAAGAACCTCTCCTCTTGTATATTGCAGCCACACCTCGGGTGGTCAGCACAGCGCTCCTAATGGTGAGAGAGAAGAAGAAGGCAAGCTTCATGGAGTTCGGAGGCCAGTATATTTCATCAGCGAAATTTTGTCGCCTTCAAAACAGCGGTACCGCAATATCGAGACGGCATATATGGAGTATTCACGACGACAAAGCTAACGACACTATTTTTCGGCGCACCGATAATAGTGGTCAACGAGGCTCCCTTATCAAATATACTAAACAACCCCGGAAAGCTACGGGTCGTGTCTCCCTTTGAGGAATAGAACTTTCTCTAGGGACATCACGTGTAAGAAAAAAGAAAAGCAATAAAATCACGGGTCTTACCAGATTTCATTGCAGAGTGATGGAGCACAAAACACGGGACTGATTTATCGAGAACTTGGACCATGAACTTGTGGTCCAAAAGAAGGCTGAAGTCTTTGGGCCGGAGTGTGATATTGGTATCACACAGAAGGCGACAAGTTGAAGTCGTTTTGCGGATGACGTTCCCCAAACGTGTCTAACAATGAACCGAATATGAAGCTCTCATACACGGGATGAAGATGAAAGCTTGCGGTGCAACCCGGCTGAAAATTTTCAGCGACTCACAATTGGTAGCACAGCAAGTCATGAACCAATGCGATGCAGTCAACGAAAGTATGATAGCATACAAAAAGAGATGTACAATGAGCTGGAGAAGTTATTCGATGGTTGTGAGGTAAACCACATCAGCGGGATGAGCATGAAGCCGACGTTCTTGCAAACATCGGGTCGCAGTGCCTCGCGATCCCTCCAGGCGTGTTTTGGGAAGAGATAAGTGAGAGATCAACAAAGCCAGCAAAAATAAAGAAGGAGAAGAAAGAGAAAACTTTGAATATCACCAAAGACATAGCGGAAGAAGAAGAAAGGCAAAGGCTAGTCATGATGGTGCAAGTTCCGTGGATGCAGGCCTACTATATCCCTAGGAAAACGATACCCGATGATCCAGTCGAAGCAAGGGGAATAATCAGGAGATCAAAAGCCTTCAATTTGTGAGTAAAAGGGGAGCTGCACAAACGAAGTATTTCGGGCGTGCTACAACGATGTGTTACACCCGAAGAAGGAAGAATCATCTGAAAGACGTGCACGAAGGAATGTACGGGCTGCATAGCGTAGGAGCTATCCCGCGGCCAAGGTTTTCGGACGATTCTATTGGTTAACGGCAATCGAGGACGCAAGGAAATAGTGAGAACTTACGCGCGTGCCAAAGATTACGCCGCGGAACCACACTCTCTGCCGACGAGAACTTATGCAATCCCATTATCTTGGCCTTTTTTTTTTTTTTTTGCTCAATGGGGCCTCGACATGGTGGGAAAACTACACAAAGCTTCGCGAGGAGGATATATGTTGGTTGTTGTCGACAAATTTACAAAGTGGATAAAAGCAAAACCGATAAACTCACCGGACGGCGCGTCGGCGATTAAGTTTGTAAGCATCGTTTTCAGATTTGGAGTCCCTCACAGCATCGTCACGGACAATGACAACTTTACGTCCAAGGAGTTTAAAGCATACTGCGCAGAAGTAGGCATCAAGGTGAGTTTTGCATCTGTCGCACATCCACAGACCAACTGTCAAGTCGAGAAAGCCAATGGCATTATCTGCAATGGCATCAGAAAACGCCTGCTAGGACCATTGGAAAAGCTCGACATACTTGGCGAGAGGAGCTACCGAGTGTATTGTGGAGTATCAGAGACAACACCAAATACGGCGACACGGGAAACCGTGTTTTCTGGTCCATGGAGCTGAAGCGGTCTGATAGAAATCGAGCATGATTCCCAAAGAGTTGCAGAATATAATGAAGAAATTTCGAGAGAAGCCTTGGAGGACGACGTCGATGCACATGACGAAGCTCGAGACGAAGTTATGTCACGAGTCGCCAAAATATCAACGGGACACGAAAAATTACCACGGTCGAAGATTGCGGCCAAGATCTTTCCAAGTCGGTGATTTAGTTTTGCGACTAAATCAAAAAGTCATGAAAAACTCGAATCACCATGGCTTGGACCTTAAAGTCACTGAGGTAATCGAAGGAGGAGCATACGGAATCAAAGACAAGGACAGGGATTGACGAAGCAAATCCCTGGAACGTGGCACGGCTCGGGCGTTTTTACGCTTAGATGCCGAAATATAGTCTCCTGCAGCAAACAATGTCTTGAACGCCGCGAGTTTTCAGGCACTCTTTTCCTTTTGGAGCCATAGGGTAGGGCCGGAGAAGGTTTAATGAGGCGGACTCGCGGTGCTGCAGTATAAAAAAGATAGTGTCAATATAACTTTTCTTTTATCGATATGCTCAAAGTCTTGACCCGAGACGAATGCCAATATAGTTGCTCAGAAAAAAGAAAACCTGCGCTTAGTATCAACATACTTCGTGAGTCAATAAAAACACAAAATAGTACTCAACAAGGCAGCTCGGGGGCTGATTTCAGACAACACTACATATTGAATAAATGCCTTGGTTTAAAACCTCGCATTATACAAATACAGCGAGTAGCCACCGAAAATACTCGGGGGCTAGATAAATATAGAAATATGATGTTTACTTCACAACATAATCATAATCATGATTTACAAGGAGAACTTATCTACCAAAGGAAAAAAAATTAGTCTTGATTCAATATATCATCAAGGGTAACTCTGTTTTCCTCAGGGGCAGCGCCAAGAAAATCAGCATAATGACCGTCTGCAAAAAAGTCGGCATCCATCCGAAGAAGGTCTTCAATCATTTCTACTCGACTATAGGTGAAACCTTCGTGTCTGATCGAAACACAACTCTTCGAGCGCCGTGCCTTCTGTGAACTTTCTCAACAACTGGGTCAGATCAAGCTTCGAGTGGCAGATCTGAAGCATGATAAGGGCAAATCTGGCGCCAGCCACCAGTTGAGCTTTGAAAAAGTTATGGATCCTGTGGGCATCTTTAAACTTCTCCACTAACTGGGAAGAGTTTTTGGTTGAATGTTCAGAAACATAGAGTTATAAACCATAGACAAAGTCCTTGGCAAAGTCAAGATACTCGCAGCCTGAAGCGCGATCTTGAAATCTTGCGATTTGGCGAGTTCGTTCAGGTGTGCCCCCAAAAGTCGACCCATGTTCACGCAGCGAAGAAGAACATTGGAACGGGCCTCGACACGTTCATCTTCGGTTCAATATCAAAAAAAGCACCTATTGTTTCATACAACAAGTCAGTGGGTAATAAAGAGGCAAACAGCAAAAGGAAAGAAGAAGCAAGGCAAAGATAATGAAACTTACCGCCATATCCAAGCTAGCATCCATTAGGAGTTGGAGCATAGAGTTTTCTCGAGACGTAGCTGCAGCAGTCTCAGCAACAGCGGCGTCCTTTTCAGTCATGGCATCTTGAGCTTGTTGGAGTGCAATTTTCTCCCTTTGAGAAGATTCTCGAGATTGCTCCATAAGCATAAGCGATTGTTTCTTCACGGACTGAAGTTGTTGTCGAAGTTCTTGTAAATCTTCCGACAAAGGTGTGCTGGAAGAACCTTCAAGGCAATTGTCATCGGTTCTTACTTTCTTCGACAAGGAAGACGCGGGAGCATCATCGAGAGAAGAAGGATTCGTTGAATAATTATCAAATATCAACTGGAAAAGAAAATCCCCGAATCAAAGATAGCACCAAAAGGAATTTCATTGATTGTAGAAAATTTACATGGCCATTACAAAAGTTCTCCTAAGGGACTGGCAGGGAACTTGTCGCCAAGACTAGAATGGCGACAATAGCAAAGGAAAGAAAGAAAGCAAAAACTAGACCTCCGGCCTTGAAGAGCTAGGAGTCGAAGATGGTTTGATCCCGAGATAGGCCGGATCTTCTTCGTGTTAAACTTTGCCGCCTTGATCAAGGATCGCCATTTTGTTTGCTCTATTTGCTCGTCTGTGCGCCAACTTTGGCCAGGTCAATAGTTTGTTGACGGCACATCGACAACTAGGGCAGCAGTCTTTCTGACAACCTTCGTTCTCATGGCGGCATCTTCAGCCAAGATCTTCGGGAGGATTAAAGCACTTGGCAAGACCAAGGAAAGTTGCGGGCTCCTCTTTTCTTCGGGAAGAAGTAGGGGAAAAGCTTTGACAACCCCGCCCTGGCTTCATCATGCCTTCACGCGCTTCCGTCCCGTGAAACTCAAGGAATGAAACGACGTCAGAAGAACAACGTTGTCGGGATCCTCAAGTTCAAATTCTTGCGAGGTCCTATCTGACAAAATAAAAATAGAAATTTTTGTCAACAAACAAGTGCAAAAAAGGAAAATCCAAAGGGTATGCAATGATGCAAACGCTTACCGACAAAGCGACGACTTTGCGTCTTTATGCGTTTGGTGATCGCCGCTTCACGAGCAGATTGCGCAGTTATGCGATCGCTTAGTGAAGTCTCGGCGTCATGCGGACGTTTCCGAAGATCTTCGACACCGGCAGCATCGGCCTTGTTATCGGCTTCTTGCCTAGCTTCAACCGCATCTGACTCGACTTCTTTCGAGCCTCTTCACATTGCTCTAACTTTAGAGCTGGCGTGTCGGCACGTTAATTGGCTTCTGCCGAGTTTTCAAAAGGAAGGCAATATTAACTATAAACGTCGACAAGTCATGAAGAAAGAAAGGAGGCAAAAGAATAGTCGAGGCATTACCTTCGGTCTTTGGCGTAATCTGATTAGCAATTGAGCACCGTCTTGAAAAGCTCTTTGATCATAGGCTATCAAGGAGAGAGACAAAGAAAGAAAATGTTGGCATGGGAAAAATGAAAACACATAGAAGCAAACGGAGAAAATATAAACGACGACAAGAGTGTTAGCAACTTACATCATCAAGAGAGGTTAGAAGAGCTACTCGATTGAAGAGTAAGCTACGGATTTATTTCAACCCTTGCCCTTTTGGTGAAGGGGAGAAGGGGGCTTGCCGGAGGGTAGCGGCGCCGACATTACGTCGAGGAGCGACGTTTCTTCACGACTTCAATGGCGTCTCAGCGACTAATGTATGTGGCTCGTTCGAGCAGCCTATGGCAGTTGGTACTTCTTCTTCATCATCACTACGAACAAGGTTGACAATATAAAAAGCAAGATAGACAAGAATCTTGATACAAGTAAACAAGAAAAAGGGTACTTACGAACTGATGGGGGAACTCGAAGTATGGATCTGCTTCCTGCCTTCTGGTGCGAAGGAACAGCTTTGTCGACTTTGGAGGTACGGAATCTTCGACATCATCCCTTTTCCTCTTGTTCCTTGGAGAAACAGCGGAGGAAGAAGCTGTGCCGCTGATGGCTTGAGAGAGACATCCTCTTTTAGAAGTCGGATCCAGATTTTTGAGATTAACGGGGTTCATTGGCAAGGAGGGCATCTGGGTTATGTCGGAGATACGACCCCTTTCTTCGACATCCCGCCTTCGGGAAGAGGGAAGTGAAACAAGATTTGGGTGGTCTTTGTATAAAAAGAGAGAAGGATGTCGAAATGAATAACAACATAAAAAGCAAGGCAATAGACAAAGTTACATAACAATGTTTACCTTGGGAAGTGCATGGGCGGCACTTATGGTTTTACGCGATAAGTGGAAGGGATAGGATCTTTCTTCTTGAGGATGAAATCCTTCGAATAAGTTTATCCAAATCCTTAGCTTCCAGTCGACAAGCGATCCGTGTCTTCATCGCCGGCATAATTCAGAAAAGGGTTTTTTGCGAGCACAGAAGGCTGCACCTAGTCTTAAGGAAGTATCTGGTAATTTGGATGCCTGATAATTCTTTTCCACGAGTATTTTGCAACTCATGGATGCGAGTCATCGGGGCCTCTGTCGACGTTCTTTCTTCCTCGGTAGCTTCTGCGTCCCAGGAGCGGCGGCGAAGAATTTTCTCGGCACCGTCAAAAGGAGGAATGTTGTCTTCGGCGCAGCCATTGTTTTCTTCACGGATGTACAACCACTTCTTCGCCATCCTTGAAACGGAGTGAGTCGTCGAAATAGTTGACAGAGGAGCGGACGGAAATAACAACGCCGCCTATGACCTGAGGCGACATTAGCGGAGGCCATTACGGCGACAAAAAAAAATGCACATGCGCTTCCATAATGCCCGGTTAGGTGGACACCAAGGAAGGCTTCGCGGAGGGTGATAGAAGATAGAAATGTGAAGGATAGAGTTGGGTGTGAGGAGGTGAAGTTGGACCATAAACATAAAGTAATCCCCGAAGAAAAGGGTGAATGGGGCGGAAAGACCGCGGATGAGATGATCAACAAAACTTGCACGATACCCCATTGGAGGGGATGGGTAGCTCTCTTCACTGGGAAACAAACCGCTTTGGGTTTCTTGGTAATCCCTAGCTTCTTCAACAATTGAGGTCCTGGTTCGTGATCTTGGACCTCTCCCTCCGCCGCTCCTAGATCCGCAGCGACCGTCGATGAGTCATGTGTGCGTACCTGGTCAGTAATGCGGTGGCATCAACAATAGGCGGAGGGTGTAGCTACAAAGGGAGAGCTTTGAGAGATGAGGAGGGCGGAAGGAAATTTTGCAGAGGACAGCAGGGGGACGGCGTGAACGGAAGTGTTCGAGGAAGAAGAAGACCTTATATACGGGTGCGGTGAAACGACGACAGAACCGTTGGATGAAAAAAGAATACAGCAGATGATCGCCACGCGGATACAAGGAGTACAATGGTATTTTAACATTAACGAGGTTATAGAACGTGTGCCGGAAAAAGGGGAGAACATGTGTCCTCCACTTGCACGACGTGTCAGACAGATCGGGAATTGGGACCCACAAGGCAGCGGAACAAGCGGTAATGGTCAGTTTCCAAAATAGAGATCATGGTTATCATCGGCAATGACGTCGTCAAGATAAAAGAAAAAATCGACTATGAGGTTTCAAAGTTTATCGACAACGCCAGGTTATCTCGGGAGCCTTTGATCAAATACAAGTTTTGCCCAAATGCTCGGAGACTCTTGGAAAAATAAAAAACTTAGTGTATTAGAATAGAAAATGGCGAGAGCCTATGACCAAATGCAAGCATTTGTTTATGCCTTGGGAGCTACTCCCATCGGGAGTAGTGCACACTACCCGATAAATATAAAAAGTGTCGAGAAAGATTATAAATATAGTGGCACAATGGATTAATTTGTGGAGCCTACACCCAAGCTTCTGATCCTTGGATGTAGCCTAGGGAGCTATCCCATCGGGAGCATTCGCGTGCCCGATAGATTTGTAAAATAAAGAAATAAGGAGTGAGTATATTTCGAGGTACACAGATAACTCATACTCCCATCGGGAGAACGAAATAAGTCATCAAATATGACTCGATAAAATGTGCTATTCCAAGGGCGAAAATATATTCTCAGAACGCCAAAGTTACGATCAATTTCGAATACCGCAAATTTACTGAAGGTAAGACCAGTCCGTTCTCTTTGGCGTGGCATCGCGAGGCTGCGCTACTGCTACTTTATCGTATCCGCAGTCTGGGCGTCCTAACGGACGCGTTAGGTACCGATAAATTTGGCGGGACTCGGCAATTAGTAAGACCATGCTTTGTAGAGTTTGCACGATATCCCGGATCATGTCCGGGGACGTGACGTCTTGAAGTAGGTTTTTGCGGATTGCCACTAGAGCAGTTAACTGGTACATAATCCGTCAGATGAACTGGCCCCAACTACCATTATCTGCACAATATAGAGTTTTATGTGAAAGGAGTATGAATAAAAACTCTCGAATAAAAATAAACAGAGTCGATATTTTCCCTGACTCTACGATTGAAGCAAAATATAGGCACCTCTTGACATAGGCATCCCAAGCTGGGCACACTTCAAAGATGATGCCGGGATTTCTTGAAGGCCACGCTATCCGAAGAATAAGAAGATTCGGAGCCCAAGATATATTAAGGAAAGTTAGGATTGCAATAGGAAGTGTTATTTGTAATACTGGCGGGATGAGTTAGAAACCGTCCCGGACTCCGTAACTTGTACAAAACGAAACCTCGGCTCCACGACTCCTATATAAGGGGGGAGTCGAGGGACAATCGAATCTATCATCAACATAACCCTAGTTTTCATAATCATCGAGGTACTTTTCGCCTAAACCTTGGAGATCTTGCACTCTACTTCTAGCAAAACCCTAGTCTACAATCGCAGGCATTGACAGGGTTAATCCTTTGTCAGGCGGCGTGTGGAAGGAGGACGTGGCACGGCGCGCCGCCACCTCGCTCCAACCTCCGCGCGCCGCCCATCCGACTCCGGCTCGTGCGCATTTCCCCTCTCAACGCCCGGCCACTCATGTGCGCGACGGGTCACGCGAGCGCTCGCCACCAGCTCTTCGCGCCGAGCAGTGAGTCCAGCAATCGCCGCCGACCGCCGGCCACCGTCTGACGCCCCGCCCTGCCCCGGCCACGCCTCAGCTCCGCCCCGCCGTGCAGCACCCCGCATGAAGGTCAACGTCGACGCCGGCCGCCCGTGCAGCACCCCACCGCCGGCAGCCACGTCGCCTCCGGTAACTCACGACGCCATCTAACGTCGCCGCCGACATCCCTGTGACACCCCACCGCCAAACGTACGTCCGCCTCAAGCTCCAGCCGCCCGTCTCGCTCGCGTATGCGTCAATCAGTTTGTTTGGGATGGGGAAAAATATACACGGTCGGTTTCTTCGGGATGGGGAAAAATAGAACGAACAGGTATGTAATGGCATTGTTCAGTATTATGCGGTTTGGTGGGAGGGCAAAACCATCTTAAAAAAGCGTTGACGAAACTTTTTGGCAGAAACCTTAGCTCCTTTATTATTAGGTATAGACTAGCAAAAAGACCCGTGCGTTGCACCGGGAGAGATAAGGTTTGTATTACAAAACTTACGAAATAATTATGTCGCTTTATGGAACTCTTTGTTGTTTCTTGATGCCACCATTACCGGGTCACCTTCTCTCTACAATAGAATAATCGAATCAGAGATACATATGTACAGTGCCGATATTTTGATAATGGTAGAACCAAGATGATCATGGCTTCATCACGAATTTAACATATGAGAACTGACGGCAGCACACCTCTTCCACACCTGCGTCCGCAATGGTGAGATTGCTTCACTGATTTATATAAAGGTTAAAAATATGCCAATGTAGCATGGTTGTAACTTGAAAGCTGCCGAGAGATTAAAAGTTGATCACACGATTACCTTCGCTGCATCTCAGATCCTTTTTTGCTGACCCTCCATAAAGACTGGCCTGCTTCGTTGCAAAATTCAAGCTGCAAACGCCACCGTCAGTCGAAGCCGGTGACCACACCTTGGTGCTCCTTTAGGCAACATTGACATTCGGCTGAACATACTGGCAGCAGCGAAACGTAGCAGAAATAGTAGTAACAGTAATCAGTAGCAAAGCACCATCCGTATCTGTTAATTATGAATACCAATAAATCTCATTCCATCTCTCTTCTCTCTCAAATCAGCTGAGCCAAGCCACTGTGTATAACATCTCTCTACTCTAGTAGCAGCGATTCATCTCTTTCCTGACCAAAAGGTTCCGAGAGCTCAGCCCCTCTAGCCCAAATTGCATTAGCAGCTCGTACAATGAGTACATGACAGACTGAATGACACACAGGTATGCATCTCCTGCTAGTCAAAAGTAGCAGGTTATCTGGAAGAGAAAAAAGAACAGGTTACCAATGTCAAAGCATCGAGCTTTGCGGCGAAATTAGTGGCTCGATCCGCGCGTCCAATCCGATAGTATATAAAGAAGAGCCCTGGCCAGAAAAATCAATCCAGGAAAGATCCTTCGATTTTGTCCAAAATCCATCATCATTATTGTAAAATCAGTGTATTATCCCCTAATTGGAGACCTCGGTACTGAATTCCGAAATCCCCTCTCCCTTGAATATCCCCTTCTGTTGTATCTGGAATTAAATAGGGAGAAACTCCGGTTGAGCTGGCTCCTTCTCGAGTGGCCTTATTTTTGTTCATCGGTAGTAGTCTGAAACCGCTAGCCTCGGCCAAGCTCCGATCGATCTGCACCCGGACAGGAGCTGCATCGAGGCATTGCGGGGGCACGCATGGAGCTGCCCCCCTCCATACACCGCAATAGATGTCTCGTGGGGAGCTGCGCCGGGGAAGCTCTGGCCGCCGTCGCAGCCACGATGCGATCCAAGGACCGTGTCGGGGGCTCAGGGCTAACAAGCGCGGCGGCGTGCAGGTAGTCAGCTAGCGAGCTAGCCAGTGTATCTTGGCCATGGTGGCCGTGAAGGCAGATCCCTGATTCTCCTCTCCCGTCCATCTCCTTCGAGCTGCCGCTCGCCAGATCCTCATCAACTGAAGGACATCGGCTGGCTGGGGAGGGCCGATGGCGTGGAGGAGGAACTCTTCTTAGAGGGAAGATGCTTCGGCTGGGAGTTCCGCCACTGTAGAGGCCCGGTCATGGCCGTGGTAGGGAGGAAGGAAAGACGGCAGAGATACCCGTGTACTCGTTGGGCGCCCCCAAACGATTGGAACAGGCGAACGGCGACGGCGTAACTCGCCTTGTTCCAAAATTCCGACTACCAAAGCTAAATCTGCGTCCCTGCAGGCGTCTATACGCTAAATCGACGGCGTTGAGGAATCGAGCGGTCGATGGAGGAATCGAGAACATGAGGTTGTGGGCGATGGCGGCTGGAAGAGGATTTAGGCAAGCCGTCCGTGCCGACTTTATTGAAGCTATCCATGGTAGGGTTCCTGATGGATTCGGTTCAAGAGTTTGTATGACAGACGGCAAGTAGTGCTACGCCCGCTCGTCGCAGACCCCGCCTCTCCTTGTTCCCAGGAATCCCAGCCACACGCGAGCGAAGATAAGAGACGAACCGGTATAACGGCAATCTTACGTATTATGTATTATGGTGGGAGGGCAAAACGGTCCAGATAAAAGCGTTGACGAAACTTTTTGGCAGAAACCTTAGCTCCTTTATTATTAGGGTATTATGTATTATGGTGGGAGGGCAAAACGGTCCAGATAAAAGCGTTGACGAAACTTTTTGGCAGAAACCTTAGCTCCTTTATTATTAGGTATAGATATAGATTTAAACAAAACGATGACACTTTTTATAAATCTGAAAGAGTAGTACGAATCTCAAGGCAACTCCGTGGCCTAAAACCACCAGACGGCCCAACACCGCCGCAGCTAGCTAGCTTCGATGTTGTGGCACGTATCTGTCTAGCATACACACACCGTAATTTGCACATGGCATATTTTCCTGACCTAATTGAGCACGACGCCTTTTTGACCCTGAAGAGTCACCACTCAGCATCCTGCTAATTTCTCTATGCTTAACATTAGCCAACATAATACAAATTAAGCTAAACATTTATTTGATTATTATATCTATATATCTCCGAGTCATATGTGTACTACTACTACCCTATTTCAATCATCAAGACCGCAGGCCGTACCGCGGCACTAATTAACGTACATAACACCGGCAAGTAAAATCTTTTGTGGCAGTACAAGAAACAAGCGCATGAGTTGCAGAGTGCCCAATAGAGCAATATAACAAAAACACTTTTGTCCGGGGTTAGATCACCATATAGACAGAAAAAACACGTGTGTTAAAGTTTGACACACCATCAGAACTTTTAGCTCTCGTGTCATGGTCGGTTCCAATATCATCATGAAAGCAACTGATATTTTACATGCATGCGAGAGCTGTGGTACATATCTACTCACCTTGGAGAAATGGTGCATCTGGCCCGTTCGCAAGAAAAAAAAACAAAAAAAAAACCTTCAATTCCACGTCTTGCATAGTCATAACCTTGAGGATGCGTTCCACGACCATATCCTCGTAAACTCATGTGTTGGTGGTAGCGAGACTCCGAGAGTTTTGGAGGGACTAGAAAGGTCATAAACCAAACAAGGATGCTATTTTGGAACCATCCTTAGGCTGGTGCCAATGCATAGCCTCACTCTCACCCGCCACGTCAGCTTTTCCCCCCACTCTCACCCCACTCTCACCCCACCTTGCCAATGCATGGGCTATAGTGAGAGCTCTCACTTCTCTCCTCCCGCGTCATTTCCTGCTACTCACTCGACATTACCTTTTCTTTTTCAGATTATATTCAAAATAATGCAAGAAATTATTTTATTGAACTAAAATTATTACCGATTACATCATAAAAAGAAATTACATAAAAATTTGAAAAAATTACATAAAAATTTGAAAAAATTACATAATCTAGGCATTATGAGCCCACACATGCTCAATCAACTCTTTGGGTGAAATACGGAGAGTATTCACCCAATCTATCGACAATGCGCAGAAAAAGGGATCGCCTCATCCGATACCTTCGCCGAAAGAAGCTCGGAGGATAGTTGCAGTCGTCGGCGAAGTAGTCCTCGAAGAGCCGATCGCTTGCACCCAGACGATCACGTCTGATGAACTCTCGGCGGCGTCGCGGCCGTCTTGGCTCCTCCTCCTCGTTCAGCATCTCCTACTCCACCTGGAATGCATCGATCAGATCACCCTCTATTCCGTCGCTCGAACGGACGAAGACATGGCGTTGAGGGGAGTGGAAATGGAGAGTGGAGGAGATGAAATGGGTGTGGAGTGAGTGAAACCATATGAGGGTTATTTATAGGGGGGATGAAATTTTAGGGTTTTTGAACTATAAGTACCAACGGCTAGCTGAGGTGGGCGAATCGGATCGCGCCACCTCGGCTACTGCAGCCGCTCCCGGCCCTCTCTCGCCCGCTCTGCTCGCATCTGCTTCGCTCCCGCCCGCCTACCGCCCGCTATCGCCCGCCCTCTCGCCCCGCCACCGCGCCGCCCCGCCTCTCGCCCCGCTAACGCCTCGCTGTCGCCCCCAACGCGGGCGGTAGCCGGGCGGCAGCGGGCGGTACCGCCCGGCGCCAGCCGCAGCGCCCCGCCCTCTCGTCTCGCCTCGCTCCCGCCCCTAGCCGGGCGATACCGCCCGCGCTCACGCCCGCGTTGGCACCAGCCTTAAGGAGGTTTGCCCATTTGCTACTCCAACCTTGCCGTCTCCATCGATCTCAAGGCTATCATGGTCATGTGAGCGCCTGCAATGGATGCGTTAGCAAGGCTAGTTTCAAGGTCCTCTTAGTTGAATACCGAACAACACAAGGATCTGACTAACACAATGTCGCAGAAGTAAAACAATCTAATGGCTGCTATAGTTTCTATATATTTCATTTTTGCTGGTTTAGCTAGTTGCTTCTCCTACGAACAGAAGGATAAATAAACCTAACTGGCTAGCTAGGCGTGTGTTTGCTTTGGTGAGTTGCCAGGTCTATGCTCTACCGAGTGCGCCAGAGTTTGGGAACACTGATAGCTAACATTTCATAGCTTCAAGGTTAACATGCGCCAGCTAGGACGCCAGCTGCCTTATGAACACGTTTATAATTGTGGAGTCTTTGTGAGAATTTTAGAAGCAACAGCCAGGTATTTTCAAACGGGTATACGTGTAGAACAAGAGAAATACGGCTTAGCTTATGCATGATAAACGTTTGTTTATAGTATATTGAAGGTTTTACCTACGCCGCTTAGCCACTAAGATGTACCCTAGCTGAGGGCTTTAGGGATGTGTTTGGAGAAGGCACTCAGCAGTTTCACTTCTATCGTTGACGGCTTCGTTGTGCCTTTGCTTGGGCTGGGTGCACGCTCTAGTTTAAGCGTGGATTTGTGCTGCTCCGTGAAGTGCTAGAGTTACAAGTAAACATGTGCTTAATTTTATGACAGAGATTTGGTGCACATGAGCACTAGCTATCTCGTTTGTATAAATTAAAAATCATATTTTTGAGATTCCAAAAATTCTGAAAAATTCTGCATATAGGCAATAATGTATCCCACAAACGTGTAAAATATCAATTTCAAATACTTTATATTCTAGGTTACACAAAAATGACAAAAGTGCATATCTGAGTAGTGATTTTCAAATCTCCAAAAACATATCGGATTTTGTTATTTTTGTCTAGAACACAATAAAAAGAATTTGGGGTTGAGAATTGAGATTTTGCATTATTGTGAGATGTATCACTAACAATCGGCAGAATTATTTTCAGATTTTCTGATAACCTATAATTTCTTTTTAATTTTTTTAAATGACGAGAGCATTGGAGCTCGGGAGCCAAAAGTAATTTTCGTTAATTTTTGAACTTCAAATCGAGTTTTGTTAGGTAGTAATGAGAATAGTTACATCATCTAAAAGGATTTGAATTAAACACTCACAAGGGGTATCAAACCAAACACTCGTAGATGATACACTGGATTATGTTTGTGCTGCTTCTCTTTAGTGTCTTTGGAAAATAAGGAATGACATGATCTTTAATGGGGCTTCTTGGTTAAATATTCAGCAGGTGTGGAGGATGATCTTTCACTCGGTGAAAAGGTGGAAGCTCATCTTCAAACCCCATATGGAGACTGGAGTGGAAACATTCTGCTTAATGATGTCCCAGATTCTGGTCTCCCACCCTGTTCTGGAGATCTGAGAAGCAACCATTCCCCTTGCTCACCGCCGGACAGGAAGAGGCCAGCGATTAACATCACATGGAGCACCCAACTTGTGTCCTGGAGCCATCGGCTCTTCAATCTCCTGCTGCGGTGTGATCAACCCTCTGGAAGCTGAAGGCCTCCCTTTTGAGCTAGTTCACTTTCATCGCCACCTTGTTGCTGTTGGCGTGTTTTAAAACGTTGTAGCTTTATATTTGATTATTTCTTTTGCTTACATTTATGTCAATACTGAACCTTGCGACTTGGTGGGGTTTCGTTGATATATGAATGGAACCGGGGAGAAAGTCCCTCTTGATCTAAAAAAACCAAACACTCGTAGATACTCTACGTGCATAGCTATCTAATTGATGTGCAGCCTCATTTGCTTCCCGTGAACAGTGCTCGAGGACTACACGAGATAAGTCTTGCGCCATGCGATAACATTCTTCATAAATAATAGCATCCGGGCTAAGCGACTGGCCTCCCGCCTTCTATCCGAATTCTAAGACGCGAAGAGCTCATTTGGTAAAAAAAACCCTGAACTCGGAAATTTGAGGACATGCATGATTTCAAGCTGTGTGCGTATTTACATCGAGGCTAAGACTAGTCATAGTGGAGAGTAACATCGACTAGTCTCATGCATATAACACTAGCCTATGTTACTACCTTCATAGTGCATAGTAACTTAGATATAGTATCATGAGTGAGTGTATTAATTAGCTTGTAGACTCATTCTACATTAAAAAATGTGATGTTATGATAACATAGCTAGTTACCACAACCATCTCTTTCTTCATCCAATGTCATGATATGTCATCAATTTGCCTAGTTGGCGCAATGCATGTAGCTCTATGTTACTACCTTAGTTACTCCCACTATGAGTAGTGACGTGGGCATTACCCTTCGGGTAACCAATATTGCTCTACCCTATATGGTCCAGATGGAGGCCCATGAAGATACCCGAAGGGAAGGTGGGCCACTAGGGCAGTGCGACGGAAAGACCCACCAGAGTAGAACCTGGAAGAAGCCGAACAAAAAGATTAGAGATAGATCTCGCAGAAGCCTACTGTTGCTCGATTAGACCTCTCGGGACCTGGCCACCTATATAAAGGCCGGGAGAGGGGCTATCGAGGGCATAATCAATCTTAGCGATCTTAGCCAACAGAAGCTTAGAACTAGGTTACCCTAGCAATTAGCTATCTCGACGAGATCACAGCCGAACTATTCGGCACCCCATTATATACCCTGTTTTCATCATAATCAAACAGACGGGAGCGGGACGTAAGGGTTTGCCTCATCGGGGCGAACTTTGGGTAAATCGCTCTACCGCTTGTACGTGAGCCGATGTCTCGTGTGTCGGCTTACGGGATTCCATCAACCCTAAGCCACTATCGGAGGGCATTGTCGAGGAGCACCCTCGGCAATTGGCGCCGTACGTGGGAATCCCCTGGCAGCGCAAGTCATCGGCAGATTCGATCATGTCATCGACATCTTCATCGACAGCCATCACCAACTGCGGAGGTCCGGTCCGATTTGGCTCCTACGAGTTCACCCCGCATAGCGACTCTTCTCGCTCAAACTTCTCGGATCTACAAGGAAACATGGAGTTGACCATCGGCAGCGTCCACTACAACGTCAACGCGGAGGGAATTCTTCAGCTACTGGAATCGCCTACCTCGGGATCAACGAGTCCCAGCGCGTCATCATCACTCGATTTGTTGGCTGGCCTGACAGAGTCGATGAGTTCGCCCGCGCCTTCGACTCCCCGTTCCACGTCCTCCATGTCGGTAGGATCCGGCGAACCCACATCCTCGGAATTAACCTCTACTGTGCTCAATGCGACGCGGTACGGCAGGGTCAGCGACACCGTTCATACGCAATGCTCGATATAAGTCGGGGAGGAGACGTGTACGGCAGCATTGCAGAAGAGCACCCGAAGAACAGCACATCATCAAGTCTACGTCGCCAACAACACAGGAAATACAAGGCACGGAGAAGACGGAGACCGCACGCCCCGTTCCAGCAGGAGGCAAGCTTTGAGAAATAGCGTGACAATCGCATTAGCAACTACACCATCGCGGACGAGTGGGGCGGCGGCCAGGGCCGCTGGCAGCAACAACACCCCGCTCCGCGGGAACCTCGGTTTAGGACCCTAACGCATACCCGTTCATCAGAAAAGCGGGAGCACCGTCGAGAGAGCAAGCTGCCCTCGAAGACGTCTGTCTGCGGCCAGGAGCGATCCGGCGGCGGAGGCTTCCCACGAGGCTTCTCGAAGTACTCTTGGGGCAGGGAAAACATCGGTCAAGACTGTCCGGGCTCTCGGAAGACGACGCTGGAGAGGCAACGTCAGGAATCAACAGAGTCCTTCATGACCACGGACACCGCGGGCATGCAACGGCCGAAAAACGTTGCGGGAACAACAGCCAACCTCAACTCGCATACCTCATCAACCGAGCGCCCCGAAGGATCCAGCACATCACCGTGGTGCCCTAGAAAGTCTCGCGATATTGGGAAATAATCTAGTTCCGCGAAAGGAGAAAACCACGGCGCAGGCCAGCGGTTCAAAACATCGTGCGAGAGATGCTCGGGATGAAATCACCAGAGCCGGATTGATAAAGCAAGCGGCAGCGCGCCGCCCGAAAGGACGGCAGCAGTGATTCCTCAGACGAGGTCGGAGTGCGATGGCGAACTAGGGGAGCCGATTGTTTGAGTTACAAAATCCGAGACGATGCCACCCAAAAAGTTTAAGCCTACTCCACCGACGCTGCCAAGTATGATGGGCAGCGGGAACCAAGATCTTGGATAGATGATTACTTGCAGTGTGGCTACGCAAGGGAATCGGATAGCAGCAATACGGTGCTTGCGGCTCTACTTAAAGGACTCGTGCGATCCTGGTTGGGGGGGCTGCGGGGGTTCCATCAAATCATGGGACGACCTAGTGGACGCCTTTGTTGCTAATTTCTAGGCAACATACAAAAGACCCGTCGGGATCGAGGAGTTACGCAACTGCCGGCGAGAAGGAGAAGAAGGAGTCGATGCGCTCATACATAGGAGATTCACCAAACTCTAAGCGCTGAAGATGTATACGTAGACCAGGCAATCGCGCTTTCGGCGATGGCGTCCAACGTGAAGTTACATAGAAGAACTCGGGCAAAAGAAGCAAGCCATTACCAAGCTAATGGAAATTGCCGACAGGTGGGCTGATGGCGAGGACAACGTGCGAAGACCACGGCGGCGCAGCGATGGCGAGATGACGACCAGCCAAAGCACGACTCGGGCAGCCGAAGGGATCGGCACAAAAGGAGGAAAAATCGCAACTACGACGACAACAATCTGGTAGCTGCAGGATACTCCAATCGACATGACGATCGGTATGATGAAAGAAGACGATCGACGGGATGGCAATCGGAACAACTCGGAAACCGTGGCAATTATAAACCACGGCGGCAGAGGACTCTGAGCTACATGCTGAGCAGATCAATGCCCCCTGTACTTGCACTCGTATGTCGACTCCAAGGATGGCAAAACGAAGTCAAGTCACCTTCTCGAGGGATTGTCGGCAGGTTCCTTGACATGCACAAACTCATCCGGCGAGTCAGGACGGCAACGGTTACCACCTCCACCCCCACCTCCACCGGCACCAAGTTGAAGCCCAATCTCATCAACCCAACGAGGCGTTCCCACCGCACGTGGGCGAGATGAGTATGATCCACAAGACAGGTGTCTCGAGAAGAGAGATGAAGAAGCTCACCGAGAAAACTTGGTAGAAAGCATCATGGCAAACATCCCTGAGTATGTCGAGTGGTCCTCTCGAATATCACGTTCGGCCAGAGGAGACCACCCGGTAGCCATACCAAACCAGATGTGCCCTAGTAGTTGAGGCACAGATAGGGGATTCAAGATGAGCAAAGTCTTTATGGATGGTGGGACGGGTTAAACCTGATTTTCGTCGACACAATCAAGAGTATGGGGATCACCATGGGAATGTTGGAGGAGACAGGACACACGCTTCCATGGGATTACGCCAGAGAACGGGTTACTCTCTTGGCAGAATTTACTTGAATGTCGTCTTCGGCGGTCCGACAATTTCGGGAAGGAAAAGATCGAGTTTGAAGTAGTGACTGGGAATCACAGTATCACACTATACTCGGAAGACCGGCTTATGCCAAGTTTATGGCCGTGCCGCACTATGCATATCTCAAGCTGAAAATGCCGGGAACAAAGGGACAAACATCACAGTCCATGGAAGTTTTCACGCTCGGACGGTTGTGATCGCGATTTTCGGAGAATCGTTGCGAAGTTGGAGCAAACAAGAAATTACTAAGCCTCCACCCAGAACGCGAAATCAGGAAGAGAAACACGACGGAAAGCAAAAAGCCAGGCGGCCTTGCCCTTAAAGCTTCGGCAGCGCGCGGGAGCCGGCTACCGGCGACAAGGTTCGGCGGATGGCACAGAAGGCATAGAAGACGACAGACGCTGGCAATCAGGCTCAAACCACGATGAAACCACAGCGCAGCTACCACAACGTGGTGAAGAAGCCGGAGAAGAAGAACCCCTTCCTTGATTAAGAAATTTTTCAGCCTTTATTTTCCTTTTTCTCTTACTTTATACAGGGCCTTCCTTTTTTCGCCCTCTAGCCCCGTGCTTACTTTATTAATAAGAACTTAAGCTTCCATGCTTTGTTAAAGCATTGCAGTGATCACGAACTTCTAAGCCCCATCACTACATAAACGTAGTACGAGGATCGTGCTCCAAAAAGCCTCTACGAGTGCTAAAGAGACGTTCACCTTTCCCTCTGCTATAGATGCCTCTACGAGTGCCGTAAATAGCAAGAGTTTGGAAATACACATAAACGACAACCCACGTTCGATATTTTACTTATGGAAATATCGAACAACGAGCTCATCGGCAGAATCACTACACCCAAAATATTCGGGAGTGCCTGTCGAAATTTAAAACGGTTGAAAGCAAAGTTGCGCATACAATAGGTCTAGCAAGACCTGCAACACGAGCTGATCACTCACATGATTTTCTAACCAACCAATATACATACATTTAAAAATGAGCAACTAAGATTCGCTCAAAGTCGAAACTTGCCAACGGCAATAACATGGTAAAAGTACATATGCATGTATCTACCAAATGAAAAGGCCTCATTACATAATCCAAACACTTGGATAAAGTAGCCAAACTATTTATTTACAAACAGACATTAAAACCCTGAAATCACCCTTGCGGAGTTCCTCTTTCCTCAGGTACCCTTGAGTCCTCCTCGAGTCTATCGACAATTATGTTGGCGGGCAACAATACCTTCGGATACAACGCCTCCAAGTCTCCAGTAGCATTGGCAATCGACAAAAAACCTGCCGAAGGATAACGGGCAAGTACAAGGGCAAGCGTAAATCGGCCCTGCAAAAACTTGCGCGCGTACCAAGTCTCGGATCTTCTTGGCATTACCAAATTCAGACATCAAAGCAAGGAGAGTCGGGGGCTCGTTCAAAGGGAACATTGTCTTCCAAACCACCCTCATAGCCTTGTAGCGCTTGTCAAAAAAGTGATGCTGTACTCGATCCTGAAATTGCGCCACAGTCGAAGCCTTCGAGTGCTCAGAAGATTTCCTCGGCTGAGGATAGCTGGATCAAGGCATTCACACGCTCGTGAATCCGTTTGTTCTCTTGCACGGTTGAGCTATGGTAAGGAAGTAAAAAAAGGATCGGATAAAACGCTATCGACCAAGGGTGCGAGAGATCAAGGACTCCAGTTCAGCTCTCGGTAGCTTTATGCAGCTCGGTAAGGGCGCTCTCGTCGGCTGCAATCTCGCTCTTCTTGTTGACAATCGCGGCCAAGGCGTAGGTGCTGCGCAGGTCCTTCTCCATCTCGGTGATCCGATCCTTCATCCGTTGGACCCGATCACCTTCGGGAAGAACGCCAGGAGTCATCAACAAACGAGGGCACCGGGAAAACCTGCAGGCAACAGCGTTAAAAGGATGATATGGTCAAATGAAGCATCCAACGAAACTCCCATCGGGAGAAGCACAAGTAATCTCTATCAGGAGAAGCACAAGTGAAGATATTATGATAAAAGTGTGCTGACAACATTGCCAGCACAGTGTTCATTACAAACTTAAGTTCTCGCAACAGAACAATGTTTCATACTAGCCCAAGGATAAAATTGTTACAACAGTCAAGGAGCCTGAGTCTGAGTCGACAGGCTGGGGCCAGCCGATGCCTTTCCTGACGAAACTAGTTCAAGGAGCTGACGAGCACAAGTACGGGCAGACACCGTAAAGGCGCTTAAGTCAACAAATCGCCCATCTTTCTCTTTCGGCAGCTCCTTAGTCATTTCTTCAATGTCAGCCTTAAAGCCGTAACCCATCATAAGTTGGAAGGCAAGGAGGGCACCATAGGTACGCGAGGTACGCTTGAATACCTCAATGACTTCCTTGGTGTCGACTGCAAAAGCTGCCCCAGAGTCTTCTCCTGCTTGGCCTTGGGGAATATCATCGAATGCATCCGCGCCAGAGCACCCTTTCCTTTGTCAACAAGCTCCCAGGTAAGTTGGTGGGTGGCGAGAACCATCGACACACCATTTGCCAGGAATTGCTCGGAATTTTGTCCAAGGCAGTAGCAGGGATGCTGGCGGCTTCTGCAAGAAATTAAAGGAAATCGTTGACGAAGAAACAGATCCATAAAAAGTGATAATCTACAAGGGATGTATGAAAGAACTTACCAAGTAGGGCCAAGTGACAAAGGATTAACTTGTCTGCCGTTGAGACCTGGGTTTTGTTAGAAGTAGAGGGCAAGTAGATCTCGAAGGTTTCAGCTAGAAAAGTACTCGCGATTATGAAAACTAGGGTTATGTTGACGGTAGATTCGATCCTTTCTTCGTCCTCGACTCCCCTTATATAGGAGGCGGAGCCGAGGTTTCGTAGTACACAAGTTACCGAGTTCGGGAGGGTTTCGTACCCAACCCGCAGATTACAAATCTCTATCTTTCCTATACAAACTATCTTTCCTAATCACTAAATAGGCTTGAGTCTTCTTAATCTTCGAGTTCGGGCCTTCGGTAAACAGGGTACCATCTTTGGCAGGCCCATTGGGGATGCCTATGTCAGTGCCCGAGATTTTTCTTGAATCGGAGAATCAGGGAAAATCTCCAATTTTATTCGTTACATAATCTTTCGATATGCAAACACTATTTTGTACGGGGATAACGGTAGTTGGGGCTAGTTCATCGACGGATCAGGTACTAGTTACCTGCTCTAGTGGCAATCCGCAAAAACCTACTTCAAGATCACGTCCCTGGACATGATCTCGGGATCTAGTGTAAACTTCGACGAGTGCCGCTTAAGGTCTTACCATTCGTCGAGTCCCGGTCATATTTTATCGGGTACTATGCGTCACGGATTTTTCTTCGTACATTGATACGGAAAATAGTACAATCCGTCCAGAGGAGAGTGGCGCACGCCACTGAACGGATGCTGGGGTCTTACCACCGCAAAGTTTTGCGGCATTCGGGAGATTTATTCGCGACTTTTAGCGCTCTGAGAATATTTTGTCGAGTGCTTTTCGACTTTTGGGAATAGCACATTTTATCGAGTCATATTTGATGACTTATTTTGCCTTCCGATGGGAGTATATGTAGAGTTATCGTGTGGCTCGAAATATACTCACTTGTTTATTTTGATAAAAAGAAAAAGAAAGAATGGGGCACGCGAACGGCGTTCCCGAGGAGCCCCGAGCCCAAGGACTTGTACTTGGGTGTAGGCTCCACAGTTAGTGTCCGTTGCCGCTATATTGATAATCCTTCTCGACAGTTTTTATTTATCGGAATTAACGCGACCAAGCTCGATGGGAAGCCCCGGGCTATGGTGTCTTGCATTTGGTCATAGAGATCTCGCCATTTCTATCTTGTCATACTCGAAATTTTCTTTTTTTCCAAAGTTGCTTGAGCATGGGCAAAAACTTATATTTGATCAAAGGCTCCCGAAATAATCTTGCATTGTCGATAAACTTTCCGAGCCTCATAGTCGAGCTTTTCTTTTACCTTGATGACGTAGTTGCTGATGACAGCCACAATTTCTGTTTTAATAACATGCGAGTAACGCTTCTCTCACTGCCTTGTGAGTCCAAATTCCTCATCCGATGGACACGTCGTGCAAGTGGGGGACACATGTTCTCCACTTTTTCTGGCACATTCCATAACCTCGTCATTGTTAAAATACTTTTTTACCCCTGTATCCACGTGGTTATCATCTACCATACTTCTTTTCTATCCAACGGTCCGCCGCTTCACCGCACCTCTATATAGATCCCCTTCTTCTACCTCGAGCACTTCAGCTCGCGCCGTTCCCCTGCTTTGCCAAAAACTTCCTCCTGCGCCCCACAGCTCTCAAAGCTCTTCTCTTCGCAGCTACATTCTCCGCCATTGTTGATGCTGCCAGCGTCGCTTGACGGGCTGCTCACGCCGATTCATCGATGGCTGCGCGGATCTAGGAGCAGCGGGTGGAAAGGTCAAGATCACGAACCAGGATCTAAACCTCTGAAGAAGCGGGATCGGCAAAAGAACCAAGCGATTTGCTTCCCCGTGAAAAGCTACCCAACCCCTCCAATGGGGTATCGGGTAAGTTTTGTTGATCACCTCATCCGCGGTCTTTCCGCCACCATTCACCTTTTCTTCGGGGATTGCTTTTTGTGTATGGTCTCCAACTTCCACGCAACTCTATCCTTCACATTTCCATCTTCATCACCCTGAAGCCTTCCTTGGTGTCAGCCTAGCTGGGCATTATGGAGCGCATTTTCTTATGTCGCCATGGCTCACGCAATGTCGCCTATAATATAGGCAGCGTTGTTATTTCTATTCGCTCCTCCCAACTACTTGACGTCAAACTCCACGACTCCGTTCAAGGGTGGCGCAGAAGTGGTTGTATATTCGAAGAAAACCATGGATGCGGCTGAAGACAATATTCCTCCTTTCGACAGTGCGAGAAAATCCTTCGCCGCCGTTCTTGGGACGGAGAAGCTACCGAGGAAGAAAGGGCGGAATATGGGGAAGTGGGACTTACAGAGGAGCCTCTCCGGATCGCATGTACGATGAAGACACAGGATCGCTTGTCGACGATCGGAAGTCAAGGACTTGGATAGGCTTATCCGCAAGATTTCATCTCTTAAGAAGAAAGAATCTATCCCTTCCACTTATCGCGTAAAACCATACAGCGCCACCAATGCGCTTCCTAAGGTAAACATTGTCGCGTAATTTTTTATTGCCTTGTTATTTGTGTTGTTACTCTTTTTTGACATCCTTCCTTATGTTTATACAGAACCACCCAAATCTTGTTTCACTTCCTCCTCTTCCGGAAGGTGGGAAGTCGAAGAAAGGGCCGTTATCTCCGGCGATAACCAAGATGCCCCTTCTTTTGCAAATGAACCGCGGAATCTCGAAAATCTGCGGGATCAGACGAAAAGGAGGATGCCTCTGAAGCCCTGCGTCGGCACAATCTCTTCCTCCTGCTGTTTTTCCCCAAAGAACAAAAGGAAAAGGAATGATAAGAAGATTAGGCACCTCCAAGCCAGAAGAAGTGTTCCTTCGCCGGAAGGCGGCATGATCCATACTTCGAGACTCTCATCAGTTCGTAAGTACTCTCTCACTGTTTAATTGTACTCGAAATTTTTGTCTATCTTGCTTTTTATGTTGTCGACATTTACTCATAGTGATGATGAAGAAGAAGTACCAACTGCTGATGTGTGGCTGCTCGAACAGTACGTCACATACATTAGTCGCCTCGGAGACGCCGGTTGAAGGAGAAGAAACTTCGCCCTCACAGAACGTCGACGCTACTCCTCCTTCAAGCCCCTTGTCCCTTCACCAAAAAGGGCAAGGGTTGAAACAATCCGGAGCCTACTCTTCAATCGAGTAGCTCTTCTAACCCTCTCTTGGATGATGTAAGTTCTTAATGCGCTTGTTGCTGTCTATATTTTCTCCATTTGCTTCTACATGCCGTCATTTTTCTTATACCGACATTTTCTTTCTGTGTCCTTCTTTGACAGCCAACGATCAAAGAGCTTCTTCGCATTGGTGCTCAATTCCTTGGGTACCGTGATTATGCCAGCAAAGCTGAAGGTAATGCTTCGTTACTTCTTTTTTGCTCTCCTTTCTTGTTTTTGTTGTCGACGTTTTTAACTTTCTTGTGAAAAAAGCGGCGGAGGTCAACGAGCGTGCCAATACACTTGCTCAAAAATTAGAGCAAAGTGAAGAGGCTCGTAAGAAGGCGGAGTCGGATGCTGTTGAAGGGCAAGAAGGCCGACAAAGCTAAGGCTGATGCTGGAGTGTCGAAGATCTTCGAACGTACGCATGATCCGAGACCTTAAGCGATCATATAGCTGCACAAATCGCTCGTGAAGAAGCGATTACTAAACGTATAAGGACGCAAAATCGTCGCTTTGTCAGTAAGTATCCGAACCACTTCATATCCTTTGGATTTTCCTTTTTTGAGCCGATCGGATCTATTTTTGCTTTGACAGATAAGACCTCTCAAGAATTTGAACTTGAGGATCCCGACAATGATCCTCTTCTTGACGCCGTTTCGTTCCTTGAGTTTCATGGGACAGAATCGCGTGAGGGCATTGATGAACTAGGGCGGGGTTGTCGCGGCTTTTCCCCTACTTCTTCCCAAAGAAAGAGGAACCGCAACTTTCCTTGGTCTTGCCAAGTGCTTTAATCCTCCCGAAGATCTTGGGCTGAAGATGCGCCATGAGAATATGAAGGTTGCCGTTGAAACTCCGTTGCCCTAGTTCTGATAGTCAACGAGACTATTATTTGGCAAAAGTGGGCAACACGGAGCAGATAGAGCAAACAAAATGGCGATCATTGATCAAGGCGGCGAAGCTGAACGAAGAAAATCCTGGCCTATCTCGGGATCAAGCCATCTTCGACTCCCAGCTCATCAAGGCCGGAGGTCTAGTTTAATGCTCTTTTGCTTTGTTTTTAGTTTACCTCCTCCTTTTGGTATTGTCGCCGTAGTACTCCTGGCGATAATTAGATCTTCTAGAGGTCCTTCTTTTGTAATAGACATGTATATATTATGAGGATGAATGGAAGTCGATCTTTGTCTCAGTGATTGATGTCGACGTTTTTCTATTTTTCAGTTAATTTTTGACAACTATACATCAATTCCTGGTCCTTAGAAGTTTGTCCTTCGTCCCTTGACAAATCCTATATCACTTTAATTTTGTCGATGATTAAGTACGGATCGGCCGAGAATTGAAGAACCGAGGACAACTCAATCCGTGAAGAAGCAATCGCTTATGCTCATGGAACAATCTCGAGAATCTTACGAAAGGAAAAATTGCACTCAACAAGCTCAAAGCTATCGTGAAAAGGACTATGTTCTTTGAAAATGCTGCAACTACGTCTCGAAAATTCTGTGCTCAGCTCATGATAGATGCTAGCTTGGATATGGCGGGTATGTTTCATTATCTTTGTCGTGCTTCTTCTTTTCTTTCTGCTTATTTCCTTATTACTCACTGACTTGTTTTTAGAAACAATAGGTGCTTTTTTAGATCCTATTCTCGAAGATGAGCGTGTTGAAGCTCGCTCCAGTGTTCTTCTTTGGCTTGCACGTGAGCATGGCTCGATTTTTGGGGCACGCACAGCGGACTCGCCAAATCGTCGGATTTCAAGATCGCTTCAGGTTCGAGGATCTTGACTTATGTACGAGACTTTGTCTCTGGTCTATGGTACCATGTTTCTTCGCAATAAGATGCAGAAACCCTTCCTGCATTAGTGGAGAAATTTCGAGATGCTCCTCGCATACATGGCTTTACGAGCCCAGCTAGGCTGGCGCAAGGTTTGCGATGATCATGGTAAAGATCTGCTACCCGAGTTAGACGTGGGGCAAATTGTTCCAAAGTGTTTGGAGAAGATGTCGAAGAGGAAAAGAAACTTCGGCAAATATGATGATATTGTTACTCTGTTGCCGAAGATATGATGGATGAACTTCTTCGGATGGATGCCGAATTCTTCGTGAAGGGCAGCTACGCTGAGCATAGCACTCGTGCTGTAAATAATGAGCGCTTAACCATAGACAATATATTGGGAAATCCTTGAAGATAAACTTGTTCAGAAGATTGTATCTTGTGTATATGACCTATATTGTAAAGTCATTATATTTTTATTTTTATCGCCAAGCCCCCGGGCATTTGGATTGCAGTAATTTTGTTTATTATGATGCGAGGTTGTCCCAAGGCAAGATAATATACATTGTGTACTATTTTTTGCGGGTGCGAGCCCCTGAGTTTTGTTGACCGCTATTTTGTCGATATCCCTTTTTATTTTGGCGAGGTATTTTTACCAAGGCAGGATGCTTCTTTTGTGTTTATCGACACTTTATATATATATATATTGTGTCATTTAGGGGAAGCCCCCGAGCCTGTCGAAAAAGATATATAATTCCACTATCTTTATTATATTGCAGCACCGAGCCCCGCCTCATTAAAAACCTTCTCCGGCCCCACTCGGTGCCCCGAAAAGGAAAGAGTGCGTCTGAAAACTCGCGGGCGTTTCAGTACATTGTATGTTTACAGAGGAGACTATATTTCGGCATCTAAGCGTAGAAACGTCCAGCTGCGCCACGTTCCAAGGATTTGGCTCAACGTTCCCCGTCTTCTTGTCCTTGATTACGTATGCTCCTCCTTCGATTACTTCATGTGACGATATAGGGTCCAAGCCATGGTGACTCGAGTTTTTCATGACTTTTTTGGTTGAGTCGCAAAACTAAATCACCAACTTGGAAAGATCTTGGCAGCAATCGTTTGTGGTGGTAATTCTTCAGGTCCTATTGATATTTAGCGACTCGTGCGGGACTTCGTCTCGAGCTTCGTCAAGTGCATCGGCGTCGTCCTCCAAAGCTTGTCTCGAGGTTTCTTCGTCGTATTCCATGACTCTTGGAGAATCATGCTCTATTTCTATCGGCGGGCTCCGGCTCCATGGACCAGAAAAAACGGCGTCTCTTGTCGCCGTATTCGGTGTTGTTCGGATACTCCACAACACACTTGGCAGCTCCTCGGCCAAGTATCCGAGCTTTTTCAATGGTCCTAGTAGGCGTTTCTTGATACCATTGCATATGATGCCATTGGCCTTCTCGACTTGACCGTTGGTCTGTGGATGCGCAACAGACGCAAAACTCAATTTGATGCCCACTTCTGCGAGTATGCTTTGAACTCCTTGGACGTAAAGTTACTGCCGTTTATGCTGTGACAATGCTATGAGGAACTCCAAATCGAAGACGATGCTTTTCACGAACTTAATCGCCGACGCACCGTCCGGTGAATTTATCGCTTTGCTTCTATCCACTTTGTAAATTTGTCGACAGGCTTGACATATACTCATAACCTCTGGCGAAGCTTTGTGTATTTTTCCCACCATGTCGGGACCCCATTGAGCAAAAGGCCAAAACAATGGGATTGGCATAAGTTCTGCTGAGGAGAGTGAGGTTTGGCGGCAAATCTTTGGCACGCGTCGCAAGTTCTCACTATTTCCTTCGCGTCCTCGATTAACGTTAACCAATAAAATTCTGCTCTAAAAGCTTTAGCCGCAATAGCTCGGCTACTCGCATGATGCCCGCATATCCCTTCGTGTACATCTTTCGGGATGATTCTTCCTTCTTCGGGTGTAACGCATCTCTAGCACGCCGAAATACTTCGGTTGTACAACTCCCCTTTTACCACGGTGAAAGCTTTTGATCTCCTGATTCGCCTTGCTTCCTGGATCGTCGGGTATCGTTTTCCTTAGGATGTATGATATGCAGCCTGCATCCATGGAATTTGCACCATCATGACTAGCTCCTGCTCCTCTTCTTCTGTGTCGTTGATGATACTCGATGGTTTCTCTTTCTTCTCCTTCTTTGTTTTCGCTGGCTTTGTTGATCTCTCGCTTATCTCTTCCCAAAACACGCCTGGAGCAATCGCGAGACACTGTGACCCGATGTTTGCAAGAACGTCGGCTTCATCGTTACTCATCCTGCTGATGTGGTTTACCTCGCATCCATCAAATAATTTCTCCACTCATTGTACACCTCTTTGTATGCTATCATACTTTAGTTGTTGCATCACATTGGTTCATAACTTTTGTGCCACCAATTGTGAGTCGCCGAAAATTTTCAATCGAGTTGCACCACAAGCTTTCGTCATCTTCATCCCGTGTATGAGAGCTTCATACTACCTTCATTGTTAAGGGCGTTTGGGAACGTCATCCATAAAACATATTTCAACTTATCGCCTTCGAGGTGATACCAATATCACGCTGCTCCGGCACCTTCCAACCTTTTGGACCGTCGAAGTTCATGGTCAAGTTCTCGATAAATCTGGAGGCCCCGTGTTTTGTAGTTCCATCCACTCTGCAATGAAATGCGGTAAAACTGCGATTTTATTGCTTTTCTTTTCATACGTGATGTCCAGGGAAAGTTCTATTCCCCAAAGGGAGACACGACTAACTCTGGATTGTTCAATATGTTTGATAGAGGGGCTTCATTGACCACTATTATCTGGTGCTTGAAAAATAGTGTCGCAATTTTCTTCTTTATCGTGAATACTCCATATGCCCCCGATGTGCGGTACCGCTGTTTTGAAAAGCGACAGCTTGACCCGATGAAATATGCGGCCTCTGAACTCCATGGAGCTTGCCTTCTTCTTCTCTCTCGACTACTAGGGCGTGCTGACCACTGTGGTGTGTAATGTATAAGAGGAGAGGTTCTTTCTCTTTGGCGCCACCAATATTGGTGGTGTGAAATTGCCGCTTGAGGTTCTCGAAGGCTCTATCTGCTTCCTCGTTCCATTGAAATTTTTCCCCTGTTTGATCAATGCATAGAGCGGCATACTTTTCTCCTAACTTGCGACGTTAAAGTGGGATTCGTGAGCTACTCTAATGTATCTCTTTCAACTTTGTTGGCTTTCTCATAGTCACAATGGCCTGGATTTTCGGGGTTGGCTTCAATCCCCCTTGCTGATACTAAGAACCCGCGAAGTTCTCCTGCGGGAACTCCAAAAGAGCACTTTGTCGGGTTCAGCTTAGGCAGAATTTGTCGAGGTTGTCGAAGGTTTCCTTCAAATCTTGATCAAAGTCGACCCCTTCTTTGATGTTATTACGACATCGTCAATGTAGACTTGTACATTTTTTCCAATCTGTGTTGCTAGGCACTTCTGCATCATCCGCTGATATGTTGCTCCCGCGTTTTCAAACCAAAGGGCATTGTTTTGTAGCAAAACACGCCGTACAGTGTGATGAACGCTGTCTTGCTTCATCTTCTTCTTTTAATCTGATTTGGTTATAACCGGAGTATGCGTCCAAAAGGAAAGACGTTCGCATCCTGTAGTGGAGTCGATGATTTGATCGATCCTTGGGAGGAAAGTGATCCTTGGGACAATGTTTATTGAGACACGTGCAGTCGACGCACATGCGAAGGACTATTGTGTGTTTTTCGGCACCATCATGGGTTAGCTACCCATGTGGCTTCGGTAGATATTTCTCTGATGAAACCGGCATCTTTGAGTCGATCTATTTCGATAACATGGCTTTGCGGCTAGGCTCAGAAACGCCGCAAAGGTTGCTTCTTGTCTTGCGAGAGGATCCAAATTGAGGTGGTGCTCGGCAAGTTCCCTGGTACTCTGGCATGTCGGTGGACACCATGCGAAGATTTTCAGTGCTCACGGAGGAACTGGCGAGCGCGCTTTCCTATCGACATCCATGTTTGCGGCAATGGATGTCGTTTTCTTTGGATGTCGGGTGGATCTGTACCTCTTTTGAATCCTTGGTTGTATTGAAAGTTGGCTCCTTGGAAGATCTCCCTACCTCTGACACATCATAATCGGTGAACCTTGGCGCCGCATATTACGCTTGCATCCCGAAAGTTTCGATGGCGATGAAAATCCTTGTCGCATTTATCGGATAGCGCGAAGCTTCCTTTGATTGTGATAGGTCCCTTGGGTCCAGGGCAACCTCCACAACGAGATATGTATAATGCGGTATTGCCATGAACCTGGCATATGCTGGTCGTCCCAACAAAGCATGATATTGCGACGGGAAATCCACAACTTCGAACTCCAAATTCTCTATCATGTAGTTTTCTCGGGTTCCAAACTGAACGTCGAGGTTGATCTTGCCCAGCAGGTAACTTGGCTTCTCTGGTGTAATCCCATGGAAACGTGTGTCGGTTGGTTTCAAGTTTGCCGGATATATTCATCTTCCTCAATGTATCTGCATACATGAGGTTTAGTGCTGCCGCCATCTATGAAAACTCTCGACACGTCAAAACCAGCGATTACTGCGGGTAAGATGAGTGCTGATTGTCCTGGTCGAGGAACTTGCTGCGGATGGTCAGCGATTGTGAAGCCAATGTCTTGCCCGACCAATTTAAGTACTCAACTGTTGGTGGAGGCATCTTCTCTGCCATGAACACTTGTCGTGATATTACCTTCTGCGCCCTGTTTGATGGCCTAGCTTTCTAGATCATCGAGACCGCCGTTAGAATTGGGATCAACGTATGGAGGTGGGTGTGGTGCTGCCGCTATTCTAGCTGGTGCCAACTTTCGTCCGTAATTGCGGGAGGAGGTGGAAGGTGGATCTCGCTCCTTGGCCCTGGGGGTTCTATTCGTGGCTTGGGCATTTGCGATTCCTGCGGCTCGCAACATTGCTGAAATTGGTCTTTCTGGAGATGCCACTGCGCCTCTTTAGTTATTGTCAAGATAAAAATGCATTTGACACGGACCGTTCATCATCTCTTCGGGGGACACATAGGGTCTTTGAAACCTTGGTCCACTATTTTGTCTGTTGCCGCGAGAATCGCCTCTATTGTCGCCTTGATGCTCGTTACTCCTTTGATAGTCATCTCGACTATTTCCTCCAGGATTTCCTCGAAAACCAGCCGATATATGGCAGGGAGCATCGTTGTTGTAGACTGGCGAGAAAATCGCCTTCTATTTTGATAATTTCGACCACGATCCTCCTCTGGCGACCTGTGTCGCTTGTTGTATATTGCGTCTTCTCCATCTGCCCATTTATTGGCTATCTCCATAGTGCTGATATGGTCTTAGGGTTAGTTCTCCCTAAGTCCTCGACAAAATCTCCTCGCAATTCCTGCCACGAATGCATCTATTGCCCTCGTCGGATATATCTTCTGCCGATTCTTTATGATGTTCCACCGCTGTATATATTTCCTCATCGACTCGTCGTGTTTTGTCGACACGCCCTCAACTCTTCCAATGGCGCAGGTTTCTTGCGGGTGGATCGGAAGTTTTCACGAAGATGTCCTCAAAGTTATCCCAGTGTCGATGGAATTTGGGGGGAGTTTCTTTATCCAAGATCTTGCGGCACCGCTCAAGTGAACTTGGATACTTTGCATAGCTGTTGCTCTGGTTCCTCCTACCAGCTTCACCATCTCGAGATAATCTACGAGCCAATCCTCGGGATCTTGCAGGCCATCGAATTTCTTGAAATTTTCGGGTAGCTTGAATCCTTTTGGGACTCGAGTCTTTCGAACTCTTCTCGTGAAACAGCCCCACACATATCTTCGTCGGCAACCTCGGGTGTGTTGCGCTCCCTTCTTTCTTGTCGTGCTCTGTCCACCCTTACTTGGACTGCTGTGTCTCTCGCTCCACTTGTTCTTGGGGGTCTTGAGCGCTGCGGTGGGTCGTGGACTATTTTGCCTAGGATTTTCTTCGGAGGCGTTGTTGCGAAAGCTGTTCCCATTACTCCTACTCCAGCCATCGCCATATTGAACAATGGTTCTCTCGGGTCCCCGGGAGGTGGTCTGGACGCTAGGATGTAAGCTTGTGTTGCCATGTAACTTGCTTCTGGCGTTTTTGGGATGATATTTCCCCTTTCATCAATCGACATAAAGGACATGTCGAGATTTGGATTATGTTTCCTCTTTGCTTCGGGTATGTTTTGCAACCGAGACATTGCTCTCCTCCGAGCTTCTCTGTGACTATCTCCGAAGTTCTGAATGGCGACTTAACTCGCTCGGCGTACGCTTGCGAAGGCGCTTCTCTTCTCCTATTCGGGGATGCTTTGTTTTTCCAACTCTCTGCTCTCAAGCAAGTCTATATTGATATGCTTGAAGTTCTTGTACGGTAGCGGTGGTGGTCATAGGTTGAACCATCCATGGCTTTTGCTCTATCCCACGCTTCTTGCGGAGGGCTGTACTCTTTCTCGAGGTGAAGACCGACGTATTTAGTGCCTAGGCCATGTACGAGATCAGCGGGATCGACGTATGGATTTCCCAAATCGTCGAAAGCCTCGATGTTTCGGTTACGATCGGCCTGCCCCTTCTATCGCATAAATCGATGATATTTTGCGTACTGATTTTGTCGGGATTGGTGACACCATCATATAGAGTGGTGAAGACCTTTCCGATGGTAGCAGATTTGTCGATGAAGTTGAAGCTGTCGAAGCTGTCGGAGTCGCTGCTTATAAAGAGTCCGAGACGACTCGAAGGATATGTTGCTGAAGATCTTGGCGAGCCTTCCGCTTGCCTTCTGTCGACGGAGCGTGGCGACGAAAACTCCTCGTCACTCGACGAAAAGTTAGAATCGACCGCTGAAAATTCAGACGAGATCGGAACTTCGAGACGGTAGGATCCTTCCTTGTTGACGCCAAATCGGAATTCTCCGAACGTCATGATGATGGGCTCCTCCAGATAGGCACATGCATCCATACGGGAGGCGGGTGAGGAATAAAATTGACTAGATCAGTTTTCCCTTGTTACCTCGATCCATCGCATTGCTTGCCACCGACGAAGTCGACGATCTTGAACGTGCCATCGAGATCAGCTCCTTGCAACCTCTAATTCCCACAGACGGCGCCAATTGACAAAGGATTAACTTGCCAATGCCTACAGATTGTAGACTAGGGTTTTGTTAGAAAGTAGAGGGCAAGTAGATCTCGAAGGTTTCAGCCGAAAAGTACTCGACGATTATGAAAACTAGGGTTATGTTGACAGTAGATTCGATCCTTTCTTCGTCCCTCGACTCCCCTTATATAGGAGCGGAGCCGAGGGTTTAAGTAGTACACAAGTTACAGAGTTCGGGAGGGTTTCGTACCCAACCCGTAAGATTACAAATCTCTATCTTTCCTAATACAAACTATCTTTCCTAATCACTAAATAGGCTTCCGAGTCTTCTTAATCTTCGAGTTCTGGGCCTTCAGTAAACCCCGGGTACCATCTTTGGCAGGCCCATTGGGGATGCCTATGTCACCAAGGCAGACTGACGAAGGAGTTCATCCTTTTCTACTGCCCGAGCTTCCTCCTCCTTCAGCCTCTCCTTCAGCTTGCTCAGCTCTTCTTTCAGGGAGTCGACCTCCTGGCAAGCTATGGCGGCCTTTTTGATGGCTCCATCTAACTTTGAAGAGGAAGACTTAGCCTCCTCCTGCAGCCGAATTTTGTCCGCCTCCAGAGAGGTGAATTGAAAGGCGAAGGCCTCTAAAGAGGATATCACACCTCACAGATCCTTGAAGAAAGGAAATGTTTTACAAAGATCATTAGGCGAGGCACACTCCAAAAAGATTCGGGTTATGAAAGGCTTACAGAAGGAGGAGCTGTGATAGCAGCAGGAACATCTTTCCCTTTGGAAAGGGAGGAAGCAGTCGATGCTTGTGCCGCGGGCGCCGTTTTAAGAGCCGAAGCTTCGGAAGCCGCGGCGGCCGGTGAAACCGCATCAGATCTGACCCTCTTAGGCGGGGGCTCAGCGAAAGCTTCATCGCTACAAGAAGGACATGATCAACCAGAATTTTGAGAGAAATGCGAAGACCGAGAAGCAGAATAGAGTAAAAAGGAGGAAAGCGCTTACATGTCAAGGATATCATCTTCATCGGCAAAGCCGATCGATCTCTTCTTAGGCGGAGCCCTGGTCTCCTCCGCAGCATTAACAAAGGCATCATGATCAGCGTCATCATCACGCACTGATCCCTCGTGTCGCAGGTGTTATCGGCTGACGGAAGGAGGTTGGTGTGGACGGTTTCAGAATCTATCGGATCATCGCGATCGCTTGTTGGGCTTGTATGCTCAATAGTATGAAAGTCAACAGGTTCTGAAGATCCTCTTCCCTCGGAGATATCGTTTGGCGAATTATGCAAGTCCCTGGAGGCTACGGGAGTCTGTCGAAGAAAAGACGGATGAGAACAACAGTAATTATGTCGACTAAGTAAATAGCAGTGAAATAAGAATTTGAGAAAGGAAGTTACCTCTGGTGGTGGATGATTGTCGTCAAAGGGAGTATATGGAGACATCAGTGGGATCAGGTCTTCTTGGCTAAAGAAAGTGAGGCGACGAACTTCGTCGAGCAGTTCCTTTTCCGACAGTTCGGCAGCGTTAATTCTGGTCTCATCTTTCGGACCTGAATACAACCACATTGGACGAACTCTAGCCATGACTGGTTGGACTCGACGTTTCTGAAACACTGCCGCTACCTCGGTGCCGACCATGGTTTGTCCGTTAGCCTCCTTGATCCGAAGAAATCTGGCAAATAATTCATCGGCTGCTACTTTTTCGCCGGGAGAGAGAACATTCTTCCAGGAATTCTTAGGCTTGGCTTCAAGGACATCGACAAAGCGAGGAAGTTGAGATTCGGGTGACAAGGAATCCTTGATATAGAACCACTTCAATCTCCACCCTTGCACGGACTCTCTCATTGGGAAATTGAAGTAATTGACATCCGAACGAGCTACAAATCCCACTCCTCCGGTGACAAAAAATCCGTTGCTACTGCTGTATCTCTTCACACAAACCCAAAATGAGGCTCAACGCCCAGATATACTTCGCAGAGGGTGATAAACACAGCAACGTGGAGGATTGAGTTGGGGGTGAGTTGACATAGTTGGATTTCGTAAGTTCGCAAGAGATGGAGGAGGAATTCGTGAACGGGAAGCGAAAGGCCTCGGTATAAGAACGACAAGAACATCACGGTAAAACCGACAGGGGGATTAGGTCGAGAAATCGCACCTGGAAAGATCACATTCCCCTCATCGGAGGAGATCAATCCCAGGCTTCGAGATATCTTCTCGTCACGCTTGGTGACGGTTGAAGCTATCCAATCTCCGGGCCTAGCTGCTGAGCTCGGTGGCGCCGGCGGTGGAGGGGGGAGGAGCGCTTGGGGCGCCCTCCTTCGAAAGAATTGAGGAAGATTTGGCGGCGGCACCACCGCTCGTGGAGCTGGCGGCGGCGCTAGGGTTCTTCTTCTTCACCATTGTGAGATCTAGGAGAAACCGGAAGGCGGTGGTGGCGGCGCGGCGATTGTGAACGGGAGAAGAGGAAGAACAGCGAAGGGATGAATGAAGGAGAAGATTAGGGATTTCTATCTATTGGGAAACTTAAGGAAGGCCTCGTATTGTCAGTGGGCCTTTTTTCCAGTTAATGGTTGCGGAAATCGAGGAGGTGCCTCGCTAACCATGTAAAGAGGAGCAGGAATTGCTCGAAAACAGGGCTGGCATGTTGCGTCTTATCAGTCAAATCAAGGGGACAGAAAAACGTCATCAATGACGTCATGAGGAATGATTGCATACGAAGAGATAAGAAAGTATCGGGTGATCAACTTGAGCCTACGCGCGGGCGGCATCCGCACTAGGCTCGGGGCTACTCCACCGGGACGCGCGCACACCCGATAGAAAAAAGACTCGAAGGAAAAAATTTGACTCAAGTGCACCGGGACGTAAGCGCCCGTGCCCGACTCGGGGCTACTCCCATCGGGAGCGCACCAGAGAACTTCCGCACTCCGGATCATGCCGGGGACTTGATTACGTAGGGTAACGTTGTTTTGCCATCGGCAGTTAACCAACAAAAGTTGGGCACGTTATTCGTTATCCCTTGCATAAAGAAAATATATCGGATGGTCTACAAAGACTTGCAGGAAAGACTTCGCCAGAAGAAGATGTTCGAATGGTACAACTTGAGTCTACGCACGGATTGCAAGCATCGTACCTAGACTCGGGGCTACTCCCATCGGGAGCGACACGCACCCGATAGAGACAGAAGGAAATCAAGAATGATCAAGGAGAAGGACTTCGGAAGATATATTTGATCTCTACCGAACTATGTTCGGCTAGACACTCGGGGGCTCGAAGTGGGCATTACCCTTCGGGTAACCAATATTGCTCTACCCTATACGGTCCAGATGGAGGCCCATGAAGATACCCGAAGGGAAGGTGGGCCACTAGGACGGTGCGGCGGAAGATTACTTGAAGTACAAGACACGGAAGAAGCCGAACAAGGAAAGATTAGAGATAGATCTGTAAACCTACTCGTACTCGATTAAACCTCTCGGGACCTGGCCACCTATATAAAGGCCAGGAGAGGGGCTATCGAGGACACAATCAATCTTAGCGATCTTAGGCAACAGAAGCTTAGAACTAGGTTACCCTAGCAATTAGCTATCTCGACGAGATCACAGCCGAACTATTCGGCACCCCATTGTAACCTGTTTTCATCATAATCAAGAACAGACATGCATGACGTAAGGGTTTTACCTCATCGAGGGCCCCGAACCTGGGTAAATCGCTCTCCCCGCTTGTCTGTGAACCGATGTCTCGTGTCAGCTTGCAGGATTCTATCAACCCTAAGCCCCTATCGGAGGGCATTGCCGAGGAGCACCCTCGACAAGTAGTCTAATCAGAATTGCGCAAGGACGTATAGACTTGCTCCCCAGATAAAAACTTATAGCGCCGGATCTTAGGACGCGCTTGGTAGCCTGGGCTCGATTCGTGGCTCACTGGCGCAGTGGTGCGAGGGTACCTGCGCGTTCGGAACGAGCCACGGGCCAGAATTGACGTGTTGTTTGGTAGATCGGGCTGCATGGTTTAGACTAAAAAAATTCTTTTTGTTTGTTTGCCTGCAGCCAACCTAAATCTCAATGAAGATGAAACTACACCTGCTTGCTACCATCTAGGCAAGCATAAGGTCATATCTTCTCTACAACGGGTAGCCTTACCATACTATCATCTCCCATCACACAGAAATCACAGTTCAACACAGTTGGACACTTATGAAGCTAGCAGTTTACGAAATTATCCCTAGCTAGTACGAATGGTAGTTCATAACGATGCTCCCTAGCTACTACGAATGACAATTTATCATCACGGGGTAGTTCAACGTACGGGAATCAAATTGGGGTTCGAGAAACAGGGGATCAAAGGGGGGTTCTTCTTCTTCTTCTTCTTCTTCTTCTTCTTCTTCACTTCTTCACTTGTTTTTCTCCTTCTCAAATGGTGGTGTTGCCTCTAGCTTCCCACATAGCATCTGCCCACTCTTTCCTATTCTCCTTCCAGGCCTCACTGTCGCCTGCCTCCACGTCATGGCCGGTCTCAACATCATCAAAAGTGACAACCTTTTGGAAGAAATCATCCTCCTCCCAACCTAGGATCTAGTTGTAAAGAATGCAGCAAGAAAGGACAAGCTTTACTTGAGTGTCAAAAGTGTGGAACGGTTTCGGGTTAAGGACCTTGAACCTGTTCTCCAATGCAGCAAAGATCCTCTCAATGTTGACTCTAAGCCTTGAGTGTCTCAAATTGTACAACTCTTTCGCATTCTGAGGTTGGTTCCTGGGAGTGAACTCGTTGAGGTGGTACCTTGTTTTCCTGAAGGGAAGTAGAATACTAGGTCGACATGCATATCCAGCATCTCCAAGCTAGAACTTAGAGTCACCATTTTTGGGAGGCCCTAAGCATGTGCACGTTCTACACATGCCCCAATATGGGCCTGATACTCAGCCTAACTTGCTCTCCACCGCTGAAGTCCTTACCGCCGCCCCAACCCCCTGCACGCCGCCGTTGGCATTACAACCACCCGCGGCCAATGCCGCTCCCGCAGTACCTCGATGCCCAGGTCTCCTCTATCCACAGCCCACTGCTGGTCTGTCGCGGTGCCGCCACCCCCGACCTTCCTCTAAAGCCCTCCCTCCGGCACACGCGATACCCCACCTTGAACCCGAAGCCTCGTCGTTAGTGAGATCCCCGCACCACCCAAACCGAACTCGACCCCCTAAGTTAAGTCTCTTTTCTCGCATCTACTGGTGACGCCACGGTGAGCCGTGTCCTCCCTGTCATCGGCGATGTCCATATCTAACCTAGCAGGCGACGTCGTGGCCAGCCGCGTTGTCCCGTCGGCGGCGAGTGGGCGTGCGGTCTTCCTCCCGGTCACCTTCTTTCTCCCATGCCTCACCTTCCTTTCAAAAAAGGGCTAGTCAGGCTGGCCCATTTACCTGCGCGTTGTAACACTAGAGGTATGTGTCAAATAGGAAATGCTCAAAAACGTCCACCGCTACAACCACTGCCCCACGTCCAAAAAACCGTCGAGCACCAGGGCTGCCATGGGCAAAGGATGGCCGTTCCGGAAGACAAAGAAAGACCATGAGGCCGGCTGGTCTCGTGGCAACAAGAACAAACCGTGGGATACCCCACTATGTCCAAATGCCGCTATGTCCAAATGACTTCTCGCGCCAACTATTCGACGAGAACCGGCCGGTGGCATGGCCTTGCCACACAACTGTGGAATTCCTTGCTGGCGCAGGGCAGACCGGTCAGTCCGCTGGTCACGCCTACGTGTGACGCGCCTCCAGCTTTGACCGCGCCAGTAGCTACGCCGCCATCACCTCCGCTGGCTCCGCCTGCGCCAGCACTTGCACTGCATGCACCATAGCTGGCCTTGTGCTGGCCCTAGCCGACTAGCCGTAGGTGCCATCGGTCTTCATGGACCTCGTCAACACCGACGAGAACAAGTTGCAGTCCATGGTTAATTACAGCGATGATTCTTCAGTCGATCTTGCCATTGTCCGAACTATAAACAAGCAGGCAGGCTGGCCCTGACATGTCGCTGAATCACAGAAGTCCAAGATTGATTGTCAATACTAGTACTTCATTCAACCACCGGTCGAAATCCTGTCAACTGAAATCATGACGATTAAGTACTATAAACACATTGATTCCCCTATATCGATTAAGATGTCTAGGAACATCAAGTAAGGCAGCCAGACAGAATCTACTGTTATGATAGAGAAAAAGAGAGCAGCTGCTGCGTGGAATCAGGAACAGAAGTTGCGCCGAGATGGCCGTGCTACGTTGGACATCTCGAGCAGAGCGCGCGAGGACGATACCACGTCTGCGTTCTGCCAAGCGCCGAGCACGCCCGAGGTCCCTATCCCCTAACCACATACATATTTTTTTTTGATAAAAAGCATATATTAATATCGCGGATATACCAATTACATCCAACCTCTGCAACAACATCATTTTCTAATAACATAAAAGATACACACAGCCAAAAAAGAGAAAAAAAAATTACAGAAAAGAAAGGTCCTGCTACAGAGATCCATAACTTGAAACAGCAACACTAACACCACCAAGACAACACCAGATGCACAACTTCTCCATAAGCGACGCCTCCAAGAAGGAAACAATGCACAAATGCTATCGTCACCCGATCATAGATCTTAGGTTTTCACCCTGAAGAAAGTCTTCTCTCTTAAAACAATGCATTCAACAAGAACATTGTCAGGCACAACCAATTAAAGCCGGACCTTGGATTTTCACCCTGAAAGATAAGACTCCGAACTTCTCATGTGCAGTCACCCCCACGTACCAGTCGCTGCTACAAGTCATGAATCGCCAAGCCAATTCCACCTCAGCACCAAGATCCGACTTCTCGACTAGCACCATGAAAAGAAAACGAGCTCCATGATATTAACAGCAAGCAGAGTTTTGAAGCGCCCCCTCTGAAACCAAACGGCCAGATAAAAAACATGGGTGCGCACGACCGAGACCACCCAATCCAGCGATCTTCGGGTATTATTCGCACAATGAATTTCGCCGGCAGGGCCTTCCGGAACACGACAATCCACCTAGACTGGTTGGAACAATCATCCAATAGATCTTCAACTTGGTCCGAGAAGAATCCTAGAACCGCCACATTTATTCTTCGACGCGGACGAACAAGCCCCCACGCCGCCCTCCGCCGCCCGACGACGAGGAAGGAGGTATGCCTCGCTAAGCCGTCGCCACCAAGCCCATGACGACTGTAGAGAAGAAGACTCGGCAGCAGGTTGCGATCCCCGGCCAGGAACCCGGCGGCGTTGCATGGTCCGAAGCAGAACGGCCAGGCCCTCTAGGCCCAGATCGGCCCCAGATCAGGCCCGTGCCGCCGCCAGATCGTCGTGCTGCCGGCGTCCCACATTCCCTCTCCTTGCTGCCTCCTCCTCCGCGCCAAGCTCACCCGCCGCCACACCTCCCCGCTCAGATGCGCCGCCGGACTTGCCGCCTCCTATGCCCTCCACCGTTTGGCGGGTCGAGCACCGCCACCGCCGCCAGCAGCCTGGCCGGGGCAGGCGTGGAGAGTGACGGGGTCAGGGTAGATGGATCTCCTCCGGAGCCGCCCGAGGGGGAGCGACCCGGGAGGGAGAGGGAGATCGAGCAGGGAGGGAGTTCCATCACGGACGTCTAGTTTCTTGCCTGCAACTCAAGAATAAGACGGGAGCAACCACATACACATTAACTTGGCCAATATTGCAGCATTCCATGTTTGGAAATTAGCGAATTATTCGTGCTTCACAAACACACCGAAGCAACACATTTCCAACGACGCAAGCCAAACAGACGCCGATCTTGTGAGCGAGTGCCTGCTAGCTCCGTGTTTGTTCTGTGCACGCGACTGATTTGCGTGGCGCTCGTGGCTCGTGGGGAATCCATATCATGTCCGTGATGGTTTGGAAACGCCGGTGTGGAAACCACTGACAGATTGGTGGTGATTGCTGACAACTGACAAGCACAAATCCTGTGAGCTTCCATAGACCGGCCAAAGATTGGAGATAGATTCTTGCACCACCTAGTGAGCGCTACATGCACTAGAACATTGAAGGTTTGCCGTTGTCTTTGTCCCTTCCTCATTGGAGCCGGATAAAATTTATCGTAGTAAAGTTTGCTATAGCAGACATATGAGAAATCGTCGTGCTAAGACTAAAAAAGACCAGCGCACAAAAGTATCAACCATCGCTGCATATGAGAATCATAGATCAGAAGGGCCAGACTTGCAACCACACCTACTAATACGAAAACCGGCCGCATCCGAGGAGATCCATCGGCAGGACAACTTCACACGCCCTCCACCGGCGCTAGGCGCACCGCCAGCACAAGAGTAGGGCAAGGAGGAGGCGGGACGGGCTGACAACGTCACCGGCTAGCTAGGGGGAGAAAACCCTAGATTGGTCTTTTTGGTTGCCTCCTCTGTCTCTGTCTCTCTCCCTCTCGATCTCTCTCCCTCCTTCTCTGTCTATGTCTCTGTCTCTCTCCCTCCCTCCCTCCCTCCCTCCCTCCCTCTCAGCAATTCAAATTTGGAGCAACTTTTCTAACCTCCTTTTGTTTACATCCGGTGTGAGCTCTTTAGACTTTTATTAGGGTACTTTGATTGCTCAATCAGAAGTTGAGCATTCAAATCATCATTCACTAGCTCGTTAGCTCCAGGCGTTATGTGTATTAGTCTATAGGATTCAGTCACAAGACATCCAGGTCGCCCTTCTCTAAGTATGTCAATGTCATAAGGTATAGTATGTTGCATTCATTATTCGCCTGCAAGTGTCGGTATAGAGAATCCGTTTGTATGTATAGGATAAGGTGCGAGATAATAAAGAAGCCGGTGACCTATTCTTTGATTTGATTGTGTTGAATCAGTGCTTAACTCCGTGGTGCAATATTTCTTGTGTCCATTGGCCTACACTAGCTAGACGGATTGTTCATCTATACTGTACTTGTATAGTTAAATTAGTCCTAGTGGGTGACCGTCCTAACATTATAATCGATGAAATCTCTTGCGGATTTATGCCTGTATTTATTAACGGAGCAAATAATTGTGAATCGGGTGTATCTGTCAGCTTAAGTCGACGTGTCTGTGTTCAGTTCTCGGAATGTGCCATGTGAAGTTTTCCAGAAAGCTGATCCAGTCAACATTGTTTGGGTCAAAAAATTTCTTCTCGGGTACTGCTGCTACCTTTTTGCTTCTTCGATATATTATGGTTTTGGTCAGGATTGCACGGTGCAATGTCGTTGCTTTCTTTGCCGTAGCTGTTGGCCTGTATCGAACGGAATGGATTGCAGGATGCAGTAAGCAGATACATTTGAGAACGAAACTAGTTCGAAAGATGTGTGCAACTCTGTACAAGGACCAATGTGAACTCGGCGCAGCATTATGTAGACCGAACCGTGTCGAATTGTCGGTACATTTTACCTTTTTGCCGATGTATGTAATATTTGTTTTCCCCGTTTCCTGACCGACAGGAACAATGGTCGACAGTATCTGCAGGGGGCAAATTAATCACACGCACGAGGACGACTCGGGATCGTTTCTGGTCATGCGGTAGGAATGTTGGGTTGCGTTTGCGTAGGCGAATGTTGCGTTTGACTGGTGTCGTCGGCAGAAGAAGCAAAGACCCCTGGTATCCTGGATTCCGTTCTTGACCGTGAAACTTTGCCGGCTGGCGCGCGCGCTGTAGATAGATACGTCCGATGTCGAGGGTACTCCTCGGCAATACTCTCCGATTGGAGCTTAGGGTTGATGGAATCCTGCAAGCTGACACGAGACATCGGTATGCAGACAAGCGGGGAGAGCGATTTACCCAGGTTCGGGGCCCTCGATGAGGTAAAACCCTTACGTCCTGCCTGTCTGTTCTTGATTATAATGAAAACAGTGTTACAATGGGGTGCGGAATAGCTCGGTTGTGATCTCGTCGAGATAGCTAATTGCTAGGGTAACCTAGTTCTAAGCTTCTGTTGGCTAAGATCGCTAAGATTGGTCGTGTCCTCGATAGCCCCTCTCCTGGCCTTTATATAGGTGGCCAGGTCCCGAGAGGTTTAATCGAGTACGAGTAGGTTTACAATAGATCTATCTCTAATCTTTCCTTCTTCGGCTCTTTCCGTGTCTTGTACTTCAAGTAATCTTTGCCGCACCGCCCTAGTGGCCCATCTTGTCTTCGAGTACCTTCATGGGCCTCCACCTGGGCCGTATAGGGTAGAGCAATAGTGGTTACCCGAAGGGTAATGCCCACGTCGTAGCCCCAGTGTCTAGCCGAACATAGTTCGGGTAGGGACTAAGCATGTCTTCTTCCGAACACCTTTTCTTTGATCGTTCTTGCATTTCTTATCTTCTATCGGGTGCACGTCAGCGCTCCCGATGGGAGTAGCCCCAGTCTAGGTACGGATGCTCGCAATCCGTGCGTAGACTCAAGTTGTACCACTCGAACATCTTCTTCGCCGAAGCTTTTGCAAGCCTCTTGTAGTGCATCCGATACATTTTCTTTATGCGAGGGATACCGAATAACGTGCCCAACTTTTGTTGGTTAACTACCGATGGCAAAACAACGTTACCCTACACAGAATCAAGTCCCCGGGCATGATCCTGGAGTGCAAAAAGTTATCGGGTGCGCATCCGGCGCTCCCGATGGGAGTAACCCAGTCTGGCGCGGGCGTATTGGGCGCAGACTTGAGTCAATTATTTCCTTCGAGTCCTCATTTTATCGGGTGCGCGACAGCGCTCCGATGGGAGTAGCCCGAGCCTAGGTGCGGGTGTTTGCAATCCGTGCATAGGCTCGAGTTGACCACTCGACCTTTTTGTCTTTTCGTATGCAATTAACAATGCCCATGACGTCAGTGATGACATGCTGCTGCTATGACCTGATTGACAAGACTTGACCCTCCGGGCCCACCCTAGTTCTGCGCAGGCAGTTTTTAGGCTTTGACTAGTGCACGCGCAACGATCGAGGCGTTTCCTCGATTTTCGCGCGACGTGGGAATAATGGGCCGCCGGTTCCATCCTGTTTTCTAGTGCCACGTGTACAGCTGGATTCGCTCCACCTCCCACGACGCCCACGGAGTTATGGCCACGATCCGATGACAATCTTTGCGGTATAAATAGAGGGCTTCCTCATTTTTACTTTTTTACACCTCCTCTGCTCATCTTCCCCGCACATCCTTTCCTTCTTCCCGCATCGTTCTCTCAAGAGCTTCGAGCGCCATGGGTAAAAAGAAGGTGCTGCTTCGGAGGCGGCCAAGGTTAGCCGTGATTGGAGTGCCTCGCCATTTCCAACCGCGACATCAACAAGCTGCGGTCCCTCGGATTCATCTTCGCATCGAGGACGATATCCGTCTTCAGTGCGGTTTCTCGCCCAAGCCCCGAAGGGCTGCTGTTATGTTTTACCTTTCTTTTCCGTGGCCTCTCCCTTCCGCACGAGTTCCTTCGCTCTCTTCTTTACTTCTATGGGATCCAGCTCTGGCAGCTGACCCCGAACTCCATCCTCCATCTATCCATCTTTGTCGCTGTCTGCGAGGCCTTCCTCGGCATTGACCCTCATTGGGGTCTTTGGAGGAAGATCTTCTACGTGAAGCGCCATAATGACAGCAACGGTCCCCCCGTCGGTGGCGTCGGCTTTGTTGTCGGGAAGGAGGTGGATTACCTTGATTACCCGATGAAGGAGTCTGTCCAGGGCTGGCACAACAAATGGTTTTATCTTCGAGATCCTTCAATATCGGGAGATGCTCAAACCTTCCTCCTTCGAACAAACTGATTGCTAAGCCGAAGAAATCCTGGCAAAACACCCTTTCTCCCGACGAAAAATTGACAGCCAGGCTGTTCGATCAAATAGTCACTCTGAAAAACACGGGAGGCTTGACAATGTGCGACAGGTCGTCTCAATGTTCCTGCAGCGTCGAGTGCAGCCGTTGATGTCTCGCCCCCATCAGCTGTGGCTTTCGGGTAGGATGATGAGTCCAGGGTTAGCTCTGCGATCTTTCGGCCGATGATCTCCGGGACGAAGTCCGTCGCCTGACGTGTCTTAGCAAGAATGACAATATCGTCCTGATATCCGCTCGTCCTCCTTACGATGCTGACCATCCTCCAACCGAGGTAATTCCTCGTTTATTTTTACTGCCGACATCCCTTTTTCTGTTGTGTCTCACCAATCCCCTTTTTTTTGAAAGGCGCTTGCAGCTGCCCGATGCTATCCTCCTACTCCCGAAAGTGGTGTAGTATTGGAGGATGATGATGAAGATTCCGATGGAACTGAAGACGCCCCTCATGTCCTTGAAGACAGCGATGTCCAAGAGGAAGAGGCTACTGAAGATGACGCCTTCGTCAGGAGTAGGCGTCGGCAGGTACACGACGACTTTATTGCTTCGGCTGAATCAAGCCCTCACGGGGGCGATAATGATGCCGACGACGCTGCCGCGCCTCCTCCTGCCAAGAAGAGTTCAACAAACATCTTTGCAGGCGAAGATGATCTTGACCTGTGAGTGTTTCTTGCTTCCTCCTTGATTTATTCTTTGTCATCTCGTATGCTAACTGCGCACCATTTTTAAGTAGCTCTGATGACGATGATGATGAGGTCCCTCTTGCAAAGAGGGCGAAACTGGTCTCCGAGAGAGTCGTATTGGCTAAAGGATCTAATCCTTCACCCGCAAAATCGACACCTCCTTCACGAACGGCCGTAGAGAAGGTTCCAGTGTCGACAGTTATCCCTCCTGGCGACGTTCCTTCTTCATCGGCTGGTCGTGATCATGTAAGTATTTAACTTGCTTCATTTCGCTAGATTCCCTTTGGTAGGATCCTTATAATCTTATCTTGTCACAGCCGATCTATGCCACAGTCGATGCCGTGGTGGAGTTCGCCGAAGAATTCACCCGATTAGAGTTAGAGAACTCCCAACTTCGAAATGGCTGGAGATCGGTGCTAGAAGCCAGCGGTTGCCACTGGCTGCCATCGAGAACATTTGCTGAAGGAGGAGGTAAAGAAGAAGAACGGCATGCTTGTACACTGAAAGCGAAGGCGTTCGACAAACTCAAATCAAAGGATTTTAGGTTTAAGGAATAATTGTTTGAAGGGTGTTTTTTATGATTACTGATCCATCTTTTTCTCAGATGCTGCCGACTTAACCGTCACACGTCGCCATCAACTTCGAGAGGATTCCATAGCTGACGCCTTGTCGCTTGCTGCCGAATCTAACATCCAAGTGCTTGGACTTTTGAAAAAGGCCAAAGGGGCGTTATCAAGGTTATACTCGATGATCTTCCCAAAGATGAAAGAGGACAAGACTCTTGATGATATGGCGGCTTCTTTCCTCGTTGATCCTTCCGAGCCTGTGGAGGTATTGAAACGCCGCAGCCGTTTATTTGGGGCGGTTCTCACTTTTCAATTACTCATGGGACATGGGATGGAGTCAAATTTGGAGGAGTTGTCCAAAACGTTGCCTGTCGATAGCGATCACAACTTGATCGACCTTGAACCTTACAAGCGATCAGCGGTTACTTGTGCGAACCGACTTCTGAAGCTGGTGGATGAAGCTCAAGCCAAGCCTACTCCCGAATCCGCCCCTGGCTCATCATCAGTGAACTTTTTATTTGACTTGTTGTAAATAAGACCAGTCGCAACTTCATTGTAGTTTGATTTTACTTCGGCTCTGTTGCCAATTCGAACATGCCTTGAACATGCTTTTGAATGTATCGCACATGCCCGGCGCTCCCGATGGGAGTTTTTATTTTGATACTTAATCTGAATTAAGGGTTGCACTGCAGATTCCTCCGTCTTCTTCTCGTGCTGGGCTTTTTCCAAATCCTTCGAGTAATGATGAATCAAGCCTCGTTCGCCACTTGCGTGATCAAGTGTCTAGTTTAGACAAAGATATCACTTCTCTTCGTGCAATGGCGGCCTTGGTGAAGAAAAAAGGGGAGATGGCGATAGCTATAGAACAATATGCTCTTGATGGTCTGCACATTGCTACCGAAAGTTTGGGCTGTAAGTATTAACCCATGTTTCTGCTTTAACAGTTTCAAATATTCCCTTAACTGGTTCTTATTCCTTTCCGGTTGTAGCTTCGGATGCGGCTGAAGAGAACAAGAAGATCCATGAAGAGGTTGAGCTGACTACGTTGCGCGAAATCTGGCTTGTGGCTGCATCGTCCGAAATATCGTCATGGCGAAATTCAAGTATCGGGTGGGGAAGGCGCATTATTATTTTGATAAGTTCCATGCTCATCTCACGATGGTTTGGAACACCTTGTTTCCCTAGACCAAGCACCTGAAACTTTATCGCTTTATTCACCCGATTCAAATCCCCGAAAGGATTCGGCAGTTGGTGCGAAAGGAACTCTTGGCGGGTGCGGAGCTTGCTCTTGCTTCGACATTGGCATGTCACCCGTCTCTAGACTTGGAAGCCATAGCCAATACTGAGAAGAACTTGGGTCAATATTATGATGCCGCCAGAGGTCCTGCATATACCATTGTTTTCCGGATGGAGTCGTGTCTTGAAAAGGATCTGAAGGCTCATTGGGGCCGGGAAGCTTGACTATGAATGTAATAGCCTTAGTTCCTGCATAAGATTACTTTGTATAAATTTATTGCATACGCTATGATAGTTGTTATTTTATTTGTCGAGGCGGTGAGTGATCAATTCAGTCTGCTCTCCCGACGACTTCGTTGAATTATGCAATGTTATTGCGAAGCCTTTGTGTAAGTTTTGTAACGAGACCCGTCGACTTAGTCGAGGGAATTAGACGCTTGGCATCGTCACTCGGTGCACCGGTTTGAGCCTTATTTTGTGATAATGTAACCATCGACGGCAGCACTCGCGTATTTTCCCGAGGCTTGGATTGGTTGTTTTCTTTTTATGTGCCACTAATCTTACCTCTCGTTGAGAGTATTTAATTAATGACACTGCGTGTCTTATGGGCCAATGCTCCCGATGGGAGTAAGAGCCGAAGGTAAGGGCCGTAATCGACCTGTTCAAGTGGTGGGGCCTGAATTGAAGAAAAGGATGCAAAGAACCTGATTAGAACTTTATTCATAAAGAAAAATCAACCTTAAAGGCTATAAAAACAATTGCACCCTATGTATAGAACCGTCGCAGGTATGCGATATTCCATGGGTTTTCGACATCTTTTCCCGAAGTTGGATTTTTGAGCCTGTACGCTCCTCCTGGTATCACTTCGGTGACGTACGGTCCTTCCCATGGAGACTCGAGTTTCGAGGGTCTTTTTTGCTTCAACCTTAGTACCATATCTCCAACGCTGAAGCATCGATTGCGTATTCGTTGACTGTGGTAGTTTCTCAGCGCCTGCTGATATACCGTGGTCCTGGCTAAAGCAATGTCTCGAGCTTCATCTAGTAGGTCAACGGCATCTTGCAGTGCGGTGTTGGAAGAGGATTCTGTATATGCCGTCACTCGAGGTGCTTGAATCGAACATCAGTGGTAGAACTGCTTCGGCTCCATGTACCAAAAAAAATGGGGTGCACTGCGTTGACACTGTTGGCGTGGTACGCAAACTCCATAATACTGAAGGTAATTCTTCGAACCAAGCTCCCTCTGCTTTGTAAGGCGTTTCATGAGGCCGTCCCCTATTAGACCGTTGATCCTTTCCACCTGCCCGTTTGTTTGCGGGTGAGCCACTGATGCAAACTTCAGTTTTATACCCCTGTCGTCGCAGAATTCTCGGAACTCTTTGGAGTCGAAGTTGGTTCCATTATCTGTGACGATACTGTGAGGTACGCCGAACCGACATGTTATCTCCTTGAAGAAGCTGGACTGCTGTTTTTGCCTTACAGGTTTCGTCTTTAGTGCCTCGATCCACTTTGTGAATTTATCGACTGCGACTAATAGGTACGTGTGTCCTCCAGGCGATGATCTCGGCATCGAGTCCCCATTGGGCGACAGCCACGCCGGTGGTATCGTCATTAGATGCATTGCGGGCGTGCGGTTTTGGAGAGAACCGTTGACAAGGGTCACATTTCATGACCAAATCTCGAGCATCCGATGCCGTTGGCAGTAGAATCCTGCCCTGAAGGCTTTTGCTACGAGAGCCCTACTTCCTGCATGATGCCCGCAAGTTCCCTCGTGTATCTCGCGCATCAGTGCTTTTCGTCGTCGATGGCAATGCACCTTTGGAAAATACCAGAAATGCTACGCTTGTAGAGTTCACCGTTTACTATGGCGAAGGCTTTTGATCGCTGACGATTCGTCTTGCTTCTACCGGATCTGCCGGTAGTTCTGCTATCAGTACGCCGAGGAGCGGTTTAGTCTATAATGGCTCGAGGAAGAGAACTTGTTTGGCTGGGAGAGCTAGAGCGTTATCAATAACTTGCTGTGGGCTTGCCTCTACTTCTTCAGTCGATGGTTTTAAAGGTGTCGGCGCTTTCTCTTTTATTGATCGCTGAGTGATTACTTCGTAAAAAACTCCGTCTGGATGGGAGAACACATGGAGCCGATGTTAGCTAAGGTGTCGGCTTCCTCGTTGCTGGCTCTACCGATATGTTTGAGCTCACACCCCTCGAACTTGGCTTCCATGTTTTGATACAGTTGTCGATAGGCGATCATGTTGTCGCTAGCGTGTCGCACATGTTCATCGGCTGTTGTACTACCAAGTTTGAGTCCCCGTAGATTTCGGTGCTCCCCATGCCTTTGCCATCTTCATTCCATGCAGCAGTGCTTCGTATTCTGCTTCATTGTTTGTCGGCAGAGGGAAGTTCATACGTAATATGTACTTCATCTTATCTCCTTGTGGTGATATCAGCACTACTCCTGCTGCAGCACCCGTGCTTCGTTTTGATCCGTCGAAATACATTATCCATGATCCTGACATGTGCCACCGGTGTCTGGGATTGAATCCAATCTGCCACGAAGTCTGGGAGGATTTGGGATTTTATGGCCGTTCGGTTGACATAAGTTATGTCGTGAGGTGCTATCTCGATAGCCCATTGGGACACTCGACCGGTGGCCTCTGGATTGGTCATTATATTTTTCAACGGCGCCTCGCTCACAACGACAATCGGATGCTCGGTGAAGTAGTGCCGTAGCTTACGGGCTGATCTACATCTTGCATACGATTCGATGATGGGGGTACCTTTGTCTTGCGGGTGTGAGTACTTCAGAGGTAGTAAACGGGCCTACGTACGCGTGGACTCTCCCTGCTTCTTCTCGTTCAACGACCAAGACGTGCTGAAGACTTGGGCTGTCGACTATGTACATGAGCAGCGTTTCCTTCTCACGGGGGTTACAAGGATGGAGACGTCGATAAGATCTTCTTTAGATTGTCGAAGGATTCCTGTGCCTCCTTTGTCCACTCGAACTTTTCCGATTTTTCATCAGATTGTAGAAAGGCAAAGCTTTTCTCCCGGCTTGGCAATGAACCTGCTTGAGTCTTGCTAAGCGTCACTAGCTTGCACTTGTGCGAGATTCTTTGGCGGCTCCATATCGAGAATAGCTTTGATTTTTAAGGGTTGGCTTCGATCCCTCTAGCCGAGATGAAGTATCCTAGTACTTGCCCCCCTGACCCCGAAGAAGCACTTTTTGGGATTTAACTTGATCTTATACCTGTCTAGGTTGTCGAAGGTTTCTCGCAGATCGTCGACGAGGGTGGCAGTGTGCTTTGTTTTTACCACAATATCGTCGATGTAGACCTCGATGTTTCGCCCGATCTGCTCCCCAAGCAAGCTTGCATGCAACGTTGGAAAGTTGCTCCCGCATTTTTCAACCCGAAGGTCATGACGTTGTAGCAGAAAACACCGTGTGGGGTGATGAACGCGGTCAGCTCCCGATCTTCCTTCTTCAATTCGATCTGGTTATACCCAGAGTAAGCATCGAGGAAGGAGAGGCGGTCACATCATTTGTGGAATCAACTATCTGGTCGATTCTAGGCGGCGGGAAGTGGTCTTTCGGACAGTGTTTGTTGAGGCCGGTGTAATCGATACACATACGCAGAGCGGTGGTGTCCTTCTTGGGTACCATTACGGGGTTAGCCACCCACTCTGATTCCTTAAGCTCTCGGATGAATCCTGCTGCGACGATTGATTTCCTCACCAATTGCTTTCCTCTTGGGTTACGAGAATCGGCGCATCGATTGCCTTGGTTTGGTATCGGATCGACATTAGGCGTGCTCGGCGAGTTCCACAGGATACAGCATGTCGGATGGTTCCCATGCAAATATCTCCCGGCGCTCACGGAGGAACTCGATGAGCGCGCCTTCCTGCGGCCGTGGTCAGCCGATATATTGACCGTTTTCTTCGGGTCAGTGGGGTGCACCTGCAGCTTCTTGGCTTCCTTTGCAGCGTCAAACTCGTCGGATCTTACGTTTCGGTTGTCGGCTGGCGGCTGCGTATGGTCCACGGCTGCGTCGATCGCATTGAGCTCCTCCTTAGCGCCGAATTTTGAGGCGATCTTCTGGAACTCTCTGTCACAGGTGTCTAACCTAGCGAAACTCCCATGAACGGTTATTGGGGTTCGTTGTTGCTGGCATCTTCGGTTTTAGGTAAGCATAATGAACGGCCATAAACTTGCGAACGCCGGCTGCCGAGGATGGCATGATCGAGATTCCCAGTCGACAACTTCAAACTCGATCTTTTCTCTTCTGAAATTGGTGGGCGTGCCGAAGACTACATCCAACGACGTTTTTCCGAGAGAGTAAGCGGGTCGAGTTGGTATAATGCCGTGGAACCCTGTGTCGGACTCTTTTAGCATATCGACTGTCAAACCCATAGCTTTCATCGTGTTGGCGAACAGTAAGTTTAAGCCGCTTCCTCCGTCCATGAATACCTTACTCATGTTGTATCCTCCGATCTGTGCCTCGAGGACTAGATGCTGCGTGGCACTGCCTAGGGACGGCTTTCGGGTGATCTGACACTGTCGAAGGAGATGCTTTGCTCGACCAGTCGATGAATTCGGTGTATCAACCATAGCGACTTCCGTATATTTCACTTCTCGTGAGAATTTCTTGATTTCCCTCTTTGAGAAGCTGGTTTTGTGGATCATGCTGACCTGCCGCCGGTTCGGGAATACCTCGGCTAGCACGTACTCATCCTTCTCCTTTGGTTCGTACGGTTCCGAGATATATGGCTCCGCCCGTAGTTGTAAGATCTTGCCTTTTTCTCCATTATGTGAACTCTCGATATAGCTTCGCTTCGAGGTCATCACAGAACTGTCGAATTTCCGGAAGTGTCGGCGGTTCCTTAATAGGTGACTGGATTTTTCTCGCCCGTCCTTCGGGTCGATATAGGAGTGGAGGTAGCATGGGGCATCGAGTTGCTCCGTGGCTGATAGGTGCGGTGAACGGGCGCGGCCATGGATTGATTGCATGCCCTCGTGTTCCCGTTCTCCATAGTATGATTCCCTTCGCCTTTTCTTTCTCACTGTTGCGTGATCGGGGTTCCCTCGGTTACCCCCATGCATGCTTCTGGCGGAATTTCCAAGGTTCTTTGCCGGGTATCTTCTGTTGAGACCGAGGGGCCGTACCTGTCCTTGGGAGGCGAAGAAAGCCTCGGGTCGATGATGAAGTGGACGCCTCCAAGGTGGTGGTCATGTCGTCACTCGATTCTGAAGCGGCCGACGGCTTGAGGTGCGATGCGAATTCGAAGGGCTCGAGGGTCGGATCTTTCGGTCTGGAGGTGTCGGTGACTCGAGCACAAACGCTGCGGACGTGGCGGTACTGCCGATATCTGCCTTGTGCCGATAGGGTTTCCGAGACGGCGCCAATTGAGAGTACTCCTCGGCAATGCCCTCCGATTGGGGCTTAGGGTTGATGGAATCCTGGTGACACGAGACATCGGTATGCGGACAAGCGGGGAGAGCGATTTACCCAGGTTCGGGGCCCTCGATGAGGTAAAACCCTTACGTCTGCATGTCTGTTCTTGATTATAATGAAAACAGTGTTACAATGGGGTGCCGAATAGCTCGGCTGTGATCTCGTCGAGATAGCTAATTGCTAGGGTAACCTAGTTCTAAGTTTCTTGGCTAAGATCGCTAAGATTGGTCGTGTCCTCGATAGCCCCTCTCCTGGCCTTTATATAGGTGGCCAGGTCCCGAGAGGTTTAATCGAGTACGAGTAGGTTTACAATAGATCTATCTCAAATCTTTCCTTCTTCGGCTCTTTCCGTGTCTTGTACTTCAAGTAATCTTTCGCCGCACCGCCCTAGTGGCCCATCTTGTCTTCGAGTACCTTCATGGGCCTCCACCTGGGCCGTATAGGGTAGAGCAATAGTGGTTACCCGAAGGGTAATGCCCACGTCATCCGACTTTGGTTGTCGTCTGCGGATCAGGACACCAGATTCATGGAGAACTCGCTAGCTCTCCCCAACGATCTTGGTGACATCTTGAACATGAGGACATTATGCAATCTGGGTGGCTGTCTGCTCGGGCGCAGTTCAGGAGGGAGGAGAAGCATTGCTTTGACAATCTGGTGATGTTGATCAGCTGGCGTTTGTGGAAACAAAGGAATGCAAGAGTGAGTTTCAGAATGTAAGAGCATCTCCACTAGCGCCCCCCAAATAGTCGTTGGCAGAGGCGCCGGCACCTCCGTATGAGGAACGCCGGCACTGCATCCACTATTTGGGGAAGTTGTTCCCACACCGACGTCCTCAAACCGACGGCCCCGATAAATGTTTTAAATTGAAATCATAAATAAAAGCATAAAAAATCGAATAAAGAGAAGAAACATTTCATTCCACAAACTAATACATAATTGGGAACGTGGTTTACACGAGGATATAATTTGGAACATAGTTTTCCATAAACTAATACATAGTTTGAACCATGGTTGACACAAATATAAAATATTGCAAAATAACTAAACCTAACTAGGCCGGTCATCGCAGGTTTCGTGTATTCGCTGCCAAGAAAGACACTCGAGGGCACACCCAATCACCCAAACTGGAAAATCCAGCTGGTGACGGTGCCCCTGTTGGTTCTTTCGAGGAGGAACATCCAAAAACATGCGTGCCGATTTTCGCTGCGAAGAAACAACACTCAGTCGTCCTCCTCCTCGGCGATGTCGCCGTGGTAGTGGCGGAAGCAGCGCGTCTCGTCGATCACCTTGACGCTCATGTCCCTGTCGCCAAGGTGGGAGAACATGAGCACGAAGCCGACTTCGAAGTGGTGATAGCGCGTGAACTTCTCCCAACCGATGTGGAGGTACATCTTGCCGCGCGCGTCGTAGATCACGTCCATGATCCACCGACAGCAGCCGCATGCAGCCTCCCATAGACGCAGCGAGCCCAGCTCGTTGCCGGCGACGAAGTCGGCGAACGTGTTCGACAGCCTCTGGATGGCGTGCGGGTCGCCCTTGAGGACGACGACGAACTCGAACACCACCGGCCGCTCCTCCTCCTGCAGATCCAACGATCAAGATGACGACGTCGCAGGCGATGACGAGCGTGCAGCTCTCCGCGGCCACGACCAAGACCACGGCCGCGACCTCGGCCTTGACCAGACATTGCGTCGTCTCTTCAGATGGTGGCGGCTAGGGTTGGAGAGAGAGGCGCTACGGTTTGTGTGTGAGTGGAACGATGAGAGGCGGCCCTAGGCCGGATGGAGGCGGGGGAGCGGTGGTGCTCATTAACACGGGGCACGAAGAGCAAGGCGCGGCGAGACGGTTCACTGCACGTCTGCGAAAACCGCACCGCCGCTGCCCCAATAACTCCCGTCGCGAGGTAGGCGGCGGTTAGGTTAAAATTGAATGTGCCGCTAACGTGTCGGCCCTGCCACTCCCCGTTGGCGTCGAATTTTGGGATGTGTGGCTGACAGGCGACTCCCACGCCCAAAATTTTCAGCCTCCCGAGGCGCCGGCGCGCCCGATTCGTGCCCTTGGCGAAGGGGCCGACACGGGGTTGCCGGCGCTTCTATTGGGCTCGAAAAACCGCCGGCGCCGTTTAGGGCACGCCAGTGTGAGCCTATTTTCGCTCCCGGCCCCCCAAATCGCTATCGGGATCGCTATAGGGGGCGCCGGTGGAGATGCTCTAAACAAGCAGTTTTCGCTGGAAGGGTTGATCAACCAGGTGCTAGAAGAGTGGGATCAATCGTCGAAGGCAGGTTTGGGAGTGTGTAATTCTTTCGTGGAAGTAGTGTAGTAAGTTGTCGGGTGTGCGCGCGCGTGCGTGGGCGTGCGTGTGTGGTGTGGTGTGTAAAGGAGTCGTCACAATTGTTGCTACAAAGTTTTCTCATTCTTGTAACAACTTTGTGCATTCTATAAAACTAAGGTACGTAATTGTGTACTCTTGAAAAAAATACATCTCCAATGAGCAACACCCACAAGGTCCACCGCACTCTTCAACGTCCTCAACACCGACCTGGCACTAAGAGCATCTTCAGTCGCGTTCTTCAGATGACGTTCGGCAAAAGCGCCGGATCAGACGATTAGGGGATGCCACCGCGTTTGGGGCACACCTGTTTGTGAATGGAAATTATAGATATAATAATTCAAATAATTTGAAGTTCAACTCGATCCAACCGCGGGCACAGTTGACTTTTATTTGAGCGTCCTCTCCATGAGATCAATTTTTAGTTCACGATTAGCAATTTTTTCGTGAATCTCTACGTACATGGCGAGAAAATCAACAAAAATCCGCGGGTACTTGCAACTTGGGAAAGTGGATCATCACACTCATAGGGGTTGGTGGATGCGGTCTACGTGCCTGGCCTTGCTAGTTGCCAAACTGGAGCAGGACGACTGGAGGCTCAACAGCCAGCAGAAGGAGTTAGGCTTGGCGGCAGGAAGGAGCGAGGTTGCCGGCCGGCTCCAGGCTTGGCCACACTCGCAGAGAAGTCGATAGGCTTAGGGATGAGTGGAGGAATGAGCGGAGAGAGTGAACAACATAGTGTGAGTGCGGGTTCTCGAGAGAGTGGGGTGGGCGGGAGGACACCACCCATCTTGGATTGTCGCGTATAGCTTGGGCCCCGGCATCTGTTTTGTACTGTCACACGTGGTTTGGAGTCCATCGTGTGTTGGGCCTTTTCGGGCTTTTTGGACCTGCGGGGCGGTGCTCCACGAATAAGCAAACGATTTTTATTTTTAGGCTCGTGTGATTGCTACAATAACAAACTGTTTAACCCAAAGGTGTGTGATATGGGGCCTTAAAAGAGTTGATCTGTAAGTGAATACAGACTACAAATAGGTATTTGGACCACCGCTGAAGGCATGCCGCCGTCCTCGCCGCTCCATCACCGAAGCCAGACAAAAGTTGTCGTAGTAAAGCTTGTTATAGCATCGTGGTGGTAAGGTTCCAAAGAACCAGCGCACCACAATAGCAACCACGGACAATTATGATAATCATAAATTGGAAGAGACTAACTTAAAACCACACAAACAAACACAAAAGACGACTAGATCAAATAAGATTCGTCGGGCACACAACTCCACGTGTCCTCTGCATGTGCTTGGCGCACCACCAGTGCGAGGATAGAGCGAAAAGTACTTTGTTATCACTTCAAGATGTTACCGTCGCACCATTTCAAAAAAGACATTGAAAAAACTAAAAAAAAAAACAAATGGGGGAACTCTCCCGCCGACGAGCGACCAGGATCCGTCGCAGCTCTAAGGCCTAGAAGACCATTAGTGGCAGGGTGGACCTGCATCGGCGGAGGGGACTGAAACCCTAGCCACGATGGACAAGGTTAATTAGTGAAATTTTAAACTCCTCGTGAAGTCTTAACAAAGCCTGTGACGAAGGACGCATCACCATGTTGCCCCCTACGCTCTTGCCGATTATCCTGATGATTAGATGTGTAGATACAGGTTGCTTTCAGTCTGTTTATTTAGGGCGCAATTTTATTCGGTGATTAGACAAGGCACGGCCGACGTGGGCATTCGATGTTTTCTTCCGAAAGCTTCTGTGAGCTTTGTTTTCGCATCAGATGCAGCGATCGTTCAGGACGTGACCACTAACTACGTACCATGAACCATAGCTAATACGTACCTACCAAAGTCTTGCATCCGGCACGGAATTTTGCATGATCGGACCAAGCAGCCTGATTTCCTTTCGTTTGATGCATTTTTAATCGATTCAGCAAAATTACTGTGGAGTTAGCACGAACTCTGCGTCGCGCAATGTACACGATAATACGCATCGCCTGGTGGTTGTTTCTCTTCCGTCTTCTTTTCTTCAGTGTAGAATTAGCACGAAGTCTGAGCAGCAAGAGAAAGTTTTGCGTGGTCGGATCGAGCAACCTGATTTCATTTCGTTTGATGTAGTTTGCAGTGGATCGTCAAATACACTGTAGAATTAGTACGAACTCTTCCGTTTTCTTTCTTCGTCAGTCTTCAAGGTCGCGGGCGACACGGTAGCTCCTCTAGAAGTGGACGCCTGGACACGGAGAGTTATCTGGGACAGTGACATCACATCTGCTTGTAGTTTATTGGACAGTGCCAAGGTGTGCATCACCAAATCCTGGAATTGTTTGCTCTTTTAGCAAGAGAAAGATTTACTTGAATAGACTGGGATCCTGGAGTAATGGCCAATATGGACTCGATCTCCATATGCTTTTCGAGCAAGATATGAGGTCCATTACCTTTTTCATAAAGTTTGTAATCCTCTCTCCTTGACAGCAATGTATGTTGCCCACGCGCTCGCGGCCATTGATTCTACACTTGACCTGTTTCGCTTGTCACAGATGCTACTTTTGTCGAACATCTACATCTGGATTAAACATATTCTAACACCTATGGTAGAAAAACCGGAATTGTTAACTGCTTAGTTGGTTTGGGAGTAGCGATAATTAAAACTTGGATAACTAACTAATTTAATATGTTATCTATTAATTGATGCAACCTGCAGAAATTAGCACTTAAAACATGCTACTCCCACCCTTATCTAATCTTTAAGGTCGCAAGCGACTCAACAGCCACCAACCCCCACCTTGTTCCTTCCTTCAGCTTCTCCCCTCTAACCTTTGAGATTTCTTTTCTCCCACCATCTACCCCCAAGGTATGATCACTCTCGCACCTTAATCACCTACTGACGTTGGCATTATCCTTTGGGTAACTACTATCGTGTTACCCCTTGCGGCCCAACAGTAGGGCCATGAAGACACCTGAAGGCCAGGTGGGCCATAACGTCGGTTCGCAAGGTGGATTCTTGAAGAGCAAGGCAAAAAGACGAAGAATAAAAGGAAAGTTTAGAACCAGTACTCTTTGTAACCTAGTCGTACCCGGACAGATCTCTCGAGACCTGGCTCCCAATATAAGGGCCAGGAGAGGGGCTGCCGAGAACACACGCAATCTTACCAACCATAGCCATCATAAGTTTAGAGCTAGGTCCCTACAAAACTTAGACTCTCGACGAGATCATAGCCGAAACCTTCGGCACCCCATTGTAACCCGATATTTTCATAATCAAGATCAGACAGGCAGGACGTAAGGGTTTTGCCTCATCGAGGGCCCCGAACCTGGATAAATCGCTTTCCTCGCTTGTTTGATAATCGATGTCTCGTGTCAGTCTACAGGATTCCATCAACCCTAAGCCCCATATGGAGGGCATTGCCGAGGAGTGCCCTCGACAATTGGTGCCGTCTGTGGGAAACTTGTCGGCACAAGGCAGGTCATCGGCAGCTCCTGTTACCATCAGCAGCGTTCGTGTTAGAGTCACCAACTCCACCAAGTCCAAGAAACTCAGTTCGATGCGGGTCCTTTGAGTTCGTGCCGCGATCTGAGGCTTCGCACCCGATCTCCACGGAATCACACGGTAGCATGGATACTATTTTCGGTGGTGTCCACTTCATCATCGATTCTAGAGGGTTTTTTTGCCTTCCTAGTTCAAGCGCACCAAGCCCAAGAACTTCGGATCGAGATGATACCACGCCAGCAGCAGCTTTGGCAGTCCCGCCTAGGAGTACGGGAGAGGGCAGCCGAAGCAGCTTCGGCAGCAGAGAGGAGCAAAGGAAAAGACGAAGGGATTCACGCCGTGAAGAAAAGAGGAGCAAGTTGTGACCCGCCCTCGACAGTACGAGCGAGGATATCACAACACGCAGCCGATCAAGAACCGTCTTCCCACACCTTATCTATCGGCTACGGAGCAACTCGAAGCACCGTGTTACTTGCATTCTTACATCGACCTGAAGGACAGCCTTGAAAAATCCAGTCATCTGCTCAAAGACTGTCGGCAGTTCCACGAAATTTGGCAGTTCTACGACGAACTCAGGGCCGAAACGGCAGTGAGAGTCCATCTGAAGGAAAAAAGGACAACATCCTATAATTATTCACCCATGGAACCGTACATACCAGAAGAAGGAGACATGTACGTACCAACCGAAGTATTCCCGGTATCTCATGGAGAGGTTAGCATGATCCATAAAACCAGCTTTTTGAAGAGAGAAGCCAAAAAGTTTTCGAGAGAAGTGAAGTACGCAGAGGTTGCTATGGTCGAAACACCCGAATATATCGATTGGTCAGACCAGAGCATATAGCAAAGCGGATCACCCGAAGGCCGTCCCAAGGCCTGGTCACGCGGCTCTAGTCCTTGAAGCGCAGATTGGACGTTACAACATGAGCAAGATGTTCATGGATGGAGGAAGTGGCCTGAATTTGTTATTCGCCAGCACGATGAAGGCAATGGGCCTAACGACTGACATGCTAAAAGAATCCGATACATGATTCCACGGCATCATCCCCACCCGACACGCTTATCCCCTTGGTAAAATATCACTGGGCGTGGTGTTCGGCACACCAAGCAACTTCAGGAAGGAGAAGCTCGAGTTTGAAGTAGTCGATTGGGAATCGCAATATCATGCTATCATCGGCAGACCAACATTTGCCAAATTTATGGCGATACCTCATTATGCATACCTAAAGCTGAAGATGCCAGGCAATAACAGGACAACACTAACCGTCCAAGAAAGTTTTTCTCGTTCTGACAGCTGCGATAGGGATTTCCAGAAAATCGCCTCGAAGTTTGACGTCAAGGAAGAGCTCAACGCACTCGACGCTATCACAGACCACACAAAGCTGCCAGCCGATAACCGGAACGTAAGATCCGATGAATTTGACGTCACAAAGGAGGCAAAGAAACAGCAAGTGCATCCCTCTGATCCGAAGAAAACAGTCAATACTTCGGCAGATCTTACTATCGCATAGAAAAGCGCGCTCATCGAGTTCCTCCGTGAGCGCTGAGAAATATTTGCATGAGAACCATCCGACATGCCAGGTATTTCCAGGGAACTTGCTGAGCACACCCTTAATGTTGACCCCAAAGTCAAACCTGTACAGCAGACGATGCGCCGGTTTTCAGAACCGAAGAGAAAAGCCATTGGCGAAGAAGTTAATCGACTCCGCAAGGCTGGATTCATTCGAGAGCTCAAGGACGCCGAGTGGGTAGCCAACCCAGTCATGGTACCGAAGAAAGATACAACAACTCTTCGCATGTGTATCGATTACACAAGTCTCAACAAGCATTGCCCTAAGGACAACTTTCCGCTGCCCCGTATTGATCAAATAGTCGATTCCACAGCAGGGTGCGATCGTCTCTCTTTTCTCGATGTGTACTCCGGGTATAATCAGACCAAGCTCAAGAAGGAAGACCAAGAGTTGACCGCGTTCATCACCCCGCATGGCGTTTTCTGTTACAACGTCATGACCTTCGGGTTGAAAAACGCAGAAGCAACTTATCAGCGGTGTATGCAAGCATGTCTTGGGGAGCAGATGGGAAGGAATATTGAAGTCTACATTGACGACATCGTGGTCAAAACCAAGCATGCAGCTACCCTCATCGATGATTTGCGGGAAACTTTCGACAACGTCGACAGGTACAAAATCAAACTGAACCCGAAGAAATGTTTCTTCGGGGTACCAGGAGGACAAGTGCTCGGATACTTCATCTCAGCCAGAGAAATAGAGGCTAACGCTCTGAAGATCAAAGCCATCCTTGACATGGAACCGCCAAAGAATTTGCACCAAGTGCAACAGTTGGCAGGGCGGCTGGCAGCACTTAGCAGATTCATCGCCAAGCTGGGAGAGAAATCTTTGCCCTTCTATCAGCTGATGAAAAAATTAGAAAAGTTCGAGTGGACAGAGGAAGCACAGGAATCCTTCGATAATTTAAAGAAGATTTTGTCGACATCTCCAGTACTTGTAACTCCACACGAAAAAGAGCCAATACTCATGTATATAGCAGCAACGGTGCAGGTTTTTAGCAACGTCCTAGTGGTCGAGCGAGAGGAGGCAGGGAGAGTTCATGGTGTGCAACGACCCGTCTATTACCTCAGCGAAGTGCTCACGCCATGGCAGAGATATCCTCATCATCGAAGTTAGCATATGTTGTATGGAGAACAGCATGTAGCTGCGATATTACTTCACGGAGCACCCGATTATTGTGGTAAGCGAAGCACCATTGAAGAATATACTTACTAACCCAGAGGCTACGGGTAGAGTATCTCAATGGGCTATCGAGATAGCACCACACGACATATCCTATGTCAATTGGACGTCAATCAAGTCTCAGGTTCTCCCAGATTTCCTGGCAGATTGGATTCAATCCCAAACTCCAACAGCACCCGACATGTCTGGATCATGGACATTGTATTTTGATGGGTCGAAGCGATGCACAGGAGCAGGTGCAGGAGTAATATTGATATCACCACAGGGAGACAAGATGAAGTATATCCTACGCATGAATTTCCCGCTGCCGACAAACAATGAAGCAGAATACGAAGCACTGTTGCACGAAATGAGAATGGCCAAGGCATGTGGGGCAACTCGCCTGAAAATTTATGGAGATTTGAACCTCGTGGTGCAGCAGTCGATGAATTTGTGCGATGCGATCAGTGATAATATGATCGCTTACCATAAATTATACCAGAACATGGAAGCCAAATTCGAAGGGTGCGAGCTAAGACACATCGGCAGGGCCAGCAATGAGGAAGCAGACGCTCTGGCAAATATCGTGTCCATGTGCTCCCCTATTCCAGGTGGAGTATTCTATGAAGTCATCGCCCAGCGATCGATCAAGGAGAAAGTGTCGGCACCTCCAAAGATATCGACTGATGATTCAGGGGCAGAACCGAAGCAAGATGTCGAAGAGTCTACACCGCAACTCGCAGAGCAGGTCCTTCTACTCGAGCCCCTTTGGACCAAGCCTTTTTTAGCATATCTAACAGAACAACGATTACCGGAGAGCGGTGCATATATTACATCCAAAAGATTGTTGACACTGGCAACAGAGCCAGTATAAAACAAGACTAGGTTAAATTGTATCAAGCTTTAGTTACAATGACAGAGCAAGAATCCATTCAATGAAGATCTGACGATGAGCCAGGAGCAGCTTCAGGCACAGCTTAGTCTTTGCCTCGTCGACTAGCTTAAGGAGCTGATTAGCACATACCACAACCGATTGTTTGAAGGGTTCAAGATTGACTGGGCAATTGTTGTCATCCACAGGCAATACCTTAGAAAACTTTTCTAGTTCAGAACCTAGCCCGTGACCCATCAGCAGCTGAAAAGTAAGAACCGCCCCAAACAAGCGGGAACGACGCTTAAGTACCTCTACAAGCTCAGAAGGGTCGACGAAGAAAGCGTCCGCCATCTCGCCAAGAGTATTGTCCTTCTTCATCTTCGGGAATATCATCGAGAATAACTTCGACAATGCTCCCTTGGTTTTTTGCAAAAGACCAAGGACCTGGATGTTGGACTCAGTGGCGAGTGAAAGAGCGTCGGACATGGAATCTTCCCGGAGCTTGCGAGCTCGATTGATGGTCATATCGGCAGCATCTGCAGAGGAATGGATAAGCAATCCGAAGGATAATATTAGAAAAATGACATGCACGAAGGAACTTACTTAGCAAGTTTGTGATGGATTCGCGGAGGACGCCTTCTTTTTCATCGGCTGCAATAGCAGCCTCGCGTTTAGCATCTTGCTCATCCTTCATCTTCTTTTTCAGCTTCTTAAGCTCATCTTTCAGCAGGATGTTCTCATTTTGAGCATCGGCTGTGAGCTTATTAGCTTCCAGCACTTGGTCAGCCGAAGTTTTGATGGTCTTTCGAAGCTGAGCATTCTCTGACTCCAGGCGAGTGAATTGATTGGCAAAATCTACCACAGCGTCAACTGTGGCATAGATTGGCTGCGAGGGAAAAGATAAAGAGTTTCAGCCAAATGCGGAAGTATACCGTAAAGGGAAATCAAGCTAAAGTGGTTTACTTACATGATCACGGGCAGCTGGAGGAATGGGCGTGCTAGCAGAGGGAATAACCTTCGACACCGGTATCTTCACCACACCCGTTCTTGAGGGCGGCGTTGGATCGGCAGTCGAAGGATTCGACTCCTTGGCTGACTCGGCTTTTTCAGAAAATAACTTGACCCTCTTTGCGAAAGGGACTTCGTCATCATCGTCGGAACTGCTTGAAAACAAGGACATCTGTTACATGAAATAAAGAAGAATGGTTGTAAAGGGAAAGAGAGGTACTCACAGGTCTAAATCATCTTCGACAGCAAAAAAGCCTGTCGAACTCTTCGCAACAGGGGGAGGCGATGCGGTTTCATTGGCATCATCATCTTGTCCGCTAGGACTCGATTCATCCGTTGTTATCAAATCCTCGTTGATCCTTCTGCATCGTCTATCCCTGGTGGGAGCATCCTCTTCGGGAGCTTCGTCTTCGTGGACGTCATTATCCTCAAGAGCGTGCTGAGCATCTTCGGTTCCTTTAGAATCATCATCATCATCCTCTAGTTCTACCCCACTTTCGGGTGTAGGAGGATAACATTGAGCAACAGAAGAAGCCTGTCGACAGATAAAGGAATTGATAAGGATCTGAATGACAAAATAAGAACAACAATTACAACAAGCGCAATGAGAATTACCTCGGCCGGAAGATGCTTGAAGTCGTATGGAAGGCGGGCCCAAGTCAGGACAATATTGTCCTTCTGGCTAAAGCGAGTAAGGCGCCGCACTTCATCGCGGAGTTCCTCATCCGATAGTTCGGCTGAGCTAACTCTTGACTTATCGTCCTTGCCACGTACATCCACAACTGGTGAGGGCGAGACATCAGCTGTTGCACCCGACATTTTAGAAACACCGAGACTACCTCAGTGCCGGACATTGTTACGCCTCCTGTGTTCTTCAGAGCAACAACCTGCTCGAACAACTGATCGGCTACGACGCTTTCTTCGGCAGTCAGGGTGTTTCGCTAGGACTTCTTCGGGCGAGCCTCCAAGATGTCTTCGAATGGAGGGAGGTTAGAGCGTCGCCCAGGTGCCAGAATATCTCGCAAGTACAACCATTTTTGTCGCCAGCCCTGACTGACTCCTTCATTGGGTAATCGAGGTAGTCGACCTCCTTTCTGACGACAAAGCCAACACCACCAACAACGGGGGGGCGTCATTGCCATTATGGCGTTTGACATAGAATATTTTCCTCCACAGACCCCAGTGGGGGTCAATGCCGAGGAAAGCTTCGCAAAGGGTAATGAAGATGGAGAGATGAAGAATGGAATTTGGGGTCAGCTGCTAGAGCTGAATCCCGTAGACAAAGAGAAGGGAACGAAGAAATTCGTGGGCAGGAAGAGAAAGCCCACGAAATAAGAAGGCGGCGAACATGACACTAAAGCCTTTAGGAGGCTTTGGGCGAGAAGATGGACCTGTGAGATGAATGTCATTGACGGATGACAAGATGAAGCCGAGGGTGCGCAGCCTGTTCACGTCACGGTTGGAGATGGTGGAGGCGCACCAATCGCGGCTGGCCTTGCTCACGCCAGACGCAGAACCTGCCTCATCGGTTCCCTTCTTCTTGCCCATGGCGTCTCGAGCTCTTGGAACTAGGAACGGAGGAGAGAGAAAAGGTTGAGGAGGAAGATGAGCAGTATGGAGGTGTGAAAAGTAAAAATGATGGAAATGCCTCTTATTTATAGCACAGGCTGTTAGGAAATCGTGGCCATAACTCTAATGCTATCGTGGGAGATGGACGAAGATCAAGTTATACACGTGTCAGGAGAACGGAACCGGCGGCCCATTACTCCCACTACGCGCGGAAATCGAGGAGGCGCTCTGGTCAATGCACAAGCACTAGTCATTTCCTAAAACTGACCGCGCAGATGTAGGGTGGGCCCGCCAGGTCACGTCCCGTCAATCAAACTACGGCAGTGGCAACGTCATCAATGATGTCATATGTCGGGTCCATAAGGAGCATTCGAAGAAAAATTAAAACCGTCGAGTAGTACAACTTGAGTCTACGCACGGTTGCATGCATCCGTACCTAGACTCGGGGGCTACTCCCATCGGGAGCGCTGACGCACCCCATATATTCCAGAACCGAAGACTCAACTGCAAGGAGAAGTACTTCAAGAGTATCTAAAGAAAGACTGAAATATTTAGACCGTTTGGCCTAAGTCTGCACTCGGTTGCAAGCACCCGCGACCAGACTCGGGGGGCTACTCCCATCGGGAGTGCTGATTGCACACTCAACGAAAGTTTTTGCACTCCAGGATCATGCCCGGGGACTTGATTCTGTATAGGGTAACGTTGTTTTGCCATCGGCAGTTAACCAGCAAAGCTGGTCACGTTACTCGATATCCTTTACGTACTGAATCTCGCTTGAAAAAATTGAAGACCCGATATAAATGTATCGAATGGTCTGTGAAGACCTGCAGAAAGCTTCGAAGAAGATTTCGAGTAGTACAACTTGAGTCTATGCACAGTTGCAGGCATCCGTACTTAGACTGGGGGGCTACTCCCATCGGGAGCGCTGGACGCGCACCCGATAGAAGAAGGTGATGCTGGTACAAGGAGGACAAAATTTATCGGATGAAGCAAACATTCGACAGAGGCATGCTTTAGTCTCTACCCAAAATATTTTCGGCTAGACACTCGGGGGCTACTGACGTGGGCATTACCCTTCGGCTAACTACTATCGTGTTACCCCTTGCGGCCCAACCGGAGGCCCATGAAGACACCCGAAGGCCAGGTGGGCCATAACGTCGGTTCGCAAGGTGGATTCTTGAAGAGCAAGGCAAAAAGACGAAGAATAAAAGGAAAGTTTAGAACTAGGACTCTTTGTAACCTAGTCGTACCCGGACAGATCTCTCGAGACCTGGCTCCCAATATAAGGGCCGGGAGAGGGGCTGCCGAGGACACACGCAATCTTAGCAACCATAGCCATCATAAGTTTAGAGCTAGGTCCCTGCAAAACTTAGAATCTCGACGAGATCATAGCCGAAACCTTCGGCACCCCATTGTAACCCGATATTTTCATAATCAAGATCAGACAGGCAGGACGTAAGGGTTTTCCTCATCGAGCGCCCCGAACTGGGTAAATCGCTTTCCTCGCTTGTTTGATAACCGATGTCTCGTATCAGCCTATTCCATCAACCCTAAGCCCCATATGGAGGGCATTGCAGGAGTAGGCGACATGGGTATACCCGGGTGCCCATTATTAGTATACGGCTCGGCTCGGCCCAATATGGAGGCCCAACAAGGCAACCGAAGAAGTAGTTGACTAGGACTCTTGTAAACACTTGTGTTGCATATATAAATCTAGCCAGGACACCCGATAGAAGGGGCCAACATATAGACAGCATAGCTCCGCCTACGGCGGCACCTTGTAAACATACTTATGATCATATAGTAGATTGCTAGCAGCACGTAGGGATCCTCCACCGAGGGGATCCGAAGCTGGGTACGTCGTGTGCCTAGTCTCGCTTCCGGAATCTCCATCGTCGCTCTCTTCCGAAACCCAAGTCTACAATACGTAGGCATTGGCGAGGTGATCCCTTGTCAATTGGCGCCGTCTGTTGGAATCGTGGCGACTAGATTTCGTTATCCGGGCGAGATCCTCATCAAAAAACTTCAAAGATTAGATCTAGCCGATCCATCCTCTTTAGCAGCTTGTTACGATCATATGTGCAGGAGCAGCCCGAAAAAAGGGCGAACCAGATCGCCAAAAGCAGCGCCACGTGAAGAAGTCTCTATAAAAAAATAGTCGATGAGTTCTGCCCGATCCTAACTCGCTTCATCGGTTTGAGACAGCATCCAATGCAATGGATCGGTGACCACTTATCTGATCTTCAATTCGTTTAGTTTTTTATAATCTGTAAAAGCATGATTGTCAGGCTGGAGGCGTACGTGCAATCTCAAAATATCCATGCTCTCTGCATTGATTAGAGTATCTAATTAATTGTACATGCTAACTCTTTTATGTGTTGGATTCGTGGCGGAGAAACTTACAACTTTCGACCGCATGCTTCGTGCCGTCGAGCAATCAGGACCCGACAGGTCATCGGGACATCCCTATGTTCGAAAACTAGCCATCAGGCACCCGCCATGTTGGAGGACATGACGACATATTTGCGCTACAATTCGCCGCCGCAATGTCATCCGACACAAGGATCATAAGATGCTATATTTCCAATCAATAATTACTCGCAAAAATTATTTTGCAAAATATTTTTTCGGCTTGTATTGTTATCTGCTCGCAGAATTTTTGCGTCGTAATATCACTACAGATCGGAACAAACGTCGACTACTTTGCTTCGACGACCCTATTCTCCATTACTCGTACTTGCGAACGCTAGCACGAACCTGCTAGTGCGCACTCGCCATGGAGGATTCACCATTCGACACAAATACCATCAGTCCAATGAACTTGTGCACATCCGATTTAACCTTTCAAGCGAAAGAGCGGTTCCATAAAAAAAATCAGAGATAAAAGGTTATTTCGTTTATAACCATAAGACCTGCCGTCGCGGACTTAACATCGCACCTCGCCACGCTCGGGGGCTCACTCGTCACGGATCCGCCACATCAACTACATCCTCTTCATCGACTACTTCTGGCCAGGCGCCGCGCGACTACATCGACTATGTCTTCCGCACGACTTCCTTTCACGTCGGCTCCGCCGCAGTTGTTAAAAAAGCTAAGTGTCCCTCTTTCAAGATTCAATTATTATTTACTTCTGTTACACCCCAACACTTGGGGTTGCGCCATTACATCGCTACCGCAAATACACTCGATTACTCGGTGGATTTATTTCCTTCGGCTTAGTGGATTTATCTCCTTCGGCTCTGGATATATCTTCCCCGGCTCAGTGGATTTATTTTCTTCGGCTCAATGGATTTATCTTCTTCGGCTCAATGGATTTGTCATCTTCGGATTCATCTTATAAGTGAATTTATATTATTCGGATTCATCTATATGGATATTATTGGTTTACTTTTACACTACTACCCGATGTGTTTCCCGGTCAACAGATTCATCTCCGCTGGTTATTACTGAATTTATTTTCTTCGGGTCAATGGATTCATCCTCTATGATATCGGCGGATTCATCTTCAATATATGCTTCATATTTAATGGTGTAATCTTTAATATGGATTTATCTCAAATATTTCATCCGAGATTCATCTTCAATGACTTTATTTCTCATGGAGTTACATATCCATGGACTAACACTCGGGGGCTCGACAACGACTTCGCCGCGAGTACGTAACAACTGTGACACGACGTCTAAGCAACAATAATGACATCACCCCAGCAGCGCTCGGGGCCTCGGCTATTTCTTCATCAACAATTTGGCGGCATATATTTTCACTATTTGGTGGTTTCTATTTCAGCTCGACTTCTTTTAAAACTCGAAGATTTCACGCACGTCGACTCCGTCGTGCCCAATAAGCTAAGTGTTCCTTTATTTTACATAAAGTTGATTGTCATTTATTTTCGCCGCACCCGACACTCGGGGGCTGCGCTGTACAAATTCACTTTACATCTCATGTCGATAAAAGAAGAACTGCGCCAAGGAAAAACTACATCAACAAAGAACTTGATAAAACAAAACTTTGCAAGGAACCCGACGAGATCTTCTTCAGAGAGGAACCCGACGAAATTTTCCTCAAGGAGGACCCGAAGAATTTTCCTCAAGGATGACCCGAAGAAATTTTACTCAAGGAGGAACTCGACGAAAATCTCTTCAAGGAGGAACCCGAAAAAAAAAGTGAATGGAAAAATCTTCGAGTCCATATACTCGTCATTTATTCCAGTCGCATATTCGATGAAAGGCATACTTCAAGGAAGTCGATAAAGAAAGTTGAGCCTACACCTATGTGCAAACACTCGACTGTAGCCTCGGGGGCTACTCCCATCAGGAGCGCTGGTCGCGCACCCGAAGAAATAAAATTCAATATAGCAAGTCAATATAGAAGGAGCATCAAGATCCTATTTGACAAAAGATAGAAGCCCGAGAAATGGGTCATTACATCAGCCGAACAAGGCGCTAGACAATATATTCTCGGAGCGCGTCCGCCGCGGTAAAAACTCCGAATGTCGGGACTCGTAAAAAGGTCACGAAGGTAAGTCCCCAGGATCTGTCCTGCGCGGCGTGGCATCGCCTCTGACGGTGTTCTGCTACTTTTTTCCGTATCAACAGATGCGAAGAAAAATCCCAACGGACGCGTTAGGTATCCGATAAAACATGACTGGAATTCGGCATCTGGAAAGTCCTGAAGCGGCACATGTCGAATTACGCCAGTATCCCGAGATCATGTCCGGGGACGTGATCTTGAAGTAGGTTTTTGCGGATTGCCACAAGAGCAGTTAACTGGTCCCCAACCATCAGATGAACCAGCCCCAATTATCGTTATCCCTGCACAATATATTTAACAAAGAAAATATAGTGTTTCTTTGGTCTCGAAGAATTTGAAAAAGACAAAAAGCATGGAAATTTCATTTGATTATGTAAATATATAAAGGTTTGTAGACTCAACTCGACTCTGCGACTCGAGTAGAGCCTACTCCCATCGGGAGCACATGGATTTCATTAAGTCCTCCAACAGGAGTCGATAAAAAGAGGGGTTGCACCCAGAAATATAGTCAAATTCTTCATCGAGTAGTACAACTTGAGTCTATGCCCAAGTGCAAGCACTTGCCCATAGACTCGGGGCTACTCCCATCGGGAGCAGTGGCGCACCCGATAAAAAATAATTTCGAGACATCATCTACGCTGCACATGATCTACGACATGGACCTCGCCTTGTATTTCTTCGACTTTGGAGATGATTATGCTTGGAGTCTCTACGCAAGTCTTCAACTTCCCTAGACACTCGGGGGCTACTGACATGGGTATACCCTTCGGGAACCCATTATTAGTATACCTGGCTCGGCTCGGCCCAATATGGAGAAGGCCCAACAAGGCAACCCGAAGAAGTAGTTGACTAGGACTCTTGTAAAACCCTAGGCTGGTTGCATATATAAAGCTAGCCAAGGCACCCGATAGAAGGGGCCAACATATAGACAACATAGCTCCGCCTACGGCGGCACCTTGTAAACATACTTATGATCATATAGTAGATTGCTAGCAGCACGTAGGGATCCTCCACCGAGGGGACCCGAAGCTGGGTACGTCGTGTGCCTAATCTCGCTCCCGGAATCTCCATCGTCACTTGATACGTCTCCGACGTATCGATAATTTCTTATGTTCCATGCTACTTTATTGATGATACCTACATGTTTTATGCACATTATATGTCGTATTTATGCATTTTCTGGAACTAACCTATTAACAAGATGCGAAGTGCCAGTTCAAGTTGTTTTGGTTTCGAAATCCTAGTAACGAAATATTCTCGAATCGGACGAAATCACCGCCCGGGTTCCTATTTTCCCGGAAGCTTCCGATCAGGGGGCAGAGATGGGCCAGGGGGCCCCACACCACACTGGCGCGGGCCGGGGGGCCGCGCCACCTGGTGGTGAGGGCACCCTGGTGCCCCTCCGAGGCTCCCTCGCCTATTTAAAGGTCCGACCTAAAAACCCCCGACGGAGGAAGCCACGGTACGCGAAACCTTCCAGGCCGCCGCCATCGCGAAGCCAAGATCGGGGACGGAGTCTCTGTTCGGCACCTGCCGGAGCGGGGAAGTGCCCGGAAGGCTTCTCCATCGACACCGCTGCCATCTCCACCGCCATCTTCATCACCGCTGCTGCTCCCATGAGGAGGGAGTAGTTCTCCATCGAGGCTCGGGGCTGTACCGGTAGCTATGTGGTTCATCTCTCTCCTATGTACTTCAATACATTGATCTCATGAGCTGTCTTACATGATTGAGATTCATATGAGTTTTGTATCACTATTCATCTATGTGCTACTCTAGTGATGTTATTAAAGTACTCTATTCCTCCTCCACGTGTGTAAAGGTGACAGTGTGTGCACCGTGTGAGTACTTGGCGTAGGCTATGATTGTGATCTCTTGTAGATTATGAAGTTAACTATTGCTATGATAATATTGATGTGATCTATTCCTCCTACATATGCATGAAGGTGACAGTGTGCATGCTATGCTAGTACTTGGTTTAGTCTTTTAATCTATCTTACACTAAAGGTTACTAAAATATGAGCATTATTGTGGAGCTTGTTAACTTCGGCATTGAGGGTTCGTGTAATCCTACGCAATGTGTTCATCATCCAACAAAAGTGTAGAGTATGCATTTATCTATTCTTTATGTGATCAATGTTGAGAGTGTCCACTAGTGAAAGTCTATTCCCTAGGCCTTGTTCCTAAATACTGAAATCGCTGCTTGTTTACTTGTTCTACTGCATGTTTACTTCCAATATTACTACCATCAATTGCACGCCAGCAAGCACTTTTCTGGCGCCATACTACTGCTCATATTCATTCATACCACTTGTATTTCACTATCTCTTCGCAAAACTAGTGCACCTATTAGGTGTGTTGGGGACACAAGAGACTTCTTGCTTTGTGGTTGCGGGTTGCATGAGAGGGATATCTTTGACCTCTTCCTCCCCTGAGTTCGATAAACCTTGGGTAATCCACTTAAGGGAAACTTGCTGCTTCTACAAACCTCTGCTCTTGGAGGCCCAACACTGTCTACAAGAATAGAAGCACCCGTAGACATCAAGCTATTTTCGCGCCGTTGCAGGGAGGGAAAACGGCACTCACACATTGGCAAGCCCGGCAACTAAGCACTTTTCCTCCTCGTCAACTACGCGCCAAGCACTTTCGGCGCCGTTGCCGGGGAGAAAGGTAAAACTCTCATACTCCGGTTCCGTAACAGTACTTTTTGGCGCCATTGTGTGTGTGCTCGAAGCTATTTCCTTTAGACTCTGCAATTGCGTCATTTGGTTTCTTGTTTACACTAGTTAGGCATAATGGACAACAATGACCTTTTTATTCTATTTCCTGATTTAAGACATGGATGGTTTGATGCGAAAATTAAAAAACCCATGGAACATATTAATATGAATGCTTTGAACGCTATTGTTGCTAATGATATGGAAAATTCTAAGCTTGGGGAAGCTGGCTTTGATGAGCATGATATTTTTAGTCCCCCAAGCATTGAGGAGAAAATTTACTTTGATGATACCTTGCCTCCCATTTATGATGATTATAATGATAGTAGTCTTTTGTTACCACCTGTTATGGAGGATGAATTTGATTATGATTACAATATACCTCCTATATTTGATAGCTACTTTGTTGAATTTGCTCCCACTACAACTAATAAAATTGATTATGCTTATGTTGGGAGTAGTAATTATTTTATGCATGAGACTCATGATAAGAATGCTTTATGTGATAGTTATATTGTTGAGTTTGCTCATGTTGCTACTGAAAGTTATTATGAGAGAGGAAAATATGGTTATAGAAATTTTCATGTTACTAAAATGCCTCTCTATGTGCTGAAATTTTTGAAGCTACACTTGTTTTATCTTCCTATGCTTGTTACTTTGCTCTTCATGAACTTGTTTATTTACAAGATTCTTATGCATAGGAAGCATGTTAGACTTAAATGTGTTTTGAATTTGCCTCTTGATGCTCTCTTTTGCTTCAACTCTTATTTCTTACGAGTGCATCATTAAAACTGCTGAGCCCATCTTAATGGCTATAAAGAAAGAACTTCTTGGGAGATAACCCATGTGTTATTTTACTACAGTACTTTGTTTTATATTTGTGTCTTGGAAGTTGTTTACTACTGTAGCAACCTCTCCTTATCTTAGTTTTGTGTTTTGTTGAGCCAAGTAAAGTTTCTATGTTAAAGTTGATGTTATATTTGGGATCGCTGCGCAGAAACAGCATTGCTGTCTGTCACGAATCTGGGCACAAGTCTCTGTAGAAAATTCGAAAAAATCTGCCAATTTACGTGCGTGATCCTCAGATATGTACGCAACTTTCATTAGTTTTGAGTTTTTCCGTTTGAGCAAGTCTGGAGCCATTTTAAAATTCGTCTTTACGGACTGTTCTGTTTTTGACAGATTCTGCCTTTTATTTCGCATTGCCGCTTTTGTTAAGTTGAATGAGTTTCTTTGTTCCATTAACTTTCAGAAGTTTTGTGCAATGTCCAGAAGTGTTAAGAATGATTGTGTCACCTCTGAACATGTGAATTTTTGATTATGCACTAACCCTCTAATGAGTTTGCTTGAAGTTTGGTGTGAAGGAAGTTTTCAAGGGTCAATAGAAGAGGGTGATATAATGTGATCGAGAAGAGTGAAAGGTCTAAGCTTGGGGATGCCCGTGGTTCATCCCTGCATATTTTAAGAAGACTCAAGCATCTAAGCTTGGGGATGCCCAAGGCATCCCCTTCTTCATCGACAAAGTATCAGGTTCCTTCTCTTGAAACTATATTTTTATTCGGTCATATCTTATGTAATTTACTTGGAGCGTCTGTGTGTGCTTTTATTTTTTGTTTTGTTATCTTAGTTCTCTGAATAAGTTCATCCTTGTGTGGGAGAGAGACACGCTCCGTTGGTTCGTATGAACACATGTGTTCTTAGCTCATAATATTCATGGCGAAGTTTCCTCTTCGTTAAATTGTTATATGGTTGGAATTGGAAAAATGCTACATGTAGTAATTGGTAAAATGTCTTGGATAATGTGATACTTGGCAATTGTTGTGCTCATGTTTAAGCTCTTGCATCATATACTTTGCACCTATTAGTGAAGAAATACATAGAGCTTGCTAAAACTTGGTTTGCATAATTGGTCTCTCTAAGGTCTAGATAATTTCTAGTATTGAGTTTTGAACAACAAGGAAGACGGTGTAAAGTCTTATAATGTTTACAATATGTCTTTTATGTGAGTTTTGCTGCACCGGTTCATCCTTGTGTTTGTTTCAAATAACCTTGCTAGCCTAAACCTTGTATCGAGAGGGAATACTTCTCATGCATCCAAATACTTGAGCCAATATTCATGCCATTTGTGTCCACCATACCTACCTACTACATGGTATTTCTCTGCCATTCCAAAGTAAATTGCTTGAGTGCTACCTTTAAACAATTCAAAAGTTATTACCTCTTATTTGTGTCAATGTTTTATAGCTCATGAGGAAGTATGTGGTGTTTATCTTTCAATCTTGTTGGGCAACTTTCACCAATGGACTAGTGGCTTCATCCGCTTATCCAATAATTTTGCAAAAAGAGCTGGCAATGGGATTCCCAGTCCCAAATTAATTAACAAAAATAGACACTCCTCCATGGTATGTGATTGTTGGACGGCACCGAAGGATTCGGTTAGCCATGGCTTGAGAAAGCAAAGGTGGGGAGGAGTGTCATCTAAATAAAACTAAAATAAAAGGCACTCCTTCATGGTATGAGATTGTTGGCACCCGAGGATTCGGTTAGCCATGGTTTGTGAAAAAGGTTGGAAGGAGTGCCAACCAAAAATAAAATAAAATGGGAGCCGCTCTTTGAAGGTTTGTCTGGCAAGGGGTTAGAGTACCCGCTACCATTCGTTGACAACAACAAACACATCTCAAAACTTTATTTTTATACTCTCTTGATGTTTTCAAAATAAAAGCTCTAGCACAAATATAGCAATCGATGCTTTCCTCTTTGAAGGACCATTCTTTTACTTTTATTGTTGAGTCAGTTTACCTATATCTCTCCACCTCAAGAAGCAAACACTTGTGTGAACTGTGCATTGATTCCTACATACTTGCTTATTGCATTTGTTATATTACTCTATGTTGACAATTATCCATGAGATATGCATGTTGAAAGTTGAAAGCAACCGCTGAAACTTAATCTTCTTTTGTGTTGCTTCAATACCTCTACTTTGAATTATTGCTTTACGAGTTAACACTTATGCAAGACTTATTGATGCTTGTCTTGAAAGTGCTATTCATGAAAAGTCATTGCTTTATGATTCACCTGTTTACTCATGTCATTACCTTTGTTTTGATCGCTGCATTCATTACATATGTTTACAAATAGTATGATCAAGACTATGATGGCATGTCACTTCAGAAATTATCATTGTTATCGTTTTACCTTCGGGACGAGAAGTTGGGGATGATACGTCTCAGCGTATCGATAATTTCTTATGTTCCATGCTACTTTATTGATGATACCTACATGTTTTATGCACATTATATGTCGTATTTATGCATTTTGGAACTAACCTATTAACAAGATGCCGAAGTGCCAGTTCCTGTTTTTTTTTTGGTTTCAGAAATCCTAGTAACAAAATATTCTCGGAATCGGACGAAATCACCGCCAGGTTCCTATTTTTCCCGGAAGCTTCCAGATCACCGAAGAGAGGCCGAGGGATGGGGGCCCCACACCACACCTGGGCGCGGGCCGGGGCCTGGCCGCGCCACCTGGTGGTGAGGGCACCCTGGTGCCCCTCCGAGCCCCTTTCGCCTATCCCGACCTAAAAACCCCGACGGAGGAAGCCACGGTACGCGAAACCTTCCGAGCCGCCGCCATCGCGAAGCCAAGATGCGGGGACAGGAGTCTGTTCCGGCACACTGCCGGACGGGGGAAGTGCCCCCGGAGGGCTTCTCCATCGACACCGCTGCCATCTCCACCGCCATCTTCATCACCGCTGCTCCCATGAGGAGGGAGTAGTTCTCCATCGAGGCTCGAGGCTGTACCGGTAGCTATGTGGTTCATCTCTCTCCTATGTACTTCAATACAATGATCTCATGAGCTGTCTTACATGATTGAGATTCATATGAGTTTTGTATCACTATTCATCTATGTGCTACTCTAGTGATGTTATTAAAGTACTCTATTCCTCCTCCACGTGTGTAAAGGTGACAGTGTGTGCACCGTGTGAGTACTTGGCGTAGGCTATGATTGTGATCTCTAGTAGATTATGAAGTTAACTATTGCTATGATAATATTGATGTGATCTATTCCTCCTACATATGCATGAAGGTGACAGTGTACATGCTATGCTAGTACTTGGTTTAGTCTTTTAATCTATCTTACACTAAAGGTTACTAAAATATGAGCATTATTGTGGAGCTTGTTAACTCCGGCATTGAGGGTTCGTGTAATCCTACGCAATGTGTTCATCATCCAACAAAAGTGTAGAGTATGCATTTATCTATTCTGTTATGTGATCAATGTTGAGAGTGTCCACTAGTGAAAGTCTATTCCCTAGGCCTTGTTCCTAAATACTGAAATCGCTGCTTGTTTACTGTTCTACTGCATGTTTACTTCCTCAATATTACTACCATCAATTGCACGCCAGCACTTTTCTGGCGCCATACTGCTCATATTCATTCATATCACTTGTATTTCACTATCTCTTCGCCGAACTAGTGCACCTATTAGGCGTGTTGGGGACACAAGAGACTTCTTGCTTTGTGGTTGCAGGGTTGCATGAGAGGGATATCTTTGACCTCTTCCTCCCTGAGTTCGATAAACCTTGGGTAATCCACTTAAGGGAAACTTGCTGCTGTTCTACAAACCTCTGCTCTTGGAGGCCCAACACTGTCTACAAGAATAGAAGCACCCGTAGACATCATCGCTCTCTCCCGAAACCCAAGTCTACAATACGTAGGCATTGACGAGGTGATCCCTCATCAGTACCCTCGAGACCTACCCTATTGAACGCGTCCTCCAGCTCTTGGATGAGCTCCTCAAGGCGATCAAGTTCCTGTATCCAAGGTCTGTTTTGTGGATATAGTTTATAGGTGTACTATCGATAGTGCCTAGATCAGGCAAGCCCGGGTGGTCCATAAACGATGGTGATGGCATACGGCCCATCGGGCAGCTCAGTTGTTGTTGATTGAAGATGGAAGATGTCCAGCCTAGGAACAAGGAGCCGGATTTAGCCCGACATGCGCCTGGAGTCGGATCCGGCAAGGATCATGAAGGAAGCTGGATTCGGTACGAAAGATTAGGTGTAGGCGGATTCTTGATGTGTACGACAATATATTATTCCATAGTTAGGTAAGTTGTATTCTGGGTAGGACTCTCTGTAGAAACCCTAGATCTGGGTGCCTTTATAAGCAGGATCCTGGGAGATCTAGAGGCACAACCACAACTCATTATAACAATGCAAAAGCTCCTACATAATTCCAGACAAGCAACAGTAGGCTCTGCCTCCGTGCAGCGTATTCCGAAGCTGGATAACTCGCGTACTCCTGTCCTGATGGCTCTCCGCCCTATGGCTCCCTCTTCTTCCTCCCTCCGTGAGGATCCCTCCTCCAGGGTATTGTCGAGTAGGCAACGCAGTCTGGTTGGCTACGAAAACGAACTAGTTAGCAACGGCGAGAATCGAGCGAGAGCTTTGCAAACCTACTTGATTTAGGCTGGGTAGTGCGGCTGGATAGGCGATCTGCATTGTAAATTTTGCAAAAAATATTATCCAAGAGGAGTAGTTTTTGAAAAACATACCTTGTGGAATCGAACCGTCATAACGGTTAGTCAGGCTAAAAGATTAACCTAGCTGATTAGAGGTATTCAACACAGTTGGTCTCGAGTAGCGATTAGTCGGCCGCTATTTGACCGAATATTTGAACAGTGGTAATAATGATGCCCATTTCTTTTACCATTATGTAGATATATTCTTTTTTTTGCAAGGAATTATGCAGAGATAGTTTGAGTAACATTTTTGTAGGGAAGTTCGTCAGTTGCACTTACATAGCTAGGCTCTTGCAGACTCACGGTAAGTATCAATATCTTTCAATTCACTTTTCTTGTTGGTTTTAGATGGTGGCGTCAGTATAGGCGATGGGTTCGTTTAATCCGCTCCATCCATCAATGTGGTTGCCTCGTCGGGTAGGCGACGTTTCACGGCTTCGGCCCGTCAAGTACAACGGTGATCGAGGGACATCGGAGGAAGTTTTGCGAGCCAGACTCCAGATCCCCTCCTGCAGCTTGCTCCTCCTGCTTTCCATCTATTGCCTCACCTTTTCTCTTTGTTGTATCAAGGTGGAATCCATGGGATTGAGAGAGCGAAGCCCTGCCTCTTACGGGGAAGCCTCTTTCCTTGAAGATTGTCGAGGTATGGAGTGCCACAATCAGAGGATTGGTTGTTCTGGTCTTTCCGGAATCTATGGTGCATGTTGTCAAGCGAATCGCGGGAGCTATTCCAAGACAAGATCTAGCCCATGGGAGCGCGCATTAGCTGCTCCGAATTTTTCCAGCGGTAGGGGGGAAACTCCTCCAATTCGTAACTACAACAGTGTATATGGCAGTGGTGTTGGACTTCAAGGTGCCATGGGAGCCATGAATTTTCTATCCTGGAACTGTCGTGGGGTGGGCAAGAACCTAGAGAGTAATAAGATGGAGTATTTGGCCAAGCTAATCTTTTCGACATACGCCAAGATAATTTTTGTTTGTGAAGCGTTGGCTTCCAAATATACTCTTGTTGATCTAATAAATCGCTTTCCTATACAAGATAGCTTTGTTCTCCTGCTGTAGACCGTGCCGATGGTCTTTGGATTATGTGGTATGACGAGATGCAGGTTACTATAGTCTCAGCAAATCAGAATGTAGTGTTAGCCTTTGTTGCAAATACAACCACTAGCTTTGCTTTCTCTTTAGTGTGTGTTTATGGAGACCCGCATCATTGTAGAACTAAGGAAATCTGGAGTCAAATTGAAGGTTTTGTGGCATCTTATCCTCGAAAACCTGTTTATTGCATGGGTGATCTTAACAACATCATGTTTCCTTATGAGAAGAGCACGCCTTGGAATATCAACCATAACCATTTGCAAAAATTTATGTATCTTGTCAAACGTTGTTGATTCATAGACATGGGTTATAATGGTCCTGCCTACACTTGGTGTAATAACCGCTTTAGTTCTGTTCCTACTTATGAACGCCTTGATCGTTGTTTGGGCAATGCTGAATGGTGCGATGCTTTTCCTAACACTACGGTTTATAATCTTCCTATTATTTTGAGTGATCATGCTTCGATTCTCACCATTACGCAGCCTTCAGTCATTAGATGGAAAACAAATTTTAAATTTAAAAACTGGTGGTTGCTTGAAAAGGATTTCCAGGGAAACGGCTAATCAAGCTTGGGTGGATTCGGCTAGAAAGCCTTTCCATGTTAGAACTGCTAATCTTGCAGGCACTTTAAAGAAATGGTCCAAGAAGAAGAAGCCATTACAGCACCAGCTTGATGCAATCCATGCTGAAATCGAAGCCATACAAATGCAACCTGTACAAATGCAGGATCATGCCAAGGAGGTAAACTTAACTTATCAATACGAGCAAACCATGACCAAGTTTACGGAGTTTTACAGACAACGTGCAAAGAAGCATTGGGCTCATGATGGTGATCATAATTCTTCTTATTTCCAAATGTTGTTACCAAAATAAGAAGGAAGAATCGGATCTACACTATAAAAAACCGTGATAACAATCTGGTTCATAGTCCAGAGGATATAGCTAGATGTTTTATCGATTACTCCTTGGATATTTTCACCTCTACTAATCCTGATTTGACTGGTGAACCTATGATTAACGTCTTACAGGAACAGATCGACCCCTTTGTTTACTCCATTCCAGACAAGGATGAACTTGTGCATGTCTTAAAAGATATGAACAAAGGTGCATCACTTGGGCCGGATGGGTTAAATGTAGCCTTTTACTTGGCGGCCCGAAAATGGATTGGAGATGATGTTACAAAGATTGTGCAAGATTTTTACAGAGACGGCAATCTCCATCCCAAACTGAATGAAACTCTCATTGGTTTGATACCAAAAAACGCTAATCCTTTAGTTCCTCAAGATTTTAGACCTATTAGTTTGTGTAATGTCATCTACAAAATTATTGCAAAATCCCTAGCTAATAGACTCAAGACTTTCCTTCCAAATTATGTTGATGAAACTCAACAAGCTTTTGTGCAAGGTCGTAGGATTTCAGACAATGTTGCTATTGCTCAAGAAATAACTTATTCATTTCAACTTTATTTGAAACAAAAAGCTTTTATGCTTAAAATTGTCCTTGCTAAAGCTTTTGATAGAATTGAATGGACCGTCATAGCTAGGGCTCTTGCTCGTAAAGGGTTGAATGATCATTTCATTTATCTGATCCATAAATGCATCTCAGCTGTTATTTTTTCTATTCAAATTAATGGCCAGCCGTTTGGTCGTTTTCGGAGCACTCGAGTTATCCGTTAAGGTTGTCCTCTCTCACCATCCTTGTTTGTCCTTGCTGTTAATGAACTGTCACACTCCATGCATAGTGCTCTGGATTCAAATAATTTAGAGGGTATTTCTCTTGGGCCTGGTTGTTCGCCTCTCCACTCCTTGTTATTTTCAGATGATCTCATAGTGTGTGGATCGGCTTCAAATCAAGATGCTCAGACTATCTTTCAGGTAATCAATCATTTTTGCAACCTTTCAGGACAAACTCCAAACGGTCAAAATCGGCTATCCTCTTTAGTCATCATACTGACCAGAATGCTAAGCTTTACATTAAAATTTTGTTCCCTGCCCCGGACATGGACTCTTCTACTTTTCACCTAGGCCATCCTCTTATTCTCCTAGGGAAGAGCAGGTCTATTGCTTATCAGTTTTTAATCGACAGGTTCATGGCCAAACTTATAGGTTACAAAGCTAATAGGCTTTCTCATGCTGGTCGCCTCACTCTCATAAAATCTGTTTTTTCTTCCATTCCTGTTTATTACATGTCCAATATTTTGCTAAGCAAGAAATTCTGGTGGACTGGTATTCAGCATGAACAAAAATTAAAACCTCTCTATCTTAGAGCCTGGCATGACATCTGCAAGCCTATTCATGAGGGAGGGTTAGGCATAAGAGACCTTTTTGTTATGAACAAAGCTTTGGTTGCCATATCTGTTTGGAGGATGTTGAAATAGCCTGATTCCCTTATGGCTAAAGATTTCAAGGCTAAATATTTTCCTGACACTTCTATTTGGCGCGCTAATCATGCTATTCCTAAATCTTGTTGGTCCTCGGCTTTACATGTGTTACCTTTTATAGAAAAATCTTGTCATCTTCAGATTGCTGCAAGTAACTCCAGTGTTTGGTCCTCGCCATGGTGCGAGGACTGGAAGAAAATTTATGATCATTTGATTACCCAACCAGGTTCACCTTGTCCAGTAGTTATCAAGGATATGTGGCACAGTAATTCCAATTGTTGGGATGGAAAAGAAAGTTCTGCTCACTTTGATGACAACATGAAGAATAAAATTCTGCAAGTTTCTCTTATTAATGCTGATTTTCATGATGAATTGTGTTGGAAATACACTCCATCTGGACAATGCACAACTAAAAGTGCATACAAGGTTTTTCTCCAGGATCAGGAGACCTCCTCTCCAGGTGTTAGACGCACAATTTCAGATTCGGAGAAACAATTCTTAATGCAAGCATGGAAGAACTCCAAGCTGCCGCAAGAGTGAAGACTTTTACTTGGCGTTTAATCAGAAGGGCGTTAGAAACATGTATGAGGGCTTCTCGGTTCTCCACTCACATTAAGAAAGAATATGCAAGGTGCAGAGAACCTCAGTCCGACTCCCATCTTTTCTTCCACTTCTCCTTTGCTCGCGCAGTTTGGTTTGTTTCTTTGGGGTTTAGAGCAGATTCTTTTGACCAAAGTTGTTACCCTTCAGATATTATTCAACAAATGATCTCTGATTCTCACCCTGAAGCTACTATGCATCAAATTATGTCCATCCTATGGAATATTCGTGAAGCCCGAAATGATTTACTTTTCAACAAAAAAATCTTGATCTGTCAACAAAGTCCTTTTTGCTGCTTCGAGCCTTCTATCAACTAGTACAGATGAGGATCAAATCTCTCAAAGCTTGAAGCCTGATTTGTCAACCACTGCTAATTTTGTTCATGCTCCTAGGAACACTTCTTTTGTGTTGCCTGCAGGACCAGTTGCATTTTCTGATGCGGCGTTTAGGTCCTCCCCCTCGACAAGAGTTGTTGGCCTGGGAGTTCATTTGATGAATCCAGACCACAATTCCACTATATATATCCAGGCTTCTTCGAAACATGTTGATTCTGTTTTGCAGGCTGAAGCGTAGGCCTTGGTACTTGCAGCGGCGGTGGTTCGATCCCTTTGCTGGAACAACGTGATCTTTCTTTCAGACTGCCAGGTACTTGTGGACGCGACGGAGGCGGATGATTTGATTTCCAAACCAGGCCATTGGTCTGGTAGACCAATACTTGCTGAATTTTTCAGATGTAGGACACAACACTTAGAGCATGTCATCAAGGTGCCAAGGTCGAAAAACAAAATTGCTCATTCCATAGCCAATAGAGCACTTACAGATCACTCTAGCTCCGGCTGCTCCTTCACATGCAAATCTTTTTTGCCCTCGTATACCTGTAGGTGCAAGATGGCTCTTTGTAACCTTAGCTTCCCTTTTGGGAAGCTACAGTCTGTACTTTGTCACGATTGCTAATGAATAAAATCTTTCTTTGCCAAAAAAAAGTACAACGGTGATACACGTCCGTGGCCCACCCCAGGTTGGTTAAGTCTTGGTGACCAAGGAAAACAATCCCTAGCCAAAGTCCCGTGACCCACACCCACCCATCCCGGGGCATCTTTAACCGGGCGAAGCAAATGATCAAAAACGTCCGTTTGCGTCCGCGCGAATAAAAAATCAGCTTCAGCGGCTAGACGAAAAATGACCGCAACATCCGTTCAGACATAATCTTGGCCCAAATTTCCGTTAAGTCCGCGCGTCCGTTTTGCATGGGCTGCCACTCTCTCTCCCTCTTTAATTAATGCCCTACCTATGTGCTGGCCAATAGTGGCCACACCAAAGTCATCTTTAACTAGATTTAGATGTGCGCCTTGGCGCACGAGCCCGTAAAAATCGCGCAGATTTACATTTTATATAACAACGACAAAAAAAAGATGTAAAAAGATAGTATATTCTTTAAGGTTTTAACAAAATGTAGTTAGTGGAATGAAATTGAGTTAAAGCACACAAAATTACTAACGGAGTAGCAAAAGGTAATATAAATTTGTTGGGCAGCAACCCTGTTCAAATAACTTCAGTAGGAGCACGAAAGCAAGGGTTTCTTATGTTTCTCCTCCAGAAACATGTACACATAAGAAACTAACTTCTTATCTAACTACTGAAGGAGCGGGGTTACCGTTTTGACTAACTTTAGAATACCCTGCTCCTGAATTTGGGAACTAACTTATACCTTCTTGGTCCTTATCATCGTTAGTTCTTTCTTTATTTCTCTGTTTTTTCGAAATTCTTCCCTTCTTTAGTTTCTACATGGAGCGATCCTTCCCACATTGTATGTATGCTTCCACGAGAATGAGCACTGAGCTGCATGAACGAACATAAATGGCTTATCAAGCGGCGAGCTACATTAGTCAAAGGAAATGATTCGGATATTTTGGGTTTTCTATTGCTCACATGGTGCAGTATCGACTTCAAAGAAGCGTGAGATTCAAATTAGAATGGAATGTTGGAACAAGTTGTTTGAGCAAAATAAGTATATTTTTATATTCTATCAAAGGAGATGCAAATGAATCTTTAAATTCTATCAGAGATGATCCTATGATGCATCTTTACTGTATCAACATGACAAATAAGCCCCTGCCTGTATGTCTACATGTATAAATAACAATGCCAAGTTAGGTTATGTTCTAAGGTATATCCACAGTGTTGTGGTATTAATGAACAAATAATACATTCTAACTCTGGACTTTCACATTAAGATAACACTGTAAACCAACAGATAGAAATTTAATGTCACCATTGTGAGCCAAAGAGATAGATATTCATTTGCTCAAGTCACCTACAATATCATAACATGCAGTGCTATGGTTCATTTGCGAGAAGAAAAACGGGAGAGAAACCTCCGCTGTTATCACTGGTGGTCAAAATAGAAAGCCAATACAATGAATAACACACGTTAATATATGGATAGATAAAATAAGGTAATGGGCAAGCTAATATTAATGTTGGCAAAGTTTATTTCATAAGATAGCAAACAGGATATGTATATACATATCACGGAAATTGGCGCACGATCCCGTGAGACGGATGCACAGCTGGACGGAACGTTTACATTTGTTTAGGGTTTACAAATATATGTAAATGACAATAAACTGAGAATCGAGGAACAAAACTTTGGAAAAATCGACAATGTGTAATCTGGAAAGCTATGAACTGCAGGAAATATTCAGGCCTTCAAAGAAAGCCTGGGAAAACAAAAGTATTAAACTCTTCGGAACCAAACCTAAGAAAGCTGAAGAAAAATATGGAATATAAAACTTGCAGCGTGTTGATCTGTTTTAATTGATGAACACCGAACCACACGATGACAACAGTACAGATAAACACTGATAAGAGGGAAATATACTACAATAGATACATATACGATGTTCCAGAAAACAAAACAAAAAACAAGCTAAACACACGAAGGAATACCATGAAGGTTCTGACAGCAACAACAGCCGTCGCTTATTACACATATGCTAACACTGGATAGCAGATATAAGAATTACTGCCCATTATGAAACATGAGAAGTAATGATGTTAATCTGGATAACAACGATCACACATCATAGTCCGTAGGACATCCATCAGAGTCGAACTCAAGAGGGTCAAACATCCAATGAACTTCGTCCGAGTCATTGGATCCAGAGGACTGGTCACCATCAATAGCTCCCTCGCCATATGGAGATGGCCATGCAGCTCTGAGCATGCCAATTGTCTTGGCTGTCTGTTGGCTAAGACTAATAGCAATATCTTGGATTTTAAGGAGGCTAGCATGATGCCGATGGCGTGCAGCACTGCAGCCTAGAGGCAAGCTCTTCAAGATAATATCCTTGATACACCGGTTAAATTCAGTTACACTTTCAATGTAGGTATCAGAGGCCACCGCGGTCTGTGTCAGCTGGTTGGACTTCTGTATTAGATTTTCATCAGTCGATCTCGGAGAAGACCCAATGTTTTCTTCTCCTTCTCCAAATCAGCATCTGTGAAACTTGAAGGCACTTTTTTCTCAAATTTTGCCATGTACTTGATAGCTTGTCGAGCAGCATCACGTGTACAAACATTATGTAAAGAATAGTGTAAACCTACACCTCATAATCATAGTGTAAACGTAGACCGAATTATGTAAAGAATAGTGCAAATAAAAGCAAGCATGTACACTAGCCAAGATTAAATCATCACCACCAGAAACATAGCAGAAGGAACATAGACAAGCCAAGTCGTTTTTCCATAGACATAGATACGTTCATAACAAGGAGACAGTGGCGTTAGACAAGGAACTTACAAAGTCTTGCTCCTGACAGAGCCACGTAGCCTAATGTGAAGCACATGCTACTAATAACAAGAGCAGAGGAACGCTGAACCAGGAATTCACACAGGTCTTTCCTAGCCAAGCACACCACACGATGAAGCAAAGTGCATAACTAAGTAACTGGCAATAAAGCGAACCAAAAGCAGGTGCATAGAGCTAATGTCACTAAAACACCATCAAGACAAGATGCACAAGAGGACTGTTGCACCAAGTAACTGGTTCATATGTACATGACCATAACCCTCAAATTCCACAGTAGGCAAACAAAGGCGAGCAAACAGCTACGAAAAGCTTCCATCGCCTAAAGGCACCACTTATGAAAATAGAACCATGAAGCAATAAGCAGCAAATCCTGGGTTGCAACAGACAGATGGTAAGCAACACAAATTAACATATACCAAACTACTGATTTATATCTCATTGTCCTAGTGGCCAGTGTTGTGCACACTAAAATGTGCTGTATATAATGAAGCGAGATAATTTTCAAGAAACAGAAATGTGCCCTAATTAAGTACAAGCGTTTAGTTTTTATGAGGTGATGAGTTCAACAAAACTTAAAATGTCTATACAAACACAGAAGGCAGATTATACTGTAGAGCAAATGCAGAGCAATTCAAAGGATTATACTTGTCTCTAGGTCAGGCTCTCTTCTTCTTGCCCGCTCCATCGGCCTGAGTCTGCTGCTGGTTGCGCCTACGGGTAATCAACAATAAACTTTAATCAGCACATGTCAGGAAAAAGTATTGCACGAACCTACTACAACAAAGACTGAGCAAGCACTACAAAAAGCCCAAGATGCATATCTTTGTAGAACCAAGGAATTGTGCAACCAACAATTCAAAAGAAGTGTTGATTCATCTCATATCTAAGCGGTCACAAAAACAAACGAGGAAGACTAACGTAGAAAATATAATTGCGGACAGAAGAATTAAACGTGTCATAGGCAATCTAGACAAAACCAAGACCAAGAGCCTCATAAACCAACCACATGATTGTAGGTCGCATCCTTTCTATAATTAGAAGATGAACATCAAACACTACCGTGAATGGAAGGCGAACTTGGTTGATGGTTTGTCCATCTAAGGAGTAGCAAACGGGGCAAGCGGAGAATTTGGAGCAGCAGACAAAGGCAAACCAAGCTAGCATAGGGAAAAACTGTAAGAAAAAGACACCGGAAAACATGACCACACATCGCTAAAACATACATAACCCCACCTCTTCAGACTGAACTTGATGAGCCAGCTCTTCCACGGCTCCCACAGCCTGTTCAGGTGAGGATTCCATGAACATGGCCCTCTTGATACGTGAGCCGATGTCACCCTTGCCGTCACTACACAACATACAGGAAGATATTATTTAATCAATGAAAGCAACCATGCATGCAATTGAAGTAAAGTTCTTGCACACACCTAGGTCCAGGAGGTTTCGCGACCAATGGCGGTGTCTGCAGGGGCAACCATTTAGAGCTAACCTATTTACATAACACAATATAAGAAATTGGATGCTGATCTAAATAGAGAAACCTAAGCACAACAATATAAGCATTCCTATAAGGTATCAGGAAATAGCAGCCCCTTATACCAAACAACCGAGCACTACTGGAGACAGCGCAGACCGTTACTGTGGTAATTCGTGTTACCATACTTCACACACCTATTCTAAATTGCTAACACTATACAATATAAGCCACTGTCAGACTCCAAGGCTGGACTCGACCAAACTGCATTTCCTGCTCTAAAGCGGAGCAGCTTAGGATTATTATTCACTACCGCATACCCTTTGAATGCATCCTAAAAGAAAATCACGATACCTAAACTGACACCAACCCTCAGATAGCAATCGACTGTTTTAAGCTTCACCGCGCGACACAAAGAAGGCTGCTGCAACTCTCTAAACAAGACAACTAATACCCATGATTTCGAGATTAAGACTACGGTTTATCGCAATAAATAACCAGTACAAGGGCTAGCATGAATCCAATACTCACCGTAGAAGTAGGCATGTCAGAAGAAGCCAAAGCATCCAAAATATCAGTGGCAGCGACTGGAAAGGTGCCCTGAGCAGACATGATAGTCTCAGCAAAAGCCGGACCATTGCTACCTACAGGAACACATTTGCCTCTAATACTCTGAAAATATTAGCTTCGAGCAATCTGGACCTTCTATAACATACTTGAACAAGTACTTCATCACCTGAGCTTTGTTGCACCACTCAACATTCATGTGGTCCTGGCATGTTTCAACATGGGAAAATATAAGGCACGATCCACTGGTAAATAACTGCAAGGAGGCACACACCAAAGGAGGGGGAAAATCCAGAGGGCGCACTTTTATCAGGAACATAGCAATATCATTCAGTAACGAAAATAAAATGCATGTAAACACAAGATAAACAAGTGCTGATACCAAAATAAAGATTGGTACCTGAGAATCAAGGAGTCCCAGCAACACGTCACGGACAGTTCCAGCAACAGCTCACAACAACAAATAATCTGGAGCACAGAACAAATGATGAAAAAAAATATCACAGTTGTAGATGGCTCAACAGGGAAAATGCAGAAGGTAAAGAAGCTACTACACGTAGGCAACAGCAAATCAAGACCAGAGGAAACCAAACTCACCTAAACCAAGACCAGAGAAAACTGAACTGACCTATGTAGACAACAGGAAAATTCCATCTATAACTGCAGTCATATATAATCTTTGAAAGCACAACAAGTCCAAAATGATAGTTGTGGTTTCTTAGATTGTAAAGCGAGTACACAAGTTCCTTCAGTGTTTTTCCTAGTTTTACCATCGAAAAGTACAGTATTAAGCACAAACAAAAACTGCATGCTGGAAACAAATTTTATCTTCTCTATTCCTCTACTCCTCTGTCTTTTTCCGTGGTCTGCACATCATGCTGGAAACTAAGGTATGAAGTGCTCTCTGATTGGGGAGAGAAACATGTACGGTTATGCCGATGTGGCTACAAATATTAACTATTACAGTGGATGCTGGAAGCGGGGTTCTTCTCATCTAAGCTATGAAGTGCTTCAATCCTACCCCTGCACACACACACTCACGGTTTCCTGGCTCTACCAATATGCCCTTGCACACCCACTGCCACCTGCACCGATACATAGGAGGATGGAACAGAGCACACTCACCAAGGATGCAACCGAAAAACAGTCCAATGAAACCAGGCACGGCCACCCGAGGGCGGCAATCCCAGCAAGGCGATGACCTACAAAAACGAAAAATAAATCCAAAAGAAAACACGGCAGGGGTAAGCTTTTAGGATACGGAAACATAAGCGAGCATGGAAACATGCATAAGAAGAACAATGAATCACTGGGGCGAAGAACAAGGAATCACCCAAACTTCTCAAACAATGTTTTTTTATCATAGATGTGCACTTTACAACTTAATTGAACATGACTAAGACCAGGGAAACCACTTTAATCATAAAAACATGATAAGAAATTTTATCATAGGTGTACAGTTTACAACCTAATTGCCTCACTTTTGCTAATTTGTACAGGCAACTTTTCTTTTCATAAGTTCAGGAAACATGGCTAAGACCATGGATAACACTTTAACCTTGATCATAAAAACACGTTAAGAATCTTGCGCACGCATGCACACCAGTACTACTACCTGAGAATTATATGGCTACTTTATTTTTGTTGATACCTCAGCTTATTACAACTTAATAATTGCCTCATTGTTGCTAATCAACTTGGCTTTTCAGACAACAGCAGAGCTGCAAGCCAGCAATCGAAACAAGAATTTCATCCTGGAAATAAATTATCTTTCCTCCCCACGTTTTCTCCACGTCTCTCTATCCTCCACGGACCATGATAGAAACTAAGATAATATAATATGACCACGGACCCCTGATCTGTAAGAAAGCACGTCAGTCGTCAGGTGCTAGCATACGCAAAAGGCAAGCGAGTATAGAAACCCAAAGAAGCAGAAGAAATCCCCACGACGAAGAACAGCTCGGTGGAAAAATACCTAAAACCAGATCCATGCGGAAGAAGACGGACAAGAGAAAGTAAACAATCGCAAAGAAGAAATCAAACAAAAATACCGATGGTGAAGACCCAGGCGGAAGGGCAAGATGACGGAAAAGAGGGAAGAAACAATCAGAAAAAAAAATCCGAATCCAGCAGCAGAAGGTCAATCAAACCCAACCACGATTCGGCCGCACAGAGATAAATCAAACCCCAACACCACACGGAGGATCACGGATCACAAACCCATACAAACACTGTAAGAAGCGAATGGCTTGCAAGGCCGATTCCTCAAATGGACACGGTGAACCAGACGACGCAACAGACCCAAAAAAATAGGCCGACGCGGCTCCCTCCTGGACAACAGCAGTCTCAAGCTCCACGCCTCCAAGGACGGAACCATCGCCGCCCACCTCACGCAGGTAGTGGAAAGAAACCAACTCCAACAAATGCAGAGGGGAATAGGAGACGATGAACATCCTGTGGCACAAACTACGTAAATGCAAGGAGACGCACACGAAAGTAAAGGAAAAAAACCCAGAGTGCACACTTTTATCAGGAACATAAAAGAGATAAACACAATGGGTGGATGAGGCGGGCAGAGATCAATACCTGCAAACAAGGACTCCCAGCAACAACTCATGTACAGTTGCAACAACAGCTCACATCAGCAAATAACCTGAAGCACACAGGAATGGTGAACAATCAGACGGTAAGAATCTTGCACACCTGTGGTACTTCAGAAGTATACCATGGCTATTGTATAAGCTTCCTCTTGATTGCATCTTAAATAAGCTAAATGTTATTCTTAGATGGCACACAAACCAAGTGAAGGTGGGTAAATATTTCAGGACATTCAGGTCTGGGCCTTTCATGACATTTGACTAACAAGCTTCTTCAAGGTGAACCTAACAGTATACGACAGCTAAGACACACACACACACATTGGGTATTTCAGTGTGTTTTCCTTGGCCTGAGCCTGTGGTTTAATTTGTAGATGAACCAAAGGTAGCACCAAAAATGAAGTGGTACTTCTGAATAACTGTCACAGAAAAGTAAGCACTGAAGCATATACATAGAAGTAAGGCATTTTCCAGGTTTGGTACTGCCTAACAGAGGTCTGCATATTTATTTGTGGAAAAATCCCATTAACCCATATGGAAATTTAGTTTCCCACGCCTATGACGTATACATTTATGCCAGATTACGGAGACTTGCATCCCCTTCTGGACATACTTCCTGATGAGGAAGTATTAGCAAATTGATGCAAGTATTTGCGATGTTTCTCTCCAGAGACAACAAATCAGAGTACAGGTCAGGGAAGTAGGCAATGCTCAGCCATCTCCATATTCAGAAAGAGCCTTAGTAAATATAGGAAAATAAGCAATAAAGGTATTTGCACATGCTGAGTTCTTTTATTATTTAAATGTGTGGATTTTCTGTGCTATTTGTTCAACCATTATCTACCCTTGATACATTGTCTTAGTACCATTAATTTAGTACCATTAATTGGCAGACTGTGAATTGTGGAATTAGGCCAGATTTTATGTCTACATAACTATTAATATATGACCAACTGCAGCTCAGTAAGCTACCAAGTCAAAGAACATGTGGTGTATGTAGCATTCATTTATACCTTATACTTTAAAGGTGCACGAAGATAAAACACATGCAGGCCATTCCTGTAAATTATTTTATCTTGAAATTCTCCTCATTTCTACACTGTCATGTTAATATAATTTGTCTTTCTAAATACAGGCTAAAGAGATCCACAACATCCCCTTACAAAAAAACCGAGTAATAAACTAAACCATCATCGTTGCTGAATGGCTGTTTTTGCTAATCCTACAGGAACATGATAAAAATCTGAATGTACATGTTGTGTTGTTAAATGGTGTTCAGTAAATACTTAATATAGCACTTCGCAAACCAAATAGAGCAAAGTTTTTTTCTGAAAACTGTACATGCACACCTTAAGGTATGCACAGGCAGCTAGAAGGAGAGGAGACGAGCCCTCTCTTCCTACAGGACTTTCTATCCTCCACGCAACATGGGTTGCTCCCTGGGTACAATGTATTATGGAGGTTTATTTTTGTCTGATTAAGCACACGCACTCATGGTTTGATGGATCTACCGATGCACCCGTACATGGCCGATCTGGAACAACCGTACAGAGGAGGATGGAACAGAGGGCACTCACCGACAGGACAGGCGAGCAGAAATCCAACACAAACAGCTGCTCAACCCCACGCGGCAATCCCAGCGAGACGACGACCTGGAAAGGAAGAAACAAAATTCAAAGGAAACCACGTCAGGCGTAAGATGCGAAGATAGGATAGTAAAGAAGAGCAAAAAAAAGAAATCTCTCCTGCGAATAGAAGAGGAATCGCAAGAAGGAAAGAAAACCAAATCCTGCCAGCGAATAGACCGAGATGAGGAAGGAAACATCTGGGGGGGAAAAGAAACAGAAAGAAGAGGCCTGAATCAGGCGGCACGAAACCAATGTCGTCTGTTCCGATTCGTCCGCCCAGAGATCAGCCGAACCGCAGTACCAGCCGCTGGCTCTAGGAGGGGAAGGGGAAAAGGGACGGAGGTCACCTCAACTAAGCTCACGACATAGCGCCGCCATGGAGCACGCCTGCGGCCGCCGCCACCGCTGAGCAAGCGGTTGATATGGGCGCGGCGGATCGACGGCGCAGCGACCGAGCGGACGAGGCGAGCAGGAGAGGACAGCGTGGGCGAAGGTAGAGCGGCGATGGAGAAGTGAGGCGGATGGGCACGGGGGTCGACGCCGGCGCACTAAAAGGGCCTCCTCCCAGGCAGAGCTCCTCTGCGGGCGAATACCGTGCCGACAGCGGCCGAGCGCACTCACCGGCCGAAACGACGCGGGAGGAAATGTCGAATCTACCCCGGTAGTGGAGATATTTCGACGGGCTGACAGCACGCTGGACGGAAACAAATCCCACCCGCAGTGACCGACAGGCGGGCCCGGACAATGGTGGGGTCCACAAGCAGAGTGAGGTGGGTAGACAACGGCCGTTGCATGGTTGTATCTAGCAGGAGAAACGCCCACGCGCGGGCAGAACCAAACGGAAGGCAACACAGCACGCTCGACCGGATCTAGTTTCACCCGCAGCAATTGACGAGCGGGTCCGCACGCAGGTGGGACCCGAAAATAGCCTGATGCGGGTAGAAGACTGCCGTTGCATGGGTTTATCTAGCTGCCTGTGAACCAGAACGAATGGACGAGATTTGACCAGCTGTGAAGATCGGATGATCCAGAATCGAGAATCGCTGTGAGGAGGCCATGGGTTGCAGCAATTATACCTTTAGATTTACTCTATCTCCTATGTAATAAATGCATGGCAGACCACATGCGGTCAAAAAATAAGCCTTGCTGCCGGAGGAGGCGCAAACGCATACAGATATTTAACCATTTTTTATGTTTGTATTCGACGTAAATGTACACAAATTGTGTCCAAAATGTGTCAGACCGTTGGGATGCACTCACTCTCTATTTTTATTCATCATAGGTCACGCCCTTTCAGCTCCTGCCAGCATTTATTTACCAGCGATGGAATGGACCATGACCCTGATCATTAATCTACGTAGTACACTAAGTAGTACGGTACATCCTTTTGACCTTTTTAAACGACAATAGACCATTTCGTCCATCGTACAAGTACAACAAAACTTTGCCTAGTGTTGATGGGTTTCTCCGGTACCAAGAGCATAGCTCCCAGGTTTAAAGGTGGTTTTCCAGCAAGAATATCCATACCGTATTAACTGTAGTGCAAATCTTAGGGTAACTCCATGACTTCGAATGACCACACAGGCCACACCGCTGCAGCTAGCTTCGCTGTTGTGGCACGTGCCTTTCTACCATACACAAGGTATTTTTCACATGGCATATTTGCCTCACCTAATCGAGCAGGACGCCCCTTTCTGACCTTGACCAGTCACCACCCCACAATTTTCTAATTCTTTTTTAGATGATTTCCTCTATGCTTAAAAGTATTACGTCTACGTCTTAGTCATACGTGTATTACCGGCCATTTCAGACACCAAGACCGCACGCTGTACTGCGGCACTAACATGCATGCATAAGAGCATCTCTACCGGCGCCTCCTAAATAGTCGCCGGCAGAAACGCCGACACTATCGTATGGTATGGGGGACGCTGGCACAACATCCTCTATTTGGGGAGCTGCTCCCACACCTGCGCACCTCATACGACAGCCCCAATAGATAATTTGAATTTGAAAACTCAAAGACAAGCATAGAAACTCGAATAAGTTTACGGATATGAAGTTTGGACCAACACACGGCCACCAAATTCGAATAGATTTTGGAATAAGAAGTTTGGTGGGTGTGCCTGTCGTCGTCGGCGAAGAGGTGGCGGGAAAGGCCGATGCCGTCTGTCATGTGGCCCTCGGTGCGGCGCAGGTCAGGCGACGAGTTCAGGTCGGGGAAGCGGAAGGCGCTGCTGCCCCTCGCCGCTGAATCCGGCGAGAACGGCGCGTTGTTGTCAACGGTCATGTCGATGTCCCCATACTCGGGGGAATAGCGGGCGCGGCCGTCCATCTGCGACAGCTGCATCTGCGAGATCGACGGCGCATCCGCGTTGTACCCCGCCCAAGCTCAGATACGCTTCCGCAGAGGCCGCCGGTTTCGCTGCGTCGAGGGCGGCGATGCGGCGCCTTCTGCGGTATGCCGTGATGAAGGAGCAGCGTTCCATCTCCTTGTCCCACTCCTCCTGCGACATGGTCGCCGGCTTCTCCTTCGGCGCGACGGTGCGCGCTTCGGCGGCGCCTTCGCTGCCTTCATCGGAGCATTTCTCTTCGGTGGCATGGCGCGGCAACGAGGGTTTTTCGGATTGGAGGCTGGATGGGAGATGGAGCGGCTGGCGGGAGAAACGAGCGGCGGAGGAGACAGAGTTTTGGGGGAGAATATGTATATTTTGTCGTTGTGTGGCTAACAGGCGGCTTCCACGCCCAAAATTTTCAGCCCCGCGAGGCGCCGGCGCGCCCAATTCGTGCCCTTGGCCAAGGGGCCGGCACGGAGTTACCGCCGTTTCTATTGGGCTCGAAAAATCGCCGGCACAGTTTGAGACGCGCCGGTGCAAGCCTATTTTCGCTCCCGGCCCCCAAATCGCTATCGGGGACGCCGGTGGAGATGCTCTAACTCCGGAAAATACAACCGTTTGTGGCAGTGGCAGTACGGTCGCGGAGCATGAGTAGCTGACTGCACATATATCGTATGTCCTTGTCAACAGAGCAATAGAACATAACCTAGTCAAGTGATATTTCTGCCCGTGGATAGATCACCAAAAAAGCACATGTGTTAAATTTCGGCACACCATCAGAACTTCTAGCTCTTGTGTCATGTTGTGTTCCGATATCGCTACACATGAAAGCAATTGATGGATGTTATATACTCCTTCCATTCTACGAAATATGCCTAAGATTTATCAAAATTCAAATATATCCAGATGCTATGTAGTATTTAGATATATTTAAATCTGAACAAATCTCCAACATGTTTCCTAGAACGGAGGGAGTATATACCTACAGGAGAGCTGTCGTACATATCTATGCTAGTCCCAAGTAAGTCAAGTCTCAGCCACACCTTGGAGAAATGGTGTACCTTGGCAGTTCCTAAGAAAGAAGTGAATAAATATCTTTACATCCACTTGTTGCGTAGACGCGTAGTCATAGATATCGTTTGGCGACCACATCCTCGCAAACTCCTATGTTGGAGGTAGTGAAACTCCGAGAGTTTTGGAGGGATTAGAAAGGTCATAATCCAAACAAGGATGCTATTTTGGAACCATCCTTAAGATCTCTCCTGCTCCTCAAACGCCCAAAGGATTTGCTACGACAAAACGTTCGCGCGCGCGGCTTTTTGTCGGCGCCCGATACGGTGTCCGCGTCCCGAGCCGTCCTCGTCCCAGGACGACGGCACGCCGGACACAACGAAATGAGAGGCGAGGGCGCGGGCCCGACCGTCGGCGGCTCGGACGCTCAACCGCCACATACGTTGCGACGGTGCAGTTGCCGGGAAGGAAACCGTCGCATTGGCAACCGCGTCGACGACGCGCCAACCCCGCCGAATGGAGCGCGACTCCTCGGAAGAGCAGCCGCTCTCTTCGACTTCGCGCCGCCACATCCGCGCTCAATAAAAGACCGTCGAACGCCGCCATTCATCCAAGCTCCGTACGAACGCCGCCATTCATCCTCCACGACGATGAGCTACATCTCCGGCTCCCGTCCGACACTTCCGAGGGAAAACTCCGGGCGGCGGCATTGGTGGGACAAAGCCAAGACGCGAGCAGCGGCGACGATTCCCGCCGCCGAGAGCGAAGGAGAGAATGGCTGGGAGGACGAGGAAGAAGAGAGCGGGCGGCGGCGGCGGGCGGTGCGGAAGGCGGGCGGCCAGGCGGCCAAGGACAAGGCCGCCAAGGCCAAGGCCGCCAAGGCCAAGGCAAGGCGCAGCCGAGGAGCACCGGCGACGACGACGCCGGCGCCGACCCATCGGAAGAGGTGACGAGCAGAAGCGCCACCGCGATGACGACGACGAGGCTGGGCCATCGAAGAAGAAGAAGTAGATAGTTTATATGTATTTAGTTATATTTTTCCGAATTTTATATATAATTTGTTTATGTTCAACCGATTTGAATATTAGTAAATAGTTTTTTTCTAGCCAAAAAAATTATTTTAAATGTTTGGGGGACGCGGCTGGGGAGCGACGTCCCCCAAACGCGGCACGAACAAAACACGTCCCCCAAACGTTCAATCCGGCGCGGTTTGGGGGACGGTTTGGGGGACGCGGATGGAGATACTCTAAGGATGTTTGCATGTTTGCTACTCAAGCCCGTCATCGTCATGTCACCGCTGCCATAAATGCTACCAAGGAAGTTTTAATCACCTAGCTAATTACTGGACAACACACAAGGGTCAAACGGCTGAGGTAAATTAATCTAGTAATGACCTTTACAGTTTCTCAATTTGTTTTTGGGCGCTTCGCCTATAAAACTTGCTAGTCGTATCTCCTACAACTTAAGTAAACCAAGCTGCCTATAGCGTGTGGTACGTGGTATAATTAGCAGTAGAGTATCGAAGGTTTTATGTGCTTCAATGTTGAGACCTACAGTACGCCCCGAGATCTAGCTCAGCTGAGGGCTTAATAACCAGGAACTAACAAGAGGTGTTTGGAGAAGGCACTCAATAGTTTTTGCTCGAGTCGTTGACGGCTTTGCTGTGCCTTGCCAAAATAGGCTGAGTACGCGCTCTAGGTTAATGATTTAATCACACACTAGGATGCCATGGAGGGTACTAGAATTGCAACTAAACTGTGCTCATCCCCCCACCCCAAAAAAAAAAATAGTTAACTTGTGTTCGATCTGATGTCAGATGACATGCATGAGTGCATGATTTGGAGCTGCCTGCGTGCTTCCTTCGACCCTAATTCTTCACTGTAATTCACGGATAGAGATTTTTGGCTCCTGGGCATCAGTGTTCCAGCCGTTTAAAAAATAAAAAAAATCACACTTATTTGTTTTAAAAGAAATAGAAAAAATATCATGCCGTAGCCAATGAATTATCTCATAAATTTTAATTTTAAATACAAAATATTCTGGGCTACATAAAAATAACAAACATGTATATCTGGGTATGTATATTTTAAATCTCCAAATCTCAACAGATTTTGTCTTTTTTATGTAGCCTAAAATATAAAGAATTTCATATTAAAATTTTACAGGCTTGTAGGCTACGTCATTTACTATATCCACATTTATTTTTAGATTTTTTAAAACAAATATGTATGATTTTTTATTTTTTTAAATCAGCATGAGCACTGGTGCTAAGAGCCAAGGACACTTTTCGGTAATTCACCCGCATACTTGCATTAATACACCTGACGTAGTGATTGTGATGCCTGAATGCCTCTACATGTCCATTTTTTCCTTTTCTTTTGGCAAACTTTGTTCACATGTCATCGAAACTGTCGAATTCGTCGCTGGGTTGTAGACTTTTTTTTTTTTTTTTTTTTTTGAGAATTGCTGGGTTGTAGACTTGTAGTGGCCGAAACGCGGAACTATGGGCCCACGATGCACTTCCAAACTGAGAAAAACGCAGGCGCTCTGCTGGGCCACTTTGGGCTGGATGGACGACAGATCTTTCAGGGCCCACCATAGGACTAGTGCAATATCGTCAACTCTGACGGGACACTGCACTGCTGTTCAATTTCTCTGTCATTCATCACGCTCTGTTTACTCCACACGTCCTGCTTGCAAATTACTGAGGGCATCTCCAACGGGGCGACCCATCCCGCGCCCGCGCGTCTGGATGGGTCGATCCGGACAAAATCCCAGCCCAACACGGAGACGCACCGCAAAGCGACGGCCGCGGCGTCGAACGACGCAAACCCGGCCCAAATCGGCTAGGTTTGCGTGGCCGTGGATGGCACGCGCGTCCGCCGCGTCCGTCGCCGTCTCCTTTGGGCCCACTGCCGGTGACCCGGGAGGGTATTAAATGGGGACTGGAGGGATCCGGAACTCCACCCGCCCCCACTCCACACCCGCAGCCGAAACCGTCGCCATGGCCCCGGCGAGTTTTAGCTCGGAGCCAACGACGACGAGGCGAGCAGCGGCCGCCGTCCTCCGCCGCGCCGCCTCGGGAGGAAACCGAGGCGGCCTCCACATCGGAGAGGCCGCCCGCGCGGCATTGCGGCAACCGCCGTCGCCGCTGCCGAGCCCAAGCCCGAGTCCTCCGAGGAGGACCGACATCCGCGCCGCGCTGGTCATCTCGGCGGCGGAGGAGGAAGCGAACTGGCCGCACCTCCGTGCGGCCATTCGCACCTCCGAGATGGAGCAAGAGGCGCGGCCGGGAGAGAAGCCGAGCTCGGGAGCTCTACGCCTCGGGCGACGATCGAGGAGGAGGCGGCGGGAGGAGGCCGCGCCGCGCCGACGAGCGCTGCGTGGAAGCCCAGAGGCCAGCGCCGCGCGAGAGCGGCGGCGCAGGTTCCGCGCCAGTAGAGAGATAGCCGCTCGGGAGGAGGCGCGCCGGCGCCGCCGCATCGTTGTCGCTCCCGGACACCCACTCGGCGGGGAGGAGGCCCTGGTCTCGTGGCCGGAGTCCCGCGGTCGAGCCACAATGCGTCTCGCCGGGGACGCGTCGACGCGACGCCGACTTTGCCCACAGGGGCTAGGCGGCGCACCGGCGCCACCGCGCCACCGACCAAACCCTAATAGAGGGTTTTTCCGTTAAAATTTAAAGCCCATATAGGGGCTTCTTTTGTTAGTTTTTTGCCCAAAATAGGGCTATGTACAAATTTGCCCAAAATAGGGCATATGTTTAATCAAATTTCGTTTAAATTTGCCATTTTTCTTTTGTTTTCGTGTTTCTCCGATTATGCGCGGCGTCCGTTGGGCGCAGCGCGCGACCCAAACGGACACGCGGACGCGGGCCGCTGTCCGCGTGTCCGGGCGGCCACCCAAACGGCCCAAAACGGACGACCCAGCGCGTCCGTTTGGGTCGTCCGGTTGGAGATGCCCTGAAAGCCTGAATTTTCTCCCCCAAAACGCACCGAAGAGCTGACAGTATCAAAAGCTAAAGATTGAAAGTCTGAAACAACACTGCAAAAAAAAAGAGAAGCCGAAACTGCGTTCCTTTGAAAAATAAAGAACACATTCATGGATAGTGATTTGGTGCACCCCCGAGCACCACCGAGTCTTTTGTTTAAAAAAATTAGAAATTTTACTTTCAAGTTTGAAAAAATATCTAAAATTTATTTTGGGAAACCCCTTGCAAAGTTTGGTGCAAAACCTCGTTATGTTTTGGGCTATACAAAAACCAAATTTCTAACAGTATATAGTAATATAAGTGTATTTTGGTGATTTGGTCAGAAACTTGTCTTTATGTATCTCCCAAAATACTATCTATTTTAAAACGAATTTTTTTGGCATACAATCTTGATGCATATATCTAGCTACGATTTTTTTTTTGGAGAATATGTAGACATCAAATTGAGGGAGTTTCAATTTTTTTTAAAAAAAAACAGGCACTAGTGAGCTCGGCTGCTGCCGAGGGTTTCCGCAGTCACACTTTTCCTTTACTTTTAACTTCTTCTCCTTAACCCAAAAACAAATGGGATCTATTTTTGAGAAATCAAATTCAGTTTAAGATAGGAGAAATTAAGATAGCAATTTATGAGCCGTATTGACCCTCCAATCTATCAGAGTTGTTTTGTCTTATTGCAGGCTGCTACGTAAACGTGATTGAACTATGACAGTGTGCTTGGATTCGTGGAGATAGTTACGTAGATCATGGATGCTGCGGGTCATGCGCATATCCAAGATCTTGTCTGTTTTGTGATTATACTGAAATCTTTCAGTATTTTGTTAAAAGGATGGGGAACTGCGCGTTTGTTGATTTTAGGGAAGAGACGGGGCAGTAGGGAGCGTTTATACCTTGTATGCCCATTGGCTCGCATCGCTCCAGCATCTTTTGGCCGTTAGGTTACCTGGTCGAGCTCGCGTTCTTGCACAAACCGTTTTTCAAAGCACCCTCGGGCCAAGCCCTAGAAGATTGTCCGGTTCGGCCGTTTCAAGCGAGCCATCCGCGTTTCCGTAGAACTGAAGAACGCTGCGTCCTCGTAGAGCCACCGCGGGAGATGGCGAGAGCTCGCGCGGGACGGCCAAATCCCCCATTTCCGCCATTTCGAGCTCATACACCCTTCCCGATCTAGCGACATGGCTGGCTCTTCCTTACCCGCACGGTCGACAAGACTTGCGGCGCCGACAGCGGCTGTGGCGGCGGCTACTGGCCGCGGATGGTCGTCTTCTTACTCTGCGTCGATGACTTCGGTTGTGGTAAGTTTCTGCAAACCCTAGCCTTAGATCTAGATCTTTTGGGTACACAAGGGGGGTCTGAACGAATCCATTGTAGGACATTCCTTCGTCGCCGATCGAGGTTTGTGGAGGTTGTCCAGGTTGCATCTGACTCTACCACGGGGACCGTTGTCTCCGTTGACTCTTCCACTGGGACGGTGGTGATGCCTGCATCTTCGCCAGGGTCCCCTGCTTCCCCGACCTCGGTGCTGCGTGTGGCTCCTTTGACTATAAGACCGCTCTTACTTATCTCGTTGTAGATTGATGTGGTAGTGGTAGTTCATTGTTGTGGTACTGCTTAAGGATGTGGATGTGGATGTGGTACTGGTAGTGGTGGTAGTTCATTGATTTACTAGTGTTTAAGGATGTGGATGTGGTAGTGGTAGTTCATTGATCTGCTAGTGTTTGTCATGTAGGCGATTATACCTTTGGGCTCCCCTGATCTGTCTGCGCGTACTGTGAATGCTCAGCCATGTCTGATTGCAAGCAAACCTGTCATGGTTTGGAAACCTGAGCTATCAGAGTTTGTGCTGAACCGGTTGGTTCAGCTCGTCCGTAGCGGCGTCTGTTTCAACATGGGATTCAAGGAGCAACATGTGAAGAAGATAGCTGCGGATGTTCTTGCATTCGCTGGCATACAAGTCACCACTCTCCAGCTCTACAACCACATCAGAAACTCGAGGACGAAGTGGAGCGTCATTATGAAGATGAAATCTGATCGCATTCTGGACTGGAGCGAAGATGGTTGCTTCTTCTACGACGGTGATGAAGAAACGGCGGAGGAGTACGTTCAGGTACGAAGCCTCATTGAGTTCCTGCATAGATCTGAAAGTATGTGAATGTCGTCCGCACTAACACTTGTTCCTTGTGGATTGCAGCGCTACCCGAAGCACCGTCAGTACGTCGGCACCCCGATCACGAACTACGCTCAGATGAAGACGATCTTCACGCCCGGTTTGTGTGCAAGGCGCAGCTGTTCTAGCCTAACTTGCTGGTCGGATATCGACTTCATTGGATAACGGCATGTATGCCGAGTACCGTAAGCTGCAGCCCACCGGAGAGGAGGATCGGCTTAGGACCCGGCTCCGCAACCAGTTTCCTTCTTAGTGCTCGTTCCTTCGTCATGATCTGCTGATTTTGGGAGGTGATCTTGAATCCCTCCATTAGCTAGGACTTGCTACAACCCGATCCCCGTGTAATGATGAACTTGTTCTAGGTGGTATATACTAACCCTCGTGTGATGAACCCGTGATGCATCACGAAGTAGTTGCTTCGTTCGTGATGCATCGCCCACTAAGTAGTTGTTGTGTATTACCAACACCTTTTGTGATGAACTGAATATGATGTGTGTTGTTATTCAGTACTGGGTAACCTCACCACTCTAAGTGAAGGGGTTACCACATCATGCAACTATCTGCTACCAAAGAGGTTGTGGGCTGCACAAGCAGGGAAAAAAGTAGTGGAAATGAGCAACCAAACAATGGGGTCTGGCTTCCCTCTCCGTCGCAGAAAAGGCCGCCCAGGTGATACGTCTCCGACGTATCGATAATTTCTTATGTTCCATGCCACATTATTGATGATATCTACATGTTTTATGCACACTTTATGTCATATTCGTGCATTTTCTCGAACTAACCTATTGACGAGATGCCGAAGGGCCAGTTCCTGTTTTCTGTGTTTTTGGTTCCCAAATCCTAGTAAGGAAATATTCTCGGAATCGGACGAAATCAATGCCCAACATCCTATTTTTGGACGAAGCTTCCAACACCCGAGAGCCGCCAGAGAAGCCTCAGGGCCCACACTTTACTGGCGCGAGGGGGCCGCGCCGCCTTGAGGTCACCAGGCCCCTCCGAGGCTGCCCTTTCGCCTATATAAGGTCCCCGACTAAAAACCCCGAGGAATAAGCCACGGTGCGAAACCTTCCGGAGCCGCCGCCATCGCGGGCCAAGATCGGGACAGAGTCCGCCCGCACGCCGACGGGGAAGTGCCCCGGAAGGCTCCTCCATCGACACCACCGCCATCTTCATCACCGTTGCTGCTCCCATGAGGAGGGAGTAGTTCTCCATTGAGGCTCGGGCTGTACCGGTAGCTATGTGGTTCATCTCTCTCCTATGTACTTCAATACAATAATCTCATGAGCTGCCTTACATGATTGAGATTCATATGATGATGCTTGTAATCTAGATATCATTATGCTAGTCAAGTGGGTTTCACTTATGTGATTGATACGTCTCCAACGTATCGATAATTTCTTATGTTCCATGCTACTTTATTGATGATACCTACATGTTTTATGCACATTATATGTCATATTTATGCATTTTCTGGAACTAACCTATTAACAAGATGCCGAAGAGCCGTTGCTGTTTCTGCTGTTTTTGGTTCTAAATCCTAGTAAAGAAATATTCTCGAATTGACGAAACTTTCGCCCGTGGTCCTATTTTTGCACGAAGCTTGAAGACCGAAGACCTAACGAAGGGGGCCACGAGGCAGCCGGGGCCGGCGGCCCAGGCCCCGGCCGCGCGACCTATCCCCCCGGCCCCTCGTGTGGCCCCCGCGTTGACCCTCCGCCTACTTAAAGCTTCCGTCGCGAAACCCCAAACGAGAGCCACGATACGGAAAACCTTGGAGACGCGCCGCCGCGAATCCCATCTCGGGGATTCTAGAGATCGCCCAGCACCCCCGGAGAGGGATTCATCTCCCGAGGACTCTTCATCGCCATGATCGCCTCCGGGAGTGATGAGTGAGTAGTTCCCCTGGACCATGGGTCCATAGTAGCTAGATGGTCGTCTTCTCCTTGTTGTGCTTCATTGTTGGATCTTGTGAGCTGCCCAACATGATCAAGATCATCTATCTGTAATACTATATGTTGTGTTTGTCGGGATCCGATGGATAGAGAGTACTATGATTATGGTGATTATCAATCTATTGTTCATGTGTTGTTTATGATCTTGCATGCTCTCCGTTATTAGTAGAGGCTCTGGCCAAGTTTTTACTCTTTAACTCCAAGAGGGAGTATTTATGCTCGATAGTGGGTTCATGCCTTCATTGATACATGGACAGTGACAAGTTCTAAGGTTGTGATGTGCTGTTGCCACTAGGGATAAAACATTGATGCTATGTCTAAGGATGTAGTTGTTGATTACATTACGCACCATACTTAATGCAATTGTCTGCTTTGCAACTTAATACTGGAGGGGTTCGGACGATAACCTGAAGGTGGACTTTTAGGCATAGATGCACTTGGATGGCGGTCTATGTTCTTTGTCGTAATGCCCGGATTAAATCTCACTATATTTACCATGTCATGTATATGCATTGTTATGCCTTTCTCTATTTGTCAATTGCCCGACCGTAATTTGTTCACCCAACATGCTTTTATCTTATGGGAGAGACACCTCTAGTGAACTGTGGACCCCGGTCCTATTCTTTACATAGCATACAATCTACTTGTTTTATTGTTTTCTTTGCAAACATCTTCCACTCGATACGTTTAATCCTTTGTTACGCAAGCCGGTGAGATTGACAACCTCACTGTTTCGTTGGGACAAAGTACTTGGGTTGTGTTGTGCAGGTTCCTAGTTGGCGCAGAATCCCTGGTGTTGCGCCGCATCACATTTCGCGACCATCAACCTTCAACGTGCTTCTTGGCTCCTCCCGGTTCGATTAAACCTTGGTTTCTTTCGAGGGAAAACTTGCTACTGTGCGCATCATCACCTTCCTCTTGGGGTTCCCAACGAACGTGTGAGTTACACGCCATCAAGCTCTTTTCTGGCGCCGTTGGGAACTGAAGAAAAGTTACACCATAGAGAATTGCCTCCCACGACAGCTCTTTTCTGGCGCCGTTGCGGGAGATCAAGACACGCTGCAAGGGAGTCTCCACTTCTCAATCTCTTTACTTTGTTTTTGTCTTGCTTTATTTTATTTACTACTTTGTTTGCTGCACTAAATCAAAATACAAAAATTAGTTGCTAGTTTTACTTTATTTATCGTCTTGCTCTCTATATCAAAAACACAAAAATTAGTTACTTGTCTTTACTTTGTTTGCCTAGTTTACTTTTGCTTATTTCATCATGCTTAATCCTAAGTTTACTTTGGAAGAGATACCGGTAGGACGAGGGTGTATCATTGGAAGAGATAATATAGAAGAATTTTTCACCCATGTTAGTATGGATGAAGATTTTGAAGATATACCATTATTAAAAATTGCTCCTACTTATGAAAGTGCTTCTGCCTGTTTGATACACATGTTAGAAACTAGATTTGTTAATCTCAATCCCATAATACAACATATGTTTCTTACACTTTCGGATATGGAGATGGGGGAAAAGAGAAATTTTGTTTTAAAAGTCCTTGTTAGAGAATTTGAGGATATAGTTAAAGAAGCTAGAAAAGTTTTTATTAAGCATAAGAGGCTTGGTTTCTTTCCTAATTTTAAACAAATACTTAAAAAGATGGATATGGATAGAATTAAGTATACTAATAATGTTAATGATGGTAGGGAAATTAAAGCGCCAATACCTAGTAAACTACTAGGGATGCATGAAGCTTTGGAAAATAACTATGCTTGGCTTGTTCCTGAAAATTTGTTTGATGAGAATAGTAAGCCTAGGAGCAATGAGAGAGGAGTTACTTATATAGACCAGATACAATGCATTGTTGAGAAAACTCCCAACACCCCTGGTAATGATGTTGATGCTTCTACTCTCGATGTTACTTGATTTGCACTTTCTGCGCGCCTAGCTGAAAGGCGTTAAAGAAAAGCGCTTATGGGAGACAACCCATGTTTTTACCTACAGCAATTTTTTGTTTTGTTGAGTCTTGGAAGTTGTTTACTACTGTAGCAACCTCTCCTTATCATGTTTTTGTGCCAAGTAAAGTTTCTATGTTAAAGTTGATGTTATATTTGGGATCGCTGCGCAGAAACAGCATTGCTGTCTGTCACGAATCTGGGCACAATTCTCTGTAGAAAATTCGAAAAATTCTGCCAATTTACGAGCGTGATCCTCAGATATGTACGCAACTTTCATTAGTTTTGAGTTTTTCCATTTGAGCAAGTCTAGTGCCAGATTTAAATTCGTCTTTACGGACTGTTCTGTTTTTGACAGATTCTGCCTTTTATTTCGCATTGCCTCTTTTGCTATGTTGGATTTATTTCTTTGATCCATTAATGTCCAGTAGCATTATGCAATGTCCAGAAGTGAAAAGAATGATTGTGTCACCTCTGAATGTGTGAATTATTAATGATGCACTAACCCTCTAATGAGTTTGCTTGAAGTTTGTGTGAAGGAAGTTTTCAAGGGTCAAGAGAGGAGAATGATATACTATGATCAAGAAGAGTGAAAGTTCTAAGCTTGGGGATGCCCCGTGGTTCACCCCTGCATATTTTAAGAAGACTCAAGCGTCTAAGCTTGGGGATGCCCAAGGCATCCCTTCTTCATCGACAACATCATCAGGTTCCTCCCCTGAAACTATATTTTTATTCAGTCACATCTGGTGTTCTTTACTTGGAGCGTCGGTTTGTTTTTGCTTTTGTTTTTGTTTGAATAAGATGGATCCTAGCATTCACTTTGTGGGAGAGAGACACGCTCCGTTGTTGCATATGGACACATGTGTCCTTAGGCTTTACTCATAATGTTCAAGGCGAAGTTTCTTCTTCGTTAATTTGTTATATGGTTGGAATTGGAAAATGCTACATGTAGTAATTCTAAAATGTCTTGGATAATGTGATACTTTGCAATTGTTGTGCTCATGTTTAAGCTCTTGCATCATATGCTTTGCACCCATTAATGAAGAAATACATAGAGCTTGCTAAAATTTGATTTGCATATTTGGTTTCTCTAAGGTCTAGATAATATCTAGTATTGAGTTTTGAACAACAAGGAAGACAGTGTAGAGTCTTATAATGTTTACAATATGTCTTTTATGTGAGTCTTGCTGCACTTGTTCATCCTTGAGTTTGCTTCAAATAACCTTGCTAGCCTAAACCTTGTATCGAGAGGGAATACTTCTCATGCATCCAAAATCCTTGAGCCAACTACTATGCCATTTGTGTCCACCATACCTACCTACTACATGGTATTTCTCCGCCATTCCAAAGTAAATTGCTTGAGTGCTACCTTTAAAATTCCATCATTCACCTTTGCAATATATAGCTCATGGGAGAAAATAGCCTTAAAAACTATCGTAGTATTGGATATGTACTTGTGCACTTTATATTTTATTAAGTTGCTGTTGTGCGATAACCATGCTTCTGGGAACGCCATCAACTATTGTTGAATATCATGTGAGTTGCTATGCATGTCCGTCTTGTCTGAAGGTCTATCATTTTAGTGGTTGGAGCATGCAAAATTGTTAGAGAAGAACATTGGGCCGCTAACTAAAGCCATGAATCATGGTGGAAGTTTCAGTTTTGGACATATATCCTCAATCTCATATGAGAATAATAACTTTGCTACATGCTTATGCATTAAAGAGGAGTCCATTGTCCATGTTGTCCCGGTATGGATGTCTAAGTTGAGAATAATCAAAAGCGAGAAATCCAAATGCGAGCATTCTCCTTGGACCTTTGTACAGGCGGCATGGAGGTACCCCCTTGTGACACTTGGTTGAAACATGGCATGCAAAGATCCGGTCCAAGTTAAGACGACAGGTGCGGGCACTATTAGTACACTATCATGAGGCTTGCAACTTGTAAAATATAATTTTCATAACTCATATGCTTTATTACTACCGTTGACAAAATTGTTTCATGTTTTCAAAATAAAAGCTCTAGCACAAATACAGCAATCGATGCTTTCCTCGAAGGACCATTCTTTTACTTTTATTGTTGAGTCAGTTTACCTATCTCCCTCCACCTTAAGAAGCAAACACTTGTGTGAACTGTGCATTGATTCCTACATACTTGCATATTGCACTTATTATATTACTTTATGTTGACCATATCCATGAGATATACATGTTATAAGTTGAAAGCAACCGCTGAAACTTAATCTTCCTATGTGTTGCTTCAACACCTTTACTTTGATTTATTGCTTTATGAGTTAACTCTTATGCAAGACTTATTGATGCTTGTCTTGAAGTACTATTCATGAAAAGTCTTTGCTTTATGATTCAGTTGTTTACTCATGTCATTACCTTTGCTTTGATCGCTGCATTCATTACATATGTTTACAAATAGTATGATCAAGATTATGATGGCATGTCACTTCAGAAATTATCTTTGTTATCGTTTTACCTGCTCGGGACGAGCAGAACTAAGCTTGGGGATGCTGATACGTCTCCAACGTATCGATAATTTCTTATGTTCCATGCTACTTTATTGATGATACCTACATGTTTTATGCACATTATATGTCATATTTATGCATTTTCGGAACTAACCTATTAACAAGATGCCGAAGAGCCAGCTGTTTTTTTGCTTTTGGTTTCAGAAATCCTAGTAAAGAAATATTCTCGAATTGGACGAAACTGCCCAGGGTCCTATTTTTGCGAAGCTTCAAGACCGAAGACCTAACGAAGTGGGCCACGAGGCAGCCGGGGTGGCCGGCGCGGCCCAGGCCCGGCCGCGCCGACCTATCCCCCGGGCCCCTCGTGTGGCCCCCGCGTTGACCCTCCGCCTACTTAAAGCTTGTCGCGAAACCCCGTCGAGAGCCACGATACGGAAAACCTTACAGACGCCGCCGCCGCGAATCCCATCTCGGGGATTCTAGAGATCGCCTCCGGCACCCTGCCGGAGAGGGATTCATCTCCCGAGGACTCTTCATCGCCATGATCGCCTCCGAGTGATGAGTGAGTAGTTCACCCCTGGACCATGGGTCAGTAGCTAGATGGTCGTCTTCTCCTGCTGTGCTTCATTGTTGGATCTTGTGAGCTGCCTAACATGATCAAGATCATCTATCTGTAATACTATATGTTGTGTTTGTCGGGATCCGATGGATAGAGAGTACTATGATTATGGTGATTATCAATCTATTGTTCATGTGTTGTTTATGATCTTGCATGCTCTCCGTTATTAGTAGAGGCTCCGCCAAGTTTTTACTCTTAACTCCAAGAGGGAGTATTTATGCTCGATAGTGGGTTCATGCCTTCATTGATACCTGGGACAGTGACAGAAAGTTCTAAGGTTGTGATGTGTGTTGCCACTAGGGATAAAACATTGATGCTATGTCTAAGGATGTAGTTGTTGATTACATTACGCACCATACTTAATGCAATTGTTGCTTTGCAACTTAATACCGGAGGGGGTTCGGACGATAACCGAAGGTGGACTTTTAGGCATAGATGCAGTTGGATGGCGGTCTATGTTCTTTGTCGTAATGCCCGGATTAAATCTCACTATATTTACCATGTCATGTATATGCATTGTTATGCCTTCTCTATTTGTCAATTGCCCGACCGTAATTTGTTCACCCAACATGCTTTTATCTTATGGGAGAGACACCTCTAGTGAACTGTGGACCCCGGTCCTATTCTTTACATAGCATACAATCTACTTGTTTTTTGTTTTCTTTGCAAACATCTTCCACTCGATACGTTTAATCCTTTGTTACGACAAGCCGGTGAGATTGACAACCTCACTGCTTCGTTGGGACAAAGTACTTGGGTTGTGTTGTGCAGGTTCCTAGTTGGCGCCGGAATCCCCGGTGTTGCGCCGCATCACATTTCGCGACCATCAACCTTCAACGTGCTTCTTGGCTCCTCTGGTTCGATTAAACCTGGTTTCTTTCTCGAGGGAAAACTTGCTACTGTGCGCATCATACCTTCCTCTTGGGGTTCCCAACGAACGTGTGAGTTACACGCCATCGTGATCTCCGGAGACTCCTTGTCCCACGTGTGTAAAGGTGACGGTGTGCACCGTGTGGGTCTCTTAGGCTATATTTCAGAATACTTATTCGCTGTTATGAATGGCATAGTGAAGTGCTTATTTATATCTCTTTATTATTGCAATGTGTTTTGTACCACAATTTATCTATGTGCTACTCTAGTGATGTTATTAAAGTAGTTTTATTCCTCCTGCACGATGTAATGGTGACAGTGTGTGCATCCGTCTTAGTACTTGGCGTAGGCTATGATTATGATCTCTTGTAGATTATGAAGTTAACTATTGCTATGATGGTATTGATGTGATCTATTCCTCCTACATGGCGTGAAGGTGACAGTGTGCATGCTAAGTTAGTACTTGGTTTAGTCGTGTCGATCTTTCATGCACTCTAAGGTTATTTAAATATGAACATTGAATTGTGGAGCTTGTTAACTCGGCATTGAGGTTCTGTAATCCTACGCAATGTGTTCATCATCCAACAAGAGAGTGTAGAGTATGCATTTATCTATTCTGTTATGTGATCAATGTTGAGAGTGTCCACTAGTGAAAGTCTATTCCCTAGGCCTTGTTCTAAATCGCTATCGCGCTTGTTCTCGTTTTAACAAGCATTACCGTTATACACTGTTTGTTTACTTCCTACAATATTACTACCATCAACTGCACAGCGAGCTATTTTCTTGGGCCGACTACTGCTCATATTCATTCATACCACTTGTATTTCACTATCTCTTCGCGAACTAGTGCACCTATTAGGTGTGTTGGGGACACAAGAGACTTCTTGCTTTGTGGTTGCAGGTTGCTTGAGAGGGATATCTTTGACCTCTTCCTCCCTGAGTTCGATAAACCTTGGGTGATCCACTTAAGGGAAAACTTGCTGCTGTTCTACAAACCTCTCGCCTTGGAGGCCCAACACTGCCTACAAGAATAGAAGCACCGTAGACATCAAGCACTTTTATCTTCGCCGGGGAGGAAAGGTAAAAGGTACTCACACTCCGGATCTCGGCTACTAAGCTATTTTCCGGCGCCGTTGTAAGTACTCGAAGCTATTTCCTTTAGATCCTGCAATTGCATCTTTTGGTTTCTTGTTTACACTAGTTAGGCATAATGGAAAACAACAAAAATATGAGAGATCTTTATGAACTTTATCTTGAATTAGGACATGATGTGTTTGAAGAAAGAATTAAGAAACCCATGGAACTTTATATGCATGCTAATGGGAATGTTATTACTATGAATGCTTTGAACACCATTGATGCTAATGCTATGGAAAATTCTAAGCTTGGGGAAGCTGGTTTTGATGAGCATGATATTTTTAGTCCCCAAGCATTGAGGAGAAAATTTACTTTGATGATACTTTGCCTCCCATTTATGATGATTATAATGATAGTAGTCTTTTGTTACCACCTTTTATGGAGGATAAATTTGATTATGATTACAATATACCTCCTATATTTGATAGCTACTTTGTTGAATTTGCTCCCACTACAATTAATAAGAATGACTATGCTTATGTTGGGAGTAGTAATTATTTTATGCATGAGACTCATGATAAGAATGCTTTATGTGATAGTTATATTGTTGAGTTTGCTCATGTTGCTACTGAAAGTTATTATGAGAGAGGAAAATATGGTTGTAGAAATTTTCATGTTACTAAAACACCTCTCTATGTGCTGAAATTTTTGAAGCTACACTTGTTTTGTCTTCCTATGCTTGCCACTATGCTCTTCATGAACTTGTTTATTTACAAGATTCCTATGCATAGGAAGCATGTTAGACTTAAATGTGTTTTGAATTTGCCTCTTGATGCTCTCTTTTGCTTCAAATACTATTTCTTGCGAGTGCATCATTAAAACTGCTGAGCCCATCTTAATGGCTATAAAGAAAGAACTTCTTGGGAGATAACCCATGTGTTTATTTTACTACAGTACTTTGTTTTATATTTGTGTCTTGGAAGTTGTTTACTACTATAGCAACCTCTCCTTATCTTAGTTTTGTTGCATTGTTGTGCCAAGTAAAGTCTCTATGGTAAAGTTGATGCTAGATTTAGATTGCTGCGCAGAAACAACATTGCTGTCTGTCACGAATTCTGGCACAAGTCTCTGTAGAAAATTCGAAAAAATCTGCCAATTTACGAGCGTGATCCTCAGATATGTACGCAACTTTCATTAGTTTTGAGTTTTTCCATTTGAGCAAGTCTGGTGCCATTTTAAAATTCGTCTTTACGAACTGTTTTTTTTGACAGATTCTGCCTTTTATTTCGCATTGCCGCTTTTGTTAAGTTGAATGAGTTTCTTTGTTCCATTAACTTTCAGAAGTTTTGTGCAATGTCCAGAAGTGTTAAGAATGATTGTGTCACCTCTGAACATGTGAATTTTTGATTATGCACTAACCCTCTAATGAGTTTGCTCGAAGTTTGGTGTGAGGTTTTCAAGGGTCAATAGAAGAGGTGATATAATGTGATCGAGAAGAGTGAAAGGTCTAGCTTGGGGATGCCCCGGTGGTTCATCCCTGCATATTTTAAGAAGACTCAAGCATCTAAGCTTGGGGATGCCCAAGGCATCTCCTTCTTCATCGACAACTTATCAGGTCATTTCTAGTGAAACTATATTTTTATTCGGTCACATCTTATGTACTTCACTTGGAGCGTCTGTTTGCTTTTATTTTTGTTTTGTTATCTTAGTTCTCTGAATAAGTTCATCCTTGTGTGGAGAGACACGCTCCGCTGGTTCGTATGAACACATGTGTTCTTAGCTCATAATATTCATGGCGAAGTTTCCTCTTCGTTAAATTGTTATATGGTTGGAATTGGGAAATGCCACATGTAGTAATTGGTAAAATGTCTTGGATAATGTGATACTTGGCAATTATTGTGCTCATGTTTAAGCTCTTGCATCATATACTTTGCACCCATTAATGAAGAAATACATAGAGCTTGCTAAAATCTGGTTTGCATATTAGGTCTCTCTAAGGTCTAGATAATTCTAGTATTGAGTTTTGAACAACAAGGAAGACGGTGTAGAGTCTTATAATGTTTACAATATGTCTTTTATGTGAGTTTTGCTGCACCGGCTTATCCTTGAGTTTGCTTCAAATAACCTTGCTAGCCTAAACCTTGTATCGAGAGGAATACTTCTCATGCATCCAAATACTTGAGCCAATATTCATGCCATTTGTGTCCACCATACCTACCTACTACATGGTATTTCTCCGCCATTCCAAAGTAAATTGCTTGAGTGCTACCTTTAAACAATTCAAAATTTATCACCTCTTATTTGTGTCAATGTTTTATAGCTCATGAGGAAGTATGTGGTGTTTTATCTTTCGATCTTGTCATTTACTTTTGACAGACTTTCACAATGGACTAGTGGCACATCCGCTTATCCAATAATTTTGCAAAAGAGCTGGCAATGGGGTTCCCAGCCCCAATTAATTAACTTTCATTAATAATTCTCTTCACATGTTTTGCTCTGATTCATCAGCAAGCAACTTAATTTTGCAAATAGACACTCCTCCATGGTATGTGAATGTTGGAAGGCACCCGAGGAGTTAGCCATGGCTTGTGTAAGCAAAAGGTTGGGAGGAGTCTCATCCATAAATAAAGAAAAACTAAACTAAAGTACATGTGTAAACAAAAGAGAAGAGGGATGATCTACCTTGCTGGTAGAGATAACGTCCTTCATGGGAGCCGCTCTTGAAAGTCTGGTTGATGAGGTAGTTAGAGTGCCCACTACCATTCGTTGACAACAACAAACACCTCTCAAAATTTTACTTTTATGCTCTCTTTATGTTTTCAAAACCAAAGCTCTAGCACAAATATAGCAATCGATGCTTTCCTCTTTGAAGGGCAATTCTTCTACTTTTATTGTTGAGTCAGTTTACCTATCTCTCTCCACCTTAAGAAGCAAACACTTGTGTGAACTGTGCATTGATTCCTACATACTTGCATATTGCACTTGTTATATTACTTTATATTGACACTATCCATGAGATATACATGTTATAAGTTGAAAGCAACCGCTGAAACTTAATCTTCCTTTGTGTTGCTTCAATACCTTTACTTTGAATTATTGCTTTATGAGTTAACTCCTATGCAAGACTTATTGATGCTTGTCTTGAAGTACTATTCATGAAAAGTCTTTGCTTTATGATTCATTTGTTTACTCATGTCATTAACATTGTTTTTGATCGCTGCATTCATTACATATGCTTACAATATGATCAAGGTTATGATGGCATGTCACTTAAGAAATTATCTTTGTTATCGTTTACCTGCTCGGGACGAGCGTAACTAAGCTTGGGGATGCGATACGTCTCCGACGTATCGATAATTTCTTATGTTCCATGCCACATTATTGATGATATCTACATGTTTTATGCACACTTTATGTCATATTCGTGCATTTTCTGAACTAACCTATTGACGAGATGTCGAAGGGCCAGTCGTGCTGTTTTTGGTTCCAGAAATCCTAGTAAGGAAATATTCTCAATCGGACGAAATCAATGCCCAGCATCCTATTTTTGGACGAAGCTTCCAGAACACCCGAGAGCGCCAGAGAGAAGCCACGGGGCCCCACACAACACCCCGCGCTGCAGTAGGCCGCGCCGCCTTCGTGTGCCTACAGCCCCTCCGAGGCTGCCCTTTCGCCTATATAAGGTCCCCGACCTAAAACCCCGAGGGAATAAGCCACGCACGCGAAACCTTCCGCAGCCGCCATCGCGAAGCCAAGATCCGGGGGACAGAGTCTCTGTTCCGGCACGCCGCCAGGACGGGGAAGTGACCCCGGAAGGCTCCTCCATCGACACCACCGCCATCTTCATCACCGCTGCTCCCATGAGGAGGGAGTAGTTCTCCATTGAGGCTCGGGGCTGTACCGGTAGCTATGTGGTTCATCTCTCTCCTATGTACTTCAATACAATAATCTCATGAGCTGCCTTACATGATTGAGATTCATATGATGATGCTTGTAATCTAGATGTCATTATGCTAGTCAAGTGGGTTTTACTTATGTGATCTCCGGAGACTCCTTGTCCCACGTGTGTAAAGGTGACAGTGTGTGCACCGTGTGGGTCTCTTAGGCTATATTTCACAGAATACTTATTCGCTGTTATGAATGGCATAGTGAAGTGCTTATTTATATCTCTTTATGATTGCAATGTGTTTTGTATCACAATTTATCTATGTGCTACTCTAGTGATGTTATTAAAGTAGTTTTATTCCTCCTGCACGGTGTAATGGTGCATCCGTGTTAGTACTTGGCGTAGGCTATGATTATGATCTCTTGTAGATTATGAAGTTAACTATTGCTATGATGGTATTGATGTGATCTATTCCTCCTACATGGCGTGAAGGTGAAAGTGTGCATGCTAAGTTAGTACTTGGTTTAGTCGTGTCGATCTTTCATGCACTCTAAGGTTATTTAAATATGAACATTGAATTGTGGAGCTTGTTAACTCCGGCATTGAGGGTTCGTGTAATCCTACGCAATGTGTTCATCATCCAACAAGAGAGTGTAGAGTATGCATTTATCTATTCTATGTGATCAATGTTGAGAGTGTCCACTAGTGAAAGTCTATTCCCTAGGCCTTGTTCCTAAATACTGCTATCGCTGCTTGTTACTGTTTTACTGCGTTACTACTGCTGCGTTACTACTGCTTGTTTACTTCCTACAATATTACTACCATCAACGCACGCCAGCAGCTATTTTCTGGCGCCGTACTACTCTCATATTCATTCATACCACTTGTATTTCACTATCTCTTCGCCGAACTAGTGCACCTATTAGGTGTGTTGGGGACACAAGAGACTTCTTGCTTTGTGGTTGCAGGGTTGCTTGAGAGGGATATCTTTGACCTCTTCCTCCCTGAGTTCGATAAACCTTGGGTGATCCACTTAAGGGAAAACTTGTTGCTGTTCTATAAACCTCTGCTCTTGGATGCCCAACATTGTCTACAAGAATAGAAGCACCCGTAGACATCACCAGGCTACCAAACGACCCGCCTTTCATGGCCCATGGCCCGTTCGCGACGCGCAGGGAGGCCCATCTCGCTGGCGCAGTGGTGCAAGAAATCCATGCAGGCTACCAAACGCGCCCTAGTAGATTCTCTGGTGCAACAGGGTCTTTTCCTTTTTTTTTGCGAATAATGAAACTTCATTAATCAAGTAACAGAGTTACAATCCTTTGACAGGATATCAGCTAGAAAAGGTGGTATATAGTTCACCCACAGACACCTTCTTCTAACACTACTAGCTTTCCTAGCACAACAATGAGCAGCCTCATTGGCAAGTCTACCAACAAACAATAATTTAAAGCTAGGAAAAAACCCTCTAAGCTCCATGATTTCCTGACGGATACTGGAAATAATTGATCTGCCACCACCCGGGTCTTCAATCAGTTTGATGACCTCTTGTGCGTCAGTTTCTATCTCGACATCTTGGAATCCACGTTCAATAGCTAGTTGTATTCCATCTCTAATAGCTAACGCATCCATGATGAGCGGACTAGCCGCATTCTCATACCACAACGCTTGCGCCCTGTTAAGAGCTCCCGTGGAATCACGGACCACAAGCCCTGTCGCGCCAGCACCTTCATTTTCAACAAAACTTGCATCAACATTGATTTTCTGGGTTCCTGGACTCGGCATCTTCCACAATGGTTTGACTTTGATCGGCTTTTTTGTCTTCCTCTTTCCCAACTGAGCAAGATCATAGGTAGTATCTACTGCCCATCGGACAGAGGCGATTATCGATCTTCGTCTTTTCCTCAAGTACACTCCGTGCTATGTCACTTGTAAAACTTTTGTTGCAGCTAGCTGTGCACAACGAACCCATTGGATGGTTTTGGCAGGCTGAGGTTCCTTGGGAAAGTATTGGTAGTCGAGAGAGGAAGCCAGCCAAATGCAAAAGATGCAAACGAGAAGGATGAGGAGGAATTAGCTCAGGGTCTGTCTCAAGTCCCCAAATCAGATGAACTCCACATCTACTGCCAAATGCAAAGATGGATTAGCTCAGGGTCTGTCTCAAGTGCAGAGTATGAAAGTTCCCAAGCGAGAAGCATGAGGATCTCGACCACTACGCCGCCGAGATGGGAAAGGCTGGCGCAGCCGTCGGCACCTCCCAACACGCCCAAAACCCTAACCATGCTCCTTCCTCCTACGTTTCCTCCATCAAAACCCACGTCCCCATCACCCTCAATCTTCAATATTCAAACTTTGCCAAGTGGCGTGAACTCTTCCTCGTCGCCCTCGGCTGCTACTGCCTCACCAGCCATGTCCTCAGCACCGTCAGTATCACTCCATCGGACACCTCGCCCACCTCTGACTAGGCACATGATGACTACATTGTGCTCTCCTGGATATACGGCTTGATCTCCTCCGATCTCTTTGGCATCATCATGGCACCTGGATCAACGACGCGGAAAATCTGGGACGCCATCGCCAACCTCTTCCACGACAACAAGAAGAGCCACGCCATTGCTCTCGATGCAGAGTTTTGTAACACGCAGCGAGGAGATATGAGCCTCGACGACTACTGCACCAATCTCAAGTCCCTCGTCGATGTTCTCAGTGACGTTGGCCGCACCATCACCGACGAGACCCTCGTCTTCACGGTGCTCAATGGCCTTAACAAGAAGTTCTATCACCTTTGTTCGTTTCTCCCGTTTTAGATGTCGTTCCCCAACTTTTTTCAAACGCGTTCGGCTCTCGTCCTTGAGGAGACACAAAAGAAGATGGATGCCAAAAATGCGGCCGCCTCCTTGCTCTGGGCCAACAACAACAACATCCTCCCGCACGCTTGTGGTGGTGGCCCCGGCAACTCCGACTGCACCCTCCTACGCCTTACCATCCCGGACCCTACATCAACTCTGACCCTGGCAATGGCGGTGGCCACGATAATAATCCCTGGATGTTCAATCTCTGGACAGGCCTCCCAACACATCCTCATCAAGAGCAGCAGTCGCCTCCTTCCTCTCCATGGCAACCTCGTTGGCGTGTCCCCAACGGCGGAGTTTTGCATCCTCGCCCAGGTCCGTACCAGGAGTACACCGCCACTAGATACCAACCGTCCCACAATAATGCCGTGATGGTTCATCAACAACAGAAGGTCGATCCCGCTCTTCTCACAACTCTTCATAACATGCAACTCACCAGAAACCAAGAAAGGTTTATGACTTCGGCGCCTCATCTCATATGGCATCCGATCATGGTATACTTTCTTCTATCCAACCTTCCTCCTATCATAAAATCATCATTCGTAATGGTGCATCTCTTCCTATTACTTACATTGGTTCTTACACTTTGCCTCTTAATTCTAAAAATCCTCACCTTCATAATATTGTTGCCGTTCCTCACATGATCAAAAATCTTATCTTTGTCCGTCAATTCACTATTGATAATCTCTGCTCCATTGAATTTGATCAATTAAGTTTCTATGTGAAGGACCTTCGATGCAATAATTTTTGACCTCTCTACTCCGTTTGATGTCCACCTGAAGCCTGTCAACACCCGGGTTTTTAAGTCCGGATGCCCTATTATATCGTACATCGCAATCCCAGGAAGATTGTTTTTGCGAGACATAATAGTAAGTCGTTCAGAGTCATCATTTATTACAACACATAAGGTCTTACATCAATGGATCACATGATCCAATATTACACAAATAGATTGTTCAACATCACACATAAGTAGCGGAAGCGTAGTAGTAGTAGTGGACTCATAATTCCACAGGCAACGCTTGACGTTAGAAGACGATCCTAGTTATCATAGACGTCCTGCTGTCCATCATCCTGATACTGTTGTTCCTCTTCATAGTCTGGAATTTGAATAGCCAGGGCAAAGCCATGAGTACTTTTAAAGTACTCGCAAACTAATACTAAGGTAAAGCATAATGTATTGTAGTAAAGGGGTACTAAGCTCTAAGTTTATTTGCATAAAGCCAAGTTTGCTTTGAATAAACATTTAATAAAAATCCTCATTATTTAATAGACTAACTCAAGTGGGAACATTAGTGTCATTCCCACCATTCATTTGGGATCCAATTCAATTTACCAATCACCGTCATCATTTCAACATAGAACTAATAATGGAAGTAGTATGGCCTTTCCAACCGTCCGTAACCGTGGACACGGCTATTCGAATAGGTTAACACTCTGCAGAGGTTGTACTCTTATGCCACAACTTTTGATTACATCCGTCGAGGATAACCCCGAATCATCGTATCTCAGTACGCGGATCATCAACCATAACCTTTCACTTATATGTCCTAGTATAGGCACCTCTCCCCATGAGCTTGGCCTCCTGGTGAGAACCAACTGTTAACCCGGGAACGCAGGGCTTGGGTCGTACAATCACCTCATATTCACATCATTTCTCATATACGGAGGCAGCCTCAGAATAACCCCTATGATGCTTGTTTAGAGGGAACCCATACTAAAATACACAAGTTTCTAGTTAAGCCCTACCCATAATCAGGTATTGTGGGGGTACTTGTATAATTGGAAAGGTATCGCATTCAAACCCATCTCAGTTTTATATCAAAAATCACCATCTTCTCTTGGTTATATTCACCTTCAAAGTCATTCCTTGGAATGAACCATCATTCCCAAGGTTTCAATTTCATATCAACATCACTTGTTCCCATCTAGAGTAGTCAAATTTTAATTGATTAGCAATAGCCACTAAATGAGGGGTACTAATCTAGCTTTGATTTGTTTTCATCTAACCCAAGTATTGTTCTATTCTAGACCAAGTGAATCATAAATCAAAAGGTACTTTGAAGTAAATAAGCCAAAATAAAATTAAGTAAAAACATGGGATAGGTAATGCATAAAAGTAAAGGGGTGATGATGCCTTTGCTCTTGTAGAGCTAAGCATTTGTATTTAGCAAGGGTTAGCTTGCCTTGGGCTGAGTAGTGATCAAAGTTCTCTTCCTCCTCTTGGGAATAAGCCTCCTCCTCTTGGTAATCCTCGTTACTAGCGTCTATATACGAATACGAGGTATAAATACTAAGACAAACTCACATGCTAAACTAAGAACACTCAAAGAGTTCACACTCTAGTCCTATTATTAATCAAACATGGCATGGTGAGTTTATTGGATGAATTCTTATTTAATAGAAAAATAATTTCCTCTCATTATTCCTATTTCTTAATTTTTAATATGTAGATCCTTAGAGAAACTTCATTTCTTCTCTTTACTTCATAATAAGATTTAATCTCATCATATAATAATCAGGTATGAAATATAGGTTGACCTAAGTCAACATTTCATATCTATTATATGTGAGTATAATTTAATTAAAGTTTTACACTACACATGTTATTATACTATTATTTTAAATGCATTAAAATCTCTAAGTAATAATGATCAGGGGTTCATTAGCCTAGGTCATTCCCCCTGGTTATATTACTTAGGACCAAAATTTAAATGAGAGAATAGCTCTCATACTATTTATTAAATTTGAATTCCAAGTTGAATTGTTCTAGTATTGACTACATAGCTATCTTATTTAATCTAGTCCATGATCATACAAATAGCATGGCTATATTATTGCATAATCAATTAGAGGACATCACTTGTGATTTATTAGAATTGGAACCAACTTAAAATCATTTATAGATTATTTTTAATAATTATTTGAAGTTAGAAAAGGCTCTGTCTTGTTATTTTTATCATTTAAAAATTAATACGAATTTGGATATGAGACCAGTGGCATTAGTTAGATAATTTCATGGGCTTTCCAAAGATATAAAGTTTGCTAGATTTGGTTTGGCAGATTTCAAACTATTCAATTTTTACTAAACCATCTGCAGCACAATTCATATTAAGTTTAAACCTCTATTTGAATTTTGGGCCTGGGCGGGAAAAACTAACGGGCCGAAACGAATTTAAATTCACTTCGCAGCCCAGCAAGCAACTGGTGCGGGCGGGCTGCGCTGACAGGGTGGGGGCCACCTGTCGGCTGCTCTTAACGCGCGAAGCGGTACGAGCGAGGAGGAGCGTCAGATCACAAGGCGGATCAACGGCTCACGACGCTCGTCGTCTCCGGCGAGATTCCGACGAGGCCGCGGCGTCAGTAGGAGGTCGGAGCGCTTACCAGGCCGTTGCAGGTCTCTGGCAAGGTGCGTGGAGAAGTGGTGGTCGATGAGGAAGCTGCGCGCAGTTGTGGAGCTCGGGGAGGCGTCAATTGAAGCAGAGCTTCCGCGGGCTCCGGCGGACTCGAGCTCGCAATTCGAGCAGCTCCGGCGAGCTCTGGTGGAATTGACTGTGTAGGAATGCTCAGTGAGGAGAGGGGAGGAGATTGTGTGAAGAGTGAGGGTGCCGATCGTCGGTATTTATAGAGGGAGGGAGGTGGCCGAGGGTGCTGCAAGGGCACGGCCATGGCGCGGCTTCTCCGTCGATCGAAAGGGCAAGGCGAGTACAGCATCTCGTAGGCGTCGTCCTGGCGATGCTCAACGGCTAGCTGGCGCAGCGATAGGGCTACGGAAACGCTCGATTTCTTCCAGTAATCATCGCGGTACCCGCGGTACGTCGACGATGAGGACGACGGTGACGAGGCTCTGGGCGGTGCTCGAGCACGTCTAGCGTGTAGAGGGCTTGGAGTGGAGGCTAGACGCTGTGGTAGGGATGCAGGGCAAGGACGGGCGCGTTCGAGTGCACGGCGCTCTGGCGCGTTCCAGAGCGCGCTCACCGCGGCATGGGCGCGGTACTGGCATCAACTTGGCACGCGCGTTCTGGCCAATGCCAAGGCTTGGCTTCGCGCGTGTGTGTACCACTCGAATCCTTATGCAGTGTAGATGCTCCAGGACAAGAAGAAAAAGTGAGGGGAGGGCTGGAGAGATGATGGCCAAAGGTGGCCGGCATGGTGTGGGTTTGCACTTGTTTGTATTTTTCCTTGGCTTTAATCGACCATGCAAGTACTGGGCTAGAGGCAGGGGGTGTAGAACTAGCTAATGATCACATTTGCAAAGGGGTTTAGGGAAGAAACTGCTGGACACAAGCATGTAACACATTTCTGAATTTATGCCTGCCAAGTGTTCGACACAATGGCCGCATGAAGAAAATTTTCAAATTTTGAAATTCTTTTTGGTGAATCTCTTTTATATAATTATAGTGATGTATTGGTGGTGGTGGCACTCAATTTGGAAAAGAATTGCAAAGTTCCAAATTTGAGATGATCTTCTTTTTCTTCTCAGATCCTGTTTTGGCAATTTAATTCTGGTCAACCTAGTCAACTCTAGCCATGGTGGTCAACATGAAAAGTGTTCACCTTGACATGGTCTTGGATGACATGGCTTTGGTGACAAAGTTTAGTTTAGGTTTTAAGAAATACAGGGGTGCAAAGTGGTGAAGAAAATATTTTTAACCAAAGTGACCATTATCATATGTATGATGAGTTCTTGATTTCTCTTGCTTTGATTCATGATCCAATGATACAATTGTGTTAGTTTATCATATTAAAGCTTTTTAGAAGCAAGGAAGCAAGCAATTATGGCCTTGATGGTGGTTTTGTATTTTTGCATATGGTGTATGTGAGTGATGAAGGGATTTTTCTTATTGTCTTTATTTCTCCTCAAGCTAGGGTTTTGTGATCTTGATTAGGGTTCATATAGTAATTGATTTACATGCTAACACTCATCATGGCAATAGCACACAAGAAAATCACTTAAATGCACAAAACTATATGTGGCACTATATGCATAGAAAAAGTTTTTGTTAATTGTAAATTTTGAGTAATTGAAGTCTCACTTGCTTTATTATTTGTTGAAAAACTTGGGATGTTACAAACCCTTCCCCCTTACAAAAGATCTCGTCCCGAGATCTGGAAGAAAAAAAAAAACTAGGTACTAAAGAGATTGGGGTATTCAGTCTTCATAAAGTCTTCTCTCCCAAGTGGCTTCTTCTTCTGTGTGGTTACTCCATTGTATCTTCAGAAACTTGATACTCCGGGTACGAGTGGTTCTAATGCTTCCTCCAATGCGAATAGGTACTTCATGTAGGTTAGATCTGAGTTGATATCCACAGACGATGGTCGATGTTCTTGAACACCTCCGTCTTCTCTACCTAAGCACTTCCGAAGTAACGAGATGTGAAACACATTGTGCACCGTTGACATTTCTTCCGGTAATTCCAGTTGATAGGATACTTCTCCTCGGCGACTCAAGACTTTGAAAGGTCCGACATAACGGGGTGCGAGCTTTCCTTTAAGCTGGAATCTCGCATTCCTTTAAGGGGGACACTTTGAGATATACGAAATCTCCGATCTCAAAAGTCATCTCTCGGCGTCTCTTGTCGGCGTAGCTCTTTTGTCTTGATTGAGCGGTCTTGAGGTACTCACGGATCTTGTGAACCTTCTCTTCAGCTTCTCGGAGAATATCTGGTCCAAAAACTTGACTCTCTCCAACTTCCGACCAATTCGAGGGGTACGGCACTTCCTTCCGTACAGAGCTTCAAAGGGGGCTATCTGCAGGCTGGCTTGGTAGCTGTTGTTGTACGAGAATTTGCGTACGGCAAGCAGCCTTCCCACTTGGATCCATATTCCAATACACATGCTCTCAGATATCCTCTAGTATCTCGGTTGACTCGTTCATCTGGCCCATCCGTCCGAGGGTGATAGGCTGCACTGAAGTTCAGCCTAGTTCCAGTCCTTCATGTACCTTCGCCAAAATCTGGAGGTGAATTGGGATCCTCGATCGGATACTATTGACTTCGGTGCCCGTGCAGTCGACTACTATCCGTGAGATATATAACTCTGCAAGTCTTGGTCCTTGGTAGGTGGTCTTGACGGGGATGAAATGGGCGACTTTGGTCAATCTATCGACCACTACCCATATAGAATCATTCCCTTTACTAGATTTGGGCAATCCGGTGATGAAGTCCATTCCTACGGAATCCCACTTCATTCGGAATCTGCAGGGGCAGCAGTCAAGGGTCGTTGGTGTTCTCGCTTGACTCTCGATGATGTCACACTGGCGATGTAACTCCCAATTTCTCGCTTCATTCCATGCCACTAGAACTGTTCCTTCAAGTCCTGGTACATCTTGGTACTCTCCGGGGTGAATAGAATATAAGGTGTCATGGGCTTCCTTTAGAATCACTTGTTTCAACTCAATCTGACGCACACAAGCGTCCGTTGTACCAAAGTACTCCTTCTTCATCAACGAGAATCCCGGTGCCTTTGCGCTAGCTGGCTCTTAATCCCGTCAATGCTTGCATTGCTCTTCTGGGCTTCCTTGATTTGACTAATCAGGGTGGGTTGAAGTTCAATGCTGGCGAGAAATCCTTCACTTACTAGCTCCATTCTAAACTGCTCAAACTCTTGGTGAAGGCTAGGTTGTTTTTCGGCAATCATGGAGTTGACACGGCAGCCTACTCAAAGCATCTGCTACCACATTGGCCTTGCTGGGTGATAGTGGATATCCATATCATAATCCTTGATTAACTCTAACCATCTCCGTTGCCTCATGTTCAGCTCCTTCGGGTGAAGATATACTTCAAACTCTTGTGATCCGAATAGATCTCGCATCGATTACCCATGAGGTAATGACGCCATACTTTCAGGCTAACACCTGCTAGCTCTAAGTCATGGGTCGGATAATTCTGTTCATGCTGCTCAGTTGCTTGGACAGGTACGATCACTTTGCCTTCTTGCATCAACACACATCCAAGACCAATCTTGGAGGCATCACAATACACATCAAAGGGTTTGGTGATGTCTGGCATGATCGATTGGGGCTGAAGTCATCGTTTCTGAGCTGTTGAAAGCTCTCTTCACACCTGTTCGTCCATTCGAACTTCTTGTCCTTTTTCAACAATTGGGTCATTGGTCTGGCTATGCTTGAGAATCCTTCAACGAATCGACGGTAATACCCCGCCAATCCGAGAAATGCACGGACCTCGTCCGGTGGTTGGGGCTTCCATCTCGCAAGTCTTTATCTTTGAGGGTCAACGAATTCCTCCCGCGGGACAAGATGTGTCCCGTGAATCCTACTTAACCAGAACTCACACTTGCCGAACTTGGCATACAATGATGTTCCCGAAGAGTCTCTAAGACCATTTCCAAATGTTGTTCATGTTCTTCTTCGCTTTGGAGTAGATAAGGATGTCGTCGATGAAAACAACGACGAACTTATCCAGAAAGTTCATGAAGATCTTATTCATGAGATTCATGAAATAAGCGGGGCATTGGTCAATCCAAATGACATGACATTGTACTCATACCCATATCTGGTGGTGAAAGCAGTTTTGGGAATGTCCGATGCACGATCTTCAGTGATGGTAACCGTCCTAAGATCAATCTTAGAGAACACGGCACCGGTCAACTGGTCAAACAGGTCTTCTATTTTGGGCAAAGGATACTTGTTCTTGATGGTGACATCATTGAGCTTGCGGTAATCCGTACATAAACGAATCGTACCATCCTTCTTCTCCAACAAACAAAACTGGTGAGGGTGATGCACTTGGTCTAATCAAACCTTTGGCCAACATATCATCCAGTTGTTTCTTTAGTTCCACCAATTCCCGGTTCATGCTATAAGCTCTCCGAGCTATAGGTCCGGTTCCGGGATTAACTCGATGATAAACTCGATATCCCGATCGGGGCATACCGGTAGGTCTTCGGAAACACATCAGTATCGACAGACGACTCGATTTGATCCAGGGGGGTTTGGTTAAACTCTTGGTGTAAATTTTCCGGGCAGCTTTTCCGAGATGTGCTCAACTAACACTCCGGTACTAGTCATGGTGATGGCCTTCTTGGCACAATCAATCAATCCATGATGTTTGGACATCCATCCATACCCAGTACTACTTCCAAACCTTTTGTTCCCAAAACAATCAGATTGGCATAAAAGTCTATTTCATGAATTCTGATAGGAACATCTTTGCAAATTTTTCTAGCTTTAGTTGTTGATCCAGGTATTTGCACTACCATGACATGCTTCAAACTGATGGGTTGAATCTTACTAGTGCATGCAAATTCTTCCGTAACAAATGAATGCGATGCTCCAGAATCAAACAGCACTCTTGCAGGTATTGAGTTAACAGAGAACATACCCAACGACATCTGGGGCTTCCTCTTCGCATTCATGTGAAAGAGGCGACCGCGCGGTTGTTCGGGTTGTTGGGGCGAACTTCTTGTTGTTGGCGACACGGCGTTGCTGCTGAGCAGGGCCAGTAGTGTTGGCGGCCATCTTGGCGATTCTCTGGGGACACTCCTTGGAGTAGTGCCCCAACGCACCGCACTCATAGCAGTTGATGGTGGACTTGTCCTTGGGGGTGACAGGGACAGCATTGCTCCCAGTCCTTGGAGCAGTGTTGGTGTTGGGGTTGGCAGGGGCTCTTGTCGGGGCACGGTTGAAGTTGTTGTTGTGGTGGACGAAGTTGTTGCTGCTGGGGTGTCCTCCCCTCGGGGTTTCCTCCTCTCCGGTAACCAGTGCGACATCCGTGCGTGGCCGTTGTTTCTGGGGTGAAGCCTCCGCTTGAGCCAGGGCGAAACTTGGAGTTGTTGCTGGGCCCACTCTGGTGCATCATGCGACGCTTGTTTTCGTTGGCCTGGTTCAGCTTGCCCTCCATCTGGATGGCGGAGTCAACAAGGGCTTCGAGGTCGGCAAAAGGGATGTTGACCAACACAGTCTGCATCTCATCGTGCACCGTTCAGAACCTCTCCTTCCTCTTCCCGGTGGTATCGTCTCATCCGGGCGACTTGACAAGGTGAGGAACTTGTCGCGGTATTCTACCACGGTCCGACGGCCTTGCTTTAACTCGCGGAACTCATCCCGCATCTTCTTGATGAGACCCGTGGCACATGGTACTTGCTAAACTTGAGCTTGAAGTCTGCCCAAGTCATGAGCTGCCCGGCATTCAATGCGCGAGCACTCGTCCACTGCACGTGCAGGTCCTGCCGATAGTGAGTGGCAACAAACCTTGTCGTTTGCCTCCACTCCGGCAACCTCAAGATTGTTCTCCATTGTCCGGAGCCAATCATCGCATCAAGGGGTTCCTCTGTTTGCTAAACACTGGGTTGGTGTTCGAAAGTTCTTCAACTTGGAGCCCGGTGATCATGGTTCCGTGGCCTTGGTTGTTCTGTGCTAACTGTTGCACACTAAGTTAGCCTGCCTTTCGGTCCTATCAACTTCTCGTTCAGCCAACATCTGTTGCAGATCTCGTCAGCGCATCCGGATTGGCGTTGCGATTGGAATGTGCCATCTGAACAGAGATATGGATCATGAGATAAGAGGGACAATTTCTATGGCTTAATTTTGGGGAAATAACTCACATTTATTGAAAACATGGTTCATAATATACAAATATTACACATACGAAACATAGTCATGAAGGTAGCAATTATTACAAGCCAACATTCCGGAGGGTTTGAAGAACCCTTTCAACCATCTACGATACAAGGGGCGAATACCAAGGACCGATACATCTCAGGCTACGCGGTGCTCAAGGAGAGGATGGAAGCTATCCATCGATGCGGAGCGGGAAGGTGGTGTCCATCCCGGCAGGCAGGTTCTGGTAGAAGTCGTCGCCTCCCTCTTCCTCCGGCTCGTAGTCGTTGTCGTTGCCGACGTAGGAGTAGCCATCCCCTGGATGTCTTCCCCTCGCCTTCTCCTCTAGGATCTGGAGCTGCTCCACCTGAGTGGAGATGGTCTCCTTCAGACGGCGATCTTGGTCTTGAGGCGGTGGATGGTGGCATCCCTCTTCGCGACCAGCTGGCGCAGAGTCCTGCGCTCCTTCGCGATGACCTTGATGGTCTCCGCGTCTGTTGCCCGCTGAGTGTGGTTGGCGGCGGAGCGGAGTCGCTCAGCGCCGACCGAGTCTCGTACAGCATGTAGTCGAGGTGGTCCACATGGTGCCTCAGCACGGGGTACGGCAGGTGAGGGGCATACCAACAGAGGAGTGCCTTGCGGCGCAAAGCGTTCCCTTCGATGGCCGAGTTCTGCCCGCACAGACGGCAAGAGACTCCCGCAGAGCGTGGGCGAGTCCATCCACCCAAGTGTTCTCGCGGAGCGAGAACTGGATCCGCGGAACATGGGTGACTCCGGCTTTCCCGGAAGGTTAGCCATGATCAGCCATTGGAGCTGGCCGTTGTCCGAGATCTGACCCCCGTAGAACACGGGAGGCGTGCGTCCGAGGAAGTCGGTGAGAGCGAACAGATCGCGCTCGAAGATCAAGTCTCCCCCGTTCGCCAAGTCGTAGACTGGAGAAAGGGCTCCGTCGGGATGATGGGATCCATCTGTAGAGGGAGTGACAAATAAGTTAATAATTGTCAGTGTTCAAAATTTTAAGTAATAATCAATGAAATGGATTATTTTGAAAAAGAATTCCAAGGTAAGGGTATAAGTATATTTTCATAACTATTTTATTTTAAACTAAGTTTGTTGGACGTCCATTCTAACTAAGGTCTTCTAAGGTCAAACAATGGCTCTGATACCAACTTGTCAACACCGGGTTTTTAAGTCCGATGCCCTATTATATCATACATCGCAATCCCAGGAAGATTGTTTTTGCGAGACATAATAGTAAGTCGTTCAGAGTCATCATTTATTACAACACATAAGGTCTTACATCAATGGATCACATGATCCAATATTACACAAATAGATTGTTCAACATCACACATAAGTAGCGGAAGCGTAGTAGTAGTAGTAGTAGACTCATAATTCCACAGGCAACGCTTGACGTTAGAAGACGATCCTAGTTATCATAGACGTCCTGCTGTCCGTCATCCTGATACTGTTGCTCCTCTTCATAGTCTGGCATTTGAATAGCCAGGCAAAGCCATGAGTACTTTTAAAGTACTCGCAAACTAATACTAAGGTAAAGCATAATGTATTGTAGTAAAGGGGTACTAAGCTCTAAGTTTATTTGCATAAAGCCAAGTTTGCTTTGAATAAACATTTAATAAAAATCCTCATTATTTAATAGACTAACTCAAGTGGGAACATTAGTGTCATTCCCACCATTCATTTGGGATCCAATTCAATTTACCAATCACCGTCATCATTTCAACATAGAACTAATAATGGAAGTAGTATGGCCTTTCCAACCGTCCGTAACCGTGGACACGGCTATTCGAATAGGTTAACACTCTGCAGAGGTTGTACTCTTATGCCACAACTTTTGATTACATCCGTCGAGGATAACCCCGAATCATCGTATCTCAGTACGCGGATCATCAACCATAACCTTTCACTTATATGTCCTAGTATAGGCACCTCTCCCCATGAGCTTGGCCTCCGGTGAGAACCAACGTTAACCCGGAACTGCACAGGGCTTGGGTCGTATTCACCTCATATTCACATCATTTCTCATATACGGAGGCAGCCTCGCGTAACCCCTATGATGCTTGTTTAGAGGGAACCCATACTAAAATACACAAGTTTCTAGTTAAGCCCTACCCATAATCAGGTATTGTGGGGGTACTTGTATAATTGGAAAGGTATCGCATTCAAACCCATCTCAGTTTTATATCAAAAATCACCATCTTCTCTTGGTTATATTCACCTTCAAAGTCATTCCTTGGAATGAACCATCATTCCCAAGGTTTCAATTTCATATCAACATCACTTGTTCCCATCTAGAGTAGTCAAATTTTAATTGATTAGCAATAGCCACTAAATGAGGGGTACTAATCTAGCTTTGATTTGTTTTCATCTAACCCATGTATTGTTCTATTCTAGACCAAGTGAATCATAAATCAAAAGGTACTTTGAAGTAAATAAGCCAAAATAAAATTAAGTAAAAACATGGGATAGGTAATGCATAAAAGTAAAGGGGTGATGATGCCTTTGCTCTTGTAGAGCTAAGCATTTGTATTTAGCAAGGGTTAGCTTGCCTTGGGCTGAGTAGTGATCAAAGTTCTCTTCCTCCTCTTGGGAATAAGCCTCCTCCTCTTGTAATCCTCGTTACTAGCGTCTATATACGAATACGAGGTATAAATACTAAGACAAACTCACATGCTAAACTAAGAACACTCAAAGAGTTCACACTCTAGTCCTATTATTAATCAAACATGGCATGGTGAGTTTATTGGATGAATTCTTATTTAATAGAAAAATAATTTCCTCTCATTATTCCTATTTCTTAATTTTTAATATGTAGATCCTTAGAGAAACTTCATTTCTTCTCTTTACTTCATAATAAGATTTAATCTCATCATATAATAATCAGGTATGAAATATAGGTTGACCTAAGTCAACATTTCATATCTATTATATGTGAGTATAATTTAATTAAAGTTTTACACTACACATGTTATTATACTATTATTTTAAATGCATTAAAATCTCTAAGTAATAATGATCAGGGGTTCATTAGCCTAGGTCATTCCCCCTGGTTATATTACTTAGGACCAAAATTTAAATGAGAGAATAGCTCTCATACTATTTATTAAATTTGAATTCCAAGTTGAATTGTTCTAGTATTGACTACATAGCTATCTTATTTAATCTAGTCCATGATCATACAAATAACATGGCTATATTATTGCATAATCAATTAGAGGACATCATTTGTGATTTATTAGAATTGGAACCAACTTAAAATCATTTATAGATTATTTTTAATAATTATTTGAAGTTAGAAAAGGCTCTGTCTTGTTATTTTTATCATTTAAAAATTAATACGAATTTGGATATGAGACCAGTGGCATTAGTTAGATAATTTCATGGGCTTTCCAAAGATATAAAGTTTGCTAGATTTGGTTTGGCAGATTTCAAACTATTCAATTTTTACTAAACCATCTGCAGCACAATTCATATTAAGTTTAAACCTCTATTTGAATTTTGGGCCTGGGCGGGAAAAACTAACGGGCCGAAACGAATTTAAATTCACTTCGCAGCCCAGCAAGCAACTGGTGCGGGCGGGCTGCGCTGACAGGGTGGGGGCCACCTGTCGGCTGCTCTTAACGCGCGAAGCGGTACGAGCGAGGAGGAGCGTCAGATCACAAGGCGGATCAATGGCTCACGACGCTCGTCGTCTCCGGCGAGATTCCGACGAGGCCGCGGCGTCAGTAGGAGGTCGGAGCGCTTACCAGGCCGTTGCAGGTCTCTGGCAAGGTGCGTGGAGAAGTGGTGGTCGATGAGGAAGCTGCTGCGCAGTTGTGGAGCTCGGGGAGGCGTCAATTGAAGCGAGCTTCCGCGGGCTCCGGCGGACTCGAGCTCGCAATTCGAGCAGCTCCGGCGAGCTGGTGAAATTGACTGTGTAGGAATGCTCAGTGAGGAGAGGGGAGGAGATTGTGTGAAGAGTGAGGGTGCCGATCGTCGGTATTTATAGAGGGAGGGAGGTGGCCGAGGGTGCTGCAAGGGCACGGCCATGGCGCGGCTTCTCCGTCGATCGAAAGAGCAAGGCGAGTAGGCATCGCTGGTGTCCTGGCGATGCTCAACGGCTAGCTGGCGAGCGATAGGGCTACGGAAACGCTCGATTTCTTCCGGTAATCATCGCGGTACCCGGTACGTCGACGACGAGGACGACGGTGACGAGGCTCGGCGGTGCTCGAGCACGTCTAGCGTGTAGAGGGGCTGGAGTGGAGGCTAGACGCTGTGGTAGGGATGCAGGGCAAGGACGGGCGCGTTCGAGTGCACGGCGCTCGGCGCGTTCCAGCGCGCTCACCGCGGCATGGGCGCGTACTGGCATCAACTTGGCACGCGCCAATGCCAAGGCTTGGCTTCGCGCGTGTGTGTACCACTCGAATCCTTATGCAGTGTAGATGCTCCAGGACAAGAAGAAAAAGTGAGGGGAGGGCTGGAGAGATGATGGCCAAAGGTGGCCGGCATGGTGTGGGTTTGCACTTGTTTGTATTTTTCCTTGGCTTTAATCGACCATGCAAGTACTGGGCTAGAGGCAGGGGGTGTAGAACTAGCTAATGATCACATTTGCAAAGGGGTTTAGGGAAGAAACTGCTGGACACAAGCATGTAACACATTTCTGAATTTATGCCTGCCAAGTGTTCGACACAATGGCCGCATGAAGAAAATTTTCAAATTTTGAAATTCTTTTTGGTGAATCTCTTTTATATAATTATAGTGATGTATTGGTGGTGGTGGCACTCAATTTGGAAAAGAATTGCAAAGTTCCAAATTTGAGATGATCTTCTTTTTCTTCTCAGATCCTGTTTTGGCAATTTAATTCTGGTCAACCTAGTCAACTCTAGCCATGGTGGTCAACATGAAAAGTGTTCACCTTGACATGGTCTTGGATGACATGGCTTTGGTTGACAAAGTTTAGTTTAGGTTTTAAGAAATACAGGGGTGCAAAGTGGTGAAGAAAATATTTTTAACCAAAGTGACCATTATCATATGTATGATGAGTTCTTGATTTCTCTTGCTTTGATTCATGATCCAATGATACAATTGTGTTAGTTTATCATATTAAAGCTTTTTAGAAGCAAGGAAGCAAGCAATTATGGCCTTGATGGTGGTTTTGTATTTTTGCATATGGTGTATGTGAGTGATGAAGGGATTTTTCTTATTGTCTTTATTTCTCCTCAAGCTAGGGTTTTGTGATCTTGATTAGGGTTCATATAGTAATTGATTTACATGCTAACACTCATCATGGCAATAGCACACAAGAAAATCACTTAAATGCACAAAACTATATGTGGCACTATATGCATAGAAAAAGTTTTTGTTAATTGTAAATTTTGAGTAATTGAAGTCTCACTTGCTTTATTATTTGTTGAAAAACTTGGGATGTTACAAAGCCCATGCTCTCGCCACAAGCACTTTATCCGAGATTTCGCAGCATCGCCTTAAAAACGCCGCCCACCGCACCTTAAAGCGTGTTCACCACCACCAGCAGATTCCACTCAATAAAACCACCATCATCGTTGTGCCATGCTTGTCAGCTAGGGCGCCACATCATGTTGCCATTTTATTCATCGGATTCTATTAGTGTTAAACCTTTTCAGTTGATACACTGCGATTTGTCGACATCACCTATTCCTAGTAACTTTGGTCTTTGGACCTTTCCTCTTCGTAAAAAATCCGATATCTATGCTACCTTCACCACTTTTCATGCATGTGCTCGTACCCAATATAACCTACCTATACCTGGTATAAAATGTGACAAATGGCCGAGAATTTGACAACATTAGAGTATACAATGTAACCTATCTATGCCTTCCTGCTTATGGACCAAAGCACTTCACACCGCCACATTTCTATGAAACTTTCAACAACCAGGTGTTGACTTCGATGAAACTTTCATCTATGTAGTAAAACTTGCAACCATTCACATTTTCTCTCACTTGCTCTTTCTCATTCCTAGCACATACATCAAATCGATGTTAAAAAGCTTTTCTTCATGGACATCTTGACGAGGTCGTCTATAGTCAACACCCCTCCGGTTTTCTTGACCCTCGATTCCCTACTCATGTCTGCTGACTTCTATAGTATCTCTATGGTATCAAACAAGCTCCTCGTGGATGGTTTCAATGTTTTTTCTTCTTTTGCCCGAACCATTGGTTTTGTTGAATCCAAATCTGATGCCTCTCTCGTCATTCTTCGTCGTGGTAGTGATACTACATATCTTCTTCTTTATGTTGACGATATTATTTTAACAACCTCTTCCTATCTATTTCTCACCAATGTTAGATCCGCCCTTAGACGTCAATTCTCCATGAAGGATCTTGGTCCTCTTCATAATTTTCTTGGTATTTATGTCACCTGCACACCGCATTCATCTTTCCCAACAATATTATATTCATGATGTTCTTTCTCACGTAGTCATGTGTGACTGCTATCCCGTCACTACTCCTATTGACACCGAACCCAAACTTTTTTCTACAGTTGGTCGTCCCATTTATGATCCATCTCTTTATTGTAGCCTAGTCAGAACTCTCCAGTATGTCACTCTTGCTCGTCATGACATTTCTTATGACGTTCAACAAGTTTGTCTTCACATGCATGATTATCGCAAAGGCACTTTTCATCATGGTATTACACTCCATCGTTCTTCCTCTCATTCTCTTGTTGCCTACTCGGATGCTGAATGGGCTGGATGCTCGGATACTCGATGCTCTATGTCGGAGCTTTGAATGTATCTTGGAGACTTGGTCATCTAGTCTTCTCATCGCCAGACGACTGTTTCCCATTCTCGCGTCGAGGCGGAATACAGGGCCTTACGCCTATCGCAGAGTCCTGTTGGGTACGACAACTTATGCAGGAGCTCCACGTCCCGAGACTGCCACCATTGTCTACTATGACAATGTTAGTCATGTTTATTTATTGGCCAATCCGGTCCATCATCCACGCACCGAACACATCGAGCTAGACATTCATTTTGCGGTATATATTTTATGTTACCCGTCGGTGACCTCTGGCGGCGGCGGGGAGAGGGGAGAGGGTGGGGGAGAGCCTTGGAGGCGCCGGCGCAGTCGCCCCATGTCGCCTATGGTTGGAGAGGGAGAGCGTTACTCCCCATGGATCCCGAGACTTGGGCCTAGGCGGGCCTGCGGGTCCTGATCTGTCACTGTGGGCGGCGTGGTAGTGTGGTGCCGCCTGGCTGCGGAGCTGCCTGGCACCGTGGTGATGCCGGCGACAATGGGCTAGCTGGCGGTGGCCGAGGCTCTCCCGGCGGCGCGGCTGGTCCTTGGTCGTGCTGTTGTGGTTGAGAGCTTGGTGTGGTGCTCTTGGCGCGACAACCGTTGCTCCTAGTACTCTGGGCTGAGGAGTGGGTGTGCGGTGCAGGGCAGTGTGGTGGTGCTGACCGTGGTGACGGTCGTGCTGGTAGACCGCGACTACATCGACGACATAGAGGTGTTGCATCGGCGGCAATGCAATTCAACGAGGAGGATGTGCTGCTCAAGATCCAATGTAAAGGGATGACAGGTGCGTGCTACTCCGGATGAAAATCCTGCTCTATCTTCAGCCAGAGCCGATGATGACGGCGCTTGCGGGCGTCATTCCCCTCTATGGAGGCATCGCCGAGGAGTGCCCGCTCCTTCCTTGCCCACTCGAGATGGTGTCTCCAGGTGAAAACCAAGATCGGGCTATCCGGTCGGCGATGGCGGCGTCTCTGACGTCGTTTCTTTCCCGAAAGCATCGTTTTTGGAGACACGGACTTGGGGAGCACATGGTTTCGGGCTTGATGTTGCGCTGGTAATGCTGCTGCTCAGGTTTGTTTCCAGGGCGCTATGTACGCCGTTGCCGGTAAGTCAAAGGCAGCGACTTTCTTAGGGCTGGCCAAGTCCTGCCACCCACTTGCTGACTCTTGGGCGCTCAAGGGTGGTTGGTACGTCGATGAGGAGAGTTTAGAGGCGGTTGTTTCTTTGGAGTTGCTTGGCTTCGGTTGTGACGCGCCTTCGGTTTGAGCTTGGGCGAGACCCCCATATGTCTTTGTTGTAGTGTGTCGTGGCTAGTCTTCGGATTGGCGGTGTGTGTTGTAGGCATCTTTGACGTTATATCGGCCTTCGGCCACTTCTTCTATGTGACTGATATGTCTTCCCGGACATATCCTTGAAAACAATATTTTATGTTACGTTGGTTAGATTGACGATACAAAGAAAGATGATGTATTTTGTTGCACTTTGTTGCATCCGGTGAAAAGGATTCACAGATAATGAAAACTGATCGCACCCTGGGTCAGATGTGGACATTGTTTTACACATCTGGACCAAATTAGCACTTGGCAACAATTGCGTGAAAAACACAGGGGGCAACCCAATTGGCGCGGAGATGTATATGTTCTTCGAAATGGGCTCATTTTGGTGAAACTTCTACACACACAAAAATGGTCAAATTTTAATTGCTACTCTTGCAGGAATCGCTCAGGGCATAGCAAAGGTCAATTGACGAGAAGCAATGAGGTCAGCGCACGGGGGTTCGCGCTGCGACGTGGCAGACGCGCAGGCGAGCTCAGAGCCTCGCCGGGTCTTGTCCGCCTGCATGGTGGCGACTTTTGCGACCACGCCGTGCGTGTCTGTCTTGCAGCTGCAGGGTGAGGGTGGACAGTGAAAAGCTAGTCAACGATTTAAGGCTGCCGACCTGCTGTGCCAGTGAGCTGGTGCAAAGATATGCAGAAGAGAGAAAGAGGATCAAGTAGCCCACAGGGGCTAGTCGTGCCAGTGAGCTAGTGAAAACAAATGTATTTTATACATATTCCAGAATGTTAAAAAAATTCAAAACAAAATGTCACGTTCATATCTTAACATTCTACTTGATCATAAAGTTGTTTCAGCAAAACCGATTTCTTCTGCAGCTAGTGTGAAAAAAGACAAAATTGAGTGCTAAAATAGAACATTTCTGAAGACATTTTTGACAAAATTTAGTGCTACAATAAGACATTTCTAAGGCATTTTTTATTTTTTACACAAGGCACAAAAAATATGTGTTATATCGACACATTGCATGGGCACATAGAATGTGGAGATATGCGCGCGAAAAAAATTTCCTAATTTTTTTAACAGTTTGGAATTTGGTTTTTAGATAAATGGAGCATGTGCACATGGGATCAAGACACATACGATTCATAAAAAGTCAAAAGATCTTATAAATCGGAATTGACTAGTACTTCCTAAAAAGGCAAAGAAAAGGTTGGAATAGGTAGGGGGTGATATGAGAGGTGACTAACAAAAATATTCAAATTAAAACAATAAACATCTTATTAATCAGAACTTGATAATTGATTACGGTACCACGAGATCACTGGATCCTACTTGGTAACATCTAAGCTTTGTGTGGTGATCAACTTGAACCCAATTTTTCATCATGGAAAAAAAAAACTTGAACTCAATCTTTGCATTATGTCATGACCAATTTTGTATCATTTCTATTTTCTTTATTATGATGATGTATTGAGGGTAAATACGAATGCTCATTCAATCTTCTTTTTCAAGGCATAATTGACATAAACTCAACTCTCTCAAGACCACTCTTTGGATCACTTCTTGAATAACACATTGGTCATCCATTAATCTTTGTCATTTTGTTCTTATTCTTTCAACCTTGAAATTAACATATGATCTTCAAGCATTGCTTATGTACTAGATGGACCTAGCGCGCTCTGCCGCGCCATTCTCTTCTAATAGCGTTTAGGTTTTGCAGGGTGCTATTTCCGTTTTGATTGGTTGGGTTCTGTACTTGGCCATGAGTAGAACCACCAGTTCTGATTAGTACAATGGCATGTATCTTGATCCTGTACTTGAACATTCTGCAGTTTGTTGCATACATCTTGTGAGACAACATCTATCCAAAACATGTGAGCAAGATAAATAGAGGAAAAGGTGCCTACCATTGCCACATTTGGAATAAGAGATGCAAGATAGTCCATGGAGGTATTCTCAATGGGCAACGCATCAAGGTGATGGGCTCTCTCCTCAAGAATATCGACCCTATGTGACCAGTGTTTGTTGTGCAGCTTTAATCAACCGTAGGATGATATTTCTTTTAACCTACAATGGTTCCGTGAAAATTCACCAGCTTGATCCTTAAATCACATTTTACACTAATAAATATCGTTGTCATGCTAACTTTATAGTAACAAAACATTCAACTTATGTTATGATCCAAACATTCACAACTCAATATGACTAAACCACCAAGGGTCCTCTTAAGTCAAACTATAATAGATATGTAAACATTCAGAGCATAAGGATATGGCCAAGTACAAATTCAATAACAGTTGCTTAACAAAAAAAAATATTAACATATATTGACAAAAGAGAGAACCTTGAAAATATCCTAGAAATATCATGCAGATTGCATGGCCACATGAGGACATACATGTTGTAGCTGCATGAAATAGCTATCTCGGGCAAGTTTTATGGGGCACGTTCAATCATTGTAGTATTCTTTCTAGATAAACTGTTGAGATAATGAGTAGTTGAGCAGTACATAAAAAAGGTTATACAAACAGTATCAAAATAGCATCAGTTGACCTGGGCAGCAAACTGTCATGTTCCACCAGCAGCTGCTGTAACTAAAACAACTTGCCCAGGAGTCATCTGACCTACCTAAAGGCAACATAAGCCAATTAAGATGAAGGAATATACATTCTAAAACTGAGCTTAAAATTTATTTGACCAAATATAAGGTCCAAGCCACACGATATATGACCAAAAAAGAGCTTTGTATCCAGATAACCTTTTCAACAGAAATAGAACCAGTCAGTCCTAACATTAGCATATCAACCTTGGGGTCTGATCTTGGCACCGGAAGACGTTTGGATGGAACCTTTCACCAGGAAGATGTACAGAAAAACTGTAACTAAGAGATAGAGCTAATAATATTTAGAAGTAAAACCTCAAAAGGCTAGAGGCAATTTCACTGAAAGGAGGATATAGCCAGCAGTTGAACAACTACGCTTAAGGTAAGGAAAGCTCCGAAGTGGCGGCTGAAATTGTTCAACATTTATATTGTCGGGCTTATCTTTCTTACATCTCAGGTGATTCATGTCAAATAAAGCCACATTTTGCATGGAGAACAAGACATTCTGTATTTGTTCTTTATCCAAGAACATGGAATGCAAAAGAGGCAACATAGTACATTTTTTCACATTAAGATAGATGCACTATCTGAAAAAGAATGCAGACTTTGAATTAAAAAAGATTCTTTGCAAAAATATAGCTAATAACTCTGTTCGTATTTTTAATATTGCTTTATGCCTTAAAGATGGGCTCTCCGAGTCCCCTAATATCAAAATCTGCCATATTCTTTCTTTTTGTTGTAAATTGGATAATTGCAACATTGTGTTATCAACTATGTTATTGCATAATGGTGCTAATGTGACTATTGATTCTCGTCGCCTTACTAACTCTGACCATCAAGTTATAAAAGGCATTTAACTCTAGATAACATTTGTGTACCTTTTAAAAGTACAAAAGTGGTTATGGTTGGTCAAGTTTAGCTAAACAGATAAACTTAGTTGAGTATTTATTTTCTAGACAACTATGCAATTACTAAATGCAAATCATCTTTAATAGTACAGGAAGAACATTTATTTTCTACGGGGCTATTTATTATAGCTAGTGACTTGCTTTCACTAATGTTTTCCTAGCAGGCGCCTTATGCAAAATTCCTTTAATAGTACAGGAAGAACATCATTTAGTTTTTTCTAGCCTTTAGCTCTCCTAGCACATCACAGTTCATTTGTTTTCCTAATTCAGTTATAAACAAACGTAAATCGTTTGTGCACACGTATGACTCTATCTCTTCTTTTCAGACAAACATATTGTCAAGCAATTATAAAGAAACATCTCTACATCAGCAATTGAAAAGTTGATCTGTTCTCACCTTGGCATCAGATGAAGTGGAAATCAGAAAAGGGGGGAGGAGCTGCCCGCATCGGTGAGGAATGGGCGCGACAAAGTAGACGGGAACGGGGGTGGCTGGCTTTCAGCTCCTCCAGCTCACATGAGAGGAGGTCGGCGGTGTTGTGGTGCATCTCACAATGGGCGTCTAGATACATCCCAACGTGGGACAGAGGGAATATAGGAAATGAAACTATGAGACTTCTACCATACTAACCAATCGCAGTTGAACATCATTATGTGAAATTTAGGAGTAGTTCTACCCTTTGATGGAAATAAAAAAGGTAACATACAAGAACTTTGTTATAATAAAGAGAAAGTAGGGAGAATAGGAACTATCAAACTCATATAGGTGCATGAACATAGGTTAAACCCGACTATAGAATCTTGATGGGTAAACCACATAGTAATAACCACTAAACTTCTTCGAACCAGCATACGGTAAACATGCAACCACTTAACTTTGTGTAAACATATGACAAAGTCGTCATGATCTGATTCGATTACCCAACCGAAATGTAAATTGCAGAAAAAAGGCTAATATACCAGAATCATCTTATTTCAAACAAACAATTAGGGAAATTTAAGGTTGTGGAGAACAATTTAGGTTTGTTTAGATAACAACTACGCATCATTTATCTCGAGCATAATCTCACGACATTAGCAAGTCCACTTATTTGCCTATAACCTACAGAATGAAGAACTTAAAGAAACATGCATAAGGGATACGTGATCCATAATTCCATATACAATAAACCATGGTTTACCCGCAGATATTCACAAAGTAGAAAGAATAACAAAAGTACTGAAACTAAGATGAATCAGGGTTCCATAATTCTACATCGACACAGTGAGTATTAATTCAGAGTTTATAGGAGAGAAAAATAGCATTCGAGCATAATCTCACGACATTAGCAAGTCCACTTATTTGCCTATAACCTACAGAATGAAGAACTTAACAAAACATGCATAAGGGATACGTGATCCATAATTCCATATACAATAAACCATGGTTTACCCGCAGATATTCACAAAGTAGAAAGAATAACAAAAGTACTGAAACTAAGATGAATCAGGGTTCCATAATTCTACATTGACACAGTGAGTATTAATTCAGAGTTTATAGGAGAAAAAAATAGCATTAGTTGTTGGATTGTTACAGCGTCTGAGAAGACTAAACTGAAGATTTGTTCATATCCATAGCTACATTGATGAGCACATCACACAAGACCACCTCTCCACCTATATAGCCAACAACATGATGAAACCAAATTTTAGCAGACCTGTAACAACTTATGAGGGGAAAAATAATGAGGGAGACATATGCTTTGAGCTAACAGGGCCAGGAAAGGCATCAGGCCGATCCTTGACTCAATTCAAGTTGTTTCCAGATTTCAGAGAAAAAGTAAGACTGCTTGAAGTATCATGTAGAAGAAGGAATGAATTTATCCATGTAGCGACTTGTATGCCCTGATATAGTTACTATTCATAGCCATTGACTAAATGATGGGTACTTAATTAATCTCGATTTAGCTTAATACAATTCAAGAATTCAGTAAAAGTTTCTCAGGGATCACATATAGCTAATGAGAGTACAATGTTCTTAACTGCTACTTTCATACAAACAATGCAGGGTAAGCGCAGACGCAGTATACTTGGTTCATCCGAAGCCCTATTATTTATTGAAAATATTATTACCTGATTACTGGCATTAGTTTATGGAGATATACACCGATTTACATGGACATGGGGGGGGGGGGGGATATTCAGATCATTCTAACTGAGATCGATTCTGAAAAAGAAAATGTAGCCAGGTTCCATCGCTGCCAGCTAAGAAAATATCAGAGCAAAACGATCCAAGCAAGCTAGGTACCCTGGGAAAAAAAGCAAGCTAGGTCTTTACCATCCCACATTCACAAGCCGCATCTCTGGCGCCCTACATCACCGCCCGTGCGCCTCTACCCATCTGGCCGTTGTTCTCCACTTCAAGCACCACAGTAACAAGTTTCGCCATGTATAAACAAGGTGGGATAGGGGTCGTTACCTGCACCGTTTCAGGTGCGGGAGATCAGACTGGGCAGGGTCGATGGCATCGCGCCTGAGGGAAGAAGAGATGCCGAGAGGAGGAGGTTTAGGGGAGATGAAGCCACGCCTCAGTGCCCAGCTGCTTGGTCACTGGACGGGAGGAGTCGAGGCAGGCAGGGCAGGGCGGGGCGCTCCGGTCGAGTGGATTGAAGTCGAACGCGCTGGTGCGACAGCTAGAGTGCGCCTCCCCTAGCAGACGGTGAGGGAGGGCGCGGAGACGGCGGCGTGACCATCGTCCCGTGCTGCGGCGCACGAGGATGCAGAGATGGATTCGCGAGAGGAGGGCTGAGCGGGCGGCGACGCAAACGTGCAGCAGAAAAGCTAGGGTTGCGAGCAGAGTTGCGCCGTGTCTCAACTCTCAACCCATACACGACACCCTTTCCAAATCCAAAGAGGCAGAGCCGGTAAGAAATCACCAGGTAGGCCCAGCGATAGCGACAGCCCGAGCTATTGTATGGCCAATTTATTCACCGGGTTGGATCTTTCCAAGTTATTGTATGGCGCCGGGAACTTGTACCATCGGTGAAGCTTCCGAAGGCAGAGCTCGACCAAATGCTCATTGCCTTCACCTCGGATTTTCACCGTGTTGATCGACATGCTTTCCCGGACAATGCACCCGAGTTGCATGCCGTACCCAGCGGCAACAGCCTCCGGCTCCTGTGGTTGCCCACTTTCGGAGACCAATGTGATCTCGCTGGTGGTGTTGGCGAGCACCGTCGGCTTCCGATCCTTCCGCGGCTTCTTCTTCTTAGCAGCCGGGTTGCCGCTGCCGTCAGCCTCCCCGACGCCGTCACCCCCCGTGTGGGCGGCGCCGTCGGTGGTGGGTTCATACTCCTCCTCCTCCCCAGCTTCAGTCATCTGACGGTCAGCTCCGACTTCCTCCGCCGCCAAGTCCACCTCCTCCTCCTCTTGTCGCTGGGAGGGGCCGAATTCCCAGAACTCGACGTTCGCCGCTCTGGCTTCCTCTTCGAGGGTCATGGCGGCCTTAGAAGTGCCGGCCACGTTGTCGTCGGCCGACATATTTGCAATTTCTATAAAGAAGAGGATGAAATCTATTAGTACAATTGTCGGCCGGAAAATTCGGCATGACCTTTGCTAATTTTTGGACATAGGAGCCCCATTTCTCAACCGAAACGGAAGTGAATCAACGTTTCGGGAGAAATGGGCAGCTCATTTGAAGTCCCTGCAACATTTCACATAAAAATATACCACCAGGTCCATACACAACAGCAATTCACATAAAAATATACCACCAACAGCACCAGCATGTAGCAGCACCAACAACACCAGCATGCATACCACCAGCAACAACAGCAGCCACCAACAACATGCAACAGCCAAGCAACAACACAAGTAACATGCAACAGCCAAGCAACATGCAACAGCACAAGCAACAGCACAAGTCCTCAAGTCCTCAAGTCTGAACAGCACAAGTCCTCAAGTCCTCAAGTCTGAACATATTTGGTTTATAATTTCTTACAAAACCATTGCTTGCTTGATTTACTCATTGCTTCCTTGCTTGTTACTCATTGAGAAAAAACCAAGTATGAGAAAAAACCATTCATAAAATAAGCAAAGGCACTTCTCTGGTTAGTAACTGTAGCATTTTAGTGTACTGTAGCATATCAAAATACTGTAGCCTATCAGAAAATGTGTGCATTTTATTTTGTAGTATTAACCAGGGCATTTTATGTTGAATAGCTTAACCAGGGAGGCTAGATGAACATAAATACAGTGGGAGTGGCAAATAGTGATCATGGAGGCTACACTTATGGCAACCAGTAAGCATCCAGAGCATTTTATGTTGACTAAATTAACCAGGGCATTTTATGTTGAATAGCTTAACCAGGGCATTTTATGTTGAATAGCTTAACCAGGGCATTTTAAGAATAACATTGATAAACCAATATTCTCTGACTAAATTAACCAGGGCATTTTATGTTGAATAGCTCTAGTATACAAGTATAACCAGTAAGCAAATATATATAATTTACCTAGCTACTGCTACTACTGCAAAACCATTTCTATTTCCTCTATAACTGCTACTGCTACTGCTACTCAACAAGTCAGTAACATGTCAGTAACAGTGCTACTACTGCTACTATATATATACAAGTATATAATTTACCTAGCTACTGCTACTACTGCCAAGTATAACCAGTAAGCAAATATATATAATTTACCTAGCTACTGCTACTACTGCAAAACCATTTCTATTTCCTCTATAACTGCTACTGCTACTGCTACTCAACAAGTCAGTAACATGTCAGTAACAGTGCTACTACTGCTACTATATATATACAAGTATATAATTTACCTAGCTACTGCTACTACTGCCAAGTATAACCAGTAAGCAAATATATATAATTTACCTAGCTACTGCTACTACTGCCAATATTCATCAAGCATAATTAAGACTATTGCATGCTCCCTTTATGTTCCACTATAACACTTTAGGGTATATTAAAAATAGCTCATTTTACTTGCCAAGTGCCCAAGGACCAAGCACAATGAAGTGCTCATTTTACTACCAGCACTACAAAAATCAGTTCTAAATCGACACAACAAGAAAAGGCACTTCTCTGGTTAGTGTGTGTACTGTAGCATATCAGATAATCCAACAGTATGCCCATGTTGTTTCTCAATTAAGCATAATTATATCCTACTGTATCCAACATATATCCAGTAACTATATATAGCCAACATAATTAAAGGAATCAACAGCATCATCACATCATGAGCAGAAAGCAAGCAAAATTGCATCAATTCAGTACTCAAGGAGGGGGATTCAGTACTCATGAGCAGAAAGCAAGCAAAATTGCATCAATTCAGCCAGAGGAAATTGCATCATATCAATGCAGCAGTGGGCATTTTACCCACACTCTACTGCTACTGCTACTGCCAGAGGAAATTGCATCATATCAATGCAGCAGAGGAAATTGCTTATTTTAATTATAACCAGTGGGCATTTTACCCACACTCTACTGCTACTGCTACTCTTATGATAAATTCTCTGACTTAGTGGATATAATTTATCAATTTAGTGACATATTGCACTAAGATTGTGATAAATACTGTTTAATTTATCAATTTAATACAACTTGTTTTGATGTAGTTCACAAACAGCTTATTTTTACTTATATAATTCATGCTTGTAAATTATCTGGGGTTGTAGCAGATCCAAAACAGCTTGTTTTGGATCTTGGTTGCAGCAGAATTAGCCAACAGGCATGTAGTCCAAGCATTCAACAACATATATCTACAAATGCAAGCACTAGGCCATCTAAAACAGGAACTAAGCACAAATGCAGCTCGGGCCTAATCCTAGATATCCCATTCCATAATTTGTAGAACCTAGCACTCAATCTACACACATAGAGCGCATCAGATCCCACCCTGGAACCGGAACCAGCACACGCACTTGCCGAATCGAGAGACGCGCAAATAACTGAACCGAAATCGGACCGCGAGGCAGCGACGGAGATACAGTAAAGGGAGACGGGGCGGCTTACTCGGTGAGATCTCCGAGCTGGCGCAGGATCCCGACGAGGCCCCCCCTGGTTGGACGAGGGCAGCGGTCGGGCGGCGGTTGGACGGGCGGCGGGCGAGCAGCAGCGGGCGAGGGCGGCGCTCCTCCGTGTCCTGGGCGGCGCTCCTCCGGGTCTTGGGCGGCGGCGAGGCGAGCACAGAGCGGAGAGCGGCGAGGCGAGCACAGAGCGGCGGCGCGTAGTGTGTTGGGATCGAAGAAGAAAGGTTGGGGAAGAAGAAAGGGGGCGAACCGCTCGGGATATGCTAAGTGTGGAAATTCTGTGGCGCACCAAACCTAGCATGCGCCACAGAATTTCAAGATTCTGTGGCGCATGTTGGGTTTGGTGCGCCACAGAATTTCCATACTTAGGCATATAGTAACCGGCCGGCCGTGTGGGTTGTGGAATATGCCTAAGTGTGGCAATTCTGTGGCGCACCAAACCTAACATGCGCCACAGAATTTCAAGATTCTGTGGCGCATGTTGAGTTTGGTGCGCCACAGAATTGCCACACTTAGGCATACTTTTAAATTCCTGCATCATATATTAGCTAGTGTTTTATGAATTTTTAAAAGTATTTCCTTTAATACATTCCTAGTGTATTATTCCAAGAAATAAATGAAGGTTCAATTATGCAAGTTAATTTATATAGATAATTCAAAAAAGTACATATATGGATGCTTGTGTGTCATACACACACATATACACACATGTGTTTTTGCCAAAGTACATAGTACACAAAAAAGCCACAATTGAACTTCTCGGTTCCGATCGGTGGCTAGCTAGCGTTTCTTGACAATGTTCTTGCCCTTCTTCATCGCGGTTGTTGAATACTTTAGCCCGGCCACCTTGAGATTTCTTCTCGTGTACGGGCAACCTTTAGCCGGTAGGGTGGTCTTCCTTCTTACTTTTGAATAAGTAGTAGGCTTGTCGAAGTACTTGTCAAATTCCTCTTCGATCTTCGGATCGCCGTTCTTGTCGATGTCTTGCTTGTCGGCTTCTCCTTCCATTCCGATGATGCTCCTCTTGCCCCTCCTCACGACCACACGGCTGGGCTTTGACGGGTCGGTAATGAAGAAGCATTGCTCAACTTGGCTAGCGAGCACCCATGGCTCATTTTTCGCGGAGGGGGTCTTCGATTTGGCATCGGGTATAACCATGGTGGTGAAATATAGTCCATCTTTTTCGACGCTCTTGGCCCATCTCACACGGAACATCGGTATCGTCACTCCAACGTAGTCGAGTTCCCAAATCTCCTTGATCCTTCCGTAGAATCTTTCCTTGACATCAGTCTTGTCATCGGTGTAGGATAGCATAGTTACTCCTGAGTTTTGATATTCGCTATTCTTGTCCTTTTCCTCGGTGTAGAATCTATAGCCGTTGATGTCGTACGACTGATAGGTCCTTACGTTGTGCCCGGGTCCCTGTGACAGGGAGAATATGAGTTTCTGCTCTTCAGTAGAAGGCATCGGTGCGGGACTTTCCAGTAGCCTTTTCTTGAACCACCCCGTGAAGTTGGAGTTGTGCTCTTTCGTAACGTCCCCTGTTTTCCTCGGCCGTCCTAGGTCGATGAACTTCTGCTCGATTAAGCTTTTGTGCTTATCCACCCAAGGGCTGACCAATTCTATGTGTTGTAGCGCGACTCGGTGTGCCCTGTCAAAGTCGGCGTGTCGACCAGCGATGCCGACATGCATTGCGCGGTAGCCCTCACGGTGACCAAACCCTGCTAGCCTGCCGACGTGCTTCCTGGTGGGCAGACCGACATCCTCGTTCTCGGTGCTTAGGTAGTTCTGGCAGAAGGAGATGCACTCGTAGGTGAGAAAGCCCTTGGCTATGCTTCCATCTGGACGGGCCCTGTTGCGAACGAATCCTTTGATGACACCGTTCAACCTTTCGAATGGCATCATGTTGTGCAGGAATGTCGGCCCGAGGTGGATGATGTCATCCACTACATGGACAAGCAGATGCACCATGATGTCGAAGAACGCTGGCGGGAAGTAAATCTCGAGCTCGCATAGTATCTCGACGATCTCTTCTTGTAGCCTGTTGAGCTGCTTAACGCCGATGGACTTCCTAGAGATGACGTCGAAGAAGTTGCAGAGGCCAAACAACGTCTCGCGGACGTGGTCGTCCATTATCCCTCGCATCGCAACGGGAAGTATCTGTGTCATCAGCACGTGACAGTCGTGAGACTTCATCCCGCTAAACCTCTTCTTCGCTACGTCCAGATATCTGCTTATCTTCCCCGAGTAACCGTGTGGAACTTTTACACCTAGGAGGCACTCGAAAAACCTCTCGAGCTCCTCCTCGCTCAGAGTGAAGCAGGCAGGTTTAAGCACCACCACCTCATTCTTCTTAGCCCTTTTGTGGTGACCCTGAGTCGTTTCCGTCTGTTCATCATCATCATCACTATCGGTGGGGTACTGAAGTTCTTTCTTGAGGCCAAGCAATTTCAGGTCGGTTCTTGCTTTCGGGCCATCCTTGGTCCTCTCCGGCATGTTCATCAGAGTTCCAAGTAGGCTCTCGGTAACGTTTTTCGTGATGTGCATGACATCGAGGCTATGGGGCGTGTGGAGGACCTTCCAGTACGGCAGGTCCCAGAAAACAGACCTCGCTTTCCATACTCCCAGCAGCGGCGATTCCCGCGGTCGCTTCTTTCCCGGCGCGGGGCACTCTTCCCAATTTTCCAAAAGCTCGGATATTTCTTCGCCGCTCCTCGGTCGTGGGGCTCTTCCGAGCTCCTCTTCGCCGTTGAACAGATCCTTGCGTTTTCTCCACGGGTGATCGAAGCGAAGCCACATTCGAGTCCCTTGGAACACAGTTTTACAAGACCCGGGAGGCTTCGGCAGCTGCAGATGCGGGGTCTTATCCATGCACTTGACACATCCCTTGAATCCGTGGTTCACCTGGCACGATACATATGCGTAACCAGGATAGTCCTGCACTGTCGTTAGCAATGCGGCTCTGAGAGGGAAATAATCTCTTTTGTATGCGTCCCAAGTAGGGGCCGGCGTCTGCCACAGCGTGGCTAACTCCTCTTTCAACAGACCGAGATACAGATGCATGTCCACGCCCGGTTGTTTTGGCCCCTGAATAAGAATACTCATGTGTACGTACCGCTGCTTTGTGCACAGCCAGGGGGAGGTTGTATGGCCATACAAACACGGGCCAGGTGCTATGCGTGCTACTCTGGTTTCCAAAGGGATTGAGTCCGTCGGTGCTCATGCCCAGACGAATGTTCCTCGGTTCGCTCCCGAACTCATCTGCGAACTCAATGTCCAACGCATTCCACTGGCTAGCGTCTGCAGGGTGTGTCAGGATCTTGCCCTTCTCCGGATCATCTGCGGGCTTCTCCCTTTCCGCGTGCCATTGCATGAGCTTTGCTTCCTTAGGATCTACGAAATACCGCTGCAGACGGGGAGTGATAGGAAAGTACCAGACAACTTTCAGAGGAACTTTCTTGTTCCCTCTCTTGTACCGTCCTTGGCCGCACACCGGACATGTGGTTCTATCCTTGTACTCATTCCGAAAAAGTGCACAATCATTGATGCATGCGTGGTACTTTACGTGCGGTAGGTCGAGTGGGCAAACTACTTTCTTGGCCTCGTCGATACTTGTCGGCAATGTGTTGTCCTTGGGAAGACGAGCATGCCAGGATTTCATGTTATCGCTGAAGCTGCTGTCGGTCCATTTGTGTTCCGCCTTCATCTCCAGACACTCGAGCGTTACACTCAAGCGTGTATCCTCGGGCCGGCACCCTGGATACAATGGAGTCATCCCGTCTACCTCCATTTGCGCCAGCTTGGCTTCAGGTTTGGCGTTGCCCGTGTCCTTCAGGAGAAGCTCTTGAACATGAGGGTCCCGCAGGGCCGACGTTAGCGGCGTCTGCTTCCTCTCGACATCTCCACCACCATCTCCTCCGGCATCATCATCTCCTTCATCGGCCTCTCCTTCCTCATGATGAACACCATGTTCGGGAGACTCTTCGTCTTCTCGCCCGATGTCGGCCTCTTCTTCATGACCAACATTTGCCGCCGGCTCCTCGTTGAAGCCGAGCATGAAACCGCGCCTGAGCAGGTGTTCCTCCAGTTGTCCAGAATCAGGGTCGATCCACTGCCGGAGTCCGCATTTTCGACACGGACATCTTATCAGGGTCATGTTGTTCCTAACCATGTCGGCCTTCGCGTTCACCTTGTATCTAACCACTTGTCCTTCCCTCATATGGACGACCATGGTTGACTGCATCATACATATATAGAGCAAAAGAGAGTTAATTAGAACCACACACACCACCCATAAACACACATGCATGCATGATCGCCGGAAAATTTCGACATGACCTATCCTAAAAGTGGGACATATGGCTAGTGCAAGAATTTGCCGAAATGGAAATGAATCAACATTTCGGCAAACATCCATGCACCACACGCCGGCACAAACCAACAACACAAATAAGCTTCTTCGCAAGCAAACATTCAACCACAACACAAAGCTCAACACATATAAACATCATCTTCTCGCCACCGCAAACCGTCCGGGAGCGCGATAATAATCTTCACCTACAAAACATCCATACACACAAAACATGCATCCAATAGTACTCAACCTCTCACAAATCTACCAACATCATGGTGGAGCAAGAGGATGGGGTGGTGGAGACAAAACAATGGACCATGCAAGAGGGAAAGTGGAGGAGGAGGGAAAGAGAATTGTGGTTTTTAGTACCCCTCTACAAGTTGGTGTGGCTTCCCCTCACAAATATGCCCACAAAATAGGCTTAGAGCTATCAACAATGGAGAAAAGTATGACCAAAATGGAGTGGGAGAGAGGAGGAACACGAGCTGGTTGGAGAAGACAAGAATGGAAAGGGTGGTGGGTGGAAGAAAGAGGGGGAAAGCTGCCTCCAAAAGTGAGATCTACTATTCACTTTCTGTGGCGCATTAGCTAATATGCGCCACAGAAACATGAACTTCTGTGGCGCATAGCAGCTCATGCGCCACAGAATCATGGTGGCGTGAGCCGGGGGTGGTCCCCGCAGGAAATTCTGTGGCGCATGGACCAACGTGCGCCACAGAAACTTAACTTTCTGTGGCGCACGCTGGACCATGCGCCACAGAATTTCCTTCGGCCATGTGCAGTGGTGGACCCACGGTGGGTCCCACGAACTTTCTGTGGCGCATTGCTCACCGTGCGCCACAGAATCTCCATCTTCTGTGGCGCACGTGCAAGCATATGCGCCACAGAAACATCAATTTTTTTATGGCGCAGCTTTGTGGTGCGCCACAGAAATATTTTTGTGGCGCATGACCATTTTGGTGCGCCACAGAGGTGATTTCCACCTATAATGGTTTTCCTACTAGTGAACCACAGGGCCTGGGAACCCTGAGAGCTTAGTGCTCTTTAGAGATGAACACTCTGTATAGCTTAACATAAGTATTAGTCCATAGATATTATCAATTATTACCAAAACCATATGAGCTCCATGTACTTTCACCAAGTTGTCTCCATGCCTGTTGCGTGCAAACATCTTCTAGATCCATCATTACCACGCGGGTTAGAGAAAAGTTACTAGTAGAGTACATATCGGTTTGGACATGATGTTTCTATCCTATTTATCACATCTATAGCTCCATATCTATTTTGGTCGATCCTGTTATCATGAATATAGAGCAAGTAAATTGAACTAATATAAGCGGGCTATAAGAGTTAGGTAGTACTACCTCCGGACGGAAATAATTGACGCGTCCTCCTGCTAAACGCACGAACGAGCAGACCTCCCTCCGCGTCGATTAAATCCGACCGGAGGGAGTATTTCTTTGTTGGGAACGAAAAAGAAGAGTTGGCTAGAGCACTTGTTCCTACACATTATGCAAGGGCGAGGTGAGTCAAATATTAATAAAGTAATACGTATTTCTAGGCTCGCGCGAGAGACGATCTAAGGCGATCAAGCTCCAACTCTCGGCTGCTAGCACCATCACCGCTGGACGCTGGTTCTGCTGCCCTCCATGGCTCCATTGGCCGACATAGCGACAAGAGTCTTCGAGTTCTCAGTCTCCGGTGTAGGGGCATCGGCAACGATGAGAATAAATGTCGTTCAGCACACCCCAGGTCGGTATTCTTCCTCGGAGGAGCATCAACAGACTGGAGTTTAATTTGGAGTTGATCGTCTGGCATTAGGCCTGGCGGCATGATAAGTGTCTGTCTACGACGGTGGCGTTCAGTGGCGGGGATGTTGTCCCGGCCTTTTGTGTCCTCAATTTCCGCCTAATGAAGCTCAGCCAAGTTACGACTTCATCGGGGAACTCACGAGTTTGGAGTCCACCATCTTTGTCTGGCCAGAGCTTTGATTATCTCCCGACCCTTCTCAACACTAGCTTCTCTGGGACGTCGATTTTTCAAGATCGTGGTCGCTGACATAGGCATCCCAATGGGCCTGCCGAAGATGGTACCCAGGGTTTCGAAGGCCCGGACTCGAAGAATAAGAAGATTCGAAAACCCAAGATGCTAGTAAGGAAAGCTAGAGTTGTATTAGGAAGTATAACTTGTAATCTTGCGGGACGGGTATGAAACCCTCCCGGACTCTGTATATTACGAAACTCTCGGCTCCACCTCCTATATAAGGGGGAGTCGAGGGACAAAGAGAGGATCGAATCTATTGTCAACATAACCCTAGTTTTGCAATCAGCGAGTACTTTTCGGCTGAAACCTTCGAGACCTACTTGCCCTCTACTTCTAGCAAACCCTAGTCTACAATCTGTAGGCATTGACAAGTTAATCCCTTGTCAATTGGCGCCGTCTGTGGGAACTAGAGGCTGCAAGGAGCTGATCTCGATGGCACGTTCAAGATCGTCGACTTCATCGGTAGCAAGCAACACGATGGATCGAGGTAAACAGGTCAAAACTGATCTAGTCGATTTTATTCCTCACCCGCCCTCCCGTTTGGATGCATGTGCATATCTGGAGGAGCCCATCTTGATGACTTTCGGAGAATTCCGATTCGGTGTCGACAAGGAAGGATCTTATCGTCTTGAGGTTCCGATCTCATCGGAATTATCAGCGATCGATTTCGACTTTTCGTCAAGCGATGAAGAGTTTTCGTCGCCACGCTTCATCAACACCAAGGCAAGCGAAAAGCTCGCCAAGATCTTCAGCATGTCCTTCGAGTCGTCTGCGGACTCGATATAAGCAGCGATTCGGACGCGTCGGCTTCAACCTCATCGACAGATCTATTGTCATTGGAAAGGTCTTCACCAATCTCTATGATGGTGTCACCAATCCCGACAAAAATCAAAATTCAAAATATCATCAAGTCTATGCAATTGAAGAAACAAATCGAGCAGAGCCGAAACGTCAGAGGCTTTCGACAATTTGGGAAACCCATATGTCGATCCCGCTGATCTCAGGAGAGGTCTAGGCACTAAGTATGTGGGACCTACCCCACGTCTAAGAGTTCAGCTCCCGCAAGAAGCATGGGACGAGCCGCAAGAGCCATGGACGGTTCAGAACGAATGACCACAACCGCTACTGCAGAAGAATTACAAGCCTATCAATATAGACTCGCCGTGTGAGTAGGGAGTTGGAAAACAGACAGCCTCCCGAACAAGAAAGGAGGCAGCCTCGCGTCAAGCAGGCGACGAGCAGACCTAAGTCGACAATCAGGAACTTCGGGAGATAGTCATAGGGAAGCTCGGAGGAGAGCAAGATCTCGGCTACAAAATATACCTGAAGAAGAGAGAGGAAATATAATTCAAAATCTCGACATGTCTTTCATGACGATTGATACAAGGGGAAATATTATCCCGAAAACACCAAGCTGGGTACATGGCAACGCAAGCTTTTATCCTCGCGTCCAGACCACCTCCTGGAGACCCGAGAGAAGCATTGTTTAACATGGCAATGGCAGGAGTTGGAGCCATGGGAACAGCATTTGCAGCTACACCTCCCGAAGGAACTGCAAGGCAAAATAGTCCGCGACCCACCGCAGCAGTGCAAGATCCACCGAGATCAAGTGGAGCAAGGGATTCAGCGGCTCAGGCAAGGTGGATAGAGCGCGACAAGAAAGAAGGGAACATCGGCAGTCACCAGAAGTTGTCGAGGAAGATATGTGTGGGCCCCCGTGCTTTACGAGACGAGTTCGAAAAACTCGAGTCCCAGCAGGGTTTAAGCTACCCGAAAATTTCAAGAAATTCGACGGCCTACAGGATCCCGAAGATTGGCTCGTTGATTATCTCGAGATGGTGAAGTTGATAGGCGGAACCAGGGCAACAGCCATGCAGAGCATCCAAGTACACTTGAGTGGAGCCGCGATCTTGGATAAAGAAACTTCCCCAGGTTCCATCGATAGCTGGGATAGTTTTGAGGATATCTTCGTGAAGAATTTCCGATCCACCTGTAAGAAACCCGCGTCATTAGAAGAGCTGAGGGCATGTAGACAGAAACACGATGAATCAATGAGAAAATATATCCAGAGGTGGAATATTATCAAAAACTCGGCAGAGAGGACATATCTGACGAGAGGGCAATAGACGCGTTCGTGGCAGGAATTCGACGAGGAGATTTCGTCAAAGACCTAGGGAGAACCAACCCAAAAACAATATCAGCACTCATGGAAATAGCAAACAGATGTGCAGATGGAGAAGATGCTATACACAACAAGCGACATGCATATGTCGCCAGAGGAGGACCGCAGTCGAAATTTTCAAAATAGAAGCTGATTCTCTCGACAGTTCTATAGTAATGATGCTCCTGGCCACATATCAGCTGGTTTCCGAGGAAACACTGGAGGAACAGTCGAGACGACTATCAAAGGAGTAACGAACAACAAGGCGACAACAGGGGTGATTCCCGTAGTTACAGGCAAAATAGAGGGCCAAGGTTTCAAAGACCATATGTGTCTCCCGAGGATATGATGAACAGGCCATGTGAGATGCATTTTTATCTCGACAGTAATGGGAAGAGGCAGACATCTGAAGGATTGTCGCAATTTTCAAGCAATGTTGCGGTTGCAGGAATAGCCAATGCTCGAGCAATAAATAGAAACCCCCAAGGGCCCAGGAGTGAGATCCACCTTCCACCTCCTCCCAATTACGGACGAAAAATCGGCACCAGCATAGCGGCAGCACCACACCCACCCCCGTATGTCGATCCCAACTCCAACGGCGCGGTCTCGATGATTCAGAAAGCTAGGCCGTCCAATAGGGCTCAGTAATCTCGCGACAGGTATTCATGGCAGAGAAGATGCCTCCACCAACGGTTGAGTACTTAAATTGGTCGGGACAGGACATTGGCTTCACAATTGCGGATCACCCGCAGCAAGTTCCTCGACCAGGGCAATCTGCACTCATCTTACCCGCAGTCATCGCTGGTTTTGACGTGTCGAGAGTCTTCATAGATGGTGGCAGCAGTTTAAACCTTATGTATGCAGATACACTAAGGAAGATGAACATATCCTTGGCAATCTAAAACCAACTGACACACGTTTCCACGGAATCACGCCAGAGAAGCCGAGTTATCCGGGGAAGATCAATCTCGACGTTCAGTTTGGGACCCAAGAAAACTACAGGATTGAAAAGCTGGAATTTGAAGTTGTGGATTTACCGTCGCAATATCACGCCTTGTTGGGACGACCAGCATATGCCAGGTTTATGGTGGTACCACATTACACGTACCTGTTGTGGAGGTTGCCTGGACCTAAGGGACCAATTACAGTCAAGGGAAGTTTCGCGCTAGCTGATAAATGCGACAAGGATTTTCATCGATGCGGAAACTTTCGGGATGCAAGCAGAGTATATGGCGTCAAGGCTCACAACTGATTATGATGTGTTGCCGATACAGAAGGCCACTCGGGAACCAACCTTCAATACGCTAAGGATTCAAAAGAGGTGCAGATCCACCCGACGGACCAAGAAAACAACGTCCATTGCAACAAATATGGACCTCGCATAGGAAAGCGCGTCGAGTTCCTCCGTGAGCACTGGAAAATCTTCGCATGGTGTCCACACATGCCAGGAGTACCCAGGGAACTTGCCGAGCACCACCTAAACTTGGATCCAATAGCGAGACCAATCAAACAACCTTTGCGGCGTTTTTCGGAACCAAACCGCAAAGCTATGCTGTCAGAAATTGATCGACTCAGAGAAGCTGGTTTTATTAAAGAAATATCTACAAGCCATGTGGGTAGCTAACCCAGATGGTGCCAAAGAAAAACGAAAGTCCTTCGCATGTGTGTCGACTTTACGTGTCTCAATAAACACCGTCCAAAGGATCACTTTCCTCCCAAGGATCGATCAAATCATCGACTCCACGCAGGATGTGAACGTCTTTCCTTCCTGGACGCATATTCTGTTATAACCAGATCAGATTAAAAGAAGATGATGAAGCCAAGACAGCGTTCATAACACCTTATGGCGTGTTCTGCTATAGAATAATGCCTTTTGGTCTAAAAAACGCGGGAGCAACATATCGGCGGATGATGCAACAGTTTGGAAAAAATGTATAAGTTTACATTGACGATGTCGTCATAACATCAAAAAAGGGGACAACGCTGATCGAGGATTTGAAAGAAACTTTCTACAACCTTGACAAGTTCTGCCTTAAGTTAAACCCGACAAAGTGCTCCTTTGGTCTTCCTGCGGGAGAACTTCTCGGGTTCCTAGTATCAGCAAGAGGGATCGAGGCCAATCCAGAGAAAATCCAAGCCATCGTAACGATGAGGAAGCCGACAAAGTTGAAAGAAATACAACAGTTGACGGCGAGTCGCACTTTAAGCAGATTCGTCGCCAGGCTAGGAGAAAAGGCACTGCCGTTCTACACATTGATCAAACAAGGAGAGAAGTTTCAGGAAGAGGATAGAGCTTTCTAGAATCTCAAGCGCACAATTTCGACATCACCAATCTTGGTGGCGCCTAAAGAGAAGGAGCCCTCTCCTATACATTGCAGCCACACCTCGTGGTGGTCAACACGGCTCTCATAATCGAAAGGGAAGAAGAAGAAAACTCCATGGAGTACAGAGGCCAGTATATTTCATCGTGAAGTATTATCGCCTTCAAAACGCGGTACCCGCGTGAGCTGGCATATGGAGTGTTTACAACGGCAAGAAAGTTTGCACTATTTTTTGGCGCACCCGATAATAGTGGTCAACGAGGCTCCTCTATCAAATATATTAAACAATCCAGAAGCTACGGGTCGTGTCTCCCTTGGGGAATAGAGCTTTCCCCTGGACATCACGTATAAAAAAGAAAAGCAATAAAGTCGCAAATCCTACCAGACTTCATCGCAAAATGGATGGAGCTACAAAATACAGGACCCCCAGATTTATCGAGAACCTGGACTATGAACTTTGATGGGTCCAAAAGGTTAGAGGGCGCTGGAGCAGGCGTGATACTAATATCACCCGAAGGCGACAAATTAAAGTATGTCTTACGGATGACGTTCCCAAACGCGTCGAACAATGAGGCAGAATATGAAGCTCTCATACACGGGATGAAGATGGCGAAGGCTTGTGGTGCAACCCGACTAAAAATCTTTGGCGACTCACAACTGGTGGCTCAGCAGGTCATGAATCAATGTGATGCAGTCAATGAAAGTATGATAGCATACAAGGAGATGTATAACGAGCTAGAAAAACTGTTTGATGGATGCGAGGTAAATCACATCAGCAGGTTGAGCAACGATGAAGCCGATGTTCTTGCAAACATCGGGTCGCAGTGTCTCGCGATTCCACCAGGCGTGTTTTGGGAAGAAATAGCCGAGAGATCTACAAAGCCGATGAAACCAAAGAAGAAGGAGAAGGACGAGAAACCCTCGGGGGCTACGAAAGAAACACTGGAAGAGGAAGAGGAAGAGGAGCTAGTCATGATGGTGCAAATCCCATGGATGCAGGCGTACATATCGTACATCTTAAGGAAAACAATACCCGACGATCCAATAGAAGCAAGGTGAGTAATCAGACGTTCTAAAGCCTTTACTGTGGTCAAAGGGGAGTTATACAAGCGAAGTATTTCGGTCTGCTACAAAGGTGCGTCACACCCGAAGAAGGAAGGATAATCCCGAAAGATGTGCACGAAGGAATATGTGGTCATCAGCAAGCGCCGAGCTATCACGGCCAAGGTTTTCAGAGCAGGATTTTATTGGCTGACAGCAATCGAGGACGCGAAGGAAATAGTGCAAACTTGCAACGCGTGCCAGAGATTTGCCGCAAAGCCTCATTCTCCGGCAGCAGAGCTAATGCCTATACCGCTATCTTGGCCCTTTGCTCAATGGGGTCTTGATATGGTAGGAAAATTGCACAAGGCCTCGCCAGTGGATACGAGTATATGCTCGTCGCCGACAAATTCACCAATTGTATAGAAGCGGATAAATTCACCAGATGGAGCGTCAAAATCAAGTTTGTGAAAAGCATTGTCTTTCGGTTTGGAGTACCTCATAGCATCGTCACGAACAATGGCATTAATTTCACACCCAAGGAATTCAAGGCATACTGTGCAGAGGTGGGCATAAAATTGCACTTTGCATCAGTTGTGCACCCGCAGACCAATGGTCAAGTTGAGAAAGCCAATGGTATCATCTGCAATGGTATCAAGAAGCGCTTGTTAGGACCATTGGAAAAAGCTCACATACTTGGCCGAAGAGTTGCTGCGTGTTATGGAGTATCCGAACAACACCAAATACAAACACAGACGCCGTTCTTCTGTCCATGGAGTGAAGCAGTACTGCCGATAGAAATAGAGCATGATTCTCCAAGAGTCACAGAATACGATGAAGAAACTTCCAGAAGAGCTTTGGAGGATGATGTCGACGCACTCGATGAGGTCGAGACGAAGTGTTATCACGGGTCGCTAAGTACCAGCAAGATCTGAAAAATTACCAGTCGACGATTGCGACCACGATCTTTTAGGTTGGAGACTTGGTTTTACGACTCAATCAAAAAAGCCATGAAAAGTCGAGTCGCCGTGGCTTGGCCCTTACATCGTCACAGAAGTAATTGAAGGAGGAGCATACAGGATAAAGGACAAGAAGTCGGGAGTTGCCGAGCCAAATCCTTGGAACGTGGCACAACTCGGCGTTTTACGCCTAGAGTCGAAAATATAGTCCTCCTGTAAAAGCTACAATGTACCAAACGCGAGTTTTCGACGCACTCTTTTCCTTTTTCAGGGCACGAGTGGGGCTGGAAAAGGTTTTTAATGAGGCGGACTCGCGGTGCTACAATATAATAAAGATAGTAGAGATATACATCTTTTTCTTCGACAAGATCGGGGACTCGCGCCCAGAAGATACAATATATATATACACAGTGTCGACGAATACAACTTGCAAAATATTTCGCCTTGGTGCACATCACCTCGCAAAATAAAACGACGATACAAAATAGCGATCAGCAAAAAAGCTCGGGGACTAACACCCGCAAATATAGTATACACAATATAATTTATTCTGCTTTGGGTCAACCTCGCATTACAGTAAAAAAAATCGCCACCAAAACGCTCGGGGGCTTGAGAAGGAAAAATAACAAATCTCGCGATTTTACAATATGGACTGTTTACAACATACAAAGATACAACTCCTAGGCGCTAAATTTTCAAGTACTGCCTAGTATATCATCTATGGTCACCCGCTCATTATTTGCAGGGCGGGTACTATGTTCAGCATAGCTGCCCTTCACGAAGAACTCAGCATCCATCCGAAGAAGCTCATCCATCATGTCTTCTGCTACAGGGGTTACAATATCATCAATCTAGCCAACATTCTTTTTCCTTTTCACCATCTTGGCCAGGCACTTGGTAAAAATTTGACTCATGTCAAACTTGGGATAGCAGATTTTTATCATCATCATAGCAAACCTGGCGCCGGCAGATAGTTGGGCCCGCACAAATCCATGGATTCGAGGTGCATCCCGAAATTTCTCCATCAAATCAGGAAGGGTTTCTGGCATCTTATTGCGCGGAAACATGGTGCCGTAAACTAAAGACAAGGTCCTTGTACAGAAGTCGAGAAACTCGCGGACCTGAATCGCGCGATCTTGAAATCTGACGATTTGGCGGGTACGTTCAGGTGTACCCCAAAAATTAGGACCATGCTCCAGCGCAAGTCTGAGAAGCGCATTGGATCGAGCTTCAACACGTTCATCCTCGGCAGCAGTGTCCAAAAAAGAACCTGTTTTAAAAGAATCAACAGAGAAAGAGAAGACAAGCAAGAGAAAAATTAAGTACGACCAAGTTAGTGAAGTACACCTGTCATATCCAAGCTAGAATCCGTCATCAGTTGAAGCATGAAATTTTCTCGCGCAGAAGCTGCAGCAGCCTCAGAAACCGCGGTTTCCTTTTCAGCTATGGCATCTTGAGCTTGTTGAAGCGCAATTTTTTCCCTCTCGGAAGATTTTCGAGAGTGCTCCATTATCATAAGTGATTGTTTCTTCATAGATTGGAGTTGTTGGCGAAGTTCTTCCAAATCTTCCTTACCCGCACGGTCGACAAGACTTGCGGTGCCGACAGCGGCTGTGGCGGCGGCTACTGGCCACGGATGGTCGTCTTCTTCCTCTGCGTCGATGACTTCGGTTGTGGTAAGCTTCTGCAAACCCTAGCCTTAGATCTAGATCTTTTGGGTACACAAGGGGGTCTGAACGAATCCATTGTAGGACATTCCTTCGTCGTCGGTCGAGGTTGTGGAGGTTGTCCAGGTTGCATCTGACTCTACCACGGGGACCGTTGTCTCCGTTGACTCTTCCACTGGGACGGTGGTGATGCCTGCATCTTCGCCAGGGTCCCCTGCTTCCCCGACCTCGGTGCTGCGTGTGGCTCCTTTGACTATAAGACCGCTCTTACTTATCTCGTTGTAGATTGATGTGGTAGTGGTAGTTCATTGTTGTGGTACTGCTTAAGGATGTGGATGTGGATGTGGTACTGGTAGTGGTGGTAGTTCATTGATCTGCTAGTGCTTAAGGATGTGGATGTGGTAGTGGTAGTTCATTGATCTGCTAGTGTTTGTCATATAGGCGATCATACCTTTGGGCTCCCCTGATCTGTCTGCGCCAACCGTGAATGCTCAGCCATGTCTGATTGCAAGCAAACCAGTCATGGTTTGGAAACCTGAGCTATCAGAGTTTGTGCTGAACCGGTTGGTTCAGCTCGTCCGTAGCGGCGTCTGCTTCAACATGGGATTCAAGGAGCAACAGATGAAGAAGGTAGCTGCGGATGTTCTTGCATTCGCCGGCGTACAAGTCACCACTCTTCAGCTCTACAACCACATCAGAAACTGGAGGACGAAGTGGAGCGTCATTATGAAGATGAAATCTGATCGCATTCTGGACTGGAGCGAAGATGGTTGCTTCTTCTACGACGGTGATGAAGAAACGGCGGATGAGTACATTCAGGTACGAAGCCTCATTGAGTTCCTTCATAGATCTGAAAGTATGTGAATGTCGTCCGCACTAACAGTTGTTCCTTGTGGATTGCAGCGCTACCCGAAGCACCGTCAGTACGTCGGCACCCCGATCACGAACTACGCTCAGATGAAGACGATCTTCACGCCCCGGTTTGTGTGCAAGGCGCAGCTGTTCCAGCCTAACTTGCTGGTCAGGGCTATCGACTTCATTGCAGACAACGAAGCAGAGTATGCCGAGTACCGTAAGCTGCAGCCACCGGAGAGGAGGAGCTGGCTTAGGACCTGGCTCCGCAACCAGTTTCCTGCTTAGTGCTTCTGCTTCCTTCGTCATGATCTGCTGATTTTGGGAGGTGATCTTGTATCCCTCCATTAGCTAGGACTTGCTACAACCTGATCCCCGGTCTGTAATGATGAACTTGTTCGAGGTGGTATATACTAACCCCTCGTGTGATGAACCTGTGATGCATCACGAAGTAGTTGCTTCGCTCGTGATGCATCGCCCACTAAGTAGTTGTTGTGTATTACCAACACCTTTTGTGATGAACTGAATCTGATGTGTGTTGTTATTCAGTACTGGGTAACCTCACCACTCTAAGTGAAGGGGTTACCACATCATGCAACTATCTGCTACCAAAGAGGTTGTGGGCTGCACGAGGGGAAAAAGTAGTGGAAATGAGCAACCAAACAATGGGGTCGCTTCCCTCTCCGTGTAAAAGGCGCCAGGTGATACGTCTCCGACGTATCGATAATTTCTTATGTTCCATGCCACATTATTGATGATATCTACATGTTTTATGCACACTTTATGTCATATTCGTGCATTTTCTGGAACTAACCTATTGACGAGATGCCGAAGGGCCAGTTCCTGCTGTTTTTGGTTTAAATCCTAGTAAGGAAATATTCTCGAATCGACGAAATCAATGCCCAAGATCCTATTTTTGGACGAAGCTTGAACACCCGAGAGCCGCCGAGAGAAGCCCTGGGGCCCCACACAACACTGGGCGCGCCAGGGGGGGGCCGCGCCGCCTTCGTGTGGGCCCACCAGGCCCCCTCCGAGGCTGCCCTTTCGCCTATATAAGGTCCCTGACCTAAAAACCCCGAGGGAATAAGCCACGGTACGCGAAACCTTCCAGAGCCGCCGCCATCGCGAAGCCAAGATCTGGGGGACAGGAGTCTCTGTTCGCACGCCGCCGGACGGGGAAGTGCCCCGAAGGCTCCTCCATCGACACCACCGCCATCTTCATCACCGCTGCTGCTCCCATGAGGAGGGAGTAGTTCTCCATTGAGGCTCGGGGCTGTACCGGTAGCTATGTGGTTCATCTCTCTCCTATGTACTTCAATACAATAATCTCATGAGCTGCCTTACATGATTGAGATTCATATGATGATGCTTGTAATCTAGATGTCATTATGCTAGTCAAGTGGGTTTTACTTATGTGATCTCCGGAGACTCCTTGTCCCACGTGTGTAAAGGTGACAGTGTGTGCACCGTGTGGGTCTCTTAGGCTATATTTCACAGAATACTTATTCGCTGTTATGAATGGCATAGTGAAGTGCTTATTTATATCTCTTTATGATTGCAATGTGTTTTGTATCACAATTTATCTATGTGCTACTCTAGTGATGTTATTAAAGTAGTTTTATTCCTCCTGCACGATGTAATGGTGACAGTGTGTGCATCCGTGTTAGTACTTGGCGTAGGCTATGATTATGATCTCTTGTAGATTATGAAGTTAACTATTGCTATGATGGTATTGATGTGATCTATTCCTCCTACATGGCGTGAAGGTGACAGTGTGCATGCTAAGTTAGTACTTGGTTTAGTCGTGTCGATCTTTCATGCACTCTAAGGTTATTTAAATATGAACATTGAATTGTGGAGCTTGTTAACTCCGGCATTGAGGGTTCGTGTAATCCTACGCAATGTGTTCATCATCCAACAAGAGAGTGTAGAGTATGCATTTATCTATTCTCATATGTGATCAATGTTGAGAGTGTCCACTAGTGAAAGTCTATTCCCTAGGCCTTGTTCCTAAATACGCTATCGTCTGCTTGTTACTTTTAGTTACTATTTGCTGCTATTACTGCTTGTTTACTTCCTACAATATTACTACCATCAACTGCACGCCAGCGAGCTATTTTCTGGCGCCGTACTACTGCTCATATTCATTCATACCACTTGTATTTCACTATCTCTTCGCGAACTAGTGCACCTATTAGGTGTGTTGGGGACACAAGAGACTTCTTGCTTTGTGGTTGCTTGAGAGGGATATCTTTGACCTCTTCCTCCCCGAGTTCGATAAACCTTGGGTGATCCACTTAAGGGAAAACTTGTCGCTGTTCTACAAACCTCTGCTCTTGGAGGCCCAACACTGTCTACAAGAATAGAAGCACCCGTAGACATCAAGCACTTTTCCTGCGCCGTTGCCGGGGAGGAAAGGTAAAAGGTACTCACACTCCGGATCTCGGCTACTAAGCTATTTTCCGGCGCCATTGTAAGTATCGAAGCTATTTCCTTTAGATCCTGCAATTGCATCTTTTGGTTTCTTGTTTACACTAGTTAGGCATAATGGAAAACAACAAAAATATGAGAGATCTTTATGAACTTTATCTTGAATTAGGACATGATGTGTTTGAAGAAAGAATTAAGAAACCCATGGAACTTTATATGCATGCTAATGGGAATGTTATTACTATGAATGCTTTGAACATCATTGTTGCTAATGCTATGGAAAATTCTAAGCTTGGGGAAGCTGGTTTTGATGAGCATGATATTTTTAGTCCCCCAAGCATTGAGGAGAAAATTTACTTTGATGATACTTTTCCTCCCATTTATGATGATTATAATGATAGTAGTCTTTTGTTACCACCTTTTATGGAGGATAAATTTGATTATGATTACAATATACCTCCTATATTTGATAGCTACTTTGTTGAATTTGCTCCCACTACAATTAATAAGAATGACTATGCTTATGTTGGGAGTAGTAATTATTTTATGCATGAGACTCATGATAAGAATGCTTTATGTGATAGTTATATTGTTGAGTTTGCTCATGTTGCTACTGAAAGTTATTATGAGAGAGGAAAATATGGTTGTAGAAATTTTCATGTTACTAAAACACCTCTCTATGTGCTGAAATTTTTGAAGCTACACTTGTTTTGTCTTCCTATGCTTGCCACTATACTCTTCTTGAACTTGTTTATTTACAAGATTCCTATGCATAGGAAGCATTTTAGACTTAAATGTGTTTTGAATTTGCCTCTTGATGCTCTCTTTTGCTTCAAATACTATTTCTTGCGAGTGCATCATTAAAACTGCTGAGCCCATCTTAATGGCTATAAAGAAAGAACTTCTTGGGAGATAACTCATATGTTTATTTTACTACAGTACTTTGTTTTATATTTGTGTCTTGGAAGTTGTTTACTACTATAGCAACCTCTCCTTATCTTAGTTTTGTTGCATTGTTGTACCAAGTAAAGTCTCTATGATAAAGTTGATGCTAGATTTGGATTGCTGCGCAGAAACAGCATTGCTGTCTGTCACGAATTCTGGCACAAGTCTCTGTAGAAAATTCGAAAAAATCTGCCAATTTACGAGCGTGATCCTCAGATATGTACGCAACTTTCATTAGTTTTGAGTTTTTTCATTTGAGCAAGTCTGGTGCCATTTTAAAATTCGTCTTTACGAACTGTTCTGTTTTTGACAGATTCTGCCTTTTATTTCGCATTGCCGCTTTTGTTAAGTTGAATGAGTTTCTTTGTTCCATTAACTTTCAGAAGTTTTGTGCAATGTCCAGAAGTGTTAAGAATGATTGTGTCACCTCTGAACATGTGAATTTTTGATTATGCACTAACCCTCTAATGAGTTTGCTCGAAGTTTGGTGTGGCAGAAGTTTTCAAGGGTCAATAGAAGAGGGTGATATAATGTGATCGAGAAGAGTGAAAGGTCTAAGCTTGGGGATGCCCCGGTGGTTCATCCCTGCATATTTTAAGAAGACTCAAGCATCTAAGCTTGGGGATGCCCAAGGCATCTCCTTCTTCATCGACAACTTATCAGGTCATTTCTAGTGAAACTATATTTTTATTCGGTCACATCTTATGTACTTTACTTGGAGCGTCTGTTTGCTTTTATTTTTGTTTTGTTATCTTAGTTCTCTGAATAAGTTCATCCTTGTGTGGGAGAGAGACACGCTCCGCTGGTTCGTATGAACACATGTGTTCTTAGCTCATAATATTCATGGCGAAGTTTCCTCTTCGTTAAATTGTTATATGGTTGGAATTGGGAAATGCCACATGTAGTAATTGGTAAAATGTCTTGAATAATGTGATACTTGGCAATTGTTGTGCTCATGTTTAAGCTCTTGCATCATATACTTTGCACCCATTAATGAAGAAATACATAGAGCTTGCTAAAATTTGGTTTGCATATTTGGTCTCTCTAAGGTCTAGATAATTCTAGTATTGAGTTTTGAACAACAAGGAAGACGGTGTAGAGTCTTATAATGTTTACAATATGTCTTTTATGTGAGTTTTGCTGCACTGTTTATCCTTGAGTTTGCTTCAAATAACCTTGCTAGCCTAAACCTTGTATCGAGAGGGAATACTTCTCATGCATCCAAATACTTGAGCCAATATTCATGCCATTTGTGTCCACCATACCTACCTACTACATGGTATTTCTCCGCCATTCCAAAGTAAATTGCTTGAGTCCTACCTTTAAACAATTCAAAATTTATCACCTCTTATTTGTGTCAATGTTTTATAGCTCATGAGGAAGTATGTGGTGTTTTATCTTTCGATCTTGTCATTTACTTTTGACAGACTTTCACAATGGACTAGTGGCACATCCACTTATCCAATAATTTTGCAAAAAGAGCTGGCAATGGGGTTCCCAGCCCCAATTAATTAACTTTCATTAATAATTCTCTTCACATGTTTTGCTCTGATTCATCAGTAAGCAACTTAATTTTGCAAATAGACACTCCTCCATGGTATGTGAATGTTGGAAGGCACCCGAGATTCGGTTAGCCATGGCTTGTGTAAGCAAAAGGTTGGGAGGAGTGTCATCCATAAATAAAGAAAAACTAAACTAAAGTACATGTGTAAACAAAAGAGAAGAGGGATGATCTACCTTGCTGGTAGAGATAACGTCCTTCATGGGAGCCGCTCTTGAAAGTCTGGTTGATGAGGTAGTTAGAGTGCCCACTACCATTCGTTGACAACAACAAACACCTCTCAAAATTTTACTTTTATGCTCTCTTTATGTTTTCAAAACCAAAGCTCTAGCACAAGTATAGCAATCGATGCTTTCCTCTTTGAAGGGCAATTCTTCTACTTTTATTGTTGAGTCAGTTTACCTATCTCTCCACCTTAAGAAGCAAACACTTGTGTGAACTGTGCATTGATTCCTACATACTTGCATATTGCACTTGTTATATTACTTTATATTGACACTATCCATGAGATATACATGTTATAAGTTGAAAGCAACCGCTGAAACTTAATCTTCCTTTGTGTTGCTTCAATACCTTTACTTTGAATTATTGCTTTATGAGTTAACTCCTATGCAAGACTTATTGATGCTTGTCTTGAAGTACTATTCATGAAAAGTCTTTGCTTTATGATTCATTTGTTTACTCATGTCATTAACATTGTTTTTGATCGCTGCATTCATTACATATGCTTACAATATGATCAAGGTTATGATGGCATGTCACTTAAGAAATTATCTTTGTTATCGTTTTACCTACTCGGGACGAGCAGAACTAAGCTTGGGGATGCTGATACGTCTCCGACGTATCGATAATTTCTTATGTTCCATGCCACATTATTGATGATATCTACATGTTTTATGCACACTTTATGTCATATTCGTGCATTTTCCAGAACTAACCTATTGACGAGATGCCGAAGGGCCTTGTTTCTGCTGTTTTTGGTTCCAGAAATCTAGTAAGGAAATATTCTCGGAATCGGACGAAATCAATGCCCAACATCCTATTTTTGGACGAAGCTTCCAGAACACCCGAGAGCCGCCGGAGAGAAGCCCGGGGGCCCACACAACACCCGGCGCGGCCGAGGGGGCGCGCCGCCTTCATGTGGGCCCACCAGGCCCCTCCGAGGCTGCCCTTTCGCTATATAAGGTCCCTGACCTAAAAACCCCGAGGGAATAAGGCCACGGTACGCGAAACCTTCCGAGCCGCCGCCATCGCGAAGCCAAGATCCGGGGGACAGGAGTCTCCCGGCACGGGGAAGTGCCCCCCGAAGGCTCCTCCATCGACACCACCGCCATCTTCATCACCGCTGCTGCTCCCATGAGGAGGGAGTAGTTCTCCATTGAGGCTCGGGCTGTACCGGTAGCTATGTGGTTCATCTCTCTCCTATGTACTTCAATACAATAATCTCATGAGCTGCCTTACATGATTGAGATTCATATGATGATGCTTGTAATCTAGATGTCATTATGCTAGTCAAGTGGGTTTTACTTATGTGATCTTCGGAGACTCCTTGTCCCACGTGTGTAAAGGTGACAGTGTGTGCACCGTGTGGGTCTCTTAGGCTATATTTCACAGAATACTTATTCACTGTTATGAATGGCATAGTGAAGTGCTTATTTATATCTCTTTATGATTGCAATGTGTTTTGTATCACAATTTATCTATGTGCTACTCTAGTGATTTTATTAAAGTAGTTTTATTCCTCCTGCACGATGTAATGGTGACAGTGTGTGCATCCGTGTTAGTACTTGGCGTAGGCTATGATTATGATCTCTTGTAGATTATGAAGTTAACTATTGCTATGATGGTATTGATGTGATCTATTCCTCCTACATGGCGTGAAGGTGACAGTGTGCATGCTAAGTTAGTACTTGGTTTAGTCGTGTCGATCTTTCATGCACTCTAAGGTTATTTAAATATGAACATTGAATTGTGGAGCTTGTTAACTCCGGCATTGAGGGTTCGTGTAATCCTACGCAATGTGTTCATCATGCAACAAGAGAGTGTAGAGTATGCATTTATCTATTCTGTTATGTGATCAATGTTGAGAGTGTCCACTAGTGAAAGTCTATTCCCTAGGCCTTGTTCCTAAATACTATCGCTGCTTGTTACCGTTTTACTGCGTTACTACTGCTGCGTTACTACGCTTGTTTACTTCCTACAATATTACTACCATCAACTGCACGCCAGCGAGCTATTTTCCGCCGTACTACTGCTCATATTCATTCATACCACTTGTATTTCACTATCTCTTCGCGAACTAGTGCACCTATTAGGTGTGTTGGGGACACAAGAGACTTCTTGCTTTGTGGTTGCAGGGTTGCTTGAGAGGGATATCTTTGACCTCTTCCTCCCTGAGTTCGATAAACCTTGGGTGATCCACTTAAGGGAAAACTTGCTGTTGTTCTACAAACCTCTGCTCTTGGAGGCCCAACATTGTCTACAAGAATAGAAGCACCCGTAGACATCACCAGCTACCAAACGACCCGCCTTTCATGGCCCATGGCCCGTTCGCGACGCGCAGGGAGGCCCATCTCGCTGGCGCAGTGGTGCAAGAAATCCATGCAGGCTACCAAACGCGCCCTAGTAGATTCTCTGGTGCAACAGGGTCTTTTCCTCTTTTTTTGCGAATAATGAAACTTCATTAATCAAGTAACAGAGTTACAATCCTTTGACAGGATATCAGCTAGAAAAGGTGGTATATAGTTCACCCACAGACACCTTCTTCTAACACTACTAGCTTTCCTAGCACAACAATGAGCAGCCTCATTGGCAAGTCTACCAACAAACAATAATTTAAAGCTAGGAAAAAACCCTCTAAGCTCCATGATTTCCTGACGGATACTGGAAATAATTGATCTGCCACCACCCGGGTCTTCAATCAGTTTGATGACCTCTTGTGCGTCAGTTTCTATCTCGACATCTTGGAATCCACGTTCAATAGCTAGTTGTATTCCATCTCTAATAGCTAACGCTTCCATGATGAGCGGACTAGCCGCATTCTCATACCACAACGCTTGCGCCCTGTTAAGAGCTCCCGTGGAATCACGGACCACAAGCCCTGTCGCGCCAGCACCTTCATTTTCAACAAAACTTGCATCAACATTGATTTTCTGGGTTCCTGGACTCGGCATCTTCCACAATGGTTTGACTTTGATCGGCTTTTTTGTCTTCCTCTTTCCCAACTGAGCAAGATCATAGGTAGTATCTACTGCCCATCGGACAGAGGCGATTATCGATCTTCGTCTTTTCCTCAAGTACACTCCGTGCTATGTCACTTGTAAAACTTTTGTTGCAGCTAGCTGTGCACAACGAACCCATTGGATGGTTTTGGCAGGCTGAGGTTCCTTGGGAAAGTATTGGTAGTCGAGAGAGGAAGCCAGCCAAATGCAAAAGATGCAAACGAGAAGGATGAGGAGGAATTAGCTCAGGGTCTGTCTCAAGTCCCCAAATCAGATGAACTCCACATCTACTGCCAAATGCAAAGATGGATTAGCTCAGGGTCTGTCTCAAGTGCAGAGTATGAAAGTTCCCAAGCGAGAAGCATGAGGATCTCGACCACTACGCCGCCGAGATGGGAAAGGCTGGCGCCGCCGTCGGCACCTCCCAACACGCCCAAAACCCTAACCATGCTCCTTCCTCCTACGTTTCCTCCATCAAAACCCACGTCCCCATCACCCTCAATCTTCAATATTCAAACTTTGCCAAGTGGCGTGAACTCTTCCTCGTCGCCCTCGGCTGCTACTGCCTCACCAGCCATGTCCTCAGCACCGTCAGTATCACTCCATCGGACACCTCGCCCACCTCTGACTAGGCACATGATGACTACATTGTGCTCTCCTGGATATACGGCTTGATCTCCTCCGATCTCTTTGGCATCATCATGGCACCTGGATCAACGACGCGGAAAATCTGGGACGCCATCGCCAACCTCTTCCACGACAACAAGAAGAGCCACGCCATTGCTCTCGATGCAGAGTTTTGTAACACACAGCGAGGAGATATGAGCCTCGACGACTACTGCACCAATCTCAAGTCCCTCGCCGATGTTCTCAGTGACGTTGGCCGCACCATCACCGACGAGACCCTCGTCTTCACGGTGCTCAATGGCCTTAACAAGAAGTTCTATCACCTTTGTTCGTTTCTCCCGTTTTAGATGTCGTTCCCCAACTTTTTTCAAACGCGTTCGGCTCTCGTCCTTGAGGAGACACAAAAGAAGATGGATGCCAAAAATGCGGCCGCCTCCTTGCTCTGGGCCAACAACAACAACATCCTCCCGCACGCTTGTGGTGGTGGCCCCGGCAACTCCGACTGCACCCTCCTACGCCTTACCATCCCGGACCCTACATCAACTCTGACCCTGGCAATGGCGGTGGCCACGATAATAATCCCTGGATGTTCAATCTCTGGACAGGCCTCCCAACACATCCTCATCAAGAGCAGCAGTCGCCTCCTTCCTCTCCATGGCAACCTCGTTGGCGTGTCCCCAACGGCGGAGTTTTGCATCCTCGCCCAGGTCCGTACCAGGAGTACACCGCCACTAGATACCAACCGCCCCACAATAACGCCGTGATGGTTCATCAACAACAGAAGGTCGATCCCGCTCTTCTCACAGCTCTTCATAACATGCAACTCACCGGAAACCAAGAAAGGTTTATGACTTCGGCGCCTCATCTCATATGGCATCCGATCATGGTATACTTTCTTCTATCCAACCTTCCTCCTGTCATAAAATCATCATTCGTAATGGTGCATCTCTTCCTATTACTTACATTGGTTCTTACACTTTGCCTCTTAATTCTAAAAATCCTCACCTTCGTAATATTGTTGTCGTTCCTCACATGATCAAAAATCTTATCTTTGTCCGTCAATTCACTATTGATAATCTCTGCTCCATTGAATTTGATCAATTAAGTTTCTATGTGAAGGACCTTCGATGCAATAATTTTTGACCTCTCTACTCCCTTTGATGTCCACCTGAAGCCCATGCTCTCGCCACAAGCACTTTATCCGAGATTTCGCAGCATCGCCTTAAAAACGCCGCCCACCGCACCTTAAAGCGTGTTCACCACCACCAGCAGATTCCACTCAATAAAACCACCATCATCGTTGTGCCATGCTTGTCAGCTAGGGCGCCACATCATGTTGCCATTTTATTCATCGGATTCTATTAGTGTTAAACCTTTTCAGTTGATACACTGCGATTTGTCGACATCACCTATTCCTAGTAACTTTGGTCTTTGGACCTTTCCTCTTCGTAAAAAATCCGATATCTATGCTACCTTCACCACTTTTCATGCATGTGCTCGTACCCAATATAACCTACCTATACCTGGTATAAAATGTGACAAATGGCCGAGAATTTGACAACATTAGAGTATACAATGTAACCTATCTATGCCTTCCTGCTTATGGACCAAAGCACTTCACACCGCCACATTTCTATGAAACTTTCAACAACCAGGTGTTGACTTCGATGAAACTTTCATCTATGTAGTAAAACTTGCAACCATTCGCATTTTCTCTCACTTGCTCTTTCTCATTCCTAGCACATACATCAAATCGATGTTAAAAAGCTTTTCTTCATGGACATCTTGACGAGGTCGTCTATAGTCAACACCCCTCCGGTTTTCTTGACCCTCGATTCCCTACTCATGTCTGCTGACTTCTATAGTATCTCTATGGTATCAAACAAGCTCCTCGTGGATGGTTTCAATGTTTTTTCTTCTTTTGCCCGAACCATTGGTTTTGTTGAATCCAAATCTGATGCCTCTCTCGTCATTCTTCGTCGTGGTAGTGATACTACATATCTTCTTCTTTATGTTGACGATATTATTTTAACAACCTCTTCCTATCTATTTCTCACCAATGTTAGATCCGCCCTTAGACGTCAATTCTCCATGAAGGATCTTGGTCCTCTTCATAATTTTCTTGGTATTTATGTCACCTGCACACCGCATTCATCTTTCCCAACAATATCATATTCATGATGTTCTTTCTCACGTAGTCATGTGTGACTGCTATCCCGTCACTACTCCTATTGACACCGAACCCAAACTTTTTTCTACAGTTGGTCGTCCCATTTATGATCCATCTCTTTATTGTAGCCTAGTCAGAACTCTCCAGTATGTCACTCTTGCTCGTCATGACATTTCTTATGACGTTCAACAAGTTTGTCTTCACATGCATGATTATCGCAAAGGCACTTTTCATCATGGTATTACACTCCATCGTTCTTCCTCTCATTCTCTTGTTGCCTACTCGGATGCTGATTGGGCTGGATGCTCGGATACTCGATGCTCTATGTCGGAGCTTTGAATGTATCTTGGAGACTTGGTCATCTAGTCTTCTCATCGCCAGACGACTGTTTCCCATTCTCGCGTCGAGGCGGAATACAGGGCCTTACGCCTATCGCAGAGTCCTGTTGGGTACGACAACTTATGCAGGAGCTCCACGTCCCAAGACTGCCACCATTGTCTACTATGACAATGTTAGTCATGTTTATTTATTGGCCAATCCGGTCCATCATCCACGCACCGAACACATCGAGCTAGACATTCATTTTGCGGTATATATTTTATGTTACCCGTCGGTGACCTCTGGCGGCGGCGGGGAGAGGGGAGAGGGTGGGGGAGAGCCTTGGAGGTGCCGGCGCAGTCGCCCCATGTCGCCTATGGTTGGAGAGGGAGAGCGTTACTCCCCATGGATCCCGAGACTTGGGCCTAGGCGGGCCTGCGGGTCCTGATCTGTCACTGTGGGCGGCGTGGTAGTGTGGTGCCGCCTGGCTGCGGAGCTGCCTGGCACCGTGGTGATGCCGGCGACAATGGGCTAGGCGGCGGTGGCCGAGGCTCTCCCGGCGGCGCGGCTGGTCCTTGGTCGTGCTGTTGTGGTTGAGAGCTTGGTGTGGTGCTCTTGGCGCGACAACCGTTGCTCCTAGTACTCTGGGCTGAGGAGTGGGTGTGCGGTGCAGGGCAGTGTGGTGGTGCTGACCGTGGTGACGGTCGTGCTGGTAGACCGCGACTACATCGACGACATAGAGGTGTTGCATCGGCGGCAATGCAATTCAACGAGGAGGATGTGCTGCTCAAGATCCAATGTAAAGGGATGACAGGTGCGTGCTACTCCGGATGAAAATCCTGCTCTATCTTCAGCCAGAGCCGATGATGACGGCGCTTGCGGGCGTCATTCCCCTCCATGGAGGCATCGCCGAGGAGTGCCCGCTCCTTCCTGGCCCACTCGAGATGGTGTCTCCAGGTGAAAACCAAGATCGGGCTATCCGGTCGGCGATGGCGGCGTCTCTGACGTCGTTTCTTTCCTGAAAGCATCGTTTTTGGAGACACGGACTTGGGGAGCACATGGTTTCGGGCTTGATGTTGCGCTGGTAATGCTGCTGCTCAGGTTTGTTTCCAGGGCGCTATGTACGCCGTTGCCGGTAAGTCAAAGGCAGCGACTTTCTTAGGGCTGGCCAAGTCCTGCCACCCACTTGCTGACTCTTGGGCGCTCAAGGGTGGTTGGTACGTCGATGAGGAGAGTTTAGAGGCGGTTGTTTCTTTGGAGTTTTTTTTGAGAATTCGGCAGGTGAGCTGCTCGATATATTAATAGAAGAAGATTTGGCTCAGTTAATCAGGGAAACCGGGCCCAAAAACCATACATAGTGGCCGAGTTTATGAGGGAAACCGGCCGGAAAAACCGCACAAAAGTCGGGGTCTCATCGCCCACACGAAACCAGACCGCCGACGACCAAACACACACCACCAAACCCGGAGCCGCTGCTCCGACGTCCCCAACTCGGAAACGAGCCGCAACGCCGCACGACATGGACGTCCTGTGGCCCAAGCTACCAAGGCGACCACCCGCAGGCCACGAACGCCGCGCCAAAAGATCCGGGGCCGCCGCCCCGACTTGCCAGCCACACCGACCACCCCGTCGCGTAGGCCGGGCCGACGAGCTCGCTACCCACGTAGCACGAACACGCCACCCATGCCTTGCTAGACGATGACCACACCCCATGGAGTCATCGCTGCAAGACCATCCGAGGCCGCCGCCTCGGCGCACGTCAGCCGTCCGGGGCCGCCGCCCCGGCATCCACCACCCTCGACGACAAGGCAACCAAGCGCAACTACCACACATCTAACACACCACGAGGAACACGGACTCCAAAAGCGGCGCCTTCAGGAAGGTAACGGCACAGAGTGTCGCCGCCGCCCGCTCCAAGGAGCAGAGGTTTTCACCCGGAGAACGCAAGAACTCGCGACAGCAGGAGACCAAGCTCCCCGATGAAGCCCTCAACAGGGAACAACGGTACCCAAGGGCACCGCCAACATCGGCACCAATGGTGCGAGGCTTTCGCCTGGAGTGCCAACGCTGTCGTCAGGCCCAAGTAGGCCCTGGCGGAAGAAGGTGGCCCGCCGAGCAGGGTACCTTGTTGCCGTCCACCAAACAGAAAACGGAGCAGGCAGGCGCCCATCGGATCCCGCAGGGGCCCATCTGAGCCCGCAGGAGCCCATCTGAGCCCGCAGGAGCCCGCCCAACAGAGCCCCGCGCGCAAGCGCCGGCGGCGCACTAGGCAGTCGAGCAGCGCCATGCCAAGCGGAAAAACCGCGCCCACCCCAACAGCAGCGGCCGCGCCATGGCCGGCCGACGAGCTGCAAAGCAGCGAAGGCCGAAGCCGACCAACATCCCGCCGCCAGGGCCGCGCCACGGACGGACGGGAGAGCTGCAGACCGGACGGCGAGCTACAGAGAGCAGCGAAGGCCGGGTCCGGCCCGCAATCCCGCCGCCAGGGCCGGCGCGCAGACACCACGGCGAGGACGCACAGGCGCGACGCGGGGAGGCGCGGAAGCAGCGACGAGCAGGCCAGCGGCGGGCCACACGCAGGAGCTCAGCGCGGGCGGCGGCGACCTCCGGGACCGGCATGGACGCCTCCCTCCTAAGCAGCCATGCGGGGGCCCGAGAGGCATAGATCCTCGCCGCCCCCGTCCTTGGCGGCGCGCGGCTTCGCCGGCGGCGGCCTCGGGAGGCGACGAGGAGGCGGGCAGGGGGCGGGGGTGGTGGCGGCGGGGATCTAGGGTTCGCTCCCCCGCCTGGAGACGACGGGCGCTCAAGGGGGGGGACGTCGAGAGGATTCTGGAATCTTTCTTTGGAGTTGCTTGGCTTCGGTTGTGACGCGCCTTCGGTTTGAGCTTGGGCGAGACCCCCATATGTCTTTGTTGTAGTGTGTCGTGGCTAGTCTTCGGATTGGCGGTGTGTGTTGTAGGCATCTTTGGCGTTGTATCGGCCTTCGGCCACTTCTTCTATGTGACTGATATGTCTTCCCGGACATATCCTTGAAAACAATATTTTATGTTACGTTGGTTAGATTGACGATACAAAGAAAGATGATGTATTTTGTTGCACTTTGTTGCATCCGGTGAAAAGGATTCACAGATAATGAAAACTGATCGCACCCTGGGTCAGATGTGGACATTGTTTTACACATCTGGACCAAATTAGCACTTGGCAACAATTGCGTGAAAAACACAGGGGGCAACCCAATTGGCGCGGAGATGTATATGTTCTTCGAAATGGGCTCATTTTGGTGAAACTTCTACACACACAAAAATGGTCAAATTTTAATTGCTACTCTTGCAGGAATCGCTCAGGGCATAGCAAAGGTCAATTGACGAGAAGCAATGAGGTCAGCGCACGGGGGTTCGCGCTGCGACGTGGCAGACGCGCAGGCGAGCTCAGAGCCTCGCCGGGTCTTGTCCGCCTGCATGGTGGCGACTTTTGCGACCACGCCGTGCGTGTCTGTCTTGCAGCTGCAGGGTGAGGGTGGACAGTGAAAAGCTAGTCAACGATTTAAGGCTGCCGACCTGCTGTGCCAGTGAGCTGGTGCAAAGATATGCAGAAGAGAGAAAGAGGATCAAGTAGCCCACAGGGGCTAGTCGTGCCAGTGAGCTAGTGAAAACAAATGTATTTTATACATATTCCAGAATGTTAAAAAAATTCAAAACAAAATGTCACGTTCATATCTTAACATTCTACTTGATCATAAAGTTGTTTCAGCAAAACCGATTTCTTCTGCAGCTAGTGTGAAAAAAGACAAAATTGAGTGCTAAAATAGAACATTTCTGAAGACATTTTTGACAAAATTTAGTGCTACAATAAGACATTTCTAAGGCATTTTTTATTTTTTACACAAGGCACAAAAAATATGTGTTATATCGACACATTGCATGGGCACATAGAATGTGGAGATATGCGCGCGAAAAAAATTTCCTAATTTTTTTAACAGTTTGGAATTTGGTTTTTAGATAAATGGAGCATGTGCACATGGGATCAAGACACATACGATTCATAAAAAGTCAAAAGATCTTATAAATCGGAATTGACTAGTACTTCCTAAAAAGGCAAAGAAAAGGTTGGAATAGGTAGGGGGTGATATGAGAGGTGACTAACAAAAATATTCAAATTAAAACAATAAACATCTTATTAATCAGAACTTGATAATTGATTACGGTACCACGAGATCACTGGATCCTACTTGGTAACATCTAAGCTTTGTGTGGTGATCAACTTGAATCCAATTTTTCATCATGGAAAAAAAAAACTTGAACTCAATCTTTGCATTATGTCATGACCAATTTTGTATCATTTCTATTTTCTTTATTATGATGATGTATTGAGGGTAAATACGAATGCTCATTCAATCTTCTTTTTCAAGACATAATTGACATAAACTCAACTCTCTCAAGACCACTCTTTGGATCACTTCTTGAATAACACATTGGTCATCCATTAATCTTTGTCATTTTGTTCTTATTCTTTCAACCTTGAAATTAACATATGATCTTCAAGCATTGCTTATGTATGAACACTCTGTATAGCTTAACATAAGTATTAGTCCATAGAAATTATCAATTATTACCAAAACCATATGAGCTCCATGTACTTTCACCAAGTTGTCTCCATGCCTGTTGCGTGCAAACATCTTCTAGATCCATCATTACCACGCGGGTTAGAGAAAAGTTACTAGTAGAGTACATATCGGTTTGGACATGATGTTTCTATCCTATTTATCACATCTATAGCTCCATATCTATTTTGGTCGATCCTGTTATCATGAATATAGAGCAAGTAAATTGAACTAATATAAGCGGGCTATAAGAGTTAGGTAGTACTACCTCCGGACGGAAATAATTGACGCGTCCTCCTGCTAAACGCACGAACGAGCAGACCTCCCTCCGCGTCGATTAAATCCGACCAGAGGGAGTATTTCTTTGTTGGGAACGAAAAAGAAGAGTTGGCTAGAGCACTTGTTCCTACACATTATGCAAGGGCGAGGTGAGTCAAATATTAATAAAGTAATACGTATTTCTAGGCTCGCGCGAGAGACGATCTAAGGCGATCAAGCTCCAACTCTCGGCTGCTAGCACCATCACCGCTGGACGCTGGTTCTGCTGCCCTCCATGGCTCCATTGGCCGACATAGCGACAAGAGTCTTCGAGTTCTCAGTCTCCGGTGTAGGGGCATCGGCAACGATGAGAATAAATGTCGTTCAGCACGCCCCAGGTCGGTATTCTTCCTCGGAGGAGCATCAACAGACTGGAGTTTAATTTGGAGTTGATCGTCTGGCATTAGGCCTGGCGGCATGATAAGTGTCTGTCTACGACGGTGGCGTTCAGTGGCGGGGATGTTGTCCCGGCCTTTTGTGTCCTCAATTTCCGCCTAATGAAGCTCAGCCAAGTTACGACTTCATCGGGGAACTCACGAGTTTGGAGTCCACCATCTCTGTCTGGCCAGAGCTTTGATTATCTCCCGACCCTTCTCAACACTAGCTTCTCTGGGACGTCGATTTTTCAAGATCGTGGTCGCTGACATAGGCATCCCCAATGGGCCCGCCGAAGATGGTACCCAGGGTTTACTGAAGGCCCAGGACTCGAAGAATAAGAAGATTCGAAAGCCCAAGATGCTAGTAAGGAAAGCTAGAGTTGTATTAGGAAGTATAACTTGTAATCTTGCGGGACGGGTATGAAACCCTCCCGGACTCTGTAACTTGTATATTACGAAACTCTCGGCTCCACCTCCTATATAAGGGGGAGTCGAGGGACAAAGAGAGGATCGAATCTATTGTCAACATAACCCTAGTTTTGCAATCAGCGAGTACTTTTCGGCTGAAACCTTCGAGACCTACTTGCCCTCTTCTTCTAGCAAAACCCTAGTCTACAATCGTAGGCATTGACAAGTTAATCCCTTGTCAATTGGCGCCGTCTGTGGGAACTAGAGGCTGCAAGGAGCTGATCTCGATGGCACGTTCAAGATCGTCGACTTCATCGGTAGCAAGCAACACGATGGATCGAGGTAAACAGGTCAAAACTGATCTAGTCGATTTTATTCCTCACCCGCCCTCCCGTTTGGATGCATGTGCATATCTGGAGGAGCCCATCTTGATGACTTTCGGAGAATTCCGATTCGGTGTCGACAAGGAAGGATCTTATCGTCTTGAGGTTCCGATCTCATCGGAATTATCAGCGATCGATTTCGACTTTTCGTCAAGCGATGAAGAGTTTTCGTCGCCACGCTTCATCAACACCAAGGCAAGCGAAAATCTCACCAAGATCTTCAGCGACATGTCCTTCGAGTCGTCTGCGACTCGATATAAGCAGCGATTCACAGCGTCGACACTTCAACCTCATCGACATCTTGTCATTGGAAAGGTCTTCACCAATCTCTATGATGGTGTAAGGGTATATTGCCCCTATGTGTGGTTTTGGTAATTAATGACAACCCCTATGGACTAATGTTTTCATTGAGTTTATATGAAGGAATATTCTATAGGTACTACTTGTACTCCATGTGTTGGATTCAAGTATGGATGCCATGAAGATAAAGGTATACCTTGTGTATTGGCATCAAGATCATCGGTATGAAGATATATATATGTGATATGATCAAGAAGAAGAAACGAAGATGGAGTTCTTATGTGGAACTCAATATTAGCCATGCTCTATCTTATGTGAGTATGAGAAGATACAAGGTTGAGTTGGGCAAGTTTAAGGTGAGCATCTTGAGTGGATCACATACTTGAAGCTTGCCGTCCATTTGGCGATAATGGACATATGAAGATGTGCATCAATGGAGCTTTCCCATCATAGTGTATGGGGGAGCATTTGTGAGTATACACGAAGCGACAATGATCAAGTGATGCATTCCGGCTTGAGTGGAGCGTGAAGTGTTATCATCAAGATCAAGCGGGATGCGCAAGGCAAAGGTATGACCTTGATAGGTTTTCCTTTTACCGGTCTCGAGGTGGTTGATGGGAGACCGGATTATAGGATAAATAGCCGCACTATTAAGAGGGGCTTTCGGTTGGTTAACTTGATCACATCGTCTTAGGGAGCTCAATCCTTGCATGCGTTGCATATTCTTATTGCTTCTTGGTATTTCTCGGTGTGAGGTTCTTGAGCTTGTTGTTAGCTTTACAACAAGCCCAAGTTCATCGAAAACGGAGTTCGCATGCATCTTCTATTGCGTTTTCGAGGTTGGGCGATTTTACCGGTTATTCATAATATAAGGTTCTACCTTTTATATTCATGATAAAATCCCCTCCTACAGATTCTTGGGTTTTCACTTTCTATAAGATAGCATTTGTTGTTATCTTCCAAACAAAATTGGTTTCATGCGATTCAGAGTTCGAGAGCACTTGTTATTAGGGAAAAAGAGAAAAGGATAAAAAGAAAAGAAAAGAAGAAAAAAAGAGGCGTGGCAGCCGGCCGGCCGCCCGGCCTGCCGGGCCGCGCGCGGCCCATCCGGCCACAACCGGCCTGGTGGCTGGTGCCATCCGGAGGCGGGGCCAGTGGGCTGGCAGCCTCCCCCGGCCCGAGCCGGTCTCCCACCGGGCCGGCCGGCCACCACCCCGCCTTTGAACCGACCGGCGCCGGTCCCCATCCGCCGCCGCGTGCCGCGCGCCGCCCGGCCGCTGGGGCGGTCCGGACGGGCCACCGCCGCCTCAGAATCCGCCGGCCGGCTGCGGGCAGGGCCACTTTTTAGAGCCGTTTTCTGCTTTTCTTGTCTTTTCCCCCAACAGTTTTATTTGCTCCCATGCTATAAATAGCTCTTCTTCCACCTTGAGCAACTAGTTCTTCCTATTCTCTCACCTCCATTGTTGCTATTTGAAGAACTTGCTCTCCCCCTTGATTCCTCCAACCATTCTTGCTCATATTTGAGGATTTGAGAGAGGAGATCTAGATCTACTCTTCCACCAAACCGTTTCTTCTCTAAGTGAGGGAATCTCTTGGGATCTAGATCTTGGAGTCTTTGGTTGACTTTCCCCTTGTTCTTCCTCTCCAATCTCATCCTAGCATTCGTTGCTTTGGTGGGATTTGAGTGTGAAGGACTTGAACACCTCCGGTGTTCTTGCTTTGCATCATTGCATAGTGTTGAGCTCTCCACCACGATTTGTTCGAGTGAGAGACCGTGAGCTTGTTACTCTTGGAGGGTGACCTCCTAGTTGGCTTGGTTGGTGTCCCGGTGATCTCTTCGTGAAGATTGTGAAGGGGCCCGGGCTTCTCCTTCGTGGAGCTTGTGAAGTGGTTGTGGAGCTTGCCATCTCCGAGCGGAGGAAAAGCTAACCATAAGGAAAGGGCCATTATCCTTCGTGGGTGTGGTTCGGAGAATAGGGTGAGCCTTCGTGGCGCGGGGAATCCTTCGTGGGACCTCCACTCCTCCAAACGTGATGTACCTTGTTGCAAAGCAAGGAACACGGGAATACATCCTCGTCTCCGCGTGCCTCGGTTATTTCTATACCCGAGCTCTCTTTCCTTGTGATAGCCATCGTGCTTGAAGTATATATATATCTTGCTATCACTTGTGCTACATATATCTTGTGCCTATCTTGCTTATCTCTAGTTGTTATTGTTATACCTAGTTGAGCTTAGCATATCTAGGGTTTGTGCTTGTAAACTAAACGATAGTTTAATTCCGCATTCTTACAAGACAAATCCGAAAGAGTTTGTAATTGCCTATTCACCCCCCCTCTAGGCGACATCTCGATCTTTCAATTGGTATCAGAGCAAGGTCTCTCCTTGTTTAAGGCTTCACCGCCTTGAGAGTAAAGATGCCGGCTAGTAATTTAGTGCACAATGACACAATTATCTTTGTTGGCACAAATTATCTTTTGTGGCGAAATTGCTTGCTTTGCAATCTTCGGACCTTGTGTCCAAACATTGAGCAATTTCTAGATGTAGGTTTTTCTCCTCCGATGGATCCTCAAAATCTATCTTTAGAGGATGAGAAAAACTTACATCTTGAAGCTCTAGTATCTAATGAGCTTTTATTCTCTTTGAGACCCGATTTTCGTAGGTTCTTGATATATATAAAGCGAAAATCGTCTCATGAGATGTGGATCAAGCTTAAGGAAATGTTTGGTGGATCCACCTCTCAATTGGTCGGTGGTGACTCCGAGGAGCTCTCTTCCCCTTCACATCATGAAGAGCTCCAAGTTGCTTCCACCTCCGGCCGTGATGATATATCATCTACTTCCACTTCACCAACGTGTTGCAAGACACAAGGTAATGATATGGTGAGTGGTGAGGAAAATTGCAATGTTGATATTGTGCTCAATATTGATGATTCTTCATCTCTATCCCATTGCAATGCTTCCTCTTTGGACTTAAACACATCTAGCATTGAAAATAATCTACATGCTTGTGTTGATAGTCCTTGCATATCATGTGTAAATTGCTTACATAAATCCCATGATGATATGCTTGCCTTGTCTTGCTCCCATAATCAAAATGCTCTATTTCCTCTAGTTGCTTGTTGACTAACAATGTAGAGGAAACCGAACACTCTATGGATCAAGACATGTTTTCAAATGAGGATTCAAGAATTTCTTCATCTTCATCCTCCGGTATGCACATGTGCCTTATGGCAAATGGATCAAAGGTATCTCCTACTTTGACTCCTAACACTTCCTCTAATGATGAGAGTGATGATGATGATAATGATGAAGAATATAATATCTTGGTGCATAATATGGCAATGGTATATGCTTCTCTTCATGGTAATAAAGAAGCTCGTGCTAATCTCGAACACTCTATGGATACCTTGAGTAAATATAGGGAAACCATAGTGGAGTTGGAGTCCCATGTTGAAAATGGGGAAATGAGATTCACTCTCCTCAAGCATGAGCTAAAAGATGAGAAGCATACTAATTTTATGCTTACACAAAAAATTGAATCCTATATGCATGAAAATGAGAAAACTATTGATGCTTGTGCTACTAACTCTAATTCTTGTGAAGCATCTACCTTAGAGGAGAATGTTGAGCTAAGGGCTCAACTTGAGTTGCTAACTAGCAATTATAGGGAATTGGAAGAAAGTCATAAAAAGCTCTCGGGCTCTCATGATGACCTTCTAATTTCCTATGATGGGCTAAAGTTAGCTCATGAGGCTAGTATCACTAAGGTAACATCTTGTGAGCCTCATGTGGACATTAGCACAATCTCTACTACAAATGCTATATTGCCATGTGCTAGTCCTTGTAATCCATCTAGTCAAACTAGTGATACACCTTGTGTTGGATTACTTGCCTTGCCTTGTTGCTCTAACAATGAAGCTTCTACTTCCTCTAGTACTTGTATTTCTACTAACCATGTAGAGGAAATAAAAGAGCTCGAGGCCCAAGTCATTTCTTTGAAGAAAGACTTGGAAAAGCGTCATGAAGGGAAATCCACACTTGACAAGATGCTAAGTGTGCAACAATCCCCCAATGACAAGAGTGGACTTGGATTCAACTCCAATAACAAGAACAAGTCCAAGAGCAAGAACAACAAGAAGAAGGGCCAAGACAAAGTCAAGGATCCGGCCAAGTTGGTTTGCTTCAAGTGCAAGGTTGAAGGGCATCATGTTAGATCATGCCCATTGAAGAAGAAGAAGAAGCACTTGAGTGAGAAACAACAAGGGAAACGGCCACAAGGTCAAGGTCAAGCTCATGCTCGACCTCAAGTTGAAGATAGGCCACTTCCCAAGAAGAATCAAGATGTTGTTCCCCAAGAGAAGAAATCAATAAAGAAGAGAAAGGGGAACACTTGCTACTTATGCCGTGTGAAGGGGCACTTTGCTTCTTCATGTTTAAGTGGTACCTTATCTAACCCTATAATTGTTGATGATGATTATTCTCTAGGGAAGGATAAGGATGGCAATGTGTTTGCCAAGTTTGTTGGAACTCAAAGTGGTCTCAAGAAAAGGACCATTTGGGTTGCCAAGCCTATTGTGACTAACTTCTTAGGACCCAACTTGGTTGGGGACCAACAAGCTCAAACGTGATCAATAGGTGCATATGGAGGTCATTGGAGACTTGGCTACTTCATGAAGAATTAAGGGATCTTCATATATTATATTTTGACCAAGTCAAGTCATATGGATTATCATCTATATCTTATATCCAATGTTCCTCTTTGCGGTAACTTATACTTCAACTCATCATATTTATTGTAAGTTACTTGCCCCTTTGCATGTTTGGTTTTGTACCAAATATTTGTGTGTATGTGTTGTGTCTTACTTACCTATCTTGTGTATTCAAGTATGTTTGTTTGACTCATCATATACTTGTGTATTGTTTTGGAGCCTAATGCATTTTGATGATATCTTATTTGGCTCTCTTTGAAGTGATTAATGGAACATCCCATTTTGGGGGAGTGATATGCTTTGTGCATCTCTCTTTCTTTAAAATGTGTGTACATGGGTACCACCACCTAGTATTGATATTGCAAGATTATCTAGTCACTATGTGGTGTGTCATACTCATGAGAAATTCAAATTCTAAAATATCCATTAATCATCTCTAGTTGAATTTTAAGTTGCCTCTTGTTTAGAAGAAATGTTTTATCACATTATGGGGGAGTAATATGTTTTGTACATATCACAAGCCTAGAAAATGTGAACATATGAGGTTATGCCACTTAGAGTTAATGCTCTTAATTATCTTGTTCCTAGGTGGCATGTTTGCTCAAACAAGCTCCACTTCTATTAAAAAGCTTTTATTGGCTCATCTTATGGACTCTTGTTTGATTAAGAAATTCTTGGTACGGTTTTCCTCAAATACATATCTCTATATCTTATTTGGGACACCGTTTGCTTCAAGTTATTCTAATCATTGCCGTGCGTGATTGTTTGACTAATTGAAGCCATCAAGAATCTTCATCCGTGCATAGTGCTTAATTCTATATACTTATCCTATGCCTTTATTTGTGAAGTTGATCCTTACTATCATTGTCAATTCACCACCGGAAATTATGTCCAATATACTCATTGTCTTTGACAATTGATAACCTTGTATGTGGTTGAATTCATGGATCATCTTCACCTTGGATTGCTTCTTATTTACTTATTTTATTTCCAAGAAATCTTTGTTGCTCCCATGTGTCTTCTTTGTCCCTTTGAAAAATCTTTTGATAAATTCTTTTGATTCATACCAAATGTTTGTTTTGGAAGACAAACCTTTTCCTTACGGTACATTGTGCCATTGTGAAAAGTGTAGAGAGTTTGGTTTAATTGTTCGAACCTTGCTCTTTTGGGAGTTTTGCTATCTCATTCCTTCCTACATGATTTATTTGCTTGAATGAGATAAATCCTTGAGCATGTTTGCTTTATTTCATCCTTTATGCTCAATGGTTTCTTCTTAGTTCATTTGTTGAACAAATCTTTTGTGATTTGCGTCTTTGATATAATTTGGACAACAAATTTGTTTGGTCACACCTTTTATGCCTTATTCAATTCATTTGGTGTTTTGTCCAAAGTATATCTCTCTTGGATCTTTAAAAGTCTTTGTGCGTGCTTATATGTAATTTATTTATATTTATAGCATGCTTTCTTTCTTCGATCCATTATATAGGGTATACTCCATCAAATCCTAAACGGCTAAGATGTGCATGAAATTCAAATTTCATCTAAATATGCACATATTGATATGGAGTGTATCCTATGTATTGTGGTTAGTCTAACCATTTTGGACCCAATAAGTTTGGGGACCAAGATGTACTTGAATGTTGTTTTAGGTACATTGGAGATGCAATGGAGGCTTGTCTCATTTATAAGGAAGGTGTTGTCACCATATGATAATTGGAGTCAAGCTAGGATGTTCGATGAACTCGTATCTACTACATCATGCCATTGCTATCTCGGTAACAAGTATCTTATTCATGCATACTCATATAGCATCCAACCACTTGTAGGTTGCATCTTGGCATGAAATTCTTTATTTCGAAAATATTGCGATTCTTGAAAAATACTTTTAAAAGAAAAACTTCTTATTGTACATTTGAGTAATTTGAGAAGATGCATATGATAGGTTATATATATATATCATATTTATGATTCACCTATCACAAATATGCCCTCTAGCAATTTATTGCATATCAATTCCTCAAAGAGCTCTTGTGTACAATATTGATGAAATCGTGAAATAAATCCATATTTGTGATACTTGTTGCCTCTCTCAAAACATTCCAACTAGCTTTACTTCCCTTATTGTTAGTTGTGATGTTTTTGAGATTTTCTTGGTTGAAGCTCATTCATATACCACAAGTGTGTAAATTGGAGCCATAGGCTATATATGCTTTTTAAGCAAACATCCTTGGTATATTTTATGACTTCATCTTGGATATCATGTCTTATTTATTTTGTTAACCTCTTGTGTGTTCATGTTTCTTTATGGATCACTATGTCCACTTTAGAAACTTATATACATGAGAGCGTTAATCCATCAACTTGATATCCTTGTTCCTTGCCAACCATCTTTTACCCTTTTGCTTTTAGTGGTGTTGGTAAAGAAGATTTATGAGTGCTTGGTTTACTTGTTTTTCTTCATGCACTCATATCTCGTAATTGTTGGACTCAAGTTATTCTTGATAAGCATATTATTTTTATCTTGGGTGTGTTCTAAATGATATAGAGGGAGTGAGGATTCCATGTTTGTGCATATTGTATTCAAATGCAAACATTATAAATTGTGCACGAACCTTGGGGAGCTTTCTTATTTTATTTAGAGCACTATATCTCTCTTATCATGATATCTTTGTTTGTCCAATTGGATCGTTGATTGCTTGCTTTATTTGTTGAAGCTCACTTCACCATGTTATCTTTATGCAATCTTTGATCCTCAATATAGTTTGACTTCCTTCAAGTATTCATCATTGGATATGTGCACTTGATTCCACTCAAATTATGAGAAGTGCACACTTTGGGGAGGAACTCACATTATATTGGCCTTCTAAATATTTCACCCATTTTGACAATCGATGCCAATGGGGGAGAAGTTTAGAGGGTTTAAGGGAATGGTTTTATACTTAAGTTTGGTTTGTGCTTAAGTGTTTTGTCCTCTCATGCATTCCATATTTATATGTATTGCATGGTTGTATATATATATAGTGGAAACTATCCCAAAGGTTAATCTTGACAATATATGCAATGAATTCATATTCATCACACGTGCATACATTGTGGGGGAGTTTTGCAATCAGCGAGTACTTTTCGGCTGAAACCTTCGAGACCTACTTGCCCTCTACTTCTAGCAAAACCCTAGTCTACAATCTGTAGGCATTGACAAGTTAATCCCTTGTCAATTGGCGCCGTCTGTGGGAACTAGAGGCTGCAAGGAGCTGATCTCGATGGCACGTTCAAGATCGTCGACTTCATCGGTAGCAAGCAACACGATGGATCGAGGTAAACAGGTCAAAACTGATCTAGTCGATTTTATTCCTCACCCGCCCTCCCGTTTGGATGCATGTGCATATCTGGAGGAGCCCATCTTGATGACTTTCGGAGAATTCCGATTCGGTGTCGACAAGGAAGGATCTTATCGTCTTGAGGTTCCGATCTCATCGGAATTATCAGCGATCGATTTCGACTTTTCGTCAAGCGATGAAGAGTTTTCGTCGCCACGCTTCATCAACACCAAGGCAAGCGAAAAGCTCACCAAGATCTTCAGCGACATGTCCTTCGAGTCGTCTGCGGACTCTGATATAAGCAGCGATTCAGACAGCGTCGACAGCTTCAACCTCATCGACAGATCTGTTGTCATTGGAAAGGTCTTCACCAATCTCTATGATGGTGTAAGGGTATATTGCCCCTATGTGTGGTTTTGGTAATTAATGACAACCCCTATGGACTAATGTTTTCATTGAGTTTATATGAAGGAATATTCTATAGGTACTACTTGTACTCCATGTGTTGGATTCAAGTATGGATGCCATGAAGATAAAGGTATACCTTGTGTATTGGCATCAAGATCATCGGTATGAAGATATATATGTGATATGATCAAGAAGAAGAAACGAAGATGGAGTTCTTATGTGGAACTCAATATTAGCCATGCTCTATCTTATGTGAGTATGAGAAGATACAAGGTTGAGTTGGGCAAGTTCAAGGTGAGCATCTTGAGTGGATCACATACTTGAAGCTTGTCGTCCATTTGGTGATAATGGACATATGAAGATGTACATCAATGGAGCTTTCCCATCATAGTGTATGGGGGAGCATTTGTGAGTATACACGAAGCGACAATGATCAAGTGATGCATTCCGGCTTGAGTGGAGCGTGAAGTGTTATCATCAAGATCAAGCGGGATGCGCAAGGCAAAGGTATGACCTTGATAGGTTTTCCTTTTACCGGTCTCGAGGTGGTTGATGGGAGACCGGATTATAGGATAAATAGCCGCACTATTAAGAGGGGCTTTCGGTTGGTTAACTTGATCACATCGTCTTAGGGAGCTCAATCCTTGCATGCGTTGCATATTCTTATTGCTTCTTGGTATTTCTCGGTGTGAGGTTCTTGAGCTTGTTGTTAGCTTTACAACAAGCCCAAGTTCATCGAAAACGGAGTTCGCATGCATCTTCTATTGCGTTTTCGAGGTTGGGCGATTTTACCGGTTATTCATAATATAAGGTTCTACCTTTTATATTCATGATAAAATCCCCTCCTACAGATTCTTGGGTTTTCACTTTCTATAAGATAGCATTTGTTGTTATCTTCCAAACAAAATTGGTTTCATGCGATTCAGAGTTCGGGAGCAATTGTTATTAGGGAAAAAGAGAAAAGGATAAAAAGAAAAGAAAAGAAGAAAAAAAGAGGCGTGGCAGCCGGCCGGCCGCCCGGCCTGCCGGGCCGCGCGCCGGCCCATCCGGCCACAACCGGCCTGGTGGCTGGTGCCATCCGGAGGCGGGGCCAGTGGGCCTGGCAGCCTCTCCCGGCCCAGGAGCCGGTCTCCCACCGGGCCGGCCGGCCACCACCCCGGCCCAGCCGGCTTTTGAACCGGACCGGCGCCGGTCCCCTTATCCGCCGCCGCAGCGCTGCGCGCCTCGCCCGGCTGCTGGGCTGGTCCGCCGGACGGGCCACCGGCCGCCTCAGTAGACCGGCCGGCCGGCCTGGCAGCCTGGCCACTTTTAGGAGCCGTTTTCTGCCCGTTTTTCTTGTCTTTTTCCCCCAACAGTTTTATTTGCTCCCATGCTATAAATAGCTCTTCTTCCACCTTGAGCAACTAGTTCTTCCTATTCTCTCACCTCCATTGTTGCTATTTGAAGAACTTGCTCTCCCCCTTGATTCCTCCAACCATTCTTGCTCATATTTGAGGATTTGAGAGAGGAGATCTAGATCTACTCTTCCACCAAACCGTTTCTTCTCTAAGTGAGGGAATCTCTTGGGATCTAGATCTTGGAGTCTTTGGTTGACTTTCCCCTTGTTCTTCCTCTCCAATCTCATCCTAGCATTCGTTGCTTTGGTGGGATTTGAGTGTGAAGGACTTGAACACCTCCGGTGTTCTTGCTTTGCATCATTGCATAGTGTTGAGCTCTCCACCACGATTTGTTCGAGTGAGAGACCGTGAGCTTGTTACTCTTGGAGGGTGACCTCCTAGTTGGCTTGGTTGGTGTCCCGGTGATCTCTTCGTGAAGATTGTGAAGGGGCCCGGGCTTCTCCTTCGTGGAGCTTGTGAAGTGGTTGTGGAGCTTGCCATCTCCGGAGCGGAGGAAAAGCTAACCATAAGGAAAGGGCCATTATCCTTCGTGGGTGTGGTTCGGAGAATAGGGTGAGCCTTCGTGGCACGGGGAATCCTTCGTGGGACCTCCACTCCTCCAAACGTGACGTACCTTGTTGCAAAGCAAGGGAACACGGGAATACATCCTCGTCTCCGCGTGCCTCGGTTATTTCTATACCCGAGCTCTCTTTCCTTGTGATAGCCATCGTGCTTGAAGTATATATATATCTTGCTATCACTTGTGCTACATATATCTTGTGCCTATCTTGCTTAGCTCTAGTTGTTATTGTTATACCTAGTTGAGCTTAGCATATCTAGGGTTTGTGCTTGTAAACTAAACGATAGTTTAATTCCGCATTCTTACAAGACAAATCCGAAAGAGTTTGTAATTGCCTATTCACCCCCCCCCCTCTAGGCGACATCTCGATCTTTCAGATGGTGTCACCAATCCCGACAAAAATCTAAATTCAAAATATCATCAAGTCTATGCAATTGAAGAAACAAATCGAGCAGAGCCAGAAACGTCAGAGGCTTTCGACAATTTGGGAAACCCATATGTCGATCCCGCTGATCTCAGGAGAGGTCTAGGCACTAAGTATGTGGACCTACCCCACGTCTAAGAGTTCAGCTCCCGCAAGAAGCATGGGACAGAGCCGCAAGAGCCATGGACGGTTGAACGAATGACCACAACCGCTGCAGAAGAATTACAAGCCTATCAATATAGACTCGCTCGTGTGAGTAGGGAGTTGGAAAAACAGTCAGCCTCCCGAACAGAAGAAAGGAGGCAGCCTCCGCACAAGCGCGACGAGCAGACCTAAGTCAACAATCAGGAACTTCGGGAGATAGTCATAGGGAAGCTCGGAGGAGAGCAAGATCTCGGCTACAAAATATACCTGAAGAAGAGAGAGGAAATATAATTCAAAATCTCAACATGTCTTTCATGACGATTGATACAAGGGGAAATATTATCCCGAAAACACCAGAAGCTGGGTACATGGCAACGCAAGCTTTTATCCTCGCGTCCAGACCACCTCCTGGAGACCCGAGAGAAGCATTGTTTAACATGGCAATGGCAGGAGTTGGAGCCATGGGAACAGCATTTGCAGCTACACCTCCCGAAGGAACTGCAAGGCAAAATAGTCCGCGACCCACCGCAGCAGTGCAAGATCCACCGAGAGCAAGTGGAGCAAGGGATTCAGCGGCTCAAGCAAGGGTGGATAGAGCGCGACAAGAAAGAAGGGAACATCGGCAGTCACCAGAAGTTGCCGAGGAAGATATGTGTGGGCTCCCGTGCTTTACGAGACGAGTTCGAAAAACTCGAGTCCCAGCAGGGTTTAAGCTACCCAAAAATTTCAAGAAATTCGACGGCCTACAGGATCCCGAAGATTGGCTCGTTGATTATCTCGAGATGGTGAAGTTGATAGGCGGAACCAGGGCAACAGCCATGCAGAGCATCCAAGTACACTTGAGTGGAGCCGCGCGATCTTGGATAAAGAAACTTCCCCCAGGTTCCATCGATAGCTGGGATAGTTTTGAGGATATCTTCGTGAAGAATTTCCGATCCACCTGTAAGAAACCCGCGTCATTAGAAGAGCTGAGGGCGTGTAGACAGAAACACGATGAATCAATGAGAAAATATATCCAGAGGTGGAATATTATCAAAAACTCGGCAGAGGACATATCTGACGAGAGGGCAATAGACGCGTTCGTGGCAGGAATTCGACGAGGAGATTTCGTCAAAGACCTAGGGAGAACCAACCCAAAAACAATATCAGCACTCATGGAAATAGCAAACAGATGTGCAGATGGAGAAGATGCTATACACAACAAGCGACATGCATATGTCGCCAGAGGAGGACCGCAGTCGAAATTTTCAAAATAGAAGCTGATTCTCTCGACAGTTCTATAGTAATGATGCTCATGGCCACATATCAGCTGGTTTCCGAGGAAACACTGGAGGGAACAGTCGAGACGACTATCAAAGGAGTAACGAACAACAAGGCGACAACAGGGGTGATTCCCGTAGTTACAGGCAAAATAGAGGGCCAAGGTTTCAAAGACCATATGTGTCTCCCGAGGATATGATGAACGGCCATGTCAGATGCATTTTTATCTCGACAATAATGGGAAGAGGCAGTCAGGACATCTGCAGAAGGATTGTCGCAATTTTCAAGCAATGTTGCGGGTTGCAGGAATAGCCAATGCTCAAGCAATAAATAGAAACCCCCAAGGGCCTAGGAGTGAGATCCACCTTCCACCTCCTCCCGCAATTACGACGAAAATCGGCACCAGCTCGAATAGCGGCAGCACCACACCCCCCGTATGTCGATCCCAACTCCAACGGCACGGTCTCGATGATTCAGAAAGCTAGGCCGTCCAATAGGGCTCAGAAAGTAATCTCGCGACAGGTATTCATGGCAGAGAAGATGCCTCCACCAACGGTTGAGTACTTAAATTGGTCGGGACAGGACATTGGCTTCACAATTGCGGATCACCCGCAGCAAGTTCCTCGACCAGGTCAATCTGCACTCATCTTACCCGCAGTCATCGCTGGTTTTGACGTGTCGAGAGTCTTCATAGATGGTGGCAGCAGTTTAAACCTTATGTATGCAGATACACTAAGGAAGATGAACATATCCTTGGCAATCTAAAACCAACTGACACACGTTTCCACGGAATCACGCCAGAGAAGCCGAGTTATCCGCTGGGGAAGATCAATCTCGACGTTCAATTTGGGACCCAAGAAAACTACAGGATAGAAAAGCTGGAATTTGAAGTTGTGGATTTACCGTCGCAATATCACGCCTTGTTGGGATGACCAGCATATGCCAGGTTTATGGCGGTACCACATTACACGTACCTGTTGTGGAGGTTGCCTGGACCTAAGGGACCAATTACAGTCAAGGGAAGTTTCGTGCTAGCCGATAAATGCGACAAGGATTTTCATCGATCGGAAACTTTCGGGATGCAAGCAGAGTATATGGCGTCAAGGCTCACAACCGATTATGATGTGTTGCCAGATACAGGAAGGCCACTCAGGGAACCAACCTTCAATACTGCTAAGGATTCAAAAGAGGTGCAGATCCACCCGACGGACCCGAAGAAAACAACGTCCATTGCAACAAATATGGACCTCGCATAGGAAAGCGCGCTCGTCGAGTTCCTCCGTGAGCACTGGAAAATCTTCGCATGGTGTCCAGCTGACATGCCAGGAGTACCCAGGGAACTTGCCGAGCACCACCTAAACTTGGATCCAATAGCGAGACCAATCAAACAACCTTTGCGGCGTTTTTCGGAACCAAACCGCAAAGCTATGCTGTCAGAAATTGATCGACTCAGAGAAGCTGGTTTTATTAAAGAAATATCTACAGAAGCCATGTGGGTAGCTAACCCAGTGATGGTGCCAAAGAAAAACACGAAAGTCCTTCGCATGTGTGTCGACTTTACGTGTCTCAATAAACACTGTCCAAAGGATCACTTTCCCCTCCCAAGGATCGATCAAATCATCGACTCCACGGCAGGATGTGAACGTTTCTTCCTTGACGCATATTCTGGTTATAACCAAATCAGATTAAAAGAAGATGATGAAGCCAAGACAGCGTTCATAACACCTTATGGCGTGTTCTGCTATAGAACAATGCCTTTTGGTCTAAAAACGCGGGAGCAACATATCAGCGGATGATGCAGAAGTGCCTTGCAACACAGATTGGAAAAAATGTACAAGTTTACATTGACGATGTCGTCATAACATCAAAAAAGGGGACAACGCTGATCGAGGATTTGAAAGAAACTTTCGACAACCTTGACAAGTTCTGCCTTAAGTTAAACCCGACAAAGTGCTCCTTTGGTGTTCCTGCGGGAGAACTTCTCGGGTTCCTAGTATCAGCAAGAGGGATCGAGGCCAATCCAGAGAAAATCCAAGCCATCGTAACGATGAGGAAGCCGACAAAGTTGAAAGAAATACAACAGTTGACGGGGCGAGTCGCAGCTTTAAGCAGATTCGTCGCCAGGCTAGGAGAAAAGGCACTACCGTTCTACATTGATCAAACAAGGAGAGAAGTTTCAGTGGAACGAGGAAGCGGATAGAGCTTTCGAGAATCTCAAGCGCACAATTTCGACACCACCAATCTTGGTGGCGCCCAAAGAGAAGGAGCCCCTCCTGCTATACATTGCAGCCACACCTCAGGTGGTCAGCACGGCTCTCGTAGTCGAAAGGGAAGAAGAAGGAAAACTCCATGGAGTACAAAGGCCAGTATATTTCATCAGTGAAGTATTATCGCCTTCAAAACAGCGGTACCCTACAGAAGCTGGCATATGGAGTGTTTACAACGGCAAGAAAGTTGCGGCACTATTTTTTGGCGCACCCGATAATAGTGGTCAACGAGGCTCCTCTATCAAATATATTAAACAATCCAGAAGCTACGGGTCGTGTCTCCCTTTGGGGAATAGAGCTTTCCCCTCGGGACATCACGTATGAAAAAAGAAAAGCAATAAAGTCGCAAATCCTACCAGACTTCATCGCAGAGTGGATGGAGCTACAAACACTACAAGAAAAGTTGCCATGGCCGACGAAGTTGAAGTCGCGCCGTGGTTGCTGGTGTACCATGGCCGACGATTTTGGTCCCTCCGTGGTGCATGTCAAAACTTTTTTTTTCTCGTTTTTGAGGCCACCTAGCCCGACGAAAGCGGCCAAAACGTGGCGTATGGTGGCCCGGGACGTGGTGCATCTCGAAATCTCGGGTTCGGCCGAGTCAACGCAAATCCGCACCGCCGAGGGATGTAGGGCCCAGATGGCAGCCTCTCTGGCATTGTTTTTTTTCTACATCGCGCCATCTCGTTCAACGTTCTCCGATCGAGCCGTTTACGATGCAGGATCATGGGTCCCGCATGTCATCCTCTATGAACCAAAATTCTTTCTATTCTTGGATTTTTTTTGACCCCCGATTTCTGGCTACTTCCTTTTTCTTTTGATCCCTTGCCGCCTTGAAACGTTGAGACTGCTAAATGGGACCCGCATGTCATCCTCTATGTGCAATCAACTTTCTTTTCTTGGAGTTTTTTTGGCACCTCAAATTTGGTCACTTGCCTTTTTCTTTCGATCCCCTGCCGCCTCTCAAACGGTGATACCGCTGCTGCTAATGGGACCCGCATGTCATCCTCTATGTACTATAAAACTTTCTTTTCTTGAATTATTTTTGGCACCTCATATTTGGTCACTTACCTTTTTCTTTCGATCCCCGCCGCCTCTCAAACGGTGATACCGCTGCTTACTGACCCGCATGTCATCCTCAATGTACTACAAAACTTTCTTTTCCTGGATTATTTTTGGCACCTCAAATTTGGTCACTTGCCTTTTCTTTCGATCCCTGCCGCCTCTCAAACGGTGATACCGCTGCTGCTAAGGGACCCGCATGTCATCCTCAATGTACTATAAAACTTTCTTTTCCTGGATTATTTTTGGCACCTCAAATTTGGTCACTTGCCTTTTCTTTCGATCCTCTGCCGCCTCTCAAACGGTGATACCGCTGCTAATGGGGACCCGCATGTCATCCTCTATGTACTATAAAACTTTCTTTTCTTGAATTATTTTTGGCACCTCATATTTGGTCACTTACCTTTTTCTTTCGATCCCCTGCCGCCTCTCAAACGGTGATACCGCTGCTGCTAAATGGGACCCGCATGTCATCCTCTATGTACTATAAAACTTTCTTTTCTTGGATTTTTTTGGCACCTCATATTTCGTCACTTGACTTTTTCTTTCGATCACCTGCCGCCTCTCAAACGTGATACCGCTGCTGCTAAATGGGACCCGCATGTCATCCTCTATGTACTATAAAACTTTCTTTTCTTGGATTTTTTTGGCACCTCATATTTGGTCACTTGACTTTTTCTTTCGATCCCCTGCCTCTCAAAGTTGATACCGCTGCTGCTAAATGGGACCCGCATGTCATCCTCTATGTACTATAAAACTTTCTTTTTTTTTTTTTTGGCACCTCATATTTGGTCACTTGACTTTTTCTTTCGATCCCCTGCTGCCTCTCAAACGGTGACACGCTGCTGCTAAATGGGACCCGCATGTCATCCTCTATGTACTATAAAACTTTCTTTTCTTGAATTATTTTTGGCTCCTCATATTTGGGCACTTGCCTTTTTCTTTCGATCTCATGCCACGTTTGAAACGTTGAGGAACCTGCTGGCTCATGGGACCCGCATGTCATCCTCTATGTGCTATAAAAGTTTCCTTTGTTGGATTTTTTTCACCCTCTGATTTTTGGCTTGCCTTTTTCTTTTGATCCCCTGCCCCCTTTGAAACGTTGAGTAAGCTGTTGGCTCAAGGGACCCGCATGTCATCCTCTATGTCCATCAACTTTCTTTTCTTGGATTTTTTTCACCCCCTAATTACTAGCTACTTTCTTTTTCTTTTGATCTCAAGCCGCATTACAAACATTGAGACCGCTGCTGCAAAATGGGACCCACATGTCATCCTCTATGTACAATAAATCTTGGATTATTTTTGGCTCCCGATATTTGGTCACTTGCCTTTTTCTTTCGATCTCATGCCGCCTTTGAAACGTTGAGTAAGCTGCTGGCTCATGGGTCCCGCATGTCATCCTCTACGAACAATAAAAGTTTCCTTTCTTGGAGTTATTTTTTACCCCTAATTTCTGGCTATTTGCCTTTTTCCCCTGCCCCCTTTGAAACGATGAGGACGCTGTTGGCAGGTCGGTCCCACATGTCATCCTCTATGAACAATAAAAGTTTCCTTTGGTGGATTTATTTTTGACCCCTAATTAATTTCTGGCTATTTCCTTTATTTTCTTTTTTGATCCTGTGCTTGGAATTGTTGAGAATGTCTGCCTCATTTTTCTTTTGGTCCTGTGCCGCCTTGGAAACGTTGAGACCGCTGCTACAAAATGGGACCCGCATGTCATCCTCTATGTACAATAAAGTTTCTTTTCTTGGATTATTTTTGGCTCCTGATATTATGTCACTTGCCTTTTTCTTTCGATCTCATGCGACTTTTTGAAACGTTGAGGATGCTGCTGCCTCATGGGTCCCGCATGTCATCCTCTCGAGAACGATAAATGTTTTCTTTTCTTGTATTTTTTTACCAACTGATTTTTGGCTTTTTTTTTTTCGATCCCCTAGCCTTTGAAACGTTGACTCCGCTGTGGCTCATGGGTCCCCGATGTCAGCCTCCCGTACAAGAAACATGTGATATTTTATTTTGCAGACAATAAACGTTGTATTTCGCTCCGAGCTATTGCAAACGGATAAATTAAATCTTTATATCTACATAAACAAACTTATATGTTGAATCTCCTTGTTTTTTGTTTTTGCGAAGCATAGGACTTTCCTGTTTTTTTTTTTGAGAAAAATCCGACCTTTCCTGTTTTGGAGTGGGCTGAAATTGTACGAGTCAAAAGGCCCAGCAGTATAGTTCGAAGATGTCCAGATACAGCCCAATTAAAATCTTTCTTTTCTTGGATTTTTTTCACACCCTGATTTCTGGCTACTTCATTTTTCTTTCGGTCCCGTGCCGCCTTGGAAGCGTTGAGACCGCTGCTACAAAATGGGACCCGCATGTCATCCTCTATGTACAATAAAGTTTCTTTTCTTGGATTATTTTTGGCTCCTGATATTATGTCACTTGACTTTTTCTTTCAATCTCATGCCGACTTTGAAACGTTGAGGAAGTTGCTGGCTCATGGGTCCCGCATGTCATCCTCTATGAACAATAAAAGTTTTCTTTGTTGGATTTATTTTTTTCCCTAATTTCTGGCTATTTGTCTTTTTCTTTTGATCCCCTGCCCCCTTTGAAACGATGACGACGCAGCTGGCAAGTCGGTCCCACATGTCATCCTCTATGAACAATAAAAGTTTCCTTTGATGGATTTATTTTTACCCTAATTAATTTCTGCTATTTCCTTTTTTATTTTGATCCCCTGCCGCCTTGAAATAGTTGAGGATGCTGCTGCCTCATGGGTCCCGCATGTCATACTCTCAGAAAGGTAAATGTTTCTTTTCTTGAATTTGTTTACCAACTGATTTTTGGCTTATTTTTTCTTTCGATCTCCTGCCACCTTTAAAACGTTGACGACGCTGCTGGCTCATGGGTCCCCAATGTCAGCCTCCCCATACTGCAAATCCTCTTTCTGCAAAGGTTGTATTTCTAGATAGATAAGGTGGATTCGAATCTGCCATGGTTCAGGCAGCTCAGGTAAGCCTTCTTGCACTAATTAATGGAAGTAGTGTATCGCAAGGTCAAGACATGTGGCTCGGTGTAATGAATCTATATGAATCATGTTGTGGGTTCAATCTGATAGTTCTCTAACAGGTCAGCCAAAATAGAAATTAAGTTTTTTTCTAAAAGGGAAATGCAAATTAAGATGAACACAAACATTAGTTATCATAATAGCTGATCATACATACATACTTGCTAAGAGCAAAAGCTTGCCAGAGTTTTACCACCCATACAATTAATTAGCAGTTCAGATAAGATAACCTTATATAAGTATAACTACAAATGCATTTGCTAAGGGCTCATGGGACAACAGAACTAGACAACCGCGAACTTTATGACCAGCATGTCACAGCGGCATCGAAAGATCTTGACCTTCAACTTTGATCCAATGCGAAGTTTGGCACCGTCAATGAACTTTTTCCACCTGGAAGTAACAGCCAAGCGGCCATCTGTGGGACTGACAGAGTACCGTCCCTCCACGGTGAGACCTTCACTCTCCATGACGAGGGATATCTTGCCCCTTCGGCCAGCATTGAGATCCTTGGAGATACTTTTAGGCAATTTCTGATTCAAAGCAAGAGATACCACCAAAAATTAGTCAATGGCACCAATGCACTGAACCATGTGAGACTTTGAGCAGAGAAGACATCAAGATAAGAGCAGTTATGCTGTCATATACTCACGAACATAGCCTTCAGATGCGTCCTGGTCACCACACGGGTGGCCACAGCAATGAGCTGAGACCTCGGTGATCTGGCTGGGGCAGGTGCATGAGCCTGGGCTGGTACACGAGCTGGTGCTGATGCAGGAGACTGTGGTGCGTAAACGGTGCCTCTAGAGGAACCGGTGCTGATGCAGGAGACTATTGGGCAGGTGCAGTAAACGGTGCAGCTAGAGGAACAGTGCTGATGGCCTGCTGGGCATGTGTAGTATATGGGGCCTCTACAGAACCAATGCTGATGTAGGGGACTGCTGGGTAGATGCAGTAAACGGAGCTGGTACAGGAACCGGTGCTGATGCAGGAGAGTGGGAAGCCGGTGCTGGTGTGGTTGCCCTTTGTGACATCCGCTCCTGTTCCATCAGGGGATCTGCAGCTTTGATCATGTTAAACCCAGCAAGCTAGAACAGAGGGAATGGTTTAGAACAACTGCTCAGAATGCAGTTATCAAAAGATATGAGTAGAAAAAAGTTACATATTATATATTTGGAAGTGTCTCCAACTCTGTAAGCAGTTACGTATATCTGCCCGTTTGAGTTTCTGATCCTCAGCTCGTCGCCCTTCTTCAGACCGTAGTCAAAAGCAAACTTTCTCCAATCATGTCCATACAAATATGTGATGGCCTGCGTCTTGTAGACATACACCTCATAGACCGTGTAGGTGTTCATCAATTTGCCATTGCCATGCATAGTGAAAGATCCTTCATGCGGACACATCTGGTTAATCATTGGACGAAGTTCACAAGGTACAGTCTGCATGTGAAAATTGATACAAATGTAAGAAGCAGGAAGACTAAAAACAAGACTTTACTATATGCCAATTCATGCTAAACCACTGAGAATACATACCTGTAACTCTGTGAAGGAGCTACTAGAAAGGTAGATAGAGCCATAGGAGGTGTTATATGCGGGGTATGTACATGGGCCCGCCATATTCCCGCAAGCTCGGCATCGGGATGGTGAAGGAAACATGGGAGGTACTACTGGTGCGTAGCGCTGAACGTAAGTGGAAGAATTAGGTTGTGTAAAGTGCATAGTTCAGAGCAATGCAAATGTTGACAAGCAAGTGCATAACACTATGTTACAAACTGAACAGTGAAAAATTAGTGTATGATGAATATAAGCATGCTAATTTGGTGTTTCCGAATTCCAAAAAGCATTAGACAGAGCCAGTGATAATATCAGACATAAATCATGGCATGTATATGTGGCTTAAGAAAATATACCCGAACCCTTGGATGGTTACGGCCCGGCTGATCCTTGGACTTGAGCTTATATAAGCATCCAGAAGGTGGGGCTGACAGTAACTTGGTGGCAGCCTCTGCAGATGCCTCATCAGCAGCAGTTGCAATCCTTTTGACCAATGAAGGCTTAGCAGTTTCAGTCTGCATATAAAAATTGAAGAGCAACAGACATCAGCAGTGATATATAAAATGAATCTATGAGACACTGATGCATATAGTGCTGGATGTAAGTGGAAGAATAGGTGTGTGTGTTTCTGAACTATTGGTAAGCATTAGACAAAGCCGGCAATAAACAGACAAAAATCAAATCATGTATGAGGATTAAGAAAATATACCTGCTTACTGAAAAGGGTACCACCCAGCTGGCCCGTGGCCTTGTGCTTGAGGAGGTTTTCAGAAGATGGTGGCAGCACCATCGTCTTCACAGCAGCCTCATCAGGATCATTTTTTATCCATTTGAGTAGAGGAACAGAAGTTTCATCCTGCATATGAATAGCAACAGAACTCATCATTGATATTTAATAAATCTATGAGATAGACTGATGCAAATAGTGCGAGGTGTAAGTGGAAGAATAGGGTTGTGCATAGAGAACAGTTGACAACAATGCAAATGATTACAAAAGAAGCCAATGGAAATCAACAGTTTATATACTGGATGAGACAGACTGAAAAGTGAAAAATTAGTGTATGATGATTGTAAGCAAACGCAGTGTTTCTGAACTTTTGGTAAGCATTAGACAAAGCCAACAGTAATTAAACAGATAATAATGAAATCATGTATGTGGATTAAGAAAATATACTAGATTCATTAAAAGGTCACCACCCAGCTGGCCCATGGCCTCGTGCTTGTAGAGGTTTTCGGAAGATGGTGCCGGCACCATCGTCCTCACAGCAGCCTCATTAGCCCCATTTTGCATCCACTTGAGTAAAGGCGCAGCAGTTTCAGCCTGCATAAGAATGGGAACAGATCTCAGCAGTGATATTGAATGACTCTGAGACAGACTGATGCATATAGTGCTAGATGTAAGTGGAAGGGTATGGCCGTGTATGGACAACAGTTCACAACAATGCAAGGGTGTGTTCGGTTCTGAAACAGCGTGGAATGGAATGGAATGGTTCCATTTCAGAGGAATGGAATGGTTACATTTTTGTTCGGTTGGGAAAAATGGAGAGCAGAAGAGATCGAGGTTAAACTAACCAATTGTCTCAAAATTGTAATTAACAATTGCAAATGACATTTTAATCTCAAAGTCGTAATTAACAGCGCCTAATGGTGCTCTTTTAATCTAAAAATCGAAATTAACATCATTTTATGTTGGGTTAGGGGAACTGGAGTAGATGAACATTACTGTATGATGATTGTAAGCAAACGAATTTGGTGTTTCTAAACTTTTGGCTTCGAGATCTTATGGGTTTCAACTCTAGCCTACCCCAACTTGTTTGGGACTGAAAGGCTTAGGTTGTTGTTGTTGTTGTAAACTTTTGGCAAGCATAGAAAAAACCGACAATAAACAGAGAAAAATCAAGGCATGTTTTGTGGATTAAGAAAATATACCATATTCATTAAAAGATCACCACCCAGCTGGTGCGTGGCCTTGTGCTTGTAGAGGCATTTAGAAGATGGGGCGGCATCAACATACTGGCAGCCTGATCAGCCGCAGTTTTGATCTTCCTTTTGAGTAAAGGCCCTAAAGTTTCAGCATATGAATAGCAAAACAAAAGGCAGACCTCAGCAGTGATATTGAATTACTGTATGAGATAGACTGATGCATATAGTGGATGCTCTTAGCCTTTTGCAGCGTGAACACTAGCTATACAGACAAAAAAACTAGTTAACTCAGCTTTGTCTAGATATGAATGTACTACCACCATCCAAAAGCTTAAGCCTTATTTATTTTTGAGAAATCAAAACAAGCAAAGTTTGACCAAAATTTTAGAACATTCTATCAACAAATATAATACTGTGTAGATACCGTAGGAAAATATATTTTATTATCTATTTAATGATATTAATTTTGTATTTTGCATGTTACTGATTTTTGGTAAAAGCTTAGTCAAACATGGTATAGTTTGACTTTCTAAAAATAATATAAGCCCAAAGCTTTGGGATGGAGGCAGTAGTATCTAGAGCTAAAACACATCTAGATACATCCGTATCTACAGATAGTTGAGTCAATTAATTTGGATCTGAGGGAGTATCAGATTCAGACTACATCATGGTAAGTTGGTTAAAAAAATTACCCCTGGGCGGTCCCTGCCCAGCTCGGCAGCATTTCGCTTTTGTGCTGCAGATCGGGCCATGCTCCTGCAGCAGGTGGGCGCTATTCTCGTTCCCCATAGCCTCAGCACGGAACCTGGAGGTACCAACCTGATACAGAGAATATAGAGCATGGTGTCACAGAGGCTTTACGCACAAACTGAAGACATGTGCTACTTTAAGCATATTCCAGAACAGGAACAGATTGAGGATGCAGAGACCAGAGAGACACTTAAAAGGTAAAGAGTGGATAAGCAAACGGAGTACCTGCTTCGCGGGGCTGGGGACGCAGCTCAGGCTCAGCCAACTGCCCACATGCGTGGTGGCCTTACGCTCCATTGCCCCCACCGCCGAGGTCTTGCCTTTCCTGTACAAGCTGACAAAAGATACAGTGAGGATCAGCAGAAACTACAAAGGTTGCAAATGTCGACAAATAAAGGAAGAACACCCCAATCCAAGCAAAGGTAGCCCCCGCCCCCACCCCCATCAATCACTCCCAGCTCGAGGGTGACCAGAAAGACACCCCTTTGCCCAGAATAGGAAAGAGATGCGCAAGATATCGAGGAGAGGAAAAAAGAACCGATCTCGAGAAAGGAGAGAACATTACTAGTCCTACCTAATCCGCTTGGGCTAGATGCAGCTTGCCCCTCCAAGCTGGATGCCTGGACGGTGGAGGCGAAAGGAGGGGATCGAGCTAGCGGCTTGCATCCGTCGGCAATCGGCACTCGATCGGGAGAGAAGGGGTGCTACATAAAGGGGAGGGGTAACATATTTTATTACACAGTGAACTTACTGATGTGACTAGTCATTACATGTCTCACTGAAACTAGGGCCCATAGTGTGGCACCCCAAATTTACTTGAAGCTGCCCGGCGGGACGCATTGGCGCGTCAAGAAACCCCCGAATTGTAGCGGGGAAATGAAACATTTCACAAAAATTCGAAATTCAAGCACACCGCCACGCGCCAAGCACGCGGCTGTTCCTTCCTCTTCCTCGGTTCCTCCTCCCCTATCCGAAAAAACCCCAAATCCCAAGCTCAAACCAAAAAAAAACAAAAAACAAATCCCCTGGCCGCCATGCATGTCCTCGTTAACCCGCTGGAGATCGTTCCCGGATGCGGACCACCCGCCCTGAGATCCAGAATTCCGTCCACCTCGAGGCACTGCGTGCTGTCTCGCAGCAGCCGGCTTGAGGGCGCTGAAGAGGAAGTTCCGCCGGAAAGTGCTCATGGCAACCGTGCAAGCTCACCGGCGTGCTGTATCCCGAGAGGAACTGGTCAAAGCTTTGCTATTCGCCACACACAAAAAAATTGCGGGCCAAGATCTGGTCAAAGCTTCGTCGATGGCTTGCCGCGAGAGGCTTGGAGTCCAGAGTCAATAAACTAGCTGCTCGAGGACTTGGGCGGTTTACACGGATTCATATTAACTGACTCAAGTTTGTTAGTCTAGTTAACAAATGCATCTAGATACATCCATATCTAGACAGAATTGAGTCCATTAATATGAATCAGAGGGGAGTACCTGAAAGTGTTTCATGCTACCAACTAATGCGCTGGCAGGAATCGCTGTAGAAGTAATTGTGCTACTACTTGTACGATGAACTGATTGTGTGGGTGTCGAATTTTGCAACGCGATCATCCATTGAATGCTTAATCTAGCGCCAAAGGCGTACAAATCATAACATACTACAGCACCAGAACATAAGAGTACGAATCATAAAGTAGCTCAACATTTTGCATCAGGGCTGGGTGGTCCTGAGACTACCGGGACGCCCCTGATGATCTCCGGGTGTGCATCCTCTTCAACGCAAAGCTGTGTACTCGGTCCACGGCCTCCTTCTGTAGGCTGGATAATCTCAGGTGCAGGACCTTCGTCTATGAGAGGCTCGTCATCAGTACCATCCACAGGTGCATCGGGCTGGGTGGTCTTGAGACTACCCGGACGCCCGTGATGATCTCCGGGCGTGCATCCACTTCAACGCAAAGCTGTGTACTCGGTCCACGGCCTCCTTCTGTAGGCTGGATAATCTCAGGTGCAGGACCTTCGTCTATGAAAGGCTCGTCATCAGTACCATCCACAGGTGCATCAAACTGAGATTCATCTTCAAATCTCCCATCAAACTGAGAGACCTCTTTAACTCTATGCTTCTGCAATTAGTACATCAACCGATTAGACAAACATCTAAGGGATGCAACCTGAACAAATGCCGTTTTACATATTTACCTTCTCATCTGGCACAGCACATGTCCCAGAGCTGAAACCCGTTTCTGAAGCAAGCGCTTTTTCTCTCCTTCCCGTCCATCCATCTGCAACAAGTTAAATTTGAGTACAGAACCTTGCACAGCAATGCAAACTATTGATTGAAACAACGGCAGCATCAATATAAATAATTAACTACATATGCCAGCACACATACAGTGTGAGCAAGATCTGCTTCTCCTGCTAAAGGATCATTATATGGTTCACCATGCTAAACCCGCCTAACATATGTGCGGTCCATCCCAAAAATGTGTAAATGATCTGCCACTACAGGGTGAGGCCTCTTCTCACCATTCATACATGTGCAGCGCGGGCAATACACGTCCAGGTTGTGACCATCATGAGCTCTAATAAACCCCATAAAGGGTTGAACACCATTTATATATGAAGGGGAACATAAGTGTCCATGCAGTTTCCAAGTTCTGTCCATCTGTTTAATTATGAGATACAGTGGTTGGTGATTAATTTAAGGCGAAGTAGGAAATGTATATCCATCGAGTACAAAACTATACTACATGATTATGCATTTCAGCAATCATGTCGAGTACAAAACAAAAAATGCCCATCGACATTTTAGCAAACAGATCGTGTACAAAACTCTGCCATGGCATTTCAGCAAATTAACGGATCGAGTGCAGAACTGACTCTATATGCCCACGCAAATGAACAAATTGATCGATGACAAATCGAGCGGAAAACTATAAAGTGCCAATTAGTTCGAGCATACTGACGAATTTTTTAGCAGCATCAAGAAAATATAAATCGTTAGGTTGTCTTGCCCGATACATGATTGAGCTAGAGATAGCAGCCCTACCGTGGATCAACTTGACCGCCGGTGCGTCTCGAGAAGAACGACGGGGAGGAGAAGCTTCTTCTTCGCACGGACGGACGGGGAGGGGAAGCTCTTCGCACGGACGGGGATAAGTTGTGTACGGGTGGGTGGGGGTCATGCGGCCGGGCCGCCGGGGTGATAATTAAGGTTGGTAGGTGGCGTTTAATGGAGTTGCGTGTGTAATTTGCCATGCACAAGGTTGAGGAATAGGCGGTTCCCTTTGCCGCGCGCACAATTCAAACTATCCCGCCCATGTAGTTTAAATTCGCCATATTTTCGTTAAATCGACATAAAGTCATGTGAGTGGGGAAAATTAGCAAAGTTGCTTGAAAAATAGTAAAACTCTGGAATTATCCTTTAAATATGCTCTACTTCGTGTGAAAATCGGGGTGTGGAAGCATGTTGAGCTGTTTTATTTGTACTTTCTTCATTAAAACTCCCATTTTATGCACTTTGGATGGAAAGAAATCATTTGTACATAAATTTTGACAACGCCATTTGCAAACACTAATTGTTTACATGCCAAGATGCACCCATCCACCAAATATATATGTGGCAAAAGTTTATCACAATCTAGCAGATATGCATAATTAGTGAGGGACCCCTTTTGATTTTGTGCAATTTCCACTAATTAGGTAGAGATCGAGAAGGGTTAATTAATTAGGCCATGTTAGGGGTTATGTGTTTTAATAGGTTGTGTGGATTCAAATACAACTTCTTTATTTGTGTGCTATGATTAATCAAAACTAGATCGATCGACTGCACACACATTATTAGAGGCGCATGCCTTTGCGCACAAAGTGCATGTGTGTGTTGTTGGCCACCAACGAGAGAGAGAGAGAGAGAGAGAGAGAGAGAGAGAGAGAGAGATAGAGGTAGAGAGAGCTACATACGAGAGAGCGATTGAAATCCCCAAATTAAACACATATATATGCATGGCACATTTAATTTAATTAGAGGACCGCGGCACCCCTGGCCTGCTTGATGCATAATTAAGTGTCATTGGCCTATATATATAGGGTTTAATTAGGGTTTAGGGTTTAGGGTTAGGTTAGGGTTTAGGGTTTAATGTTTATGGTGTTTAGGGTTTAGGGATTAGGGATTAGGGTTTATTTAGGGTTTAAGGTTTAGGGATCATCGATCGAGTGCGCACACACACATTATTAGAGGCACACGCGCCTTTGCGCATAAAGTGCATGCGTATATGTGTGTGTTTTTTGGCCACCAACGACATATAGATGATCGAGAGAGAGAGATTGAAATCCCCCAAGAATATGTTCAAATATATATTAAAATATATGCACGAATTAATGCATGCATGGTAGGCCATGCATGCACACTAATTATATATATATTATGAGGAAACTTAATCAAATGTGTTTTCATTCGAGAGAACTTGTCAAAATTCAAGTTAATTAATTTATCATCGATAATTATATAATTAATTAATGAATCTCAAGATGTTATACAACATATGATCGATATATAGGCCATGTATATATTAATTGGTTTTAATCTACCGTTTTTGCTAGCTAGCATGCTATATATAGAGCATGTTTTTATTAGATCGGGTTATAGCTAGTATAGTTTAGGGTTATGTGTTTTAATTAACTAGGGTTTGATTAGCTAGGGGTTAGTTATATATATATGGTTTAGGGTTAATGCATGTCACATTTAATTTAACTAGAGGACCGCGAGGCACCCCTGGCCTGCTTGATGCACAATTAAGTGTCGTTGGCCATATATAGGGTTTAATTAGGGTTTAGGGTTAGCTAGCTGGGTTTAGGGTTTAGTGTTTTGGGTGTTTAGCTAGGGTCTAGGGTTTAGGGTTTAGTGTTTACTGTGTTTAGGGTCTAGGGTTTAGTGTTTAGGGTGTTTAGGGTCTAGGGTTTAGGGTCTAGTGTTTAGGGTCTATGGTTTAGGGTTTAATGTTTAGGGTGTTTAGGGTTTAGGGTTTTTAGTGTTTACGGTGTTTAGGGTCTAGGGTTTAGGGTTTAGTGTTTAGGGTCTAGGGTTTAGGGTTTAATTAGTGTTTAGGGTGTTTATAGGGTTTAGGGTTTAGGGTTTAGGGTTTTAGGGTTTAGGGTTTAGGGTTTAGGGTTTAGGGTTTATGGTTTAGGGTTTAGGGTGTTTAGGGTCTAGGGTTTAGGGTTTAGTACGTGTTTAGGGTGTTTAGGGTCTAGGGTTTAGTGTGTTTAGGGTGTTTAGGGTTTAGGGGATTAGGGATTAGGGTTTTAGGGTTGTTTAAGGTTTAGGATCATCGATCGAGTGCGCACACACATTTATTAGAGGCACACGCGCTTGCGTATAAAGTGCATGCGTATATGTGTGTGTTTTTTTGGCCACCAACGACATATAGATGATCGAGAGAGAGAGATTGAAATCCCCAAGAATATGTTCAAATATATATTAAAATATATGCACGAATTAATGCATGCATGGTAGGCCATGCATACACTAATTATATATATATATATGAGAAAACTTAATCAAATGTGTTTTCATTCGAGAGAACTTGTCAAAATTCAAGTTAATTAATTTATCATCGATAATTATATAATTAATTAATGAATCTCGGGGAGATGTTATACAACATATGATCGATATATAGGCCATGTATATATTAATTGGTTTTAATCTACCGTTTTTGCTAGCTAGCTGCATGCTATATATAGAGCATGTTTTTATTAGATCGGGTTATAGCTAGTATAGTTTAGGGTTATGTGTTTTAATTAACTAGGGTTTGATTAGCTAGGGGTTAGTTATATATATATGGTTTAGGGTTAATGCATGTCACATTTAATTTAACTAGAGGACCGCGAGGCACCCCTGGCCTGCTTGATGCACAATTAAGTGTCGTTGGCCTATATATATAGGGTTTAATTAGGGTTTAGGGTTAGCTAGGGGTTAGGTTTAGTGTTTTGGGTGTTTAGCTAGGGTCTAGGTTTAGGGTTTAGTGTTTACTGTGTTTAGAGGGTCTAGGGTTTAGTGTTTAGGGTGTTTAGGGTCTAGGGTTTAGGGTCTAGTGTTTAGGGTCTATGGTTTAGGGTTTAATTAGTGTTTAGGGTGTTTAGGGTTTAGGGTTTAGTGTTTACGGTGTTTAGGGTCTAGGGTTTAGGGTTTAGTGTTTAGGGTCTAGGGTTTAGGTTTTAATTAGTGTTTAGGGTGTTTATAGGGTTTAGGGTTTAGTGTTTAGGGTTTAGGGTTTTAGGGTTTAGGGTTTAGGGTTTAGGGTTTAGGGTTTATGGTTTAGGGTTTACGGTGTTTAGGGTCTAGGGTTTAGGGTTTAGTGTTTAGGGTGTTTAGGGTCTAGGGTTTAGTGTGTTTAGGGTGTTTAGGGTTTAGGGGATTAGGGATTAGGTTTTAGGGTTGTTTAAGGTTTAGGGATCATCGATCGAGTGCGCACACACATTATTAGAGGCACCGCGCCTTTACGCATCAAGTGCATGCGTATATGTGTGTTTTTTGGGCCACCAACGATATATAGATGATCGAGAGAGAGAGAGAGATCGATTGAAATCCCAAAGAATATGTTCAAATATACATTAAAATATATGCACGAATGCATTGTAGGCCATGCATGCACACTAATTATATATATATTATGAGGCAACTTAATCAAATGTGTTTTCATTCGAGAGAACTTGTCAAAGTTCAAGTTAATTAATTTATCACGATAATTATATAATTAATTAATGATTCTCGGGGATATGTTATACAACATGATCGATATAGCCATGTATATTTTAATTGGTGTCTAATCTAAAGCTAGCTATCTGCTATATATAGAGCATGTTTTTATTAGATCGGGTTATAGCTAGCTAGTATAGTTTAGGGTTATGTGTGTTAATTAAGTAGGGTTGATTAGCTAGGGTTAGTTACATATATATGGTTTAGGGTTAATGCATGGCACATTTAATTTTATTAGAGGATCACGAGGCACCCATGACCCACTCGATCGATGCACAATTAAGTGTCGTTGGCCTATACATAGGGTTTAATTGGGGTTTAGGATTAGCTAGGGTTTAGGGTTAGGGTTAGGGTACGTTTAGGGTCTAGGGTTTAGGGTTTAGTGTTTAGGGTTTAGGGATTAGGGATTTAAGGTTTTAGGGTTGTTTAAGGTTTAGGGATCATCGATCGAGTGCGCACACACATTATTAGAGGCACCGCGCTTTACGCATAAATTGCATGCATATATATGTGTGTTTTTTGGGCCACCAACGATATATAGATGATCGAGAGAGAGAGATCGATTGAAATCCCCAAGAATGTGTTCAAATATACATTAAAATATATGCACGAATGCATTGTAGGCCATGCATGCACACTAATTATATATATATTATGAGGCAACTTAATCAAATGTGTTTTCATTCGAGAGAACTTGTCAAAGTTCAAGTTAATTAATTTATCACGATAATTATATAATTAATTAATGAATCTCAGGGATATGTTATGCAACATGATCGATATAGGCCATGTATATTTTAATTGGTGTTAATCTACGGTTTGCTAGCTAGCTGCTATATATAGAGCATGTTTTTATTAGATCGGGTTATAGCTAGCTAGTATAGTTTAGGGTTATGTGTTTTAATTAAGTAGGGTTGATTAGCTAGGGTTAGTTACATATATATGGTTTAGGGTTAATGCATGGCACATTTAATTTTATTAGAGGATCACGAGGCACCCATGACCCGCTCGATCGATGCACAATTAAGTGTCGTTGGCCTATACAGAGGGTTTAATTGGGGTTTAGGATTAGCTAGGGTTTAGGGTTAGGGTTAGGGTTAGGGTTAGGGTATGTTTAGGGTCTAGGGTTTAGGGTTTAGTGTTTAGGGTGTTTAGGGTTTAGGGATTAGGGATTTTAAGGTTTTAGGGTTGTTTAAGGTTTAGGGATCATCGATCGAGCGCACACACATTATATTATTAGAGGCACCCGCGCTTTACGCATAAATTGCATGCATATATATGTGTGTTTTTTGGGCCACCAACGATATATAGATGATCGAGAGAGAGAGAGAGAGATTGAAATCCCCAAGAATATGTTCAAATATACATTAAAATATATGCACGAATGCATTGTAGGCCATGCATGCACACTAATTATATATATATTATGAGGCAACTTAATCAAATGTGTTTTCATTCGAGAGAACTTGTCAAAGTTCAAGTTAATTAATTTATCACGATAATTATATAATTAATTAATGAATCTCAGGGATATGTTATACAACATGATCGATATAGGCCATGTATATTTTAATTGGTGTTAATCTACGGTTTGCTAGCTAGCTGCTATATATAGAGCATGTTTTTATTAGATCGGGTTATATCTAGTATAGTTTAGGGTTATGTGTTTTAATTAAGTAGGGTTGATTAGCTAGGGTTAGTTACATATATATGGTTTATGGTTAATGCATGGCACATTTAATTTTATTAGAGGATCGCGAGGCACCCATGACCCGCTCGATCGATGCACAATTAAGTGTCGTTGGCATATACATAGGGTTTAATTGGGGTTTAGGATTAGCTAGGGTTTAGGGTTAGGGTTAGGGTTAGGGTTAGGGTTAGGGTACGTTTAGGGTCTAGGGTTTAGGGTTTAGTGTTTAGGGTGTTTAGGGTTTAGGGATTAGGGATTTAGGGGTTTTAGGGTTGTTTAAGGTTTAGGGATCATCGATCGAGTGCGCACACACATTATTAGAGGCACCCGCGCTTTACGCATAAATTGCATGCATATATATATATGTGTTTTTTGGCCACCAACGATATATAGATGATCGAGAGAGAGAGATTGAAATCCCCAAGAATATGTTCAAATATACATTAAAATATATGCACGAATGCATGGTAGGCCATGCATGCACACTAATTATATATATATATTATGAGGCAACTTAATCAAATGTGTTTTCATTCGAGAGAACTTGTCAAAATTAAAGTTAATTAATTTATCACGATAATTATATAATTAATTAATGAATCTCAGGGATATGTTATACAACATGATCGATATAGGCCATGTATATATTAATTGGTGTTAATCTACGGTTTGCTAGCTAGCTGCTATATATAGAGCATGTTTTTATTAGATCGGGTTATAGCTAGTATAGTTTAGGGTTATGTGTTTTAATTAAGTAGGGTTGATTAGCTATGGTTAGTTACATATATATGGTTTAGGGTTAATGCATGGCACATTTAATTTAATTAGAGGACCGCGAGGCACCCCTGGCCTGCTTGATGCACAATTAAGTGTCGTTGGCCTATATATAGGGTTTAATTAGGGTTTAGGGTTAGGGTTAGGGTTTAGGGTTTAGTGTTTAGGGTGTTTAGGGTTTAGGGATTAGGGATTAGGGTTTCAGGGTTGTATAAGGTTTAGGGATCATCGATCGAGTGCGCACACACATTATTAGAGGCACCCGCGCCTTTGCGCATAAAGTGCATGCGTATAGTTTAGGGTTATTTGTTTTAATTAAGTAGGGTTTGATCAGCTAGGGTTAGTTACATATATATGGTTTAGGGTTAATGCATGGCACATTACATATAGTTTAAATCTCAAGAATGTTTATACATGATAGGCCATATGTGCAAAGGATTTTTTTTCCTCGTGAACTTGTCAAAATTCAAGTTTATCGGTGCCAATGGAAACTAGTCCAAAAAATTACATAGAGGACCAAAAGTACTAGACAATAACTAATAGAACCTGCAACTTTACAAAAAGGACCCCAAAACATATAGAAGAAAATCAATCGAGTCCTTCTCGACCGCACATCAGATCTCTGCTCCGCATCCTTTCCAGCAACTCCGTCGCCGGGGACGCACCACTTGGGACGGTGTCGCCGGTAGTCGCCAGGACGAAGGAGAAGAAGGGCCTCAGCAACGGCATATTGGCTCTGAGAAGGGTCGCTGAAAGTCCAAGATGTGCACGGGCAAGACGGATGACGCCGTCGTATGCCCCGAGCTTGTGAACTTTAGCAGCTTGACTTCCCCATTGGCCAGATCTGAAGCACTGACCAAAGCAAGCCTCACCGTTAGCGCCATCACATTGATGGCACCAGATCGGGGTTTGGCCGGCAAGATCCGCCAGATTCACCATAGGCCAGATCTGAAGCCGATGACGAGATCCCCGACTCCATTGCGCCATTCTGCTCATGGGAAACACTGGATCTAAGCTTACAACAACACTAACTCCCTCGGATCCAAATTAGCTGACTCAACTTTGCTTATCTAAATATGGATGTATCCACACATGTTTTTACTCTAGATACATACACGTCTAAGGAAAGTTGAATCAATTAATTTAGTTCGGAGGGTGTACAATATACAGAGAGAAGTCGGCCTCGTCTCCGGCCGGCGAGGCCGCGGAGAGAAGGGGGAGAGGAGCCGGGGGAGTGGGAGAGACTCGAGAGAGAAAGAGAAGAGGAAGAAATGAGAGCTCCCTGGGAAGAACATTATTTTTGTCGTTCTGCTCGTAGCTTGAAACTGAAAATTTCGGCCACGCGCCAAATCATCCCGCCGCATCCATTCGAAAATCCCGTGACCAGTTTTACCCTTTTAACCCTGGTCCGGAAGCTACAACCCACCGACCATGGAGGGCTCATTCGGTAACAATGAAATATCTTGCCTAGATCCCGAACCCTCCCCACATGCCCACACCCACCCACCAACCATTCGCCCCATTAGCTCAAAAATACTCTCACGCCAAAGCTCTGACTCTCTACAGACTAGATCTGCTTCGCCGCCGGCATACTCCTCCACAGCGTAGCCTTGATCGTGTTGGCTGTCCACCCACCTGATCCGCTCCCCCGCCGCCCTCGTCACCGACGGATCTGCTTCACCGCCGACCTCGCCACCGACGGATCTGCTTCACCGCCGACCTCGCCACCGACGGATCTGCTTCACCGCCGACCTCGCCACCGACTACCTCGCCGCAGCGGCTGTATCAACTTCACCGAATACCTTGCCAGCCAACCAGATCTGCTTCACTAACGCCCGCTTCTACTGAAACATGGTCGATTCATCGTCTCCCGCGTTCGCCGCCGCTGGAATGCAAGTTGCCGCCCCGTCCACCCCGCCGCAGCTTGGTTAGTACGCTGGCCCGTTAGATCGCGGTGTTTCTTTAGCCATGTTTTGTGTAGTTATTTGCAGATCTCATATGCCGTTAACTTTCTTGATGTGTTGCTTCGCATGAAGTTTGTTTAAATGTTGTACAGTACAAAAGCATTATCCGGTCGCTACCATCCTGTTCATTCTACTGACACCTGTGTGCATCCACATATTTATAGCCTTGTACCCATTCATTTGCTGCCAACTGTTTTTGTACTGCATGCTATTGTCGCACTGCTTTTATAGTCGTGCTATGGGCATTTCCAATCTGCTTGTTCTTATACCACGTCATTAGCTCACCGCTAGCTGTTTTCTCGTGTCTGCTATTCTCACACTGCTTTTATAATCATGCTATGTGCATTTCCAATCTGCTTGCTCTTATACCTCGTCTTTAGCTTATATAGTTATTGCTGCGTGCATGTCTGGTCTTTGTATTATCGTAGACTGACTTGTCAATGTTATTTTTCCTTGGGATTGATCATGCGAACCACTTATTAGAACATCCAACATTAACAGGGACGCTAGGTAAGGTTGGAATCTGAGTTCGTGGTTTTGGCAGTTTACTTCCGTTATTATCTATAACCTATATGCATTGTTCCTTATGCAAGAGATTAACACTTGGAACCCTGCCATAGCAATGCCATTCATGCTTTACTATGTTTCTGCCTATTTGATATGCTTGTCTTGGAGAAACTTCGAGGGTGATTTGAACCCGACATTTGGTCATTCTTAATGCCAGTTTACTTTATGTGTAAAACCTTGGCATTACCCTACTCTAAATCTGAATGTCTGAAATTCGTATCTCATGCAAAGCAACATCTAGTTGGTTTTAATTTGATATCTGGTAACTATTGGCTTATTCATTTGGCAGCTCAAGTTTTTGTTATTTGAAACCAGCTGACTTGGTCTTAAATGTGATATCTAAACACAGATTAAGGACAATGGAGCAGGAGGATTAGCATTTCACTTGATGGCTGAACCTAAAATGATAGGCATGTTGACCACGACTAGTGCACGCAAGAGAAGGACCTGCAGTGAGCCAGTATGTGCTTAGTACATGCATCTTATCTTATCTTGTGCTTATTTCTGCTACATGCTGTTATCTGATCTCTACATTGCGTAATACATGTTTGAATAGTTAATTGTTGTAACTATGTTTACAATGTTACCAGAATGCTGTTTTAATGAAGCAGTCATCATTAGAAGATAGTCGCCAAAAAAGGATCTGTAGCGACCCTGTGCAACATTATGATGTAAGTTTGTGCTTAGTACAAGTTCCATACATGTCTTATTTATGCAACTTGTTATTATCTTATATCTACATTGCATAATAAATGTTTGCATAGTTCATCGTTTAACTCTTTTTGCATTATTATCAGAATGCAGTTGTGATGAAGCAATCTTCATTACCAGTGAGGCCCACAAAAAGTTCTGATCTTTCTTCCGATGCATCTTCTCATAGCCGTCAACCTAGACCATTTCTTTCATCAGACAGTAAATATCTCAAGGCTGTACTTTATAAAAGACATGGTATTGCTGCTTTAAGATCTGTAGCTGATATGTTGACAAAGAGTACACAAGATTCAATCAAGGCGATTGCCAAATGTCAACGTGTTATTGATGATGCTAATAGAAGTCCTCAATGATTCTATGTAATTTTTTATTTGGGCACATTAATTGCCTTGTAATTTTCCTATTTGTTTTATTTGTGTATGTAATTGTGTGTATCATTGAAATCAGATTTTAGGCTCATGAAATTTAATGCAAGTTGACTAGTCAAACAAGTAGGGCCCTACAACAGATTGGGCGGCCCACTTACAGTAGTGTGGGACCCACTTTCATTTTGGGCCGGCCCACTTCTTTAGTAGGCCGGCCCGGTTACACGATAATGGGCTCCACATGCTTATTGGGGCGGCCCACTTGCTCTATGGTGGTCCCACATGGTAAATGGGCCGGCCTTTAATAGGAAGGTGGGACCCACCTGTGTTTTGACCCGGCCCACTATCTTGTTGGGCGGCCCACTTTCTAGATGGTGGACCCCATACCAAATGGGCCGACCCACTTTCTATATGGACCCCACACCAAATGGGCGGCCTTTTAATAGGATGGTGGGACCCACTGTGTTGGCCCGACCACTATCTCGTTGGGCCGGCCCACTTCTACATGGTGGACCCCACATACCAAATGGGCCGGCCCATTAACAGAATGTGGGACCCACATGTGTTTTGGCCCGACCACTATCTTGGTGGCCAGGCCACTTGCTATATTGTGGACCCCACATACTAAATGGGCCGGCCCTTTAACAAGATGGGTCCCACTGTGTTTTGGCCCGACCCACTATCTTGTTGGGCCGGCCCACTTGATATATGGTGGACCCCACACACTAAATGGGCCGGCCCTTAACAGGAAAGCGGGACCCACTGTGTTTTTGGCCCGCCCACTAGCTTGTTGGGCCGGCCCACTTGCTATACGGTGGACCCCACACACTAAATGGGCCGGCCTTTTAACGAAAGTGGGACCCACTGTGTTTTTGGCCCGGCCCACTTGCTTCTTGGGCCGGCCCAGTTGCTTGTGGAGTGGACCCCACATGTTAAATGGGCCGGCCCATTTAACTTTTGACCAGTCAACATTAGAGGTTAGGCCCGGCCCACGTAACTAATGGACCGGCCCAGCTATATAGTTGACCGGTCAAACTATGTCATCCGGCCCGGCCCGTAAGACGTGGCAGGCCTCGTGTGGGCCTACCATCTACCACGGGTTTCGCCGGTTAACGCCGTTAGCGCAGATTAACGGCGTACGCACGTGTCGCTTGCATGACGTCGCGATCAACGGGCTCCGAAAACACTTCCGCAACGGTCCGATTTTCCGTGGCGGAAGGGCGCCCTAAGCGCGACGGACCGAAAAATCGTCGTTGGACTTTGCCTGACGCAGTTTCCACAACGGAACCCATATCGTCGGGTTAGGCCCATAGGCGACGAAAAATACCCCTTAGCGGACGATTTTGAGACGTTGTCTATCAGAACTTTTCTTGTAGTGAAAATACATGACCCCCAGATTTATCGAGAACCTGGACTATGAACTTTGATGGGTCCAAAAGGTTAGAGGGCGCTGGAGCAGGCGTGATACTAATATCACCCGAAGGCGACAAATTAAAGTATGTCTTACGGATGACGTTCCCAAACGCGTCTAACAATGAGGCAGAATATGAAGCTCTCATACACGGGATGAAGATGGCGAAGGCTTGTGGTGCAACCCGACTAAAAATCTTTGGCGACTCACAATTGGTGGCTCAGCAGGTCATGAATCAATGTGATGCAGTCAATGAAAGTATGATAGCATACAAGGAGATGTATAACGAGCTAGAAAAGCTGTTTGATGGATGCGAGGTAAATCACATCAGCAGGTTGAGCAACGATGAAGCCGATGTTCTTGCAAACATCGGGTCGCAGTGTCTCGCGATTCCACCAGGCGTGTTTTGGGAAGAAATAGCCGAGAGATCTACAAAGCCGATGAAACCAAAGAAGAAGGAGAAGGACGAGAAACCCTCGGGGGCTACGAAAGAAACACTGGAAGAGGAAGAGGAACAGGAGCTAGTCATGATGGTGCAAATCCCATGGATGCAGGCGTACATATCGTACATCTTAAGGAAAACAATACCCGACGATCCAATAGAAGCAAGGCGAGTAATCAGACGTTCTAAAGCCTTTACTGTGGTCAAAGGGGAGTTATACAAGCGAAGTATTTCGGGTCTGCTACAAAGGTGCGTCACACCCGAAGAAGGAAGGATAATCCTGAAAGATGTGCACGAAGGAATATGTGGTCATCACGCAAGCAGTCGAGCTATCACTGCCAAGGTTTTCAGAGCAGGATTTTATTGGCTGACAACAATCGAGGACGCGAAGGAAATAGTGCAAACTTGCAACGCGTGCCAGAGATTTGCCGCAAAGCCTCATTCTCCGGCAGCAGAGCTAATGCCTATACCGCTATCTTGGCCCTTTGCTCAATGGGGTCTTGATATGGTAGGAAAATTGCACAAGGCCTCGCCAGGTGGATACGAGTATATGCTCGTCGCTGTCGACAAATTCACCAATTGTATAGAAGCGAAGCCGATAAATTCACCAGATGGAGCGTCAGCAATCAAGTTTGTGAAAAGCATTGTCTTTCGGTTTGGAGTACCTCATAGCATCGTCACGGACAATGGCAGTAATTTCACATCCAAGGAATTCAAGGCATACTGTGCAGAGGTGGGCATAAAATTGCACTTTGCATCATTTGTGCACCCGCAGACCAATGGTCAAGTCGAGAAAGCCAATGGTATCATCTGCAATGGTATCAAGAAGCGCTTGTTAGGACCATTGGAAAAAGCTCGACATACTTGGCCAGAAGAGTTGCCAAGCGTGTTATGGAGTATCCGAACAACACCAAATACAGCGACACATGAGACGCCGTACTTTCTGGTCCATGGAGGAAGCAGTCGCCGATAGAAATAGAGCATGATTCTCCAAGAGTCACAGAATACGATGAAGAAACTTCGAGAAGAGCTTTGGAGGATGATGTCGACGCACTCGATGAGGTCGAGACGAAGTGTTATCACGGGTCGCTAAGTACCACAAGATCTGAAAAATTACCAGATCGCGACCACGATCTTTAGGTTGGAGACTTGGTTTTACGACTCAATCAAAAAAGCCATGAAAAGTCGAGTCGCCGTGGCTTGGCCCACATCGTCACGGAAGTAATTGAAGGAGGAGCATACAGGATAAAGGACAAGAAGTCAGGAGTTGCCGAGCCAAATCCTTGGAACGTGGCACAGCTCAGGCGTTTTACGCCAGAGTCGAAAATATAGTCCTCCTTGTAAAAGCTACAATGTACTGAAACGCCCGCGAGTTTTCAGACGCACTCTTTTCCTTTTTCGGGGCACCGAGTGGGGCCGGAAAAGGTTTTTAATGAGGCGGACTCGCGGTGCTACAATATAATAAAGATAGTAGAGATATACATCTTTTTCTTTGACAAACTCGGGGGCTTGCGCCCAGAAGATACAATATATATATACACAATGTCGACGAATACAACTTGCAAAATATTTCGCCTTGGTGCACATCACCTCGCAAAATAAAACGACGATACAAAATAGCGATCAGCAAAAAAGCTCGGGGACTAACACCCGCAAATATAGTATACACAATATAATTTATTCTGCTTTGGGTCAACCTCACATTACAGTAAAAAAAATCGCCACCAAAACGCTCGGGGGCTTGAGAAGGAAAAATAACAAATCTCGCGATTTTACAATATAGACTGTTTACAACATACAAAGATACAACTCCTAGGCGCTAAATTTTCAAGTACTGCCTAGTATATCATCTATGGTCACCCGCTCATTATTTGCAGGGCGGGTACTATGTTCAGCATAGCTGCCCTTCACGAAGAACTCAACATCCATCCGAAGAAGCTCATCCATCATGTCTTCTGCTACAGGGGTTACAATATCATCAATCTTGCCAACATTCCTTTTCCTTTTCGCCATCTTGGCCAGGCACTTGGTAACAATTTGACTCATGTCAAACTTGGGATAGCAGATTTTTATCATCATCATAGCAAACCTGGCGCCAGCAGATAGTTGGGCCCGCACAAATCCATGGATTCGAGGTGCATCCCGAAATTTCTCCATCAAATCAGGAAGGGTTTCTGGCATCTTATTGCGCGGAAACATGGTGCCGTAAACTAAAGACAAGGTCCTTGTACAGAAGTCGAGAAACTCGCGGACCTGAATCGCGCGATCTTGAAATCTGACGATTTGGCGGGTACGTTCAGGTGTACCCCAAAAATTAGAACCATGCTCCAGCGCAAGTCTGAGAAGCGCATTGGATCGAGCTTCAACACGCTCATCCTCGGCAGCAGTGTCCAAAAAAGAACCTGTTTTAAAAGAATCAGCAGAGAAAGAGAAGACAAGCAAGAGAAAAATTAAGTACGACCAAGTTAATGAAGCACACCTGTCATATCCAAGCTAGAATCCGTCATCAGTTGAAGCATGAAATTTTCTCGCGCAGAAGCTGCAGCAGCCTCAGAAACCGCGGTTTCCTTTTCAGCTATGGCATCTTGAGCTTGTTGAAGCGCAATTTTTTCCCTCTCGGAAGATTTTCGAGACTGCTCCATTATCATAAGTGATTGTTTCTTCATAGATTGGAGTTGTTGGCGAAGTTCTTCCAAATCTTGTGTCGAACCCTTACTCGATGAATCTTCAATAAGTTCGACAACAACAGGTGTCTTCTTCAAACAGGACGAAGCAGCAAAAACATCGGAAGGAGGGGGAGTTGCAGTATAGTTGTCAAAAATCAACTGAAAATAAAAGTTTCGACATCAATCATCAAGCAAAGATAGATTTCCATTGATTCTCAAAGTATGTACATGGCTATTACAAAAGAAGGGTCCCTAGTGAACTACTGAAGCAGTTGCCGCCAAAACTACTAGGGCGACAACGCCAAAAGAGAGTAAAAACTAAAAGAAAAGACAAGGTGGTCTACTTGACCTCCGGCTTCGACGAACTGGGAGCAGGAGTTGGATTGTATCCGAGGTAGGCAAGGATCTTCTTCGAGTTGGGCTTGGCAGCCTTAATCAGCGACTGCCACCTCTTCGTTTCCATCTCCTCCGTGTTGCCAACTCTTGCCCAGTCGACTTCTTGTTGGCTGTCAGCAACCAAGGCAATTGTACCTTCAACACCAACTTTCAACCCTTCTTGGCGAAGTTGGAGTCCAAGGTTTTCTTGAGAATTGAAGCACTTGGCGAGAGCAACAAAAGTTGCGGGTACCTCCTTCTTCTTGAAAAAGTATGGGAAAAGCCGCGACAGGCCAATCTTAGCTTCAGCAAGGCCGTCGCGGGCCTCATCACCATGGATTTCAAGAAGAGAAAGCGCGTCAAGGAGTTGGTCACCTTCAGGGTTTTCCAGCTCATATCTTGATTTGTTCTCCCTGAATAAAGTAAAAAAGAGTTGGTCAAAGAAAAAAGGGAACAAAGACGACACAAGGAAGCAGCAAGGATCTGAGCACTTACTAATAAAACGTCGACTCTGCGACTCCAAGCGAGTAAGGATTTCTTTTTCGCGAGCAGACTGCTGAGTTATGTTTTCGCTCAGAGAAGTTTCCGCGTCGTGAAGTCTTTTTCGAAGAGCATCTGCTTCAGCTTTCTCGCGAGCCTTTTCGCTTTGCTCTAACTTCACAGCAAGAGCGTCAGCGCGTTTGTTGGACTCCGCAAGAGTTTCTGCCATAATAGAAGACAAGTGAAACATTGTGGCAAAAAATGGCGACGGAATATACTCGCTAAGGAAAGACAGATAAGGAAAAAAGGGGGCACCTTCAAGTTTAGCGGCATACTCACGGTACCCGACAAATTGGGTACCGAAGCGGATAAGCTCCTTCATGAAAGGCTGAAGAAAAGACCATGAAAAGAGGATCAATATAGGAAGCGAAAAGTTCGACATCACCAAGAAATAAAGAGAGGGAAGTTCAAAGCAATGAAATCAGTACAGGGAAAAGAAACAACTTACTTCTTCCATTAAAGGAGTCGTGGAACAACCAATTAACATGGTAGGTTCCTTGGCTGGTTCTACCCTAGCTCTCTTTGGCGAAGGAGCTTGGGGGCTCACAGCTGGTGTTGGATGCTCTGTGTTTTGTTGAGGAGGCGAAGTTTCGTCGCCATCAGGCTGAGCTTCGGAAACAACTAAAGTACGGGACGTGCTCGTTCGAGCAGTCGCGTCAATAGGTGTATTCTCATCTTCATCGCCACTACAACAAATAAAGCGACAAGATAAGAAAATAATTTGAAAAAGTATCAAGAATAAACAAATATAGTGCACCAAGAACTTACGAGATGACAAGAGCAGCTTCGTAAGGATCGAAAGCCTTCTTTCCAGCATCAGGTGCAGTTTCTCCGGCACGTGCAGCACCGGCTTTGGAGGTGCCGGAATCAACAACCTCGTCCCTCTTCCTCTTGTTCTTCGGAGAAGCAGCTGGGAGAGAAGAGCGTGTCGATGCGGTAGCCTCAGTTTCAATCTCTTTTTCAGAAGAAGCCGCGGATTTTTGCGAACCCACGACTTCACTATCAGGGCGAGAAGTACCCTGGTTGTCGTCGGTGACAACGCCCGTTCTTCGACTTCCCCACCTTCGGGAAGGGGAGGAAGAGAAGCTAGAACAGGGTGGTTCTGCGAAAAACAAAGAGTGTTGACAAAAAGTTATGCAAAAAGGCGCTAGCAAAATAGTAGTCGACAGATACCAAAAACTCGAGAAGACAATATAATAGTCAGGAGGAAAAATTACCTCGGGAAGGGGATTGGTGCTACTAAATGGCTTAACATGGCAAGAAGATGGAATGGTGTCCTTCTTGTTAAGCTTTGAAATTCTTCGAATCAACTTCTCCAAGTCCTTCACAGGAAGATCCTTGGAGAGTCTCTCGACATCTTCATCACCAGCATACATCCAAAGGGGATTTTTGCGAGCTTGCAGAGGCTGCACTCTAATCCTAAGGAAGTAGGCTGTGATTTGGATACCCGATAATTCCTTGCCACGGGTGTTCTGGAGCTCATGGATGCGAGTCATCAGCGCCTCTGTCGCCGATTTTTCTTCTTCGGTAGCTTCAGCGTCCCAGGATCGGCGGCGAAGAATCTTGGTTCTTCCATCACAAGGAGCAATGTTGTACTCCACTGAATCAGAGCTCTCTTCGTGTACATAGAGCCACCTCTTGCGCCACCCTTGGACGGAGTCGGGAATTTGACGTCGAAGTACTCGACGTCAGAACGAACACAGATAACAACGCCGCCGATGTTATAGGCGACGCCGTGGGAGCCATTACGGCGGAGGCAGAAGATGCGCTTCCACAAAGCCCAATTAGGTTGGACTCCGAGGAAGCATTCACACAATGTGATAAAAATCGACACGTGCAGGATAGAATTGGGCGTCAGCTGATGAAGCTGAAGCCCATAGACAAAAAGAAGACCTCGAAGAAACTCGTGGATAGGGGGAGAAAGACCGCGGATGAGATGGTCAACGAAACTGACCCGGTACTCCATTGGAGGCGATGGATAGCTCTCCTCCTTGGGGAAGCGCAGCGCGTTCTCCTTCTTGGTGAACCCCATCTTCTTTAGTAGGTTCATATCCTGGTTGGAGATCTTGGATCTCTCCCACTCCAGATCTTCGGCGGCCATCTTGGATTCTGGAGTGCTATGCCTGGTGAGCCGCGCGCGTGGTGGCATCAAATAGAGTGGAGAAGAAAGGTACGAGCGTGGTTGAGCGCAAAAGGCAATGGGAGCAGTGGAGAATTTTTGCAGAAGAAGAACAGAGGTGCGGCGCGAGTGAAAGTATTGACGGAGGAAGACGAAGACCTTAAATAAAGGTGCGGTGAAACGATGCACCGTTGGATGAAGAGATTGCGGAATAGATGGTGTACACGTGGACAAGGGGTAAAAAGTAATTTCATTCCGACGAGAAAGAACAGGAGCTACAGTATGTGCGCCAGGAAAAGTGGAGGACGTGTGTCCCCCACTTGCACGACGTGTCAACTTGATAGGAAATTTGGGTCCATGAGACAGAGAGATAGCAGTTCTCGTATGTTCCCGATACAGTGATCGTGGCTATCGTCAGCAATGATGTCACCTTGGCAAGAGAAAAACTCGACTATGAAGCTTGATAAGAATGTCGATAGCAGAAGATTATTGATTTTTCCGAGAGCCTTTGATCAAATACAAGTTTTTGCCCAAATGCTCGGGGGCTACTTTGGGGAAAAGAAAGATTCGAGTATAACAAAATAGAAATGTCGAGAGCCTATGACCAAATGCAAGCATTTGTTCATAGCCTCGGGCTACTTCCATCGGGAGCTGGTCGCGCACCCGATAGATATAAAACGTTCGAAAAAGAATGAAAAATATATTGAAATGAGGCATTAAAGTGTTGAGCCTACAACCAAGCACAAGTCCTTTGTAGCCTCGGGCTACTCCCATCGGGAACGCTGTTCGCGTGCCCGATGAAATTATAAAAAAAGTGAGAAGAAGAAGTGAGCATATTTCGAGTTATACAAATAACTCGACATATACTCCCATCGGGAAGGCAAAATAAGTCATCCGTTGACTCAATAAAATGTGCTATTCCAACAGCCGAAAAAGCACTCGACAATATATTCTCGGAACGCCAAAGTAACGAATAAACTCGAATGCCGTAAAACTTTGCGAAGGTAAGACCCCTCATCCGTTCGGCGTGGCGCCGTCTCGACGTCGGTTTGCTACTTTTTCAGTTATCAATACGAAGAAAAATCCTAACGGACGCGTTAGGTACCATAAAATATGACCGGGACTCGAGAATGGTAATACCTTAAGCGACACCTGTCAAAGTTTACACCAAGATCGAGATCATGTCCAGGGACATGATCTTAAAGTAGGTTTTTGCGGATTGCCACTAGAGCAGTTAACTAGTACCTGATCTGTCAGATGAACTAGCCCCAACTACCATTATCACTGTACAATATAGAATTGCATATCTAAAGATATGTAATAAATTCGCCAGATGTACTAAATGATTGAAGCTGGAGATTTTCCCTGACTCTTTGATTCAAGCAAAATCTCGGGGGCTACTGACATAGGCATCCCCAATGGGCCTGCCGAAGATGGTACCCAGGGTTTATGAAGGCCCAGACTCGAAGAATAAGAAGATTTGAAAGCCCAAGATGCTAGTAAGGAAAGCTAGAGTTGTATTAGGAAGTATAACTTGTAATCTTGCGGGACGGGTATGAAACCCTCCCAGACTCTGTAACTTGTATATTACGAAACCCTCGGCTCCACCTCCTATATAAGGGGAGTCGAGGGACAAAGAGAGGATCAAATCTATTGTCAACATAACCCTAGTTTTGCAATCAGCGAGTACTTTTCGTCTGAAACCTTCGAGATCTACTTGCCCTCTACTTCTAGCAAAACCCTAGTCTACAATCTGTAGGCATTGACAAGTTAATCCCTTGTCAGTCGCCGACATCTTCTGGTTTATGTCAACGACATCCTGGTTGCGGATTCTACAAGTGTATGGGTTTTTTCAAGCTTACTCCGACACGAGCTTTACGACGCTAGAGGCCCAAAGGCGGCATCGAGCTTTGCTCACGATGCGTCATCGAGGGATGCAAATGGAAGATGGTGCAGAAATTTTCAAGGATTTATGTTTTATTTCTTTTTCTTACAAGGATGTTCTTAGAAAGGCTGATTTTAAATAATATATAATGTATTTTTCGCAAAAAAGTATATTATTAAGGTTAGTTATTATATTGGCTATAAATAATGACATGACACCAACATAGTCATATGGCCAGCACTCTACTCCACTATTGTCCTCACTAACTATCATATTTATGTTTTACATTTCTTAGTTAAATAATATAAAAAATTACTAATATGTTGAGCAAGTATCCTCGTAATCCTTCACCAAGTCTGTGAACATTTCTCGGCTCCGCCATTATCCGCGGGCTGGAGAAGAGATATCATGTCATGCATCTCCAACGGAGCGACGCAAACGGACGCTGAGCTATTGTTTGCGTTCGCGCGGACCGAAAATGCGCTGGGTCCTGCTCCAGCGGGGCGACGCAAAGTGATTTGGCCATCCACGGCGACGCAAATGTGGCCCAAATATGCGGCAGGTTTGCATCTCCGCAGACGATGAGCGGTCGCGCCGAGCGTCCTCCTTTTCTTACCCGGTCCCGCACATCAGGGGCAGCAAAATCGACCGCTTCATTTGCTTACTTTTCCCGTTCTTTGCTGCCCTAGTGCGACGCCACCACCCCAACTCCACCCCTCGCCGCGCCGGAGAACAGGATCTCACTCGGGGTAGGCTCTGGCGCGCACCTGTTGCATGTTGGGGGGCCAAAGTTTGGCGGTTGCGCCGCCCGGCCTCGCCGCCCACGACTTGTTCGGTCGATTGCGCCGGTAGGTTTCTTACTTGTGTTTTGGGCGCTATTGTGAGCGGCCATTGATCTGCAGTTGCTACCCGCGCAGATGGACATGTGGCAGATGCTGGGTCGTTGACTCCTCTTCCAACGAAGAGTCCGATCAGTCAACGCGGACAATAGCTACTGCTGCGGCCTCCATCCTGCACGAGTACAATGCTAGCCACACGCGGGTGCACCGGGCTCTGTGAAGAGCCGCTCAAAAAACCTGCCACGCAACAGAGTGGAAGGGCACCTCCGGCTCCACAAGGACTACTTCCACCGCACCAATCCGGTGTTTCGAAAAATGTTACAAGATGTCAAGGACCTGTTCATGGTCATTCTACGGGGCGTCAGAGACTACGAACCCTACTTCTAATGCATGCCATATGCAACAGGTGTGCTAGGCTTCACCTCCTACCAAAAATGTTCCACAGCTATTCGCATGCTATCATATGGAATGGCTGCTGATATATTTGATAGTATCTTCGAATGGGTGAGAGCACCTGTCTTGAGTCCATGTACCGGTTTTTCTGAGCCGTGATTGCCGTGTTCGGACAACATTACTATAGGGAGCCAACAATTGAGGATACAAGGCGGCTATTGTCATCAACGAGTCTAGAGGGTTCCCAGGCATGATTGGCAGCATATATTGAATGCACTGGGAGTGGAAGAACTGTCCATTTGGATGACAGGGTCAATACAACGACCATGCGGAGGGACGCACTGTTATTCTTGAAGCAGTGATATCTCAAGATTTATGAATTTGGCATTCATTCTTTGGCATGAACGTTTCCAACAATGATATCAATCTACACCGATCACCGGTTTTCAACAGGCTTATGCAAGGCAAAGCTCCCCGGGTGAGCTACGAGGTCAATGGAAATGAATATGACAAGCCATATTATCTTGCTGATGGAATCTATCCTGACTGGGCCACACTGGTGAAGACTGTCCGTAATCCACACACGGAGAAGACGAAGAGGTTTGCCAAGATGCAAGAGCCTTGCAGGAAAGATGCGTAGCAAGGATTTGGTGTGCTCCAAGCTCGGTGTGCAATTGTTCGTCACCCGGCAAGAACATGGTCACTGAAGACCATGCATGAGGTGATGACATGCTGCGTGATCCAACACAACATGATCGTTGGAACGAGCGTCCTGATGGCCGCAATAAGCACTAATGGGAATTCCAAGGTGAGCTGGTTGCATCAATCCCTGGGGCATTATCCTGGGAGGAGTATCTGCATATGAATATAGAAGTCACTGACGCGATCATGTGTAAACGCATACAGACTGATCTGATTGAGCATCACTGGACGTTGGTTGGACATGAAAACAATGCCTAGAAAAATAACATCTTATTTTCATGTAGACTTTTAAAATGTTGGATGTAATAACTGAGACTACTTTAAACCTCTTTATTTTGTTGTTAAAACATCCCAATTAATGTGGACGCGCAAATGCGTCGGGCCGCTGGAGCCACTCCAAATGTAAACGGATGTGCGGACAAAAACGGTCATTTTCGCGTCCGCGCTCGGATGGAGATGCCCTCGCAATGGGTGAAGCATAATGCGGCACAGTTCAGGTTTTATTTATTTATTTTTATTATAGAGTCAACGTCGTTGTTAATGCCACAACACAATCATCCAGGCCGCGACCTTTTTTTTTGATTTCTATTTTCGTGCCCTCAGGTACTTAGTTGTACTCAGTTTTCCACAGCTCCTTAGTTCTTCCTCAGCTTTCTCCAAGCCCTTGTTTGAAACCCGCAGAAGGAGCGCATACGGGAGGATTTCCGTTTAGTTGATCGTTCTGTGCTGACGTGTGGGGCCGCGTCGTGTGGGGCCGCGTCGCGTGGAGTTGGTAGAAAGGGACAGCGTGGGACAGGACGAGACCGCGTTTGGTTGTACGTGAGCAGGAGCTGGGTTTTGTCTCTCTCGGCCAAAATTTGCATTTTTAATAGCGCCTTCCCCCTCTTTCTCTTTCTGTCTTTTTCACCAAATTAGTATCAAATCTAGAGAAGCTTCTATTTCTGTCTTTCTTCAATTATTTGTTCCTTTTGACCCTCGTTTTTTTGCCCAATATGGCAGAAAATCTAGAAGCTAGTATATGATAAATTCACAGCAGCATAATAAATCCAGAAAACTAAGTGTAATACATAAACTGCATACAGCAGTCAAAAGCAGTAAATAACGTTGTTAATGTTCACGACAAGGTAAGCTGAAAAAAATACAAGACGCACGCAGTGTATGGCCAACATGAAGATTAAGATACCCCAGGATGAATGAATAGGTTCTTCATTCCTCATATATTTTTTCGTCGCTCCATTCCTGCATCATCCCAAGGAAATATTCATTGAACTCCTTCCGTCTGCAGTGTGCAGCCAATACATCCTCCAAACGGTATGGCCTTTGTTCATTTCTCAGACCATAGTTTCCTATTTATCCACACGTAGTGGCCACTCATCCCAGGCCTTTGTATGATGAAAGTATTCTCTGATATAACCCAAATCCGCATAGTAGATGCAGCCAGGTCAAAGTGTCGGGTGCACTTTGGTGTCGACGGAGATACACCGGATATAATGCACGAAGAAGGCACGACTGCCAATGTTACTGACCGCATGGAGAGAGCGGCTCTGAGTGTCCACACGGTACACCAATGGTTGGTCTTCCTCCAAAAACATGTGTCCAACAACACAAGCAGCAGACCACCATCCGACTTCACAAGGTAGAACTTGTCATTTCCAAGTTCTGGAAATGAAATTAGTGTCTCCATCTTGACAGTGCTCGCGCGCTGCTCCAACTATACATTGGTCGACACTAATTGTCCGACCCCAGAATTGACCACATCTATTGCATAAAATTCACTATTGAACAGGGTAATGCAATGCAGAGGATGGTGCTCGATCGAAAATCTTCCTTCTCCCCAATCTTCATCTATATCCTTAGTTGGAGTGCTCTCATCGACCCAAGCAATTCCCTCCGGGTAATGTGCGGAAACAAAGACCATAGTCGGGGATTTCATTACAACGACTGAATCCAGAAAAACAGATGGCATCTGCTTCTCAAACATAGTGTTCGATGTCTTCGTGAGTGGGCTCAGAAGCCGTATCTTGTGCGGCTGGTTCTTTTGGGCAAGCACGATGACGCAACGGCAAAAGCCGACGAAGTAGTATCTAAAATATATTGATGAAGATAACATTCAGCAGTAAGATGTTTACGATTGAAAATAAAAGGGAATAGATTAACCCTATAGATATGGAGGAATTTGAACCTTGCATGAATTTCCGATAGATCTATTGGTGACGTAGCGAGATGTGCCGAGTTGGAGGAAGGTGAACTCAGCGGCGCGTGGAAGGGCGTGGTCTACCATGATCCATTCGTGCAGGTGCACGTCGGGCTCAGGTAAACCTGAGCGCCAATTTCTACAAACTTGCCTCATAGCAGAGTAGGTGTCCATGTACTCCTCGTTCGCCAGTAAGCATTCGCCGATCTTGTGAAGTGGTCCGTCAGCCATGAGAGAGGCCCAGTTCACGGAGGCGCCGCGCTTGGATGCGCCGCCCTCGGAGGCGACGGGCTCGGCGGCGACGACCTCGGATGCGACGGGCTCGGATGCGACGGGCTCGGAGGCGACGGGCTCGGGGGCGCCGGCCGCCGGCGCATTCTTCTTCTCCATCGCCGGCAGGGGAGCGCGCGTACGGCGGTTGGGGTTTTTCCTTCGATTTGGAGAAGTTGATGGGACGTGAGAGGCGTGGTTTCGTGCGTGAGCGAGAATGAGACGTACTGTGTGCAGAGGAAGGGAGAGAGGGGCTTACGCGTCCTAAATGCGACCCGCGTCCTACGCGTCCACTATTGCATGTCTGCACATCTTCGACTTCTGCACCGCGACACACGTCAACAATTGCACGTCTTCCATTTCTGCACCACAACACGCGTCCTCGAGTCTAACCCTAAAAATTTAGATATACTCAGGTATACCCTCGAGTCTTATACTAGCATTTTTTTGTATGCTCAGTTTTCCCCTTGAGTGCTAATACTGATTAGTGCAATATATTCAGTTTTACCCTCAATTGGCTGGTCAACAGAGAGTCAACAAATGGGATTAACTAGTTAAATGAGTCATTTAGTGTGCAATTTTTTATAGAAAAGAGTGGCACTTACTCATGGAGTGTTCTTACGCGATCTGCCATGTTGGGAACCATAACAATCATAGATAAATCAAGTTTTACCACAAATTGCCACTTCTCAAATCACCTAGTAGCTATGAAGATGCATGGCTTTCCACAATAAGCCCTTCCCAAAATAGCTTTTCCCAAAACATACTTTGTCTGAATGAGGCAATAATTTTCACATTCATGTAAATATATATTTATATTGCAAATAATTTGAGGAAGGTCAAGATGGGTTTCATTGTACAATACACGCATTTTCCATTTTTTAAATGTCATATTTGAATCCCTTAGTCTGTTTACTACTCAGGTGCCCTTGGTTTCTTGATACTACTCAATTTTTCCCTCTCCCTTCACAAATTCTCAAAGACGTCCAAAATTGCCCTGATTGGTCTAGCTCATGTCACGCGGATCGTGCCTGCCCACCGTTGATCGTATGATCTAACGGGCAGGATAACCCCTCTCTCTCTCTCGTCGGGGCCACCACCCTCTCTCTATGTCGGTAGTTAGCTTCCACCCTCTATGTATGCTAAAGGGCGGTTATCCAGTACGCTAAAGTTTGGTTTTCTGCATTATTTTTCACGCGCTAAATTATAAACTCTTTTAGGCATTATTTTTCACGCAAAAAATGATGAACCATCACCGCTTTGTTGTAGCCATTACTTTTCACGCAAAAATATAAACCATCACCGATTTGTTGTAGCCATTACTTTACACGCAAAAAATGATAAACCATCACCCATTTCTTGTAGCCATTACTTTTCACGCAAAAAATGATAAACCATCACCAATTTGTTGTAGCCATTACTTTTCACGCAAAAAAATGATAAACCATCACCGATTTCTTGTAGCCATCCCTCCGGTCTTATTTAATTGACTCAAATTTAGTATAAAGTTGTACTAAATCCGAGTAAATTAAAAGAGAGCGGAGGGAGTACTTTTCACGCTAAAAATGATAAACAATCACCGATTTCTTGTAGCCATTACGGTAAAATGATAAACTATCACGAATTACCATTTCTTTTAGGCATTACTTTTCACGGTAAAATGATAAACTATATCACGAAGTTCCATTTCCGTCAAGATAGTCCGCATTACTTTTTTGTTGAGATATAAACCCCCACAACGGTCATCTCCTCCTTAATTTATTGTGTAAAACCCCCACAACGGTCACCTCCTCCTTAATTTATTGTGTAAACCCCTACAACGGTCATCTCTCCCTTATAAACACCCACAACGGCCATCCCTTGTGTCAATAGGTTCTGCCTCTCTCTTCTTCGTTCACATACACTTGATCCATTGCCATGGCTTCCACGTCTCGGACGCCGACCGGAAGGGGAAGGGGAAGGGGCGGCCAGGCGGTGGATCATCATCATTGCCACCACCACCGTCAACAATGCCATTGATCATAGAGGAGTTCTTCATCGTCGTCTATGAAGACCCTTTGGTCAAGAAGGTACATACGCGTTCCCACATACATGATGCATGTGATTAATTATGGGCATGTTCTAAAAAACCTTTAATTTCAAACGATCGGCGCTCGATATCTTTGCAGGCTCTTCCAAAAAAGTTTGCGGACTATCTTGACGGTCAGGAGCCAGCTAAGGTGTATCTGCGAGCAGCTGACTACGGTCCTCGTCTCTGGACCGTGGAGGTCCTATTTGACGGACAAGACCGTATGTACCTCGACAAGGGCTGGGAGAATTTGGCCATCGCCCACGGTGTAGATTTCGGCTGCTTCCTACACTTCAAATATGAAGGCGATGATGTGCTCACAGTGAAGGTGTTCGACGGAACAATGTGCAGGAAGTACTACTACTCGGACGACGAAGATACTGACGATGAAAGCGACGACGACGTGAAGCCATGCATCCATCCCCTTTAGATAAGGGGATTATGACCAAGAATATACATGTAGCTTCATATGCATCGATTTAGAGATCTAGCTATTTTCTATATATTATGCATGTAAAAATAATATCGCAATTTCCACCATGATTCGGGCACCACAGCTTCCAAACGATGCCGATATTGATATCGGTATGGTCAGAACGGCTATGCTCGCCGCCACTGCTAGGTCACCCTCGGGATGCACCATGTTTAGCATAAGATTCACTTAAATTAAGCTGCGAAAATAGTCACCTGCCATAGGCTGAGGCGGCCCCACAGAGCGGCTCTATATGATATTCTCTAAATAAATAGACGACTCCAGCGGTCATTGGCTGCGAAGGCCCCATAGAGCGGCAATATATGATTTTCTCTATATAAATAGACGACCTCACTGGTTATTGGCTGCAGCAGCCCCACAGAGCGACAATATATGTCTTTTTTTTTGAAAAATAGACGACCCCACTGGTCATTGGCTGCGGCAGCCCTATAGAGCGGCCCCATTTGTCATTGGCAGCACCGCGTATACAATCAAAAAATAAAACGACCCACACGTCAGCGATAGATGGATGACTACCCATCAGCACGAGACGGTCAGAGAGGAACTGCCCTCTGTGCAGCCCCACCCATCAGATTAACGGTAACGGTAAGGCCTCTCACCTGACGGCAACCCTCCCGTCTGAGCGTCTGCGAGGAGTTTCAAACTAGAGAAGAGGAAACTCAGGAAAAATTAAGAGCCCGGAGAAAACTAAGCTTCAGGGGCACGGAAATAGATTTTTTTTTTTGCAGGCTCCAGGCCGCGACCTTAATGAGGCATTGAGGGGCACATATGGCGTAGGCGTATTGCAGGCTATCAGTAATTTGTAGAGCAGGCGTATATTAAGCGTATATTTAACTATTTTAGCTGCGCCTCTGTTTAGGTATCTAGGACTAGGATACTGCAACAAGCCAACATCAAATCAACGTCACCTCGCCTTCCATCGTCCCCACTCTCTCCCTCCCTAGTCACCCCCGCCGCGTTTCTTCCCCTTCCCTGCCTCTCCGGCTCTCCCCTGCTTCAAACTCCATAGAAAACTCGCGTCCAGCGAAGTTCCGCCCCGACCATGGCTTCTTCCTCCTCCCGCGTCCAAGTACAGACACGCATCGTCTTCCAAGCGGCCTACGATGGCGACCTCCGCATCCTCAAGAGTAAATGCACCCCTCTTTCTCTGTCTCTCTCTAGAAACTTCTCCAGCAAGAGGAGTAGGAGCTAACGCGCTGCATCTCGCTGAGGGTAGAAATGGCCAAACAAATGGACTTGGGGGTAGCCGAGGACGAGGAAGGGGCTAACGCGCTACATCTCGCTGCACACGGTGGATGCCTGGAATGCTGCAAGTTCCTGGTAGAGGAAGCATGGATTGATGTCAATTCAACGACCACGAAAGGTGCGTGCAGTGCCCTGCACCTTGACGGCGCTAGCACTGGCTAGCTCGCTCTCTCGCAGGCACGGACGGAGGTAGAAGGAAAAGCAATGGAGACAGTAGAGTTTTTCTCCTCGTTGCTGCACGAACAGCCGAGCTCTTTCTCTCTGTGTTTCTCAAATCCAAACGAAGCAAGTAGTACACCTTAAATAGCCTAGCAGCTACGCAGCGCCCACGCAACCAGCACCCACTCAACGTCCACGGCCGAGCTCTACGCGCACGTACGCGATCTCCTCATGACCCGGCCGAGCTCTACGCGCACATACACGATCTCCTCATGACCTGGTCGTCTTCACCGTTGGAGCAACAAACTCCTCCGTGAGGCTCGGTCTCACGCCACGCTCCTCGCCACCAGCACACACGCACACAACGCACGCACTACACACACTGCCACATGCGCGCACCATGCCGTGCATGGACTCGACCTTGGCGCGCTCACGCCGGTCCACCATGCACGCCACAGACACCATGGCTTATTGCTAACATTCACCCCCCTAAGCCATGACCTAGAGCAGGCATGGGTGGTCACCAACGTCTTCCTGGTTCTCTTCCTCCTCCTTCCTTTTGGGTTTCCTGCAGTCGCGGGCGAAGTGTCCACGGATGCCGCAGTTGTGGCACTTGCCGCGCTTGCCGTTGCTGTCCCCGCCGCTGTCGTCGTAGCCGCCGCCGCGTGAACGGCGCCTCTGCTCCCATTGCGCCGCCGTGAGCAGCAGCTGGTCCCCATGGCGCTCTCCGCCAACAGCTGCCTTGCGCCGCTCCGTCCGCTCCTGGAACGCCTTGAGACGCCCGAGCACCTCGTCGAAGCAGATGGTTTCGACGTCGCAGAACTGCTCGATGCCGGCCACCGCCGCGAACAGCAATTCCGGGACGGTGTCGAGCAGCTTCTTCACCATCTGGGCGTCGCTCAGCGTCCCGCCGAGGCTTGCAAACTTGGCGGCCATGCATCCGATCTTGCCGGCGTAGACGTCCAGCTCCTCGCCGTCCGCCATGATCAGCCGGTCGAACTCGCCGCGGAGCGTCGACAGCCGAGCTGCCTTGACGCGATCCGCACCGACGAAACGCGCCTTGAGGCACTCCCAGATCGCCGCCGCCGTCTTCTTCGACGACACTTGCAGGAGAATGTCCTCCGAGAGCACGCCGAGCAGGTACGCCCTCGCCCTCTTGTTCTTCTCCGGATCGACCACCGCCGCCGGGTCCGCCGGAACCACCGCCTCCCAGACGCCCTGCACGTCGAGGTTGGCCTCGACCTTGATCGCCCAGACGGTGTAGTTGTCGCGGGTGAGCGTCGGACAGGAGAGCGGCACCACGCTCCCCCAGCGCCACCGTACGGAACCAGCGCCATTGCCTCGCTCTGATACCAATTGACGGCGCTAGCACTGGCTAGCTCGCTCTCTCGCAGGCACGGACGGAGGTAGAAGGAAAAGCAATGGAGACAGTAGAGTTTTTCTCCTCGTTGCTGCACGAACAGCCGAGCTCTTTCTCTCTGTGTTTCTCAAATCCAAACGAAGCAAGTAGTACACCTTAAATAGCCTAGCAGCTACGCAGCGCCCACGCAACCAGCACCCACTCAACGTCCACGGCCGAGCTCTACGCGCACGTACGCGATCTCCTCATGACCCGGCCGAGCTCTACGCGCACATACACGATCTCCTCATGACCTGGTCGTCTTCACCGTTGGAGCAACAAACTCCTCCGTGAGGCTCGGTCTCACGCCACGCTCCTCGCCACCAGCACACACGCACACAACGCACGCACTACACACACTGCCACATGCGCGCACCATGCCGTGCATGGACTCGACCTTGGCGCGCTCACGCCGGTCCACCATGCACGCCACAGACACCATGGCTTATTGCTAACACACCTCTTGTGATATCCATGGTGGATTCGTAACAAGTTTGATTGAAATGTTGTCTGTTGCAGGCACGACACCGTTGGTTTGCGCTGTGTTCGAGGGGAATATCGAGGTTATGAAGTACCTTCTCGATCGTGGCGGCAACCCGAGAAAGAAGTGTCCCGAAGGCTTTACTCTGCTGCACGCTGCAGCCGCGAAAGGTGTTTTTTCGTCCCTCTGCTCTTCAGTACTAGTTCAGTGCGTACTGTGGCAGTATTTGGAATTGAAAGGCAAAAAATTCAATTTATTTTTGCTGCCACCAGGGCTATGCGAACCTTTGAAACTATTGCTATCCGAAGGACATCCTGCGGATATTACGCTTGAGGATCATAGCGGGACGCCATTGCATGCGGCTGCTTCGAAGGGCCAGGATGAGGCTATGAAGATTCTGCTGGAGCATGGTGCTGATGTAAGCTGTTAAATTCACTGTCACCGAATTGGCATGCACCAATGTGGTAACTTCTGCTTGGCTAGCTGGCTTGACGATGAAGTGGTTTTTCCTAGGAGCAATTCTTATTCTGCATTCCGACTAGTATTTGTTCTTCAACCTGTCGTTTATCTTTTTCCTTTCAGCCCAACAGACTTATGGATCATCACATAACACCACTCATGCTGGCATGCTGTCGCAAGTCCCTCGAATGCATGAAGCTACTGATTGAGGTCCAGTAACTTATTCGTTTAAGTTGATGCATTTCCTTATGTTTGTCCAAACTCTCGTGTAAGATCTTACTGTCATGATTACTTCTGCAGATCCTGTCGTTAAAGCTTCCTTACTTTCCTTATGTATTTTGAAAATAATAGGCTGGTGCTGATGTCAACAGTTCTTATTGCGGACCAACTAGTTTAACGCAAGCAATTAAAATTGGCTTCACTGATATTGTCAAGTTCTTGCTGGAGGCTGGAGCTGATCCTAATGATCCTGGCGAGGTTACTGCGACTCCTGTTTTTCCACTTTTGCTCTTGCATATCCAATGGCTGGGTGGTAGTCTAAGACTTTTGATGGTTTCTCTTGCCCATGTAGTACTCGGTCTTACTGATTAGAATAGTAGAGGGGGTAATGTTACCATTTAATTTGTTCTGTCCATTTAACAATACCTGATACTGTCATTGGAATGTATTCAGGAATATCTCATTTTCTTGCAATGTTTTCTGGTTAAAATAAATCTCTGTATTGATCACTTTTTTATTCATTCTGGAGTATATTACATTTCGAAGTTTGTTTTTACATTGTAGGATGGAGAAATTCCAATCCAGTTAGCAGCAAAGCGTGGTGATCGTGATCTTGTCGAATTTTTGTTTTCCAAGACAAATCCAGTTCCATCCCTACCATATTGGAGTGTTGATGGAATAATTAGAATGATGGAATCTCCACTAATCAGGCTTCAGGTATGTCTTGACAAATAACTAACAATTCTAGCTTCAGGTATATAGGCATTTTCTTACTACGTTCATGTATAACTTGTAGTTTTGTATTTAGAACGCAGTAGCTCATTACATATGTTCTCAGCAATTGTCTATGGATATAAACAATTCGCCAAGAAGTATACATGCATACTTGTGAACTCTGTTTTTGACCTTGAATATTACCTTCTTATCGCTATATTCTTTGTCCTTCAGTTGTTTCCACTTTCATGTCCTCCTTGTACTCTCTACCTGACTGTTTGCATGATAAATTCAACTAGTATTAATAAAATCATACCTCATTGTGACGCCATTAATTCAGTGGTAAAGCTTGTAGGTATTATTGTGAGAATATGGGATATGTTATATGTTAATAAAATTATTTTCTCAAATTGGACATTTTGTTCAATTGCAAGGACTCAAGACAAAACTAGCTGGATGATGCGCGCATTTTCTTAGTTAGTTTGTCTAAGTAATGTTGTACTAGGTTTTGACACCATGCGTCAATACAAAATATTTACGAATATTTTTCATATGAAATTTCTTGTATAAGTTATAGATGATAGTGGTACAAAAGAGTGATGAATAAATGATATTACCATGATTGATCAACATATTTATTTATATGTGAGCTGATTTTAGAAAGGTGTGCCTACATATATTCTTCTAAATCTATGGTTTTATGCATTTTATTTAGATAATTATACATGAAGAAACAAAATCCTCCTTGTAAGTCTTGTTTGAATGTTGTAGTGAATTTTGAACTAATAATTATATCTAAATACGATCATTGTGTTATTTTCCTCTACCCCACAATTAAATTTATTGCTGTCACATTATTTGATTGGTGCAATGTATTTATCCTTGCATATTAATGTTATTATACTTTACCGCACAAATAAAATAACTTAGCATGCATTTGACCTGGCCTTTCCCTAACAACCATTACCGATGCTGCCACAAAACTTTGTTGCTTCTGTTGTATTGTACGCCTCACATTTAGCACATTGGCGTAATCTAACGATCCTTAGCTACCACTTCCCATTCCCTTTCGGTCTATGAAGGCTCCATTAACTCCTGTATTTACAATCAAATCATGAAGGCTTCATAAAGATTTTTTTTTTGCTAATGTCCTTTTATTTCCTATTTCGAGTTTCATAGATATAAGATTTTTATTCATTATCCACCTAATATATTTTAGGTATACACATTATTTCAAACCTATCTATTAATGATTTCAAATATGATTTGTACGAAAGCAAATTTCTTGTTGCCTTTTAGTTTTAGTTTCTTAACTAGAAGTTGTATTCTTTGGTCATCTAGTAAGAGTTTTTTAGACATAATCTTATTCTGATTTTTCCTATTAAGGAATTATATCAAGTTTCAGCGCAATCCAAATTACTAGTTATGGTTTGTTAAACCAGTTTTCGTATAGATAATGTTGGTGTATTACTTATTCATCCAATAAGAGTTTGTCATATATAATTTAGTTCAAATTTTGTTATTTGTGGATATCACATGGAGACATAGTTAGTCCATATTTGTGAAAAAAGACAAAAACCAAGTAGCTATTTTTCTTTCATTTTTCTAGTTTAATATATAAAACATAGTTATATTATTGAAATAGACTTACACAATCCGATTTCTAGATCATGATTAACAGTGCAAGTTATACTCATACCCACACATACGCGAGAGTGCACGCGTTAACTAGAAATTAGTGATATCTAGGGACTTATTTAATTTACATTTTCCCCATCTTGATTAAATCTTACGCTTGGACAAATGATTACTGAACTAATCAGTTCAGATTCAAACTGATAGTCAGCTTATGATCTAAATTCAATGTTTGCACACTAATCTAATATTTGCATACTCGTCTTGTTTCATGTACAAAATAAATAGACATTAAAGAAATCATCCTTTCATGTGCATAGGCATTCGTGCTAGTATCAGTAAGGGTAGTCAGAACTTGTTGTGCAAAATGTGCACATAAAAAAAGGGGCAAAATATACATCAGGGTCTAATTTTGGGGCACATAATATATTTTGTAGATTTATTGTATCGTTGAGTTGTTTTGAAATGCAGTTCAGACGTCACGGCATGAGAAAGTAGATATGATGAGTTGGATGCATACAGATGGTTATGACTTACAAAGTTAGAAGATGGCAAAATGCCAGAGCATAATAACGTAGTAGTAGCTAGCCAAAATAGGGAAATATGAACTGTCCACTTAATTTGCACCTGAGGATTGGACTAATTCTGGGACTTTGATGAATAGAGAAATAATTTGGCTGATATGTAAATTTTGTGTTTCAATCCTAGCTACAGATGTGCTGCCGGTAAAGGTGTGTGTGAGACCCTTCGGTACTTCCATACTTATTTCCTGAGACCCTCCATTGATCGTTGAAACGGATTCAGAATGACTTCCATATTTTTGTGAATGTGTCCATCTTTCTTCACACATGAGCGGAACATATAATCTATTAAATCATTGCCGTTCTAAACATGAGAGTAATAATATAATAGATAGAAGATTCTGTGATATATGCTGGTGTGCGGTCACAGGACTTGACATCCAGTATTGTTGTGCTCTGTCTTCAGGATGCAGTTCCTGTGGGAGCAAGAGTAACTGATTTTAAGTCACGGGCCAAGGAAGCGTTCAGAAAGAAAGACTACCAGGCTGCTCTATACTTCTTCGGACGGGTATGCTCTGAAGTTTCACAAAGAAAATGTGGAAAATTTATCCTATTTATGTAGCCATACTATTCTTTTCTGGATAATTGTTCCTAAGATTTGCAGTTGTTTTTATTTTGGGAATATCCATATATAGAAGCATGGCTGTTTCACATCATAATATTTACTAGAAGGTCAACATTGAAAATTTAACCTGAACTTTGCTTAACTCAGGACTATTAGTGAATTGTGATTTTCCTATACCAGAAGAGATGCTATGAAAGGATCCTGAATGCGGAACTTAGTTCATGCTTGCTGGTTGTAAATGCAGGTGATCGAGATAAACCCCTTTGATGCCACCATGTTTTCCAACCGGAGCCTTTGCTGGCTGCGGATGGGGGAAGGGGAGAGAGCTTTGTCAGACGCTCAACGTTGCAGACAGCTTATGCCTGGTTGGTGCAAGGGATGGTACCTTGAGGGCACAGCTCTCGAATTCATGGAGGTGTGGCTGCAATATCAAATCGTCTCCTTTAGTCAAAATCTGATTCTGTCACTGCACCAGTATCACCCTCCCGTTTTATTTTCTCGATGTACAGGATTACCAAGGAGCAGCTGATGCATTTACGGAAGCACTGAAACTTAACCCTGAGAGCGATGAGATCAAGAGAGCTTTAGGGTAATGACGCTTTTGTTGGTTTAATCTATTATCCCATTGAATTAATTCATTGTCCAAGCAGGATGGCAAACAATATGATTCATGGTGACGAGGCGTCAGTCACGACATCTGCGCCTTCCCTTCAAAACTACGAGGAGTTGATCTCGGGCACTCACCATGGCAGCGTCGACATCAAAGGTAAAGCCACTGTATATGCAATACTGGAGCCTGCTCTTCCTGATGCAGATGGCTCTATCCGTTGGGAACCTCCCCCGACCGGCTGGATAAAAGCAAATGTTGATGCCAGTTGGGATGCACAAACGGAGCGAGGCGGCGTTGGCGTCGTCATCCGCGATCAGACAGGGAGCGTGCTGCGTTCAGTGCGATCTTTCATCCCAACGTGTGCGAGCGCAGAGGCTGCGGAAATTATCGCATGCGTGGAGGGCTTACGACACCTTGTCGATTTCACGCAGTGGCCAACGATTCTCGAGTCAGATGCTGCACAAGTTATCAACACCCTCTCAGCTGGTTGTAGTGATATCTCGGCAAACTGGAGTTTATATGTGGAGGCTAGGGGTCTCATGGCTGGTTTACCTGAGGTTATGTTAAGTAAGGTTAATCGTCAGGGTAATGAAGTGGCGCATTGTTTAGCACAGCTAGGAAAGGGTGATTTATGTGGTGTGCTAGATGATTCAGCGCCCCCCTGCGTGTTGGCAATGGTCATGGAAGACTGTAACAGCATTATGTCTTGATCAATAAATAAAGCTCACGTGTTCCCTAAGAAAAGGAAAACAAACATCAACCTCCCAAAGTATTTCTGTCGAGCTTTTGAGAACTGTGATGTTATTCTCATATGTTGAAGAAATAGGTAACACCTCCCTAATAAGACATACACCCCAAAAGCCAAGACCGTTAACAAGTACGCCTAGTCATGACATGATTAACAAGTCTTTTTTAAAACATCCATCCCTAAAGCACTGACCTTTCGTTTTGAGAACCGATGGTTATACATGGATGGCTTTTTACCCTTGGTTGAAAAAATTTGGTCACAGTCAATTCATTTTGCTGATCCTGCCAAGGGAATCACAACTAAGTTTAAAATTCTTCGAAAGGAGTTGAAGAATTCGGCAAAATCCTTCTCTTCCTTGAAAAAAAAGATTAAGTGGGTGACGCTAGGTGATTCTTACTCAAAGTTCTTTCACTCCATTTCTACTGTTCAGAAGAGGAAGAACAATATTGCTATACTTTCTAATGATGCTGCCACTTCTGTCAGTTTTCATGAAGGAAAGGCTGCCCTCCTCTTGGAGTCCTACAAGGAAAGGTTGGGAAAATCTGGACCCACTTCTAGTTCATTTGATATGCCTGACCTCTTAGCCTGCTCAGTGGATCTTGCTTTTCTTGAGGAGCCTTTTCCTGCCAAAACAATTAATGAGGTTTTCCATGAGTTTTCCGAATATTAAATCTCTTGGGCCTGATAGGTTGAATGCAGAGCTCTTGAGAAAATATTAGCCTATTATTAAGCAAGATTTTTATGACTTGTGTCATCAGTTTCATCAAGGGCAATCTTTGCTTGGAGAGCACTAATGGTTGCTTTATCACTTTAGTTTCAAAATAAAATATGATGCAACCACAACAATGACTCCAGTTACAGTAGACTTCTAATGGCAACCAATGCATATCTTTCGAAATGATATTCTCATGGTCTAAGGATTAGTATCATAAGATAAAACTTATGGTATTATTATTAACTAGGAATAACATCTCATAATATATCTATAATAATTTGGTCGGTTCAGTACCATTGTTCTACCTAACAATATACTCTTACTGTTGTTGGTATCTTTGTTACACTAACCATACCCATGATTAGGAAACAACAACATATGAGCTAGTTCTAGAGGTGGGACTAGGAAAACTTGTTTGTTCATTCTTATACGCGTGCTTATGAGTTTTCCTTTAAATCTCATATTCAAGACACGTAACATTTATAGCATAATACAATAAACTTTAATCACAAAACTTGGAGTCAAATAATATCACTTTACTATTGCCTCTAGGGCATAATTCCTTCAGCAACTTTTTTTTATCAAACTTTTGCCTTCACATTCAAGAAAAGCAAGATAATTACGAGGGAGAGGTGGTGGGACACACCCGTCAATGAGACATGCTTTACTAGTCAATAGGAGTGCTTAACTGGTCTCTCACATGGAACCCGTTGAACACACTAGTAGGAATTAGGCTATAGGCTCTGGCTTACCACCGGCGCACCAAGAATGTTGCACGCCGGTGGTAGTTGCCACCGGCGCACGTCCTGGAAGGCTCGCCGGCCGTAGCCGTTTACCACCGGCGCACATTCCTCCCCGTCCGCCGGTGGAAAAGGCTGGGACGGTCCGGGCCAGGCCCAGGAAATACCCCCGGCGCACCGGCAGATACCTGCACCGGCGGTAACACGTTATAACCGGCGCACTGAACGAAGGTGCACCAAAGGTATTTCCTGGGCCTGACCCGGGATAATACAACCGCTTGGCTCATGTTACCGCCGGCACATGGGCATTCTGGTGCGCTAGCGGTAACCTAGGGATATTTCACAGCCACCGGCCACTTTCCCGTCTCCCACTTCTCACTCCTCCCCAACTCAAACCCGAGCCTCTCATTTCCCCTATCCTACCCCCAATTTAGCCAATTTAAACAATAATATTTGATATATTTTAGCAAGTCTCACCCTACTACATGCACCACACATCCTCTTTGTAGATCTAAATCTCTAGATCTAGATCTATCCCGCATGGACCCCTCGAATATCTAGATCTAGACTTCTCGGTGATCTTCGATATCGTCTACATATTGATCAACCTAATAGGTGATTAATGAACAATTTGAGGAGGAAATTGGCTATATGTATGAAACATTGAAGTTGGCGAATCCGATTGCACTTATATGTGATGAAATGTAATAAAAAGAGTTGCCAGTGTTTTGCCAAAATGTTGATTCGTTAAGTTTCTATTTTGGCAAATTTCTAGCGCTCCTCGTAGGTTATATTTTGTAGCAAGGTCATGCCGAAATTTTCCGTGAAAACCGATCGATGGTTCTGATCTAATCTTCATTTGGCGTGCAGACTACAATGATCATCAAGATGAGGAAAAGCTACGTGACGAGATATATGAAACACACGATGACCGAGATGTATCAAAATAACCGCACTGAGATATTGTCCGCGTTGAAGACGAAAACTAGGAAAATTGCTCAACCCTTTCTCGGGAAAATTATAGGCGCACCTGCTCATGAGTGGTTTCATGAAGAGCCACACTCATTGGATGAGCGATGAAGGTGATAATGCAGAGGTCAATGGAGCGGCGACAACAACTGGAAATGGGGAAGGAGGGCATCATGACATTTACAACGACGAAGAGGTTGACGCACACGATGATGCAGATCATTATGATCAATGGTGAACAAAATGTAGAAGACGCGGAAACGGAGGAGGTGCCGCTAACTTCAGTCGTGTGGGACCCTCATTCCTAGTAGTGACACGTCAAGTAGAATGCACACCATAGTAATTTGTGGCCTACCACTACAATACCATGCACACTTTTGATTACCACCCACCACGACACAATTATATGCCAGTATGGATTCCACCACTGGGCGGATGGCTCTGTTGAAAGTGCATGGTGCCCTCATGTATGGTTTTGGCAATTAATGACAATTCATATAGACTAATATTTGCATCAAGTTATATTTGTAGGATTTATCCATAGGCAATGGTTGAACCATATGTTGGCTTAAAGTTTGCAATAAAAACAAAATAAAGAATATGAAGTGACAATTATGTCTTGAAGAAGAAGATTGAGTGAGCTCTCATGTGTATCTTCAAAACATCAACAAGGTGAAAAAGAAGAAATATGGCACAAGTTCAAGATGAGCCACCTTGAAGATATCGCATGCTTGAAGCTTGACATCCATATGTGAAGATGCGCCGAAAATAAAGCTCTCCCATAGTGGAGTATGGGGGACAATCCACAAGACTTTATCAAGGAAGCACAATTAACAAAGGTGTTCCATCTTGTTGCAGGCAAGACCATCATATTTCTTGGTTGTTATTTAGTTCTTATCCATGTGATTTTTTAGAGCTTGTTCTTATTCTCATGACAAGATCTAGATCATCGAAAATGGATTTTGCACGAAAAACTTGTTGCATTTTCGAGGTTGGAGGTTTTACCGGTATGCCTTTTGTAGATAGGTAAAATACCTTTCATCATTGTTTATTATCCCCCTTGCTTTATTATGATGGTTCCCTGCTTTATCTTGTATATCTTGTTTCTATCTTCGAAACGAGATCAAGATCATCAAAATCTGAGTCCGGATGCTCAAGTTATGTTTGTTCTCCTTTTGTTGTTTTTGCCAGTTTCGAGGGGGCTGGATTTTCCGGGTATTTGGAGGGCTAGATTTTCAGGGGCCAGATTATTGCAAATAATCCATCCCTCTAAACACGTCTAAGGAATTTTGCGAGGCCCCAATGCGCGAGCCTCTGTATAGCCCCCGAATTTTTGGCCGGATATTTCAACTTGGGGACCAGATAATTTGGCATGGGAAGTTCCCAATGGCCAAATTTTGTGGGGGACTATAAATGGCCCCCTTCTTCGCCAAAATCTGGTTGCTTCTCTAACTATCTCTCTCATCCATTGTTGACTTTGAGAAGCTTCCATTTCTCTCAATCCCTCCCATGATTCTTGCCCCCATTTGAGGGTTGAGAGAGGAGATCTAGGTCCACATTCCTACCAATTAAAATCCCCTCTTTGTGAGGGAATCCTTTAGATCTAGATCTTGGAATAATTTGTTGTTCTCCTTTTTGTTCCTCCTTTCTTATTCCCACATAGCTTTTGTATCTTTGTTGAAATTCGAGAGTGAATGATTGAGCATTTGTGTGGTGTTCTTGCCATTGCATTTGGTGCATCGGTTTGAGTTCTCCACGGTGATTGGTGGAAGTGAAAGCAAGAAAGTGAGAAGGTTGCTACTCTTGGATTCTTGGAACCATCCTAGACGACTTTGAGGCCTTTGTGTCGATTTATTGGGAGCATCTAATTAAGTTGTGGATGTGTGCACCAAGCTTTGTGTAAGGCCCGGTTTTTGCCTCGAAGGAAATCCCTTAGTCGAACCATTGAATGTACAAGGACGTCACCTAGAGGGGGGGGGGGAGGTGAATAGGCGGTGTATAAAAACTTCTACTTGAGAGCTAAACTAGGCGGAATAAAACTACTAAGTGTTTACTAGTTTAGCTCAAAGCCTATCAACTAGGGGTTTGCCTAAGTGCACCAACAACCTATGCTAGCATGATGAGCAACAAGGTGATAACAAGCTAGGTATAGCACATCAAGCAAGATAGATATCACAATGTAAAGCGCATAGGTAAAGGAGCTCGGGTTGAGAAGTAACCGGTGCACGAGGAGACGACGATGTATCCCGAAGTTCACACCCAAGGGTGCTACGTCTCCGTTGGAGCGGTGTGGAGGCACGAGGCACTCCAATGAGCCACTAGGGCCACCGTATTCTCCTCGAGCCCTTCCACCAAGTGGAAAGCCTCGATCCACTAAGGGACCCTTGAGGGTGGTCACCGAACCCGTACAAGCTTGGGACAAACCCAAGTATCAAGCTTGAGGCAACTCCACAACATGGAGGCTCTCAAGTACAAGGCCACAAGAGGCTACAACACGCCACACCGGCAACAAGGTCACCAAGACACCAACGCGCCACAACCGGCACCAAAACCACAAAGGCTACCACACTCCACAAAGGCAACAACGCCACAAAGGCTACAACGCCACAAAGACGACAAGGCCACAAAGGCTACAAGGCCACTAAGGCTACAAGGCCACAAAGGCTACAACACCACAAAGGTAACAAGGCCACTAAGGCAACAACACCACCAAGGATAACAAGCCCTCTACGAGACCGAAACCCCGGAGAGAACCCAAACCGATGCACCTAATGCAATGGCTAAGAACACCACTAAGATGCCCAAGTTCTTCTCTCCCAAATTCCAACAAAGCTACAAAAGCTATTGGGGGAATAAGGGAGGAAGAACAAATATGAGGAGAAACACCAAATTACTCCAAGATCTAGATCTAGCAAGATCCCCTCACTTGGAGAGGGATTCAATTGGTGAAGCTCTAGATCTAGATCTCCTCTCTCCTTTCCCCCAAAAATATGCAAGAAATAGTGGGGGGATCAAGAGGAGGATCAAACTCTTTAAGGTCAACAATGGAGGAGAGAGAATGGAGGGGAAGAAGTAGTTGGGTCGGAGGTGGAAGAGAGGTATAAATAGGGGCTCCAAAATATAGCAGTTGGGCTGGAAAAACGGTCAGATTCGCGCCCGAGCGGTACTACCGCTTGTCAAAGCGGTACTACCGCTCGCGCGCAAACTGCGCAGAAAACAGTTAAAAAACGGCCCAAACCGGTAGTACCGCTGTGCAAAGCGGTACTACCGCTTGTGCAAAAACCAGAGCAAATCTAAAGAGAGAGAGGGAGACAGCAGGTGCAGGGAACAGCCACAGCAGAGCAGAGCAGCAGCACGAGCAGCCAGCAGACGCGAGCGCGCGCATGTGAGCGCAAGGGGGCGGCGCGGGGATCGAGCAGGCCACACAGTCGCGGGCGGGAGCGTGCGCCTCGATCTCCCGCGGGTCAACGCTTCCCGCGCGGGAGCGAGCAGCGTGCAGCGGCTGTGGGCGGCAGCATGGGGCGCGGGGTGCTGGGCCGGCAAGGGGCAGCGCGGCCCAGGCGGAGTGGAGCAGCGGCGCGGGGCTGGGCTGTAGGCAGGCGGCGGCCCAAGAGGGAGCAGGGCGTGGGAGCTAGCTGGGTTAGATGGGGAAGAAGATGTTGGGCCGGTACTTCCGGTCCGGTAACGGTCCAGTACTGGCAGGCTCTCGGTGAGCAAATTCGCATGTGCGGTACCTGGGCCGGTACCGCACGCGGTAGTACCGGCCGGCCCAACAAAGCTTTCTCCCCTTTACTTTTTCTCTGCAATACGGAAAATGTAATAACTCGAGATAGGAAATTCCGATTGGGACGAAACCAATTTTGCTAGAAAGAGGACGACGAGAGCTACCTCTACACAAGGTGAAAACATGGAAAAGAGTGGATGATGATTTTCTCCTGGTCATAGAGGTCTAACCTCTCAATATGGTATATCGGGAAAATCATCACCCTCGCACATGCAACATGCGATGCAACCGGAATCCGTTTCCGATGAGCTAGAGCTTCTCATGAGAATGAACACAAGCTCTAACCCATCCCATGGATAAGAACCAAGAACAACCAAGAAACACGATGCAATGCATGCAAAGTTTGAGCTCTCTCCGATGATGCGACCCACTATCCTATCGAGCACAAACCTTATCCTTGTGCGTTCCTCTTGAGTCGGCATGCTCCGTCTTCACCCTCTTCATCATTGTACATGCCACCGTCTTCCTCCAACATACACGCCACCGTCTTCTTCCATCTTGTACGCACGCCACCGTCTTCATCCATCTTCTACGCCGTCTCTATCCCTCTTCATCTTCTACACCGTCTTCATCTCTCTTCGACACCGTCTTCATCATTGTACTCGATCTTCTCCATCTTGCAACCTTGAGACCATCATATGGCTATGGACATGTCCTAAGATTAATTCTCAATGCAACCGTTAGTCCATAGGGATTGTCATCAATTACCAAAACCACACATGGGGGCTCCATGTTCTTTCAATCTCCCCCATTTTGGTAATTGATGACAATCTCTTTGAGAGGGTTTAAATATGGAATTTAGCGAACAACCCAAGTTGAATATTTAGAACAAACTCCCCCATAATATATGCATGTGTGAATGAACTTGAATTTAATTGCATATATCGGCAATTAAAGACTAGCGGAGTGTCCTCTAAATATTCAACCATGCCAAGCAACAAATGCAAGGCATGAAAGGAAAAAGCTTAAGAACCAAACAAAAGCAATTCCCTCAAACCCTCCAAACTTCTCCCCCATTGGCATCGATTGCCAAAATGGACGAAAGGTTTAGAAGGCCAATATAGTGAGCGTTCCTCCATAAGTTGTGCATTTCTCATAATTGTGAGTGAAATCAAATGCACATATTCAATGACGAATATTCGGAGGAAATCAAACTATATTGAGGATCAAAGATTGCAAGAGAATATGAAGTTGAGAAAGCTTCAACAAATGAAGCAAGCAATCCAATGATCCAAAAAGAAACACAAGCTTAATAAGAAGCAAGTGAAACAAAGCTTGTGCCAAAATCAAATATGAGTGCTTGAAGATGCAAATAGGATAACACGAGAACTCATAACCAAGTTCTTTGTGGAGCCATTAAAGAGTCAAATAAGGATAAAGGAATGGACTCCAACAAAGATGGATATCCAAAAGATATGTACCATCTCTCATGTATATAAGTTTCTCTAAGTGGACAACATCACAAAGATATTTATCCACAAAGAAACATGCACACACAAGATAGGTACAAGAGAAATAGAGCAAGATATCCAAAACAAGCATGCTCAAGGACTTATCTCATTTTAGGAAAGTAAAACCAAATATCAAGTAATGAGATAGCCAACTCCCAAAGAAAGCAAGGTTCCAAATAAACCAAACCCTCAACGCTTTTCATGATGGCACAAAAGTACCGAAAAGAAAAGGTTTGTCTTCCAAAGTCAAATTCTTGAAACAAGGGAGTGTTCTAGCAAACATAGGAGAGCTCCCCCAAAATTAGTGCACCATTTAGGATTTTGCATTTGAATACAAAATTCAAAAATGCGGGATCATCGGTCAACCATTGTTTATCAAAACACTAACAAGGTTCAAGTAAGATAAGGGTGTCCATAAGAAGCAAGGAAGACACATGGGAGTCAAACCCACAAACACTACAAGAAAAGTTCTGATAGACAACGTCCCAAAATCGTCCACTAAGGGGTATTTTTCGTCGCCTATGGGCCTAACCCGACGATATGGGTTCTGTTGTCGAAACTGCGTCAGGCAAAGTCCTACGACGTTTTTTTCGGTCCGTCGCGTTTGGGCGCCCTTCCGCCACGGAAAATCGGACCGTTGCGCAAGTGTTTTCGGGAGCCGTTGACGCCGACGTCATGCAAACGACACGTGCGACGCCGTTAACGGGCAGTTAACGGCGTTAACCGCGAAACCCCGTGGTAGATGGTAGGCCCACACGAGGCCTGCCACGTCTTAAGCGGGCCGGGCCAGATGACATAGTTTGACCGGTCAACTATATAGCTGGGCTGGTCCATTAGTTACGTGGGCGGGCCTAACCTCTAAGGTTGATCGGTCAAAACTTAAATGGGCCGCCCATTTAACATGTGGGTCCACCTTACAAAGAATCGGCCCAAGAAGCAAGTGGGCCGGGCCAAAACACAGTGGGTCCCACTTTCTGTTAAAGGGCCGACCCATTTAGTGTGTGGGGTCCACCATATAGCAAGTGGGCCGCCAACAAGCTAGTGGGTCGGGCCAAAAACACAGTGGGTCCCACTTTCCGTTCAAGGGTCGGCCCATTTAGTATGTGGGGTCCACCATATAGCAAGTGGGCCGGCCCAACAAGATAGTGGGCAAAAACACAGTGGGTCCCACTTTCCGTTAAAGGGCCGGCCCATTTAGTATGTGGGTCCACCATATAGCAAGTGGGCCGGCCCACCAAAATAGTGGCGGCCAAAACACAGTGGGTCCCACATTCCGTTAATGGGCCGGCCATTTGGTATGTAGGGTCCACCATATAGCAAGTGGGTGCAAAAACACAGGTGGGTCCCACCTTCCTGTTAAAGGGCCGGCCCATTTACCGTGTGGGACCACCATATAGCAAGTGGGTTGGCCCAACAAGATAGTGGGCCGGGCCAAAAGCACACGTGGGCCCCACTTTCCTGTTAAAGGGCCGCCCAATTAGTATGTGGGGTCCACCATATAGCAAGTGGGCGGCCCAACAAGATAGTGGGCCAAAAACACAGTGGGTCCCACTTTCCTCTTAGGGCCGGCCCAACAAGATAGTGGGCCCAAAAACACAAAGGGTCCCACTTTCCTCTTAAAGGGCCGACCCATTTAGTATGTGGGGTCCACCACAAAAGCAATTGGGCTGGCCCAACTAAGTAGTGGGGGGGGTCCACCTTAAAGCAAGTGGGCCAGCCCAATTAGAGTGTGGGGTCCACCGTAAATCAAATGGGCTGGCCCAATAAGTAAGTGGGCCAGCCCGTTTAGTTGCTTATATGCCGGCATAATAGGCGCTTTAGGATTTTGCGGGCAGGCACATATGTGATTTCGCTTAATTGGGCCGTTTAAGGGATGGAAATTCGTGATTTAGATACTGAGAATATTTACGCATTGATTTCTGTCGGATAGCCTCACTTACCACAAGCACCAAAGAAAAAATGCGCGAAAGAACTATAAAAACTAACTAAATATTACATCAGCTGCAAGGCATTGAAAAAATATTACAGAACCCAGAGAAATTGAATGGTAATTAAACCTAGCAATACAATGAAGCGATCCGGCAATCTTTTAAGTTGTCCATGCAGCACCTATATCTGAAACAAAGACATTACAAGTTAAGACAGCAACAATGGAAAGGCAAAGACACTACAATATTGTTTGCCAAAGAATTTGGAACTCATCATTTCGTTGTTATAACAAGATCATTGTAATGCGCACAATAAGCAAACAAAGAGTGCATGCCGCATACCAAAAGTCAATATAACAGAGCATGTTAGAATGAAATAGCAGACTTACTACTGTCGAGTCCCATGCAAACCAACATGTTCAGGGAGTACAAAATTGGCATGAACAACATAGTAGCAGGCTATAAATTTTGTAACAACCACTACAAGAAAAGTTGCCATGGCCGACGAAGTTGAAGTCGCGCCGTGGTTGCTGGTGTACCATGGCCGACGATTTTTGGTCCCTCCGTGGTGCATGTCAAAACTTTTTTTTTCTCGTTTTTGAGGCCACCTAGCCCGACGAAAGCGGCCAAAACGTCGCGTATGGTGGCCCGGGACGTGGTGCATCTCGAAATCTCGGGTTCGCCGGCCGAGTCAACGCAAATCCGCACCGCCGAGGGATGTAGGGCCCAGATGGCAGCCTCTCTGGCATTGTTTTTTTTCTACATCGCGCCATCTCGTTCAACGTTCTCCGATCGAGCCGTTTACGATGCAGGATCATGGGTCCCGCATGTCATCCTCTATGAACCAAAATTCTTTCTATTCTTGGATTTTTTGACCCCCTGATTTCTGGCTACTTCCTTTTTCTTTTGATCCCTTGCCGCCTTGGAAACGTTGAGACCGGCTGCTAAATGGGACCCGCATGTCATCCTCTATGTGCAATCAACTTTCTTTTCTTGGAGTTTTTTTGGCACCTCAAATTTGGTCACTTGCCTTTTTCTTTCGATCCCCGCGCTCTCAAACGGTGATACCGCTGCTGCTAATGGGACCCGCATGTCATCCTCTATGTACTATAAAACTTTCTTTTCTTGAATTATTTTTGCACCTCATATTTGGTCACTTACCTTTTTCTTTCGATCCTGCCGCCTCTCAAACGGTGATACCGCTGCTGCTAATGGGACCCGCATGTCATCCTCTATGTACTATAAAACTTTCTTTTCTTGAATTATTTTTGGCACCTCATATTTGGTCACTTACCTTTTTATTTCGATCCCGCCGCCTCTCAAACGGTGATACCGCTGCTTAAATGGGACCCGCATGTCATCCTCTATGTACTATAAAACTTTCTTTTCTTGGATTTTTTTGGCACCTCATATTTGGTCACTTGACTTTTTCTTTCGATCACCTGCTGCCTCTCAAATGTGATACCGCTGCTGCTAAATGGGACCCGCATGTCATCCTCTATGTACTATAAAACTTTCTTTTCTTGAATTATTTTTGGCACCTCATATTTGGTCACTTGACTTTTTCTTTCGATCCCTGCCTCTCAAACGGTGATACCGCTGCTGCTAAATGGGACCCGCATGTCATCCTCTATGTACTATAAAACTTTCTTTTCTTGAATTATTTTTGGCTCCTGATATTTTTTCACTTGCCTTTTTCTTTCGATCTCATGCCACGTTTGAAACGTTGAGGAACCTGCAGGCTCATGGGACCCGCATGTCATCCTCTATGTACTATAAAAGTTCATTTTCTTGGTTTTTTTTCACCCTCTGATTTTTGGCAATTTCTTTTTCTTTTGATCCCCTGCCGCCTCTCAAACGGTGATACCGCTGCTGCTAAATGGGACCCGCATGTCATCCTCTATGTACTATAAAACTTTCTTTTCTTGAATTATTTTTGGCTCCCGATATTTTTTCACTTGCCTTTTTCTTTCGATCTCATGCCACGTTTGAAACGTTGAGGAACCTGCAGGCTCATGGGACCCGCATGTCATCCTCTATGTACTATAAAAGTTCATTTTCTTGGTTTTTTTTCACCATCTGATTTTTGGCAATTTCTTTTTCTTTTGATCCCCTGCCGCCTCTCAAACGGTGATACCGCTGCTGCTAAATGGGACCCGCATGTCATCCTCTATGTACTATAAAACTTTCTTTTCTTGAATTATTTTTGGCTCCTCATATTTGGTCACTTGCCTTTTTCTTTCGATCTCATGCCAAGTTTGAAACGTTGAGGAACCTGCTGGCTCATGGGACCCGCATGTCATCCTCTATGTACTATAAAAGTTTATTTTCTTTATTTTTTTTCACCCTCTGATTTTTGGCTATTTCCTTTTTCTTTTGATCCCCTGCCGCCTTGGAAACGTATGGTAAGCTGCTGACTCATGGGACCCGCATGTCATCCTCTATGTACAATCAACTTTCTTTTTCTTTTGATCTCAAGCCGCATTTGAAACGCTGAGACCGCTGCTGCTAAATGGGACCCGCATGTCATCCTCTACGTACAATAAAGTTTCTTTTCTTGGATTATCTTTGGCTCCTGATATTTTGTCACTTGCCTTTTTCTTTCGATCTCATGCCGCCTTTGAAACGTTGACTAAGCTGCTGGCTCATGGGTCCCGCATGTCATCCTCTACGAACAATAAAAGTTTCCTTTCTTGGAGTAATTTTTTACCCCTAATTTCTGGCTATTTGCCTTTTTCTTTTGATCTCCTGCCCGAAACGATGAGGACGCTGTTGGCAGGTCGGTCCCACATGTCATCCTCTATGAACAATAAAAGTTTCCTTTGATGGATTTATTTTGAACCCCTCATTAATTTCTGGATATTTCCCCTGCCGCCTTGGAATCGTTGAGGATGCTGCTGCCTCATGGGTCCCGCATGTCATCCTCTCAGAACGGTAAATGTTTATTTTCTTGGATTTTGTTGACCAAACGATTTTTGGCTTATTTTTTCTTTCGATCACCTGCAGCCTTTAAAACGTTGAGGACGCTGCTGGCTCACGGGTCCCACATGTCAACCTCTATGAACAATAAACGCTGAGGATGCTGCTGCCTCATGGGTCCCGCATGTCATCCTCTCAGAACGAAAATGTTTCTTTTCTTGGATTTTTTACCAACAGATTTTTGGTTTATTTTTTCCTTCCATCCCCTGCCGCCTTTAAAACGTTGACGACGCTGTTGGCTCATGGGTCCCGATGTCAGCCTCCCCGTACAAGAAACATATGATATCTTGATTATTTTGCAGACAATAAACAATGTATTGCGCTCTGAGCTATTTCAAACGGATAATTAAATCTTTATTTTTACATAAACAAACTTATAGGTTGAATCTCCTTGTTTTTTTGTCTTTGCGAAGCATAGGACTTTCCTGTTTTTTTAGAAAATTCGGAACTTTCCTGTTTTGGAGTGGGCTGAAATTGTACGAGTCAAAAGGCCAAGCAGATAGTTCGAAAGCCCAGATGTCCAGATGCAGCCCAATTGAAATCTTTCTTCTTGGAATTTTTTTCACCCCCTGATTTCTGGCTACTTCATTTTTCTTTTGGTCCTGTGCCGCCTTGGAAACGTTGAGACCGCTGCTGCAAAATGGGACCCGCATGTCATCCTCTACGTACAATAAAATTTCTTTTCTTGGATTATTTTTGGCTCCTGATATTTGGTCACTTGCATTTTTCTTTCGATCCCGTGCAGCCTCTCAAACGGTGATACCGCTGCAAAATGGGACCCGCATGTCATCCTCTACGTACAATAAACTTCCTTTTCTTGGATTATTTTTGGCCCCCGATATTTGGTCACTTGCCTTTTTTCTTTCGATCTCATGCCACGTTTGAAACTTTGAGGAACCTGCTGGCTCGTGGGACCCGCATGTCATCCTCTATGTGCTATAAAAGTTTATTTTCTATGGTTTTTTTTCACTCTCTGATTTTTGTCTATTTCCTTTTTCTTTTGATGCCCTGCCGCCTTGGAAACGTTGAGTAAGCTGCTTACACATGGGACCCGCATGTCATCCTCTATGTACAATCATGTTTCTTTTCTTGAATTATTTTTGGCTCCTGATATTTTGTCACTTGCCTTTTTCTTTCGATCTCATGCCACGTTTGAAACGTTGAGGAACCTGCTGGCTCATGGGACCCGCATGTCATCCTCTATGTGCTATAAAAGTTTGTTTTCTTGGATTTTTTTTCACCCTCTGATTTTTGGCTCCTGATATTTCGTCACTTGCCTTTTACTTTTGATCCCCTGGCCCCTTTGAAACGTTGAGTAAGCTGCTGGCACATGGGACCCGCATGTCAACCTCTATGTCCATCAACTTTCTTTTCTTGGATTTTTTTTGACCCCCTACTTTCTAGCTACTTTCTTTTTCTTTTGATCTCAAGCCGCATTTCAAACATTGAGACCGCTGCTGCAAAATGGGACCCGCATGTCATCCTCTATGTACAATAAATCTTTGATTATTTTTGGCACCTCATATTTGGTCACTTGCGTTTTTTTCTTTCGATCTCATGCCACCTTTGAAACGTTGAGTAAGCTGCTGGCTCATGGGTCCCCCATGTCATCCTCTACGAACAATAAAAGTTTCCTTTCTTGGAGTTATTTTTGCCCCTAATTTCTGGCTACTTCCTTTTTCTTTTGATCCGCCGCCTTTGAAACGTTGAAAACTTTCTTTTCTTTGATTATTTTTGGCACCTCATATTTGGTCACTTGCCTTTTCTTTCGATCCCCGCCGCCTCCCAAACGGTGATACCGCCGATGCTAAATGTGACCCGCATGTCATCCTCTATGTACTATAAAACTTTCTTTTCTTGGATTTTTTTGGCTCCGATATTTGGTCACTTGCCTTTTTCTTTCGACCTCCTGCCGCATCTCAAACGGTGATACCGCTGCTGCTAAATGGGACCCGCATGTCATCCTCTATGTACAATAAAGTTTCTTTTCTTGGATTATTTTTGGCTCCTGATATTTGGTCACTTGCCTTTTTCTTTCGATCCCATGCCGCCTTTGAAACGTTGAGGAAGCTGCTGCTCATGGGTCCCGCATGTCATCCTCTATGAACAATAAAAGTTTCCATTGTTGGAGTTATTTTTTACCCTAATTTCTGGCTACTTTTTTTCTTTTGATCCCCGCCGCCTTTGAACGTTGAAGAATCTGCTCGCTAATGGGTCCCACATGTCAGACTCTATGGACGATAAACCTTTCTTTTCTTGGAGTTATTTTGACCCCTAATTTCTGGCTATTTTGCCTTTTTTTGGATCCCGTGCTGCCTTGGAAACGTTGAGGATGCTGCTGCCACATGGGTCCCGCATGTCATCCTCTCAGAACGATAAATGTTTCTTTTCTTCGATTTTTTTACCAACTGATTTTTGATTTATTTTTTCTTTCGATCCCCTGCCGCCTTTAAAACTTTGACGACGCTGCTGGCTCCCGATGTCAGCCTCCCCGTACAAGAAACATGTGATATCTTGATTATTTTACAGACAATAAAAAGTGTATTTCGCTCTGAGCTATTGCAAACGGATAAATTAAATCTTTATTTTTACATAAACGAACTAATATGAATCTCCTTGTTTTTGTTTTGTTTTTGCGAAGCATAGGACTTTCTTGTTTTGGAGTGGGCTGAAATTGTACGAGTCAAAAGACGTCCAGCAGGTTAGAAGGCCCAGATGGCCAGGCAGCCCCAATTTATATCTTCCTTATCTTGGATTATTTTTTGATCAAAAGGCCCAGCAGGGGTACATCCTTTTTCTTTTGGTCCTGTGTGCCGCCTTGAAACGTTGTGGACGCTGCTGCCTCATGGGACCCGCATGTCATCCTCTATGAACTATGAACTCTAAAAGTTTCTTTTTTCTTGGATTTTTTTTCACCCCTCTGATTTTTGGCTATTTCCTTTTTCTTTTGTTCCCCTGCCGCCTTGGGACCCGTATGTCATCCTCTATGTACAAAAAACTTTCTTTTCTTGGAGTTTTATTCCCCCTAATTTCGGGCTACTTTCGTTTTCTTTTGATCTCAAGCCGCATATGAAACATTGAGACCGCTGCTGCAAAATGGGACCCACATGTCATCCTCTATGTAAAATAAAAGTTTCTTTTCTTGGATTATTTTTCACGCTCTGATTTTTGGCTATTTCCTTTTTCTTTCGATCCCCTGCTGCTTGGAAACGTTGAGGATGCTGCTGCTCATGGGTCCCACATGTCATCCACTATGAACAATAAAAGTTTCTTTTCTTCGATTTTTTTCACCCTCTGCTTTTTGGCTATTTCCTTTTCATTTGATCCCCTGCCGCCTTGGAAACGTTGAGGATGCTGCAGCGTCATGGGACCCGCATGTCATACTCTATGTACAATAAAAGTTTCTTTTCTAGGTTTTTGGCTCCTGATATTTGGTCACTTGCCTTTTTCTTTCAATCTCATGCCAACTCTCAAAGGTACAATAAAAGTTTCTTTTCTTGGATTATTTTTGGCTCCTGATATTTGGTCACTTGCCTTTTTCTTTCGATCTCATGCCGTCCTTGAAACGTTCAGACCGCTGCTACAACATGGGACCCTATGTAATCCTCTATGTACAATGAAAGTTTCTTTTCATGGATTATTTTTTGCTCCTGATATTTGGTCACTTTCCTTTTTCTTTCGATCTCATGCCGCCTCGGCCCTCTGAAACGACGAGTAAGTTGTTGGCTCATGGGACCCGCATGTCATCCTCTATGTACAATAAAGTTTTTTTCTTGGATTTTTTACCCCCTGATTTTTGGTCACTTGCCTTTTTCTTTCGATCGATGTGCCGCCTTTGAAATTGTGGACGCTGCTGGCTCATGGGTCCCACATGCCAGCCTCTATGAACAATAATATTTCTTTTCTTGGAATTTTTTTTACCCCTGATTTCTGGCTATTTGCCTTTTTCTTTGGATCCCCGACCGCCTTTGAAACGATGAGGACGCTGCTGGCGCATAGCTCCCACATGTCAGCCTCTAAGAACAATAAACATTTCTTTTCTTGGATTTATAGTTGACCCCTAATTAATGGCTACTTCGCTTTTTTTTCGATCCCCAGCCGCCTTAGAAACGTTGAGGACGCTGCTGGCTCATGGGTCCCATATGACAGCCTCTATGAAAAGTAAAACATTTACTTTCTTGGATTTATTTTTGACACCTAATTAATGACTACTTGGTTCTTTTCTTTTGATCCCGTGACGCCTTTGAAACGTTGAGGGCCCTGCTGGCTCATGGGTCCAACATGTCAGCCTCTATGAACAATAAGAGTTTCTATTGTTGCATTTATTTTTGACCCCTAATTTCTGGCTATTTGCCTTTTTTCCATTGCCTGCCACCTTAGAAACGTTGAGGACGCTGCTGGCTGGGTCCCACATGTCAGCCTCTTTGTACGATAAAAGTTTCCTTTGCTGGATTTATTTTTGACCCCTAATTTCTGGCTATTTGCCTTTTTCTTTCGAACTCCACCGCCTTTGAAACGTTGATGACGCTGCTGCAAACTGGGTACAATATGTCAGCCTCTTTGTGCGATAAACCTTTCCTTTCTTGGATTTTTTGGACACCTGATTTCGAGCTACTTGCCTTTTTCTTTCGATCTCCTGCCCCCTTTGAGAAACGCCGAGAACGATACTGGTTCGTGGGTCCCACATGTCATCCTCTCTGAATGATAAATGTTGGGGCCGCGGCTGCAAGATACGTCCCACATGTCAGCCTGACTGTTGAATAAACGTTTCCTTTCTCGAATTTATATTTGACCCCTGATTTCTGGCTACTTTGCCGTTTCTTTCGATCCCCTGCATGTCTGCTACTCCACCGAAAAACAGACCGGCATGTATTCATCACAATACTGGTAGCTAATTTAGGAAAAATGTGTTCATCACGGGATTCAAACAAAGATCTTCATCTCTGCTAAATTTTGATTTCACCAAAAACCGAACAGCGTGTGTTCATGACTTTAACTTCACAAACACTATGGTTTCTCTATAAAATAAGGTCACCATATCTAGTGATACCACTCCTCACATGATACCATGATACCACTTCACAAAATTCAAATTTGTAAGTGACAAAAAAATTCAAAATAAATTTGTGGCTGTTCACAAGATGTGTGTTTACATTGTCTAGAATTTCCAAATCCAAATTTAAAATACATAAAGAGAAACAAAAAAGACAAATATTGTGTGAATAGTGTCATTTTGTGTTTTTGTCTTTATGTGACACTATTCATGCTGGATTTCTCTTTTTTGTTTCTCTAAGGATATTTCGAATTTGGTTATGAAAGTTACAGGGTATGTAAACACACATCTTGTGAACACCCAAAAATTTTGTTCCGGATTTTTTGACACTTATAATTTAAATTTTAAAGAGTGGTATCATGGTATCATGTGAGGAGTGGTATCACTAGATATGTTCTCCACCATCCGTTCCTTTATTGTAGGCATTTGCGAAAAGTGTCTTTGGCTAATGGGCACCAGTGCTCTGCTGTTTAAAAAAATCAAATAGCATACATATTTGTTTCAAAAAAATCTGAAAATGAATGTAGACATAATAAATAAAGTAACCTACAAGCGTGTAAAATTTTAATATGATATTCTTTATATTGTAGACTACACAAAAAAGACAAAATCTATTGAAATTTGGAGATTTGAAATATGCATACCCAGATCCACACGTTTGTTACTTTTGTGTAGCCCAGAATTTTTTGTATTTGAAACTGAAATTTTGCACGTTTATGGGACAATTCATTAGCTACTCCATGATTTGTTTTCTAATTTTTTGAACAAATAAATATATTTTTTATTTTTTTCTAAAATAGCAGGAGCAATGGTGCCCAAGAGCACCAAATCTCTTAATAGGCATTTGCGCCTAATAGCGTGAGCTTAGCTAATTTTTGAAGAAAAAAAAGATGTCCATTGTGGTATTCAGGACAAAGATCTTCATGTCTGCTACTGCACCAAACAACAAACCAGCATGTATTCATCACAATACGGGTAGCTAATTTGTGAAAAATATGTTCAGCACGGGATTCAAACAAAGATCTTCATCTCTGCAAAATTTTGATTTCAGCAAAAACCGAACAGCGAATGTTCATGAGGTTAAGTTCACGAACACTATGTTTTCTCTATAAAATAAGGTCACCATCTGTCTCTTATTTCTCAAGGAAAAACAGGTGGAAGTGTTGGGACGAACCACATGGGTGCTTCGGCTCTATGTTCAATCTTCTCTTTTTTGTACTGCAATCTTGAGCCTATGGCAGGACCTCCATTGACGTGCATTCTGCACCAATTTGGCCTTGGACGTATCCATGTATCACGGGCGCGATTGTGGGTAGCAAAGACACAGTCAGGTTTGAACAATTGGAAATCTGGTTCTGCAGCCTCTGCGTCGATTGGCGGGGGTAGCATGAAAATTGGGTGATTGAGTCCAAGAAATAAAGAACGCCCCTTCAAATTGTTCAATCTTTCCCACCTTGCCTCTTCTACAGGGTCCAAGGTATGGGCAGATCTCAAGAAAACGTAGCACCGTACCAAAGGATAAGACCTCAGCTTGTTACCCATATGTAATATTGGAGGACCGAGGATGGGCCGATAACCTTTAACCTGAATCCACGCGAGATCAGATTCACCAGTAATGGACTCTGCTCTCATTGGTGCCAGGAACCAAGTGCGCTGGTCAGAAAATCCAAGAAATACATCTTCATCTTCATAATTATGATTATCACCATCATCATCTAATTCTTCATCATCTAATTCTTCATCATCGAATTCGTCTTCTTCTAATTCTTCTTCTTCTAATTCTTCTTCATCAGCATCATTATCTTCATCGGCACCTCCATCGCCTTGAGCCACATTTGCTTCATCATCTTCCATGACAGCATCTCCCTCGATTTGAGCGAAAATTGCAGCCACTTCTGCTTCTTCATCTTCAATGACAGGGGCGTCAATGAGACGCGGGGCTGCATGTGTCCCTGCAATGCACAAAGATCAACCACAATGCAGCAAGTAGGAACTACACTGAAAATTATCTCTTCTCTTCTATCTTCTATTTTCTACTACTATAAGGCACCAGTTTTTAACAAGACATGTAGCAGCAATTCCAACTGTTGGTGTCCAAAATCTAACGGTTGGGATTAGAGGTATTCGCGTGAAAAAAATACCACACCAGTGTCCACGTGTTTCTAGAACCGTCATGTTTCCATTATGAAGAAAAATCAGAGCAGTCTCACACCGATATCACACGTCCCACTTGATAGTGATTAAGAAAGGTTCCAAATTTTTGTTCATATTTATAAACTGTATGCTCACACTTATTTTGATGGTATAACCAAATTATTAGTTGTATTGAAAGTTTGAACAACATTTAGAACGCAACTTTTATACATCAGTATTGCGAATCGTAATTGGTCCAACATGTGCAGCATGCCATTTACTAGTTAAGACATAAAACAAAGACTCACCACAGGTATATGGTTCCCAAACCAGAACATCTCCATACGGATATGTAACTGCGTATACACGATGTAGGTGTGAACTTGTACCATATCCAGGAATGCCCATGGCATCGACATAGCTGTTTCTATCAAAGAATTCAGGGTTTCTCAGGATATTCCACTCCTTTTCTAGGGGCGCTTGTAGGATAGCGATCAATTCGTCAAATACAACGATTACCTCGTAATGCCATGGCCCTGCTAGATCATCTTTGTACGGCCTCTTGACGATCCGTACTTTGAGCAGTTCCAAACTTTTATCTATTTTGTATTTGAACAGGAATGGTGGGCTGCCATGCCACCATTCACTAGTAGGGCCCAAAGAAATTCCTGCATCTTGCAGAGATGGAAGAGGTATAATAGTATCTGATATGTATATGTTGCGGATCGTCAAGTGCCCGTCCTGCTGGACAAATGCCACCCAGTCGCCGTTACAACCCACCCAGTGCATGGGTCCATGTCCATCCAGTTCCTCCTTGGTATGGATAAATGCTGGAACTGTCGGCTTGTCTAATGGCATCAGCAACGCGTGAATGCCCTGCAAATAGGATTTGTTTCAAAATTGTCTATGCATGCAAGGTATTCGACAGAATGAAGAGCGGATTGTGCAGAACTGAAGCACAGATGTAATGGATAAATAAAGCAATTCCGAAGAGTACATGTGCATAGTGAAGGCAGCAAACCTTACAGTACTCCCAAATCAGGTGATGATGTTGAGTCTAAATTCATGCATGATGTTTGGCAATAAGAAAAGTTGATTGAAAAAACACAAGCTGAAACGAGATGAGTAAATAAATAAATACTCTTACAGTATTGTCGCGGTCGTCTGGCCATGTCTCGGGGTCGCAGTGGAGCAGGCTCGGTAAACCGAACGGAACCTTATGCGCTCCGCGGATGGCATGCCGCATGCCGATCATGCCTCGAGCGAGGCGACCAGTGCTGAGGATATCCGCCCGCTCGGCTATGTTCTCCACCAGTGGGTAGTGGAGGTTGCCCCACCCCATGGACTGGTGGTAGCAATCAGGAATCTCCTCAATCTTACGCTTCTGCTTCATTGGAGTCGGTAATCCAATGCAAGGGAGAGAGGGGTGAACGGGAGAAAGAGACAGAAGAGGGTTTTTTTTGGAGAAGATGCAGTAGTAGTACTACGATACTAGGAGGTGGAGATGCGGGGCATGTTTCCGGGGGAGAGGAACCACTATTTCCCTTAAAAAAAATAACAGCACTTGCGCATTAGAACTTGGGGCGGGGATATAGCGGTAAGAGGTATTGACCAACTTTCCCTCACCTTGACCCCACGTGGTTGTGAACCCGAGATAATTCTTTTTGATGAACCCGATATACTTATTATAGTACTAAAATAGTACAAGTATATACCTTGTACTCCTATATACTAACATTACTATTTTAAGGACTTATGTTCCATGAGCAACAACTTCCCCCACTCCGCTCATCCGAAATCCTAGCCCCTCCAACTTCAAGGACCAATCAACATAGCTATGGCCTTCTAATTTGGCTCAAGTCGCCGCACACATAGTCCTCCCGCCGACAAGGAATAGGAGCATCAGCCCTTTCGTCGCTTGTTGTTACACATAATCATATACAGTACCATATATATTTCAAATTTCCATATCAAAAAATAGTTCAAATCTGAATTTTAACATCTCAAGCTAAACCCTCGCTTGCTCTTAAACATAAGCATACCATAGTTCTACTTTTGTCTTCACCGAACAACAGAACACAATTTCATCACAACATAGCCAACCGGAGTACCTAGTAATGTAACTAGAGAAGTGAACCTATAGTTGATCAAGCCTTCAACTTTAACACAATAATACCCCCACATTATGTGTTGAGGAGCCACACCCATATATTTAAGAGTACCATCATGTAGACCACAAATGCATCAATGAAGAGAGGGGTATACTTATAGACCACCTCTTTACAAAACAGTTGTAATTAGTAGACCACAATTGCCTCGTTCATTAGCTATGAAATTACATACTATCAGTAGCTACAATGGCTGCAGGCCCTGTTTCAGAATTAAACATCACACTTGTTCCAATCCGGGGCGTTGGCGAAGTTTGGGATGAACCAAAGCGGTGTCTTTACCAGGTACCTATCTTTTTTTGTTTTGCATGTTTTCTCCAAGGCGTTGGTTTGGAAACCAACGGCGCAATCTTCACGATTCAGACTGAATCGGCATATTTCAGGCAGCTGCGAATTGCGAAGCCATGCTTCATTCGGCAAGGTGTACACACAATTTCTTCTCGTCAGACATCCTGGGACAACATCTGCACCGCCTAATGGCAGCATAATCGGATAGTTCACTCCAAGGAAAAGAGAATATTCTCCAAGGTCATCAATCTTTTCCCATGGAATACCTTCATTTAACTTACTAGTGTCCTTCGTGAACACCAGGCAACCAAACCCAGAAGCATAGTTGCCAACAGTGCGACCATGATGAACACGACGATCAGAAGCAGTATGGCAAACTTTACAGGAATATTCCCTTTCATCAGCAATGCCCAGTGTATGGATCAGAAGAAGTCTAGAACCATCTATAGATCTTGCTAACCACCACATGCCATAATCGACCTCGTGATCATGGCCAAGAGCATCATCAAGTGCACACCGCCATTCAAACACAATGGGCGGTGGCTCTACGATCAGCGGAGGACCTGCTTGAAAACGAAATTACTGTTAAGAAGGGTATGTTTGGTTTGCACAAATCTGAAAACGTAAGAATTGGGAAAACGCATTAGGATTCAGATGGGATGATATAATGGCATTTCCATTCAATAATACAGCATATTGGTGTATTTCAGTACATCACATGGGAAACCAAAGGATTCATTTCAAGAAGTTCAAGTAGAGGTCAAAATCCAACATAATTCAATCTGAGAATAAAACTCCTAATTATACAATCCTCAAATTTTTCTATGGTAATCATCTCGAATAAAAAGTCTAAATACCAATGAAATTTCATCCGAAGCAAATATGCCCCAAGCCTCCAAGTCAGATCAGTCAGGTTCGAAAATTAATAAGTTTGTGCATTAAAATTATCTTTACAGCCATGAATAATGAAGCTCATCATACACTACTTACGTCCGGAGGAAAATTACCAGCTTGCTGAGGATTCCATGCGTGAACAGTGCCAGTATGAGTTGTGGCAAACACAAGCCCATTGTGGAGAATTGCATCGCTGTAATTGTAAAAGATGTGGGACTTGGGCTCTGTAAGAACTGTCCATCCAGAATCTTCGCCGCAAAGGAGGGCAACTCTGATGTCAAAAACAGCAACAAGAGAGAAATTTTTGTACCCCCCAGCAGCTGTGGGAACTTGGCAAATATATATCTTGTGAAATATAATAGCACGAAGGTTGTGGTGGTATATATTTGGAATGTGGGTGGTTTCAAACGGCACAGGGAGAGGAATTTCACGGCGAGTGTAGACGTTGACAAGTTTCCATTTGCAAGCAGGAAAGCCAGTGTCAACCATGGCAACCCAATCTCCATTGGCACCTACCCACTGCTTACCCGTACCGTCTGGCATCACAGCGTCGGAGGAGAACCTGTCCAGCGGCGTCAGCTTGCAATCCCGTGCTACCTTCGTCGGGTGAGAATGAAGAACACATGGGAGGCCAAACGGGAGAGAAAAAGATAGAGTTGCACTATCATTTGCAGAGTCGAAAAATAGTTTGGACGAACCGACGAGGCTCGCGGCGGTGATGACGTCGCATCTTGTTACGAGTTCTTCAAGGGGACCTTCGGAAAAGACCTTCTGAAACAGTTCAGAGTCATCATTTTCCTTGTTCGATGCCGCCATCGCAGGGCAGGGGGTGGGTCTATGAGGTTTGGGTTCAACTGATTGGAGTTTAATTTGGGTTCGATGGCGGCAGGTGGCGGGGAAGATGAAGAACGGAGGCTCTCAAACTGGGCGGTGGAATTGATTCTAAAGCTGCATGGCGGCGGCACTGGCGCGTGCTATGGAAGGTGGTCGATTGGTGCGGGCGGGGGCGGAGGTAGACGATGGAGGTGAACAGAAATAGGGCAGGTGGGGGCGGGGCGCTTGACTTCGCTCCTCTACACTCTACAGCATCTCCTCCTGTTTCTTGGAAAGTGTATAGACCCATAATAAAAAGTCACTGTTCCCTCTGAAAAGGTGAAGAACAAGTCACTGGTCTAACGTGCAAATTTGGACATCCCAAGCTATGTGTTGTCATGTCAATTCAATGTCCATGGCAGTATTTTGAATTTTGCGTGACCAAAAGAAGTACGCCTTGGCCTTTCACAATCGGGGTTTCTTTAGAGCAAGAACAATAGAAGAGCCAACAGCTGGCAAAAGTACCACGTAGGCGGGCTATAAGCGCCCACTATTGTCCTACTTCCTCTTGGCGTGATACTCCCTCCGTCCACAAATAAGTGGACGTGCAGGATTTTCAAGGTAAATTAGTAAAAGGAAAGAAAAAAATGCATTGGAGCACTCGTATCTTAAGAAACACATGTACTCAACCACGGTTGTAGATTTTCTCGGCGCAAGACTTTTCCCCAGCAGTTGTGGCTTTCAGTTATTCGTGGGTGTGGGGAGGAGCTCCGCCGCATCGGTAAAAAGCAAAGAGGGACGGCGGCTCTCGATCGTGCGGTGTACTCGTAAATCACGTGTGACCCATGCCCTAATAATTCACAATGCATTGATGAGGGCTATCACTTCATCATCCAATAAAATGTACTTAGTAACTATGGTAATAATATTGTCTTCTCGCAAAAAAAATGGTAAAAATATTGTCTCTTAAGCCATGTACTAGTACAGTGCAAGATGCTTTAGAGAAATAAACCTATATTTTATTGCTACTCCGTAATACACATGGTTATTTATTCTAGGCAAATGCCTACCGAAAGATGTAGGAATAGGGAAATGTAGGATTGCAATGTCATGTCCACTCCAATCCTATAGGAATTCATAGAATCCAAACTTTGTTTGATTCCACCATAGGAAAAGTAAAGCATTCTTAAAAAGAGGTATGAGTAGATGTTTAATTTTCTATGGAATCTGTGCAAAGAAATCCTTAGGAAAAATTCCTATCGGAAACAATCCTACAAATCAAACAGCCAAGGATTCAATTGTACCAATTCCCTATGCAAATCCTTGGTGTTCACCCAATCCTCTCGAATACTCATCCAAAAAATGCACTAATACTTTGATGGGGAGTTTTTGTATTCTAGGCAAGAATAGAGGGTTTGCGGGGATCACTTGAGAAGTGTATTAACCAAAGAAGGCATAAGTAATACACCAACACACACTAACATGCCCTTAATGGATGTATCTCCATAAACTCCCTCTGTTCTTTATTACTACTACTAGTTTATGTACTTCTTAACTAATATGGGATAATCATGAAATATATTTTCTAACATTCAGCCAAAATATAGTGTTTCGACTTTTTAAAATACTGAAAAACTAGTAATTAAAAATATTTGAGCTATCAAATCTAGGAAGTTTGAAAATATTTTGTATTCCGTCTGAAAGTTGTGTTACTTGGTGTAAGATTCACACAAAAATGATGAAAATATCAAACCTTCAAAAAAATTGTAGTAATTCAAACGTTATGTGCGTTTCATAATTTTGCAAAATCTATTCTATTTGCAATTAAAACTATAGTAGTTGGTGGTCCCCGATCATCTGATTTGCTCTTAAACAGCTCAATCCTAAATTTGAAATTCCCTGCAACAGAACACGATAGTTGGTGGTTTGTGCGGAAAAAAATTACAGTTTTAAAAAGTGTTTTACGCAACGAAGGCAGCAATAAGCGGTAGTTTGTGCAATTTCCTCGTGTAAACAACATGTAGCGTCGAAGTAATAGTACTAGCAGTACAGAAATCTTGTGTAATTTCTAGTTCTACATATTACTAGTGTCCACTGTTTGAGAGTTGATGGTGAATGGGTCTAATTTTCAATCGAATGAGAATTAGCAAATTGATTTTTATGACAAAAGCATACAAAGGGAGTAAAACAACATACCCGCATTCGCCGCTGCTACCAGCATGCGATGCCTCCACGAGTGCATTGACGGCTGCTGCAAATCCTCGGAAGGCATCTAGGTTTTGCAGATCGTCGATTGCCGCTGTCCGGCTAAGCTTAACCAGCATAGCTGCCGCCAAGATATCTCGGATTTGGACCACAGGCAGAAGCTGATTGGGGTCGAAGGATTGCCTGATTCGGAATTTGAAGTACCAAGCCCTCGGCTCCGATGATGGAAGTTTGGAACTCGGCCCGGCCAGAACCTCCCAAATCTGTGTGTGGCAGTGGATGCCCATCGGCATCCCCAATGCTGCCGACGCCGTGATGTGGTCGGTCGCACTTTGGTCCCCACTAAAGGCTGGGGCTGCAGCACGTCGCCGCCGCCCCCGACGTCCCCACGACGGCAACGCCATGGACCGAGGCGCTGAGTTTGTTGGCGAACCCGAAGCCCTGGATGGCAAGTGCTTCTTCACAATGGAAGCATCCTCACCCGGCGAGGTTCGCCCCCGGCGCATGCCTATGCTCCGACCAGCCCACTTTGCCGCTGCTGCCTGGGCTGCCGCCGATACCTGGGCCACCGCCGCTTCATGGGACCCCCTCCCTCCTCTCCCTCTCCTAGATCAAAGGGCGCCAGGAGTCTAGCCACAGCAAGACACAGAGCCGCCTGCTTCATCGCACACCAATGGCACACAGACATTTGCGAGCTTTTAGCGCACACCCCTCCGAGGCTGAGTCGTGGAGCCTGGGTGCACGGGGCTATGGCTGGAGGAGTCGCCATGGGACGAGGGGTGTCGAGTGCTCGGGCAAATACGGGAAAGGCGAAGTTTTGGATAACCTTATATGATCACATCAATGCTTCTCAAGGAGCCAAATACTGTATGAGAAACCGGAAAAGTTTGAACGTTTGAAAACTTTGCCGGCATAATGCATCCTTCCAATGCACGCCTACTAAGGTAGAAAGCCAACTCAATTGCTACTTTGTTGGCAAAATGTACCATGGCTCAATCTTGGGTCACACACATCTATCAATTGGTATATTTTGGTCATATTCAAAATTTTACTTGAAACTTGTTGGTCATGCCATTCTACTACTCGCCTAACACTTTTTCTACGCGGGAAGGAGGGGGGTATGATGCTACCCTGAATTTTTATGCCCATTTGTATCTTGGACAAATCCTAGGTTTGACCAAAATTTAAAACATGAAGATGAAAAATTAAGCCTGGATCCACTACAAGAAAAGTTGCCAAACTTTTCTTGTAGTGATCCTTCTTAATTAGTAACTTCAAAATGAAGCTTTTGGAAGGTTTTTGAAATTTCCATGTCTGAAACCCAAAACACCTCTTCATGATTGACTTCATAAGACAAATCGAGTTTAGGGTTAGGGGTAGATACATGATTTTTCTAGTTTGAATATGTCTAGACCTGGCTTATCAACTTGAATGCTTAGTATATGACATAAGAAGATGTACTATGTGCATTGGTTTTTTATTTATTTGATTTGTTTTGAATTTTCATGCCGAATCAAATTTTGGTCAAATCATAGGTTTAACCAAGATTTAAACAAGTTTAAAACATTAAAATGAAAAATTAAGCATGGATCCTTCTCAATCACTCCAAAATGAAGCTTTTGGGAGGCTTTTGAAATGTCTATGTTTGAAACCCAAAACCACTTCTCTTCATGCTTGACTTCATAAGACAGATGAGTTTAGGGTTAGGGGTAGATACATGATTTTTCTGGTTTGAATAGGTCTAGACCTTGTTATCAAGTTGAATGGCTTACTATGTGACATAAGAAGACTATGTGCTTTGGTTTTTCATTTTTGATTTTTTCGATTGTTTTTATGCCCATTTGAATCTTGGTCAAATCCTAGGTTTGAACAAGAATTTAAACAAGTTTAAAACATGAAAATGAAAAGGTAAGCATGGATCCTTCTTAGTCAGTCCGAAATGAAGCTTTTGGGCGGTTTTCGAAATTTCCATGTTTGAAAACCCAAACCACTTCTCTTCATGCTTGACTTCATAAGACAAATTTAGGGTTAGGGGTATAGATACATGATTTTTCTTGTTTGATATGTCTAGATATTGTTTATCAACACTTGAATGCTTACAATATATGTGACGCAAGAAGACTATGTGTTATGGTTTTTCATTTTTGGGGGTTTTTTCGAATTTTTTATGCGCACTTGAATCTTGGTCAAATCCAAGCTAGCTAGGTTTGACCAAGCTTTAAACAAGTTTAAAACATGAAAATGAAAAAGTAAGCATGTATCCTTCTTAGTCACTCCAAAATTAAGCTTTTCGGAGGTTTTTGAAATTTCCATTTTGTAAACCCAAAACCACGTATCTTCATGTTTGACTTCAAAAGACAGAGTTTAGGGTTAGGGGGTAGATACATGATTCTTCTTTTAATATGTTTAGATCTTGTTTTATCAAGTTGAATGTTGACTGTATGACATAAGAAGACTATGTTTTTGAATTTTTTATGAATCTTGGTCAAATCCAAGGGTTGACCAAGATTTAAACAAGTTTAAAACATGAAAATGAAAACGTTTCAAGTTCACCTTTGGTTCGATCTTTCAGTAACCAGGCGCATATATATATGGATGCAAATTGAGATAATTAATTCGTGAAACATTGGAAATGTCCATCGTGTGTCATGTTTCCCCCTCACATGAAAATTGGATTGGTGGCAGACAAGTAAAAGCACATTTATGTGCGACAACCCAAAATGCACATATTTTGCTGAGTTTTCATGCATGCATTAAAAGTTGTGAATATATACATAAAATGCATGTGGGTCATGATTGAAAAGTTTGACATGTATATGGTTCTTGTGTAGTAGTAGTACTATAGTAGATTAGTAGGTACGCAAACTCCCATCCATCTTCTTTGTCAAGAGAAGACGCGCACCAGGATGCGTAGTGGAAGTCGTCTCTGGATCCTTCTGTTGTCCCTCTCACGGAAAAGAAAAAGAAAAAAACATCTCTCTCATTCTCGGCCTCGCTCGACTCGCTCGCTCGCAGCCTCGCACCTCCTGCGCACTGACAAACGCTGCACAACAGTCAACATCACCAGAAAAAAGATATACACCATAAATAATAAGAGGGGCCCCGTGACTGCTATCCCTTCTTCTCCTTCCGTGTGATCCCTCTTCCTCCGAGTTTCACTGGACGGGCAAACACACATGTGCTGCATAGTAAAAATAAAAAAGTAAAAAATCGACCTATGAATCTATGATTAAATAGGTAAAATCCTGGGTTTTATCAAGGTTTAAACAAGTTTAAAACATGAAAATGAATAGGTAAGCATGGATCCTTCTTAGTCACTCTAAAATGAAGCTTTCGCGAGGTTTTTGAAATTTCATGTTTGAAACCCAAAACCACTTCTCTTCATGCTTGACTTCAAGACAGAGTTTAGGGTTAGGGGTAGATACATGCTTTGAATATGTCTAGACCATGTTTATCAACTTGAATGCTTACTATATGACATAAGAAGGCTATGTTATTTGGTTTTTCATTTTTTCTGTTTTTCTTTTTTGCCCATTTAAATCTTGGTCAAATCCTAGGTTTAAACAAGTTTAAAACATGAAAATGAAAAGGTAAGCCTGGATCCTTCTTAGTCACTGTAAAATGAAGCTTTTGGGAGGTTTGTGAAATTTCCATGTTTGAAACCCAAAAGCACTTCTCTTCATGCTTGACTTCATAAGACAGAGTTTAGGGTTAGGGGGTGTAGATACATGATTTGTCTGGTTTGAATATGTCCAAATCTTATTTATCAACTTTTGAATGCATGCTACTCTCTCAAAGAAAACCTTTTGAATGCTTACTATATGACATAAGAAGACTATATGCTTTTAAAATTCAAACATATGGTAAGCATTCTTATGTCATATAGTAAGCATTCAAGTTGATAAACAAGCAAGGTTTGGACATATTCAAACCAGACAAATCATGTATCTACCCCTAACCCCTAATTAAATTGTCTTATGAAGTCTAGCATGAAGAGAAGTGGTTTTGGGTTTCAAACATGGAAATTTCAAAAACCTCCCAAAAACTTCATTTTAGAGTGACTAAGAAGGATATACAAGCTTCCCTTTTCATTTTCATGTTTTAAACTTGTTTAAATCTTGGTCAAACCTCTAGGATTTGACCAAAAGATTCAAATGGGCATGGAAATTCATAAAAAATCAAAAGAATGAAAAACCAAAGGACATAACATTATTATGTCATATATATATAGTAAGCATTCAAGTTGATAAACAAGGTCTAGACATATTCAAACCAGAAAATCATGTATATATCTACCCCTAACCCTAAACTCTGTCTTATGAAGTCAAGCATGCATGAAGAGAAGTGGTTTTGGTTTCAAACATGGAAATTTCGAAAAACCCTCCCAAGAGCTACATTTTGGAGTGAGTAAGAAGGATATATAGATGCTTAATTTTTCATATTCATGATTTAAACTTGTTTAAACCATGTTCAAACCTAGGATTTGACCAAGATTAAAATGGGCATAAAATTTTAAAAAAATCAAAAAATAAAAAACAAGTCACATAGTATTCTTATGTCATATAGTAAGCATTCAATTAAGTTGATAAACAAGGTCTAGACATATTCAAACCAGGAAAATCATGCATATATCCCCTAACCCTAGCTAAACTCTGTCTTATGAAGTCAAGCATGCATGAAGAGAAGTGGTTTTTGGTTTCAAACGTTTAAGCCAAAAGCCCCTTTTCAAATATTTCAAACTTATTCAAATTTGGTTCAAATATGAAAGACATACAAGTTATAGCACACATAGTGCATACATTTTCACACATACTGCACTAGATGCTAACCCTATAGTTTGAGGCCATTTGGGTGACCTAGGTCGAAAAAATTCTTGGATTAGAATCGTGTTGTTCGAACCCCGTAGTTGGATTTTTTGAACCCTTGATCTGTAGAACTGGGCAAAACCCTAGTTTAACCTATTTAATTACAGATTCGTATATCGATTTTTCTACGAGTACTACCTTTTTATTATTACTATGCAGCACATGGGTGTTTGCCCGTCGAGTGAAACTCGGAGGAAGAGGGATCACTCGGAAGGAGAGAAGAAGGGAGAGAATTATGGTGTCTCCCCTTTTTCGGGTGATGATGTTGACTTTTGTGCAGGGTTTGTCAGTGAGAGGAGCGAGCGAGCGAGCGAGCGAGTCGAGCGAGGCCGAGAATGAGAGAGATTTGTTTTTTTTTGTGAGAGGGACAACCGAAGGATCTAGAAGGACCCACAGACTTCCAAAACGCATCCTGATGCGTCTTCTCTTGACAAAGAAAATGGCTGGGAGTTTGCGTACCTATTGCACGTGACTTGTGCTCACTGAAGTGTGGGACCTCAAGCGTGGGCACCACACGTAAGTGACCCTGTTGGTGTAAAAACTCGGTTGATTATAATAGTGCATTAGAACAAAGTTTCCTATGGATTCAAGGGTAGGAAATCCAAGTTAACTCATTTACATGACATTATTTTTTCCATGAAGCAAAGTAACACATCTATCAATTGGTACATTTTGGAGTGACTAAGAAGGATCCAGCCTTACTTATTCGTTTTCACGTGTTAAACCTGTCTAAATCTTGGTCAAACCTAGGATTTGACCAAGATTCAAATGGGCAGAAAATTAAAAACAGAAAAATGAAAAACCAAATCACATAGTTTTCTTATGTCATATAGTAAGCATTAAAGTTGATAAACAAGGTGTAGACATATTCAAACCAGACAAATCATGTAGCTATACCCCCTAACCCCTAAACTCTGTCTTATGAAGTCAAGCATGCATGTGAAGAGAAGTGGTTTTGGGTTTCAAACATGGAAATTTCAAAAACCTCCCAAAAGCTTCATTTTAGAGTGACTAAGAAGGATCCATGCTTCCCTTTTCATTTTCATGTTTTAAACTTGTTTAAATTATCTTGGTCAAACCTAGGATTTGACAAGATTCAAATGGGCATCAAAATTGAAAAAAATTGAAAAAAGAAAAACCAAAGCAAATAGTTTTCTTATGTCATATAGTAAGCATTAAAGTTGTTGATAAATAAGGTCCATACATATTCAAACCACACAAATCATGTATCTATACCCCCTAATTAACCCCTAAATTAATTAACTCTGTCTTATGAAGTCAAGCATGTGAAGAGAAGTGGTTTTGGGTTTCAAACATTGAAATTTTAAAAACCTCCCAAAAGCTTCATTTTAGAGTGACTAAGAAGGATACAGACTTCCCTTTTCATTTTTATGTTTTAAACTTGTTTAAATCTTGGTCAAACCAAGGATTTGACCAAGATTCAAATGGCCCTAAAAATTCAGAAAAAAATCAAAAGAATGAAAAACCAAAGCACATAGCATTCTTATGTCATATGTATAGTAAGCATTCAAGTTGATAAACAAAGGTCTAGAGACATATATATTCAAACCAGAAAAATCATGTATATATCTACCCCTAAAACTCTAATTAAACTATGTTTTATGAAGTAAATCATGAAGAGAAGTGGTTTTGGGTTTCAAACATGGAAATTTCAAGAACCTCCCAAAAGCTTCATTTTAGAGTGACTAAGAAGGATCCAGAAGGACCCACAGACTTCCAATACGCATCCTGATGCGTCTTCTCTTGACAAAGAAGATGGCTGGGAGTTTGCGTACCTATTGCACGTGACTTGTGCTCACTGAAGTGTGGGACCTCACGCGTGGGCACCACACGTAAGTGACAGACATGTTGGTGTAAAAACTCGATTGATTATTATACTGCATTAGAACAAAGTTTCCTATGGATTCAAGGGTAGGAAATCCAAGTTAACTCATTTACATGACATTATTATTTCCATGAAGCAAAGTTAACACATCTATCAATTGGTACATTTTTGAGTGACTAAGAAGGATCCATGCTTACTTATTCGTTTTCACGTGTTAAACTTGTCTAAATCTTGGTCAAACCTAGGATTTGACCAAGATTCAAATGGGCAGAAAAATAAAATAAAAAACAGAAAAATGAAAAACCAAATCACATAGTCATCTTATGTCATATAGTAAGCATTAAAGTTGATAAACAAGGTCTAGAAATATCAAACCATACAAATCATGTATCTACCCCTAACCCCTAAACTATGTCTTATAAATTAAGTCAAGCATGAAGAGATGTGGTTTTGGGTTTCAAACATGGAAATATCAAAAACCTCCCAAAAACTTCATTTTAGTGTGACTAAGAAGGATACACGCTTCCCTTTTCATATTCATGTTCTAAGCTTGTTTAAATTATCTTGGTCAAACCTAGGATTTGACAAGATTCAAATGGGCATCAATATTGAAAAAAATCAAAAAAAAAGAAAAAACAAAGGAAATAGTTTTCTTATGTCTTATAGTAAGCATTAAAGTTGATAAACAAGGTCTAGACATATTCAAACTAGACAAATCATGTATCTATATATACCCCCTAACCCCTAAACTCTGTCTTATGAAGTCAAGCATGTGAAGAGGAAGTTGTTTTGGGTTGCAAACATGGAAATTTCAAAAACCTCCGAAAAACTTCATTTTAGAGTTTCTAAGAAGGATCCATGCTTAACTTTGCATATTCATATTTTAAACTTGTTTAAATCATTATCAAGCCTAGCATTTGACCAATATACAAATGGGTGGGCACAAAATTCAAAAAAAAATCAGAAAAATGAAAACAAATTAAAGCACATAGTCTTCATATTGAAGGAGATATGCCCTAGAGGCAATAATAAAGTGGTTATTATTTATATCTTTATGTTTATGATAAATGTTTATATATCATGCTATAATTGTATTAACCGAAACATTAGTACATGTGTGATATATAGACAACAAAGAAGTCCCTAGTATGCCTCTTAAACTAGCTTGTTGATTAATGGATGATTAGTTTCATAATCATGAACATTGGATGTTATTAATAACAAGGTTATATCATTATATGAATGATGTAATGGACACACCCAATTAAGCGTAGCATAAGATCTCGTCATTAAGTTATTTGCTATAAGCTTTCGATACATAGTTACCTAGTCCTTATGACCATGAGATCATGTAAATCACTTATACTGGAAAGGTACTTTGATTACATCAAACGCCACTGCGTAAATGGGTGGTTATAAAGGTGGGATTAAGTATCCGGAAAGTATGAGTTGAGGCATATGGATCAACAGTGGGATTTGTCCATCCCGATGACGGATAGATATACTCTGGGCCCTCTCGGTGGAATGTCGTCTAAATGTCTTGCAAGCATATGAATAAGTTCATAAGAGACCACATACCACGGTACGAGTAAAGAGTACTTGTCAGGAGACGAGGTTGAACAAGGTATAGAGTGATACCGATGATCAAACCTCGGACAAGTAAAATATCGCGTGACAAAGGGAATTGGTAATATATGTGAATGGTTCATTCGATCACTAAAGTCATCGTTGAATATGTGGGAGCCATTATGGATCTCCAGATCCCGCTATTGGTTATTGGTCGGAGTGAGTACTCAACCATGTCCACATAGTTCACGAACCGTAGGGTGACACACTTAAAGTTGGATGTTGAAATGGTAGAACTTGAATATGGAATGGAGTTCGAATATTTGTTCGGAGTCCCGGATGAGATCCCGGACATCACGAGGAGTTCCGGAATGGTCCGGAGAATAAGATTCATATATAGGAAGTCATATTCCAAGTTTGGAAATGATCCGGTGCATTTATGGCAGGTTCTAGAAGGTTCTAGAAAAGTCCGGAAGAAACGCACTATGGAAGGTGGAGTCCCGGAAGGACTCCACAAGCTTGACCAGCCAAACCCTAAAGGAGGAGTCCCAGGTGGGCTCCACCTAGAGGTGGCCGGCCACCCCACCTCAAGGAAAGGTGGGAGTCCCACCTTGAGTGGGACTCCCTCCTTGAGTAGGTTTCCCACATATGGGAGGTTTTAGTGTTGGGGTCTTATTCGAAGACTTGGACTAGAACTCTTGGGGCTTCCACCTATATAATGAGGAGGAGAGGGAGGGGGGCAGCCACTCTTTGGCTCAGCCTTGGCCGCACCCCTTAGAGGGCCGGCGCCCAACCCCCTCTCTCCCCAAACCCTAGCGGTCTCTCTCCTCCACCACATCCCGCACGCTTAGCGAAGCTCCGCCGGATTTCTCCACCACCACCGACACCACGCCGTCGTGCTGTCGGATTCAAGAGGAGCTACTACTTCCGCTGCCCGCTGGAACGGGGAGGTGGACGTCGTCTTCATCAACAACCGAACGTGTGACCGAGTACGGAGGTGCTGCCCGTTCGTGGCGCCGGAAGCGATCGTGATCAAGATCTTCTACGCGCTTTTGCAAGCGGCAAGTGATCGTCTACCGCAGCAATAAGAGCCTACTCTTATAGGCTTTGGAATCTCTTCAAGGGTTAGTCTTGATCATCCCCTCGTTGCTACCGTCTTCTAGATTGCATCTTGGCTTGGATTGCGTGTTCGCGATAGGAAAATTTTTGTTTTCTATGCAACGTTTTCCTACAGTGGTATCAGAGCCGTGTCTATGCATAGATGGTTGCACGAGTAGAACACAATGGTTTGTGGGCGTTGATGCTCTTGTTATCTTTAGTTTGAGTACTTTGCATCTTTGTGGCATAGTGGGATGAAGCGGCTCGGACTAACTTTACATGACCGCGTTCATGAGACTTGTTCCTCGTTCGACATGCAACTTGTATTGCATAAGAGGCTTTGCGGGTGTCTGTCTCTCCTACTATAGTGAAGATTCAATTTACTCTTCTATTGACAACACTAGTATCACCGTTGTGGTTCATGTTCGTAGGTAGATTAGATCTTACTCGAAAACCCTAAACCACGTAAAATATGCAAACCAAATTAGAGACGTCTAACTTGTTTTTGCAGGGTTTGGTGATGTGATATGGCCATAATGTGATGATGAATATGTATGAGATGATCATTATTGTATTGTGGCAACCGGCAGGAGCCTTATGGTTGTCTTTAATTTTCATGTTGAGTAGTATTTCAAAGTAGTTGTAATAGTTGCTACATGAGGTGAACAACCATGAAGCCGGCGCCATGAACCTTGACGCTACGCCGACGATGATGGAGATCATGCCCGAAGATGATGGAGATCATGTCCGTGCTTTGGAGATGAAGATCAAAGGCGCAAAGACAAAAGGGCCATATCATATCACATATGAACTGCATGTGATGTTAATCCTTTATGCATCTTATTTTGCTTAGATCGCGACGGTAGCATTATAAGATGATCCCTCACATTAATATCAAGATAATAAAGTGTTCTCCCCTCGTATGCACCGTTGTAACAGTTCGTCGTTTCGAAGCATCTCGTGATGATCGGATGTGATAGATTCAACGATTCACATACAACGGGTGTAAGCCATGTTGCACACGCGGAATACTTGGGTTTGCTTGACGAGCCTAGCATGTACAGACATGGCCTCGGGACAACGGAAACCGAAAGGTTGAACACGAGTCATATGGATGATATGATCAACATGTTGATGTTCACCATTGAAGCTACATCATCTCACGTGATGATCGGTTTTTGGTGTAGTGAATTTGGATCGTGTACCACTTAACAACTATGAGGGATGTTGTATTAAGTGGGAGTTCATTAGTAATTAGATTAAAACATGAACTAATTATCATAAACATAGTCTGAGTAGTATTTTGAATTAATTTTGTAGTATTGGCATCCGTTTTCTACCATGCGCTAGTCTTGTAATTGAGATAGAAATACTGTTAAAATCTGACAAGAAACTTTACGGATTGGTACCGTATTGTTAAAGAATCAAGAATTGATTAAGTCCTATTGCAAACTTTTAGTAAACCTCACATTGTTGATTCAAAGAGCTATGGTTTCAATTAGTACCTAAAGTTATCTTGTCTCCGTGAAACTTGAAGTTCAAATCTGTTTGAAAAGTAAGGAGCTGAAAATTTAGTTTTCAGAAATAATCAAGGTATGAGATATATGTGATATCTAAGACCTTATTACAAGATGATAGAATATAATTTGGTGAGACTACATAAACTCATAAGTTTTATGGGAATGTACGAAGGTTGAAGACGCAAGACGTCCCAATCCTCCAACTATTGGGGCACTAACAATATTCGCATATCCATGAAGTGATTGTCCTTAGTATGCACCGTTGCTAAGACTCGTCGTTTCGAAGCATCACGTGATGATCGGGTGTTATAGATTCTACGTGTGCATACAACGGGTGCAAGCCAGATTTGCACATACGAATACTAAGGTTAAACTTTATGAGCCTAGCATGTACAGACATGGTCTCAAAAAGTTGTCATGAATTGATGGATAAAATTATGAGTGAAATTGTTCATCATAGTTACTAATAAGTGAAATCTAGAACACTTGTCATATGATGATCAACTTCAAAGTAAAAACCTCAAGGTTATTGGTATTTGACCAACAAACCTAGAAGTTATTGATGTTGAAGTGTTTTTCTGAATAATGAGGAAAGCTAAAAGAGAAACTGCAAAAGATATTTTGGCAGAAAGAAAGAAAAGACTAGAAAGTCTAGCTCAGGTGTATATAAATGATATACATGTTATGGTTGTATTCCTAGTTAACTCACACTATGAAATTCTTGGGTATTAGTACTATATTGGTTGGTATGAAGTGTCATACAAAACAACACAATACAAGAATACAATGGCCTAAGTGACTGACAAGGAATATGATAAGAATACACGCCTGGAACAAAATAAAGTGTTATCATGTTCGTCGTTGGCATTCTATCTAGCCCTTAGAATTTATAATAAAGAACTTAATAATTGTTATTTTGCTCTGGTCAAATGAAAACAATGAGTTGTTCAAATTATGACATTACTCCATGTACGATGGATAAGTTATTATAAATCTTAATGGTGAAACACATATACATAAAACTGACGCTAAAATGCCATAAGGCAAATGATTTGAATTCCGCTTATCTGTGGAACCGCCATTTAGGTCATGTTAGAAAGGAACGCATGAAGGAACTCCATGCAAATGGATTTTTGGAGTCACTTGATTTTTGAATCATTTGACGCTTGCAAATCTTTTCTAAAGAGAATGATTAAAATACCGTTCATAGGCCAAGAGTTGAACGGGCAACTAACTTAGTGAAAAATACATGATGATGTATATGGTTCACTGGGCATAGTTGTGTGCGGGAGATTCTTCTACTTCATGAAAACTTTCAACAATGAATTGAGTATATATATGTGGATATATTCAATAAGGAAGAAGTTTGAAACATTTGAATGGATTCAAATAAATTTCAGCATGAAGTGGAAATCATCGTAATAGAAAAATCAAATATCTATGATTGGATCATGGTGGAAATATTTGAATTACGAGTTTTAGCGAACATCTAAGAGAGTTATGAAATTGTTCTACAACTCACGTTTCTTGGAGTATCATAGTGATGATGAAGTATCCAAGAGATGTATCCAAACCTTGTTGGATCAATGATGAGATAAGATATTAACGCCATTATATTTTTGTGGATTATGCTTTAGTGACTACCGCTTTTACACTGAATAGAGCATCATCATGATCCGTTGAAATGACACCATACGAGTTATGGCATGGGTATGAACCCTAATAGTCTTTTCTTAAATTTTGGTATGCATAGCATAAGTAAATAAGTTTACAACCAAAATCGGATGAATGTCTTTGTTGGTTATCCCAGAGATTTGATTGGGAATTCTTTCCACAAGACAAAGACAAAAGTGTTTGTCAATGTTTCTTATTTCCAAGAAATTGTTTCTAGTGAAGTATTTGAGTGGGAGGACAATATAATTTGATAAGGTTTATGAACCTGAGCATAATGATCAGAGTAGCGCAGCATCGGAATTTGTTTCGGAAGCGGCCACGACGATCATGACTCCCATGACTACAAAGTGTTTTAGTCATGGAGATCGAAGTACATATTGAACCTTGTAGGTATGGTTTACTTTGTGATCAAATAAATGATTTGTGAACAAAGGATTGATTTTGAACAATGATAAACCAACTACAAACAAAGAAGTTATGATGGGCCCTGACTCCGTTAAAATGGCCATGCGCCATGAAATCCAAGATAGATGAATACTTTATGAAAGTAAATGGATCTATGAAATTGATAGACTTGGATGAAATATCCTTGAAGAAAGCTTGACTTATCGAAAAATTGTTTACGACAAAGTTCAAAGAGTTGAATACGATAAGATTAGATCTTCCGTAGCAATGCTTATAGTCTATGTGGATTATTCTAGTAGGATGGCAAAATACATTACTTATCAGAAGTATGTATTAAAGGTGTATACAAGATACAACCAAGAGTTTTGCTGGTCCGTGGAATACTAGATAGGTATACGAACTTCAATTGGATGAAGTAAGTATTGCGGAGTTGGAATCTTCACCAGATGAAATAGTCAAAGAGTTTTTGATTTCATCAAAGACAATGAAGAGGCTTGCATTTGCAAGAAATTAAGTGGGAGCGCTAAGACACATTTATAATACTTTATGTAAGTGACATATAGTTGGTTATAAATGATGTAATTATATACTTGATTAAAAAGGTTTCATTGAGAATTAACTTCAATGAAAGGATATGGACTAAAACAAATTTAGTGTCAAGATCTATAAAGATAGATTGAAACACATAAATAAGTTTAAGTCAAAGTACATATGATGGATATTGAAGTAGTTCAATATAGAAAAATTAAGAAAATGTTCTTGTCATGTGAAGGTTTAACAAGACTTGAGTGTATCTGACACTCAATGAGTAAAAACACATGAGTGATTATAGATCACGAATAATATGTACACAATCAGATATCATGTGCTATAAATTGTTATGAGCATATACCAGAATGATTCATATGATGATCATTGGACAACAGTAAGAATATCCTTGAGTACTTTAGAAGAACTAAGGATATATTATATATATATATTTTTGTATGAAGAAATGACAAACAAATCGCTGTAAGGTGTTACACCGATATTGGTTTTGTCACATATAAAATATAATTTCAATCTCAAATTAGACTAAGTGTTGTTTAAAAGGTAGCACAATGAGCTAGAAGTTGTCTATGCTAGATTTAGAAGAGTTCTAAATATTGTGACGGAATCTACAAAAGAAGGCAAAGTATGTCATTGTTTTGACAATGACAAAGGATGTTAAGTCAAGAGGTTCTTTGAGAACTTGGTGCAGTTCCGACAGAGTCAGAACTTTGAAGCTATATTGTGTGTGACAATATTAGTGACATATTTCAGACCGCGGAATTAAGGTTCCACCAGAAGACCAAACATATTTAAGGCCGACTCATTTGGAAATGAGTGATGCGTTGAGACGCAAATGAATTACAAAATACATACGGTTCTGAGCATGTCAGATCCGTTGACTAAAACCTCTCTCGTGAGCGAAACATGATAAAGCACCAGAAGGCCAAGGTGTTATATCTTTACAAATGTAAACTAGATTATTGACTCTAGTGCAAGTGGGAGACTGAAGGAGATATGCCCTAGAGGCAATAATAAAGTGGTTATTATTTATATCTTTATGTTTATGATAAATGTTTATATATCATGCTATAATTGTATTAACCGAAACATTAGTACATGTGTGATATATAGACAACAAAGAAGTCCCTAGTATGCCTCTTAAACTAGCTTGTTGATTAATGGATGATTAGTTTCATAATCATGAACATTGGATGTTATTAATAACAAGGTTATATCATTATATGAATGATGTAATGGACACACCCAATTAAGCGTAGCATAAGATCTCGTCATTAAGTTATTTGCTATAAGCTTTCGATACATAGTTACCTAGTCCTTATGACCATGAGATCATGTAAATCACTTATACTGGAAAGGTACTTTGATTACATCAAACGCCACTGCGTAAATGGGTGGTTATAAAGGTGGGATTAAGTATCCGGAAAGTATGAGTTGAGGCATATGGATCAACAGTGGGATTTGTCCATCCCGATGACGGATAGATATACTCTGGGCCCTCTCGGTGGAATGTCGTCTAAATGTCTTGCAAGCATATGAATAAGTTCATAAGAGACCACATACCACGGTACGAGTAAAGAGTACTTGTCAGGAGACGAGGTTGAACAAGGTATAGAGTGATACCGATGATCAAACCTCGGACAAGTAAAATATCGCGTGACAAAGGGAATTGGTAATATATGTGAATGGTTCATTCGATCACTAAAGTCATCGTTGAATATGTGGGAGCCATTATGGATCTCCAGATCCCGCTATTGGTTATTGGTCGGAGTGAGTACTCAACCATGTCCACATAGTTCACGAACCGTAGGGTGACACACTTAAAGTTGGATGTTGAAATGGTAGAACTTGAATATGGAATGGAGTTCGAATATTTGTTCGGAGTCCCGGATGAGATCCCGGACATCACGAGGAGTTCCGGAATGGTCCGGAGAATAAGATTCATATATAGGAAGTCATATTCCAAGTTTGGAAATGATCCGGTGCATTTATGGCAGGTTCTAGAAGGTTCTAGAAAAGTCCGGAAGAAACGCACTATGGAAGGTGGAGTCCCGGAAGGACTCCACAAGCTTGGCCAGCCAAACCCTAAAGGAGGAGTCCCAGGTGGGCTCCACCTAGAGGTGGCCGGCCACCCCACCTCAAGGAAAGGTGGGAGTCCCACCTTGAGTGGGACTCCCTCCTTGAGTAGGTTTCCCACATATGGGAGGTTTTAGTGTTGGGGTCTTATTCGAAGACTTGGACTAGAACTCTTGGGGCTTCCACCTATATAATGAGGAGGAGAGGGAGGGGGGCAGCCACTCTTTGGCTCAGCCTTGGCCGCACCCCTTAGAGGGCCGGCGCCCAACCCCCCTCTCTCCCCAAACCCTAGCGGTCTCTCTCCTCCACCACATCCCGCACGCTTAAGCGAAGCTCCGCCGGATTTCTCCACCACCACCGACACCACGCCGTCGTGCTGTCGGATTCAAGAGGAGCTACTACTTCCGCTGCCCGCTGGAACGGGGAGGTGGACGTCGTCTTCATCAACAACCGAACGTGTGACCGAGTACGGAGGTGCTGCCCGTTCGTGGCGCCGGAAGCGATCGTGATCAAGATCTTCTACGCGCTTTTGCAAGCGGCAAGTGATCGTCTACCGCAGCAATAAGAGCCTACTCTTATAGGCTTTGGAATCTCTTCAAGGGTTAGTCTTGATCATCCCCTCGTTGCTACCGTCTTCTAGATTGCATCTTGGCTTGGATTGCGTGTTCGCGATAGGAAAATTTTTGTTTTCTATGCAACGTTTTCCTACATATGTCATATCGTATGAATTCAAGTTGATAAACGAGGTCTAGGTATATCCAAACCAGACAAATCATGTATCTATACCCCCTGTCGATCTTATGAAGTCTAGCATGAAGAGAGAAGTCGTTTTTGGTTTCAAAAATGGAAATTTCAAGAACATCCCAAAAGCTTCATTTTAGAGTGACTAAGAAGGATACATGCTTCCCTTTTCATTTTTATGTTTAAACTTGTTTAAATCTTGGTCAAACCTAGGATTTGACCAAGATTCAAATATATGGGCATAAAATTCAAAAAAAAACAGAAAAATTTAAAACCAAGGCACATAGTCTTCTTATGTCATATAGTAAACAATCAATTAATTAAGTTGATAAACCAGTTCTAGACATATTCAAACCAGGAAAATCATGTATCTACCCCCTAACGCCCTAGCTAAACTCTGTCTTATGAAGTCAAGCATGCATGAAGAGAAGTGGTTTTTGGTTTCAAACGTTTAAGCCAAAAGGTAAGCATGGATCCTCCTTAATTAGTCACTGTAAAATGAAGCTTTTGGGAGGTTTGTGAAATTTCCATGTTTGAAACCTAAAAGCACTTCTCTTCATGCTTGACTTCATAAGACAGAGTTTAGGGTTAGGGGGTGTAGATCGATACATGATTTGTCTGGTTTGAATATGTCCAAATCTTATTTATCAACTTTTGAATGCATGCTACTCTCTCAAAGAAAAACTTTTGAATGCTTACTATATATATGACATAAGAAGACTATATGCTTTTAAAATTCAAACATATGGTAAGCATTCTTATGTCATATAGTAAGCATTCAAGTTGATACACAAGCAAGGTTTGGACATATTCAAACCAGACAAATCATGTATCTACCCCTAACCCCTAATTAAATTGTCTTATGAAGCAGTCTAGCATGAAGAGAAGTGGTTTTGGGTTTCAAACATGGAAATTTCAAAAACCTCCCAAAAACTTCATTTTAGAGTGACTAAGAAGGATATACAAGCTTCCCTTTTCATTTTCATGTTTTAAACTTGTTTAAATCTTGGTCAAACCTCTAGGATTTGACCAAAAGATTCAAATGGGCATAGAAATTCATAAAAAATCAAAAGAATGAAAAACCAAAGGACATAACATTCTTATGTCATATATATATAGTAATTAAGCATTCAAGTTGATAAACAAGGTCTAGACATATTCAAACCAGAAAATAATGTATATATCTACCCCTAACCCTAAACTCCGTCTTATGAAGTCAAGCATGCATGAAGAGAAGTGGTTTTTGGTTTCAAACATGGAAATTTCGAAAACCCTCCCAAGACCGAGCTACATTTTGGAGTGACTAAGAAGGATATATAGATGCTTAATTTTTCATATTCATGATTTAAACTTGTTTAAACCATGTTCAAACCTAGGATTTGACCAAGATTCAAATGGGCATAAAATTTTAAAAAAATAAAAAAATAAAAAAACAAGGCACATAGTATTCTTATGTCATATAGTAAGCATTCAATTAAGTTGATAAACAAGGTCTAGACATAATCAAACCAGGAAAATCATGCATCTACCCCCTAACCCTAGCTAAACTCTGTCTTATGAAGTCAAGCATGCACGAAGAGAAGTGGTTTTTGGTTTCAAACGTTTAAGCCAAAAGCCCATTTTCAAATATTTCAAACTTATTCAAATTTGGTTCAAATTTGAAAGACATACAAGTTATAGCACACATAGTGCATACATTTTCACACATACTGCACTAGATGCTAACCCTATAGTTTGAGGCCATTTGGGTGACCTAGGTCGAAAAAATTCTTGGATTAGAATCGTGTTGTTCGAACCCCGTAGTTGGATTTTTTTGAACCCTTGATCTGTAGAACTGGGCAAAACCCTAGTTTAACCTATTTAATTACAGATTCGTATATCGATTTTTCTACGAGTACTACCTTTTTATTATTACTATGCAGCACATGGGTGTTTGCCCGTCGAGTGAAACTCGGAGGAAGAGGGATCACTCGGAAGGAGAGAAGAAGGGAGAGAATTATGGTGTCTCCCCTTTTTCGGGTGATGATGTTGAATTTTGTGCAGGGTTTGTCAGTGAGCAGGAGGTGCGAGCGAGCGAGCGAGCGAGTCGAGCGAGGCCGAGAATGAGAGAGATTTGTTTTTTTTTGTGAGAGGGACAACCGAAGGATCTAGAAGGACCCACAGACTTCCAAAACGCATCCTGATGCGTCTTCTCTTGACAAAGAAGATGGCTGGGAGTTTGCGTACCTATTGCACGTGACTTGTGCTCACTGAAGTGTGGGACCTCAAGCGTGGGCACCACACGTAAGTGACGGACCTGTTGGTGTAAAAACTCGGTTGATTATAATAGTGCATTAGAACAAAGTTTCCTATGGATTCAAGGGTAGGAAATCCAAGTTAACTCATTTACATGACATTATTATTTCCATGAAGCAAAGTTAACACATCTATCGATTGGTACATTTTTGAGTGACTAAGAAGGATCCAGGCTTACTTATTCGTTTTCACGTGTTAAACTTGTCTAAATCTTGGTCAAACCTAGGATTTGACCAAGATTCAAATGGGCAGAAAAATAAAATAAAAAACAGAAAAATGAAAAACCAAATCACATAGTCATCTTATGTCATATAGTAAGCATTAAAGTTGATAAACAAGGACTAGAAATATCAAACCATACAAATCATGTATCTACCCCTAACCCCTAAACTATGTCTTATAAATTAAGTCAAGCATGAAGAGATGTGGTTTTGGGTTTCAAACATGGAAATTTCAAAAACCTCCCAAAAACTACATTTTAGAGTGACTAAGAAGGATGCATGCTTCCCTTTTCATATTCATGTTTTAAGCTTGTTTAAATTATCTCAGTCAAACCTAGGATTTGACAAAGATTCAAATGGGCATCGAAAAAATCAGGAAAAAGAAAAACCAAAGCAAATAGTTTTCTTATGTCATATAGTAAGCCAATTAATTAAGTTGATAAACAAGGTCTAGACATATTCAAACTAGACAAATCATGTATCTATACCCCCTAACCCCTGAACTCTGTCTTATGAAGTCAAGCATATGAAGAGAAGTGGTTTTGGGTCGTTTCAAACATGGAAATTTGAAAAACCTCCCAAAAACTTCATTTTAGAGTGACAAAGAAGGATACATGCTTCCCTTTTCATATTCATGTTTTAAGCTTGTTTAAATTATCTCAGTCAAACCTAGGATTTGACAAGATTCAAATGGGCATCAAAATTGAAAAAAATCAGGAAAAAGAAAAACCAAAGCAAATAGTTTTCTTATGTCATATAGTAAGCCAATTAAGTTGATAAACAAGGTCTAGACATATTCAAACTAGACAAATCATGCATGCATCTATACCCCCTAACCCCTAAACTCCGTCTTATGAAGTCAAGCATATGAAGAGAAGTGGTTTTGCTCCCAAAAGCTTCATTTTAGAGTGACTAAGAAGGATCCATGCTTACCTTTGCATTTTCATATTTTAATCTTGTTAAATCATTATCAAGCCTAGGATTTGACCAAGATACAAATGGGTGGGCACAAAATTCAAAAAAATCAGAATAATGAAAAACAAAAGCATGTAGTCTTTTTATGTCATATCGTATGCATTCAAGTTAAACGAGGTCTAGGTATATCCAAACCAGAAAATCATGTATCTACCCCATGTTGATCTTATGAAGTCTAGCATGAAGAGAAGTCGTTTTGGGTTTCAAACATGGAAATTTCAAGAACATCCCAAAAGCTTCATTTTAGAGTGACTAAGAAGGATACATGCTTCCCTTTTCATTTTCATGTTTTAAACTTGTTTAAATCTTGGTCAAACCTAGGATTTGACCAAGATTCAAATATATGAGCATAAAATTCAAAAAAACCAAAAATGAAAACCAAGGCACGTAGTCGTCTTATGTCATATAGTAAGCAATCAATTAAGTTGATAAACAAGGTCTAGACATATTCAAACCAGGAAATCATGTATCTACACCCCTAACGTACCCTAAAACTCTGTCTTATGAAGTCAAGCATGCATGAAGAGAAGTGGTTTTTGGTTTCAAACGTTTAAGCCAAAAGGTAAGCATGGATCCTCCTTATATAGTCACTGTAAAATGAAGCTTTTGGGAGGTTTGTGAAATTTCCATGTTTGAAACCCAAAACCACTTAAGACAGAGTTTATGGTTAGGTGTGTAGATACATGATTTTTCTTGTTTGAATATGTCTAGACCTTGTTTATCAACTTGAATTTTTTACTATATGATATAAGAAGGCTATATATATGTGCTTTGGTTTTTCATTTTTTGATTTCTTTCGAATTTTTTATGCCTATTTAAATCTTGGTCAAATCCTAGGTTTAAACAAGTTTAAAACATGAAAATGAAACGGTAAGCATGAATCCTTCCTTACTCACTCTAAAATGAAGGTACTTGAAAATTTTATGTTTGAAACCCAAAACCCCAGTTCTCTTCATATGTTTGACTTCATAAGACAGAGTTTAGCTAGGGTTAGGGGTAGATATGATACATGATATTTCTGCTTTGAATATGTCTAGACGACCTTGTTTATCAACTTGAATGCTTACTATATGACATAAGATCAAGGCTATATATATATGTGCTTTGGTTTTTCATTTTTTTTGAATTTTTCTGAATTTTTACTCCCATTTGAATCTTGGTCAAATCCTAGGTTTGACCAAGGTTAAAACAAGTTTAAAACATGGCAATGAAAAGGTAAGCATATGGATCATTCTTAGTCTCTCTAAAATGAAGCTTTTGGGAGGTTTTTGAAGTTTCCATGTTTGAAACCCAAAATCACTTCTCTTCATATGCTTGGCTTCATAAGACAAAGATTAGGGTTTAGGGGTAGATATATACATGTTTTGGGAGGTTTTTGAAATTTCCATGTTTGAAACCCAAATCCACTTCTCTTCATCCTTGACGTCTTCATAAGACAAAAGTATAGGGTTATATATATATGCATATGGGTAGATACATGCTTTTTTCTGGTTTGAATATGTATAGACCTTGTTTAAAATTATCAACTTAATTGAATGCTTACTATATATATGACATAAGAAGGCTATATATGTGTTTTGTTTTTTCATTTTTTCATTTTTTCCTGATTTTTTATGCCCATTTGAATCTTGGTCAAATCCTAGGTTTGATCAAGATTTAAACAAGCAGTTTAAAAATGAAAATAAAAAGGTAAGCCTGGATCCTTCTTAGTCACTGTAAAATGAAGCTTTTGGGAGGTTTGTGAAATTTCCATGTTTGAAACCCAAAAGCACTTCTCTTCATGCTTGACTTCATAAGACAGAGTTTAGGGTTAGGGGGTGTAGATACATGATTTGTCTGGTTTGAATATGTACAAATCTTATTTATCAACTTTTGAATGCATGCTACTCTCTCAAAGAAAAACTTTTGAATGCTTACTATATGACATAAGAAGACTATATGCTTTTAAAATTCAAACATATGGTAAGCATTCTTATGTCATATAGTAAGCATTCAAGTTGATAAACAAGCAAGGTTTGGACATATCCAAACCAGACAAATCATGTATCTGCCCCCTGTCGATCTTATGAAGTCTAGCATGAAGAGAGAAGTCGTTTTTGGTTTCAAAAATGGAAATTTCAAGAACATCCAAAAAGCTTCATTTTAGAGTGACTAAGAAGGATACATGCTTCCCTTTTTATTTTTATGTTTAAACTTGTTTAAATCTTGGTCAAACCTAGGATTTGTCCAAGATTCAAATATATGGGCGTAAAATTCAAAAAAAACAGAAAAATTTAAAACCAAGGCACATAGTCTTCTTATGTCATATAGTAAACAATCAATTAATTAAGTTGATAAACCAGGTCTAGACATATTCAAACCAGGAAAATCATGTATCTACCCCCTAACGCCCTAGCTAAACTCTGTCTTATGAAGTCAAGCATGCATGAAGAGAAGTGGTTTTGGTTTCAAACATGGAAATTTCGAAAAAACCTCCCAAGAGCTACATTTTGGAGTGACTAAGAAGGATATATAGATGCTTAATTTTTCATATTCATGATTTAAACTTGTTTAAACCATGTTCAAACCTAGGATTTGACCAAGATTCAAATGGGCATACAATTTTAAAAAAATCAAAAAATAAAAAACAATGCACATAGTATTATTATGTCATATAGTAAGCATTCAATTAAGTTGATAAAGTAGGTCTAGACATATTCAAACCAGGAAAATCATGCATCTATCCCCTAACCCTAGCTAAACTCTGTCTTATGAAGTCAAGCATGCATGAAGAGAAGTGGTTTTTGGTTTCAAACGTTTAAGCCAAAAGCCCCTTTTCAAATATTTCAAACTTATTCAAATTTGGTTCAAATATGAAAGACATACAAGTTATAGCACACATAGTGCATACATTTTCACACATACTACACTAGATGCTAACCCTATAGTTTGAGGCCATTTGGGTGACCTAGGTCGAAAAAATTCTTGGATTAGAATCGTGTTGTTCGAACCCCGTAGTTGGATTTTTTGAACCCTTGATCTGTAGAACTGGGCAAAACCCTAGTTTAACCTATTTAATTACAGATTCGTATATCGATTTTTCTACGAGTACTACCTTTTTATTATTACTATGCAGCACATGGGTGTTTGCCCGTCGAGTGAAACTCGGAGGAAGAGGGATCACTCGGAAGGAGAGAAGAAGGGAGAGAATTATGGTGTCTCCCCTTTTTCGGGTGATGATGTTGACTTTTGTGCAGGGTTTGTCAGTGAGCAGGAGGTGCGAGCGAGCGAGCGAGCGAGCGAGTCGAGCGAGGCCGAGAATGAGAGAGATTTGTGTTTTTTTGTGAGAGGGACGACCGAAGGAACCAGAAGGACCCACAGACTTCCAATACGCATCCTGATGCGTCTTCTCTTGACAAAGAAAATGGCTGGGAGTTTGCGTACCTATTGCACGTGACTTGTGCTCACTGAAGTGTGGGACCTCAAGCATGGGCACCACACGTAAGTGACGGACCTGTTGGTGTAAAAACTCGGTTGATTATAATAGTGCATTAGAACAAAGTTTCCTATGGATTCAAGGGTAGGAAATCCAAGTTAACTCATTTACATGACATTATTTTTTCCATGAAGCAAAGTAACACATCTATCAATTGGTACATTTTGGAGTGACTAAGAAGGATCCAGCCTTACTTATTCGTTTTCACGTGTTAAACCTGTTTAATCTTGGTCAAACCTAGGATTTGACCAAGATTCAAATGGGCAGAAAAATTAAAAAAAACAAAAAATGAAAAACCAAATCACATAGTTTTCTTATGTCATATAGTAAGCATTAAAGTTGATAAACAAGGTGTAGACATATTCAAACCAGACAAATCATGTAGCTATACCCCCTAACCCCTAAACTCTGTCTTATGAAGTCAAGCATGTGAAGAGAAGTGGTTTTGGGTTTCAAACATGGAAATTTCAAAACCTCCCAAAAGCTTCATTTTAGAGTGACTAAGAAGGATCCATGCTTCCCTTTTCATTTTCATGTTTTAAACTTGTTTAAATTATCTTGGTCAAACCTAGGATTTGACAAGATTCAAATGGGCATCAAAATTGAAAAAAAAATTGAAAAAAGAAAAACCAAAGCAAATAGTTTTCTTATGTCATATAGTAAGCATTAAAGTTGTTGATAAATAAGGTCCATACATATTCAAACCACACAAATCATGTATCTATACCCCCTAATTAACCCCTAAATTAATTAACTCTGTCTTATGAAGTCAAGCATGTGAAGAGAAGTGGTTTTGGGTTTCAAACATTGAAATTTTAAAAACCTCCCAAAAGCTTCATTTTAGAGTGACTAAGAAGGATACAGACTTCCCTTTTCATTTTTATGTTTTAAACTTGTTTAAATCTTGGTCAAACCAAGGATTTGACCAAGATTCAAATGGCCCTAAAAATTCAGAAAAAATCAAAAGAATGAAAAACCAAAGCACATAGCATTCTTATGTCATATGTATAGTAAGCATTCAAGTTGATAAACAAAGGTCTAGAGACATATATATTCAAACCAGAAAAATCATGTATATATCTACCCCTAAAACTCTAATTAAACTATGTTTTATGAAGTAAATCATGAAGAGAAGTGGTTTTGGGTTTCAAACATGGAAATTTCAAGAACCTCCCAAAAGCTTCATTTTAGAGTGACTAAGAAGGATCCAGGACTTAGACTTATTACGCATCCTTCATGCGTCTTCTCTTGACAAAGAAGATGGCTGGGAGTTTGCGTACCTATTGCACGTGACTTGTGCTCACTGAAGTGTGGGACCTCACGCGTGGGCACCACACGTAAGTGACAGACATGTTGGTGTAAAAACTCGATTGATTATTATACTGCATTAGAACAAAGTTTCCTATGGATTCAAGGGTAGGAAATCCAAGTTAACTCATTTACATGACATTATTATTTCCATGAAGCAAAGTTAACACATCTATCGATTGGTACATTTTTGAGTGACTAAGAAGGATCCATGCTTACTTATTCGTTTTCACGTGTTAAACTTGTCTAAATCTTGGTCAAACCTAGGATTTGACCAAGATTCAAATGGGCAGAAAAATAAAATAAAAAACAGAAAAATGAAAAACCAAATCACATAGTCATCTTATGTCATATAGTAAGCATTAAAGTTGATAAACAAGGACTAGAAATATCAAACCATACAAATCATGTATCTACCCCTAACCCCTAAACTATGTCTTATAAATTAAGTCAAGCATGAAGAGATGTGGTTTTGGGTTTCAAACATGGAAATTTCAAAAACCTCCCAAAAACTACATTTTAGAGTGACTAAGAAGGATGCATGCTTCCCTTTTCATATTCATGTTTTAAGCTTGTTTAAATTATCTCAGTCAAACCTAGGATTTGACAAAGATTCAAATGGGCATCGAAAAAATCAGGAAAAAGAAAAACCAAAGCAAATAGTTTTCTTATGTCATATAGTAAGCCAATTAATTAAGTTGATAAACAAGGTCTAGACATATTCAAACTAGACAAATCATGTATCTATACCCCCTAACCCCTAAACTCTGTCTTATGAAGTCAAGCATATGAAGAGAAGTGGTTTTGGGTTTCAAACATGGAAATTTGAAAAACCTCCCAAAAACTTCATTTTAGAGTGACAAAGAAGGATACATGCTTCCCTTTTCATATTCATGTTTTAAGCTTGTTTAAATTATCTCGGTCAAACCTAGGATTTGACAAGATTCAAATGGGCATCAAAATTGAAAAAAATCAGGAAAAAGAAAAACCAAAGCAAATAGTTTTCTTATGTCATATAGTAAGCCAATTAAGTTGATAAACAAGGTCTAGACATATTCAAACTAGACAAATCATGTATCTATACCCCCTAACCCCTAAACTCCGTCTTATGAAGTCAAGCATATGAAGAGAAGTGGTTTTGCTCCCAAAAGCTTCATTTTAGAGTGACTAAGAAGGATCCATGCTTACCTTTGCATTTTCATATTTTAATCTTGTTAAATCATTATCAAGCCTAGGATTTGACCAAGATACAAATGGGTGGGCACAAAATTCAAAAAAATCAGAATAATGAAAAACAAAAGCACGTAGTCTTCTTATGTCATATCGTATGCATTCAAGTTAAACGAGGTCTAGGTATATCCAAACCAGACAAATCATGTATCTACCCCATGTTGATCTTATGAAGTCTAGCATGAAGAGAAGTCGTTTTGGGTTTCAAACATGGAAATTTCAAGAACATCCCAAAAGCTTCATTTTAGAGTGACTAAGAAGGATACATGCTTCCCTTTTCATTTTCATGTTTAAACTTGTTTAAATCTTGGTCAAACCTAGGATTTGACCAAGATTCAAATATATGAGCATAAAATTCAAAAAAAAAAAAAACCAAGGCACGTAGTCTTATGTCATATAGTAAGCAATCAATTAAGTTGATAAACAAGGTCTCTAGACATATTCAAACCAGGAAATCATGTATCTACACCCCTAACGCCCTAGCTAAACTCTGTCTTATGAAGTCAAGCATGCATGAAGAGAAGTGGTTTTTGGTTTCAAACGTTTAAGCCAAAAGGTAAGCATGGATCCTCCTTAGTCACTGTAAAATGAAGCTTTTGGGAGGTTTGTGAAATTTCCATGTTTGAAACCCAAAACCACTTAAGACAGAGTTTATGGTTAGGTGTGTAGATACATGATTTTTCTTGTTTGAATATGTCTAGACCTTGTTTATCAACTTGAATTTTTTACTATATGATATAAGAAGGCTATATATATGTGCTTTGGTTTTTCATTTTTTGATTTCTTTTGAATTTTTATGCCTATTTAAATCTTGGTCAAATCCTAGGTTTAAACAAGTTTAAAACATGAAAATGAAACGGTAAGCATGAATCCTTCCTTACTCACTCTAAAATGAAGGTACTTGAAAATTTTATGTTTGAAACCCAAAACCCCAGTTCTCTTCATATGTTTGACTTCATAAGACAGAGTTTAGGGTTAGGGGTAGATATGATACATGATATTTCTGCTTTGAATATGTCTAGACCTTGTTTATCAACTTGAATGCTTACTATATGACATAAGAAGGCTATATATATATATATATGTGCTTTGGTTTTTTTTTTTGAATTTTTCTGAATTTTTACTCCCATTTGAATCTTGGTCAAATCCTAGGTTTGACCAAGGTTAAAACAAGTTTAAAACATGGCAATGAAAAGGTAAGCATATGGATCATTCTTAGTCTCTCTAAAATGAAGCTTTTGGGAGGTTTTTGAAGTTTCCATGTTTGAAACCCAAAATCACTTCTCTTCATATGCTTGGCTTCATAAGACAAAGATTAGGGTTTAGGGGTAGATATATACATGTTTTGGGAGGTTTTTGAAATTTCCATGTTTGAAACCCAAATCCACTTCTCTTCATCCTTGACGTCTTCATAAGACAAAAGTATAGGGTTATATATATATGCATGGGTAGATACATGCTTTTTTCTGGTTTGAATATGTATAGACCTTGTTTAAAATTATCAACTTAATTGAATGCTTACTATATATATGACATATATAAGAAGGCTATATATGTGTTTTGTTTTTTCATTTTTCATTTTTTCCTGATTTTTTATGCCCATTTGAATCTTGGTCAAATCCTAGGTTTGATCAAGATTTAAACAAGCAGTTTAAAAATGAAAATGAAAAGGTAAGCCTGGATCCTTCTTAGGGCTCCTTTGATTTAAAGGATAGGAAAAGTATAGGAATAGGAAAGGCATAGGATTGGAATGACACATGTCTACTTGAATCCTATAGAAAGATGAAGTGTGTTTGATTGTAGCAAAGGAATTTTTTCATGAGGTATGAGCCAATGTTTTTTCCTATAGGAATTACGCTACAAGATTCCTATAGGAATTTTTCCTATAGGATATGTTTCTATGAATCAAACAACATGTATAGGAAATTTTCCCATAGGAACCAAATCCTACACAATTCCTATGCAAATCCTATGAATCAAAGGAGCCCTTAGTCACTGTAAAATGAAGCTTTTGGGAGGTTTGTGAAATTTCCATGTTTGAAACCCAAAAGCACTTCTCTTCATGCTTGACTTCATAAGACAGAGTTTAGGGTTAGGGGGTGTAGATACATGATTTGTCTGGTTTGAATATGTACAAATCTTATTTATCAACTTTTGAATGCATGCTACTCTCTCAAAGAAAAACTTTTGAATGCTTACTATATGACATAAGAAGACTATATGCTTTTAAAATTCAAACATATGGTAAGCATTCTTATGTCATATAGTAAGCATTCAAGTTGATAAACAAGCAAGGTTTGGACATATTCAAACCAGACAAATCATGTATCTACCCCTAACCCCTAATTAAATTGTCTTATGAAGTCTAGCATGAAGAGAAGTGGTTTTGGGTTTCAGACATGGAAATTTCAAAAACCTCCAAAAAACTTCATTTTAGAGTGACTAATTAAGAAGGATATACAAGCTTCCCTTTTCATTTTCATGTTTTAAACTTGTTTCAATCTTGGTCAAACCTCTAGGATTTGACCAAAAGATTCAAATGGGCATGGAAATTCATAAAAAACCAAAAGAATGAAAAAACAAAGGACATAACATTCTTATGTCATATATATATAGTAAGCATTCAAGTTGATAAACAAGGCCTAGACATATTCAACCCAGAAAATCATGTATATATCTACCCCTAACCCTAAACTCTGTCTTGTGAAGTCAAGCATGCATGAAGAGAAGTGGTTTTGGTTTCAAACATGGAAATTTCGAAAAAACCTCCGAAGAGCTACATTTTGGAGTGACGAAGAAGGATATATAGATGCTTAATTTTTCATATTCATGATTTAAACTTGTTTAAACCATGTTCAAACCTAGGATTTGACCAAGATTCAAATGGGCATAAAATTTTAAAAAAATCAAAAAATAAAAAACAAGGCACATAGTATTCTTATGTCATATAGTAAGCATTCAATTAAGTTGATAAACAAGGTCTAGACATATTCAAACCAGGAAAATCATGCATCTACCCCTAACCCTAGCTAAACTCTGTCTTATGAAGTCAAGCATGAATGAAGAGAAGTGGTTTTTGGTTTCAAACGTTTAAGCCAAAAGCCCCTTTTCAAATATTTCAAACTTATTCAAATTTGGTTCAAATATGAAAGACATACAAGTTATAGCACACATAGTGCATACATTTTCACACATACTGCACTAGATGCTAACCCTATAGTTTGAGGCCATTTGGGTGACCTAGGTCGAAAAAATTCTTGGATTAGAATCGTGTTGTTCGAACCCCGTAGTTGGATTTTTTTGAACCCTTGATCTGTAGAACTGGGCAAAACCCTAGTTTAACCTATTTAATTACAGATTCGTATATCGATTTTTCTACGAGTACTACCTTTTTATTATTACTATGCAGCACATGGGTGTTTGCCCGTCGAGTGAAACTCGGAGGAAGAGGGATCACTCGGAAGGAGAGAAGAAGGGAGAGAATTATGGTGTCTCCCCTTTTTCGGGTGATGATGTTGACTTTTGTGCAGGGTTTGTCAGTGAGCAGGAGGTGCGAGCGAGCGAGCGAGCGAGTCGAGCGAGGCCGAGAATGAGAGAGATTTGTTTTTTTTTGTGAGAGGGACGACCGAAGGAACCAGAAGGACCCACAGACTTCCAATACGCATCCTGATGCGTCTTCTCTTGACAAAGAAAATGGCTGGGAGTTTGCGTACCTATTGCACGTGACTTGTGCTCACTGAAGTGTGGGACCTCAAGCGTGGGCACCACACGTAAGTGACAGACCTGTTGGTGTAAAAACTCGGTTGATTATAATAGTGCATTAGAACAAAGTTTCCTATGGATTCAAGGGTAGGAAATCCAAGTTAACTCATTTACGTGTTAAACTTGTCTATATCTTGGTCAAACCTAGGATTTGACCAAGATTCAAATGGGCAGAAAAATAAAAACAGAAAAATGAAAAACCAAATCACATAGTTTTCTTATGTCATATAGTAAGCATTAAAGTTGATAAACAAGGTCTAGACATATTAAACCAGACAAATCATGTATCTATACCCCTAACCCCTAAACTCTGTCTTATGAAGTCAAGCATGTGAAGAGAAGTGGTTTTGGGTTTCAAACATGGAAATTTCAAAAACTCCCAAAAACTACATTTTAGAGTGACTAAGAAGGATACATGCTCCTCTTTTCATATTCATGTTTTAAGCTTGTTTAAATTATCTTGGTCAAACCTAGGATTTGACAAGATTCAAATGGGCATCAAAATTGAAAAAAAGTCAGAAAAAAGAAAACCAAAGCAAATAGTTTTCTTATGTCATATAGTAAGCATTAAAGTTGATAAACAAGGTATAGACATATTCAAACTAGACAAATCATGTATCTATACCCCCTAACCCCTGAACTCTGTCTTATGAAGTCAAGCATATGAAGAGAAGTGGTTTTGGGTTTCAAACGTGGAAATTTGAAAAACCTCCCAAAAACTTCATTTTAGAGTGACAAAGAAGGATACATGCTTCCCTTTTCATATTCATGTTTTAAGCTTGTTTAAATTATCTCGGTCAAACCTAGGATTTGACAAGATTCAAATGGGCATCAAAATTGAAAAAAATCAGGAAAAAGAAAAACCAAAGCAAATAGTTTTCTTATGTCATATAGTAAGCCAATTAAGTTGATAAACAAGGTCTAGACATATTCAAACTAGACAAATCATGTATCTATACCCCCTAACCCCTAAACTCCGTCTTATGAAGTCAAGCATATGAAGAGAAGTGGTTTTGCTCCCAAAAGCTTCATTTTAGAGTGACTAAGAAGGATCCATGCTTACCTTTGCATTTTCATATTTTAATCTTGTTTAAATCATTATCAAGCCTAGGATTTGACCAAGATACAAATGGGTGGGCACAAAATTCAAAAAAAACAGAATAATGAAAAACAAAAGCACGTAGTCTTCTTATGTCATATCGTATGCATTCAAGTTAAACGAGGTCTAGGTATATCCAAACCAGAAAAATCATGTATCTACCCCCTGTTGATCTTATGAAGTCTAGCATGAAGAGAAGTCGTTTTGGGTTTCAAACATGGAAATTTCAAGAACATCCCAAAAGCTTCATTTTAGAGTGACTAAGAAGGATACATGCTTCCCTTTTCATTTTCATGTTTTAAACTTGTTTAAATCTTGGTCAAACCTAAGATTTGACCAAGATTCAAATATATGAGCATAAAATTCAAAAAAAAAAAAAAAATGAAAACCAAGGCACGTAGTCTTCTTATGTCATATAGTAAGCAATCAATTAAGTTGATAAACAAGGTCTAGACATATTCAAACCAGGAAAATCATGTATCTACCCCCTAACCCTAGCTAAACTCTGTGTTATGAAGTCAAGCATGCATGAAGAGAAGTGGTTTTTGGTTTCAAACGTTTAAGCCAAAAGGTAAGCATGGATCCTCCTCAGTCACTGTAAAATGAAGCTTTTGGGAGGTTTGTGAAATTTCCATGTTTGAAACCCAAAACCACTTAAGACAGAGTTTATGGTTAGGTGTAGATACATGATTTTTCTTGTTTGAATATGTCTAGACCTTGTTTATCAACTTGAATTTTTTACTATATGATATAAGAAGGCTATATATGTGCTTTGGTTTTTCATTTTTTGATTTCTTTCGAATTTTTTATGCCTATTTAAATCTTGGTCAAATCCTAGGTTTAAACAAGTTTAAAACATGAAAATGAAACGGTAAGCATGAATCCTTCCTTACTCACTCTAAAATGAAGGTACTTGAAAATTTTATGTTTGAAACCCAAAACCCCAGTTCTCTTCATATGTTTGACTTCATAAGACAGAGTTTAGGGTTAGGGGTAGATATGATACATGATATTTCTGCTTTGAATATGTCTAGACCTTGTTTATCAACTTGAATGCTTACTATATGACATAAGAAGGCTATATATGTGTTTTGGTTTTCCATTTTTTTTGAATTTTTCTGATTTTTACTCCCATTTGAATCTTGGTCAATTCCTAGGTTTGACCAAGGTTAAAACAAGTTTAAAACATGGCAATGAAAAGGTAAGCATGGATCCTTCTTAGTCACTCTAAAATGAAGCTTTTGGGAGGTTTTTGAAATTTCCATGTTTGAAACCCAAAATCACTTCTCTTCATGCTTGACTTCATAAGGCAGAGTTTAGGGTTAGGGGTAGATACATGATTTGTTTGGTTTGAATATGTCTAGACCTTGTTTATCAACTTGAATGCTTACTATATGACATCAGAAGACTATGTTCTTTGGTTTTTTTCCGTTTTTTTTGAATTGTTATACCCATTTGAATCTTGGTCAAATCCTAGGTTTGACCAAGATTTAAACAAGTTAAGAAATTGAAAATGAAAAAGGTAAGCCTGGATCCTTCTTAGTCACTGTAGAATGAAGCTTTTGGGAGGTTTGTGAAATTTCCATGTTTGAAACCCAAAACCAGTTCTCTTCATATGTTTGACTTCATAAGACAGAGTTTTTATCAACTCGAGTGCTTACTATATGACATAAGAAGGCTATATATGTGCTTTGGTTTTTCATTTTTTGATTTTTTTCCGAATTTTTATGCCCATTTAAATCTTGGTCAAATCCTAGGTTTGACCAAGGTTTAAACAAGTTTAAAACATGAAAAGAAAAGGTAAGAATGGATCCTTCTTAGTCATTCTAAAATGAATGAAGCTTTTGGGATGTTCTCACAAATCGATCTAGTCTACATGACTTTGATAAATTTTAATTAAGAAGCAGCAACTTAACAATAATTACCCAAAATCTAACAGCTGGTTCGACAACAACCTGGACGTTACGCTAAAATGAACTGCGAAAACAACGAACAGCACTTTTGTAGTACTGTACTCGGTACTCCGTACTTGCTCCAGATAATCCCCATTGCTTCACTACTACAGTAGTACTACCCTGGCTCGCATTCATTGTTTCCCCTGACTATTCAGAGCTTTGGACGTCCATCAGAGTTGTAGTCAGTAGTACAGTACTGCTAGCTCGATTAATGGCGTGCTATAAAATTCTATACTAGCCGACAGATGTCCATTCCTCGGGTTGCGCGCCAGAGCCTTCGAAGAGAAGGTAGCCGCTCTGTCCCGTTGATTTACGGTGGACGGACAGGATACTCCGGACCGCTCTCGATTCATTTGCTTCTGCTCCCGCGTCCTGACCCTTCGCGGACTGAGATCCAGTGACTTCACTAAGAGAAGTCACCATGCGACTTTACACACGTGAGCCATTCGATCAAGATCCAACGCTCGCGGTTGATCCAAATTTCGAACTTAAACTAAACTAATATTTTAAATGGACTGGAACTTTCCGAGAATACGTCTTAATGTAAAGTTTTTCTGTTTTTTTCTGAGCTACATAAATTTTAATTTCAAATTTTAGATCGACCATGTTCGTTGGATCTTAACCTGATGGCTCGTATAGGTAAAGTTCATGGTAACTTCTGTTGGGTAAAGTCACTGGATCTCAGTTCGCAAGGGAGCCCCCTCTCGGCCGTTGATTTAGGATGGGCGGACCAGGTTGCTCGAAGCGAGGGCAGGAGACGGTTGTCTGGTTTTAATAGGGGGGAGTACTTCTTCCATCCCCTTCTTGCTTCACTTCCAGTCTCCTTCCACTTCCAGCGATGCCTCCGAAGTCAAGGCCACCATCTCGCTTGAAGAAGCACCATCTAGTGTTGACCAAGGACGCGGAGAGTTCCCGCCGGCGGTCTATCCAGATGCTGGCCGCGAGAAAGGGCCCGCCAGAAAACGAAGGCCCTGCTTCGCGCTCGTCTCGGAACGGCGTCAGTCGTGCGGTCGAAGATTCCTGGTTGGTTTCCATCGCCATGTTTCTTGATTCTTCCTGGCCCGGAGGTCCCAACTCTTTATTCCGTATTAATCCTTTTTATACATATCTCAGTGCCCCACGACGCACCCTGACATCTTCTCATGACGACTTCAACCCCTGTCTCCTGCGCTTAGAGGTTACCACTGATTGGACATTTTCGTCTTCCTCTCGTCACTTTGTTTCGGTACTGATGATATTGCCATGCAGGAAGCATCGGCGTGTTTCAGAGATGAGCTTAAAACTCTCGTGGAACTCGCCTCCAACTTTCGCGATGATGTCGATACTTTGAAGGACGAGGTCACCGGCCGGGGCAAGCTGCATGATGTGAGGGTTCCATCAAGTGAGGAAACGAACTCTGTCATCAAGAAGCTCAAGGGCGAGAATTTGATGCTTAAGATCGAGTGCGGCTTTCTTCGCGAAGAAAACGTCGAGCTATCAAACAGGTGCGTTCAAGCTCTCAACGGGAGCCTCAACACCCAACATGATGCGGTGAAGAAGATGATGGATGACAGCATCTTGAAGAAAAACAATATGGTGGAGGACACGCGCGGGATGGTCGATCCAATCCAGGCACCGCAGAAGGAAGTCGATGCGCTCCGAGTCCAGCCACCTTTGCGTAGGTCGCCGAGGCGCCCTCGCGCAGGTCACTGAGGAGCGCACGTCGCCGAGTAGGCTGGGGGATAAGGAATTCCAACGAGAGAAGCGGAATCACCACCTGTCCTGATGGAGGGCCACTCCGCCAAGTAGGCTGGGGGAGAGAAACACTGCCTCTCATTGTTCTTTAGCTAGTCCTCCGATCCATATTACTTGATGTTAAAATGGATGTATCTACAACTGAAATATGTCTAGATACATATATTTTAGTATCACAAAGTAAGTATCAACGTTTATATTGCCCAAGTCTTATTATCCATCCCTAAGGTGGGTCGCTTTTGTAACTACTGATTGCAGATTCGACTCTTCTGCAGACCGAAAGATTTTTAGAGTGACTAAGAATGATTCATGCTTAGCTTTCCATTTTCATGTTTTAAACTTGTTTAAATCTTGCTCAAACCTAGGATTTGACCAAGATTCAAATGGGTTTAACAATTAAAAAAATCATAAAAATGAAAAACCAAAGCACATAGTATTCTTATGTCATATAGTAAGCATTCAAGTTGATAAACAAGGTCTAGACATATTCAAAACACACAAAACATGTATCTACCCCCTAACCCTAAACTCTGTCTTATGAAGTTAAGTATGAGGAGAAGTGATTTTGGGTTTCAAACATGGAAATTTCACAAACCTCCCAAAAGCTTCATTTTAGAGTGACTAAGAAGGATCCATGCTTACCTTTTCATTGCCATTTTTTAAACTTGTTTTAACCTTGGTCAAACCTAGGATTTGACCAAGATTCAAATGGGCGTAAAAATTCAAAAAAAAATAAAAAAATGAAAAACCAAAGCACATATATAGCCTTCTTATGTCATATAGTAAGCATTCAAGTTGATAAACAAGGTCTAGACATATTCAAACCAGAAATATCATGTATCATATCTACCCCTAACCCTAAACTTTGTCTTATGAAGTCAAACATATGAAGAGAACTGGGGTTTTGTGTTTCAAACATAAAAATTTCAAGTACCTTCATTTTAGAGTGACTGAGAAAGGATTCATGCTTACCTTTTCATTGTCATGTTTTAAACTTGATTAAACCTTGGTCAAACCTAGGATTTGACCAATATTTAAATGGGCATAAAAACTTCGAAAAAATGAAAAAAATGGAAAACCAAAGCACATATATAGCCTTCTTATGTCATAAACATTCAAGTTGATAAACAAGGTCTAGACATATTCAAACAAGAAAAATCATGTATCTACGCCTAACCAAAAACTCTGTCTTAAGTGGTTTTGGGTTTCAAACATGGAAATTTCAAGAACATCCCAAAAGCTTCATTTTAGACTGACTAAGAAGGATACACACTTCCCATTTCATTTTCATGTTTTAAACTTGTTTAAATCTTGGTCAAACCTAGGATTTGACCAAGATTCAAATAAGTAAAAACATGAAAATGAAAAGGTAAGCATCGATCCTTATTAGTCGCTCTAAAATGAAGCTTTTGGGAGGTTTTTGAAATTTTCATGTTTGAAACCCAAAACCACTTCTCTTCATGCATGCTTGACTTCATAAGACATAGTTTAGGGTTAGGGGTAGATACATGATTTTTCTGGTTTGAACATGTCTAGACCTTGTTTATCAATTTGAATGCTTACTATATGACATAAGAAGGCTATGTGCTTTGGTTTTTCATTCTTACGATTTTTTTCTTAATTTTTATGCCCATTCGAATCTTGGTCAAATCCCAGGTTTGACCAAGATTTAAACAAGTTTAAAACATGACAATGAAAAGGTAATCAATCCTGGATCCTTCATAATTAATAAGTTAGTCTAATTAAAATGAAGCTTTTGGGAGGTTTTTGAAATTTTTGTGTTTGAAACCAAAAACCACTTCTCTTCATGCTTGACTTCATAAGATAGAGTTTAGGGTTAGGGGTAGATACATGATTTGTATTATTTGAATTGTCTTGACCTTATTTATCATCTTTTAAATGCTTACTATATATATGACATAAGAAGACTATGTGCTTTAGTTTTTCAATTTTCTGATTTTTTAATTTTATGCCCATTTGAATCTTGGTCAAATCCTAGGTTTGACAATGATTTAAACAAGTTTAAAATATGAAAATGAAAAGATAAGCATGGATCCTTCTTAGTCACTCTAAAATAAAGCTTTTGGGTGGTTTTTGAAATTTCCATGTTTGAAACCCAAAAGCACTTCTCTTCATGCTTGACTACATAAGACAGAGTTTAGGGTTAGGGGGTAGACACATGATTTTTCTTGTTTGAATATGTCTAGACCTTGTTTATCAACTTTAATGCTTACTATATGACATAAGAAAACTATGTGCTTTGTTTTTTCATTTTTTTATTTTTTTGGAATTTTGATGCACATTTGAATCTTGGTAAAATCCTAGGTTTGACCAAGATTTAAACAAGTATATAACATGAAAATGAAAAGGGAAGCATGTATCCTTCTTAGTCACTCTAAAATGAATTTTTTGGGAGTTTTTTGAAATTTCCATGTTTGAAACCCAAAACCATGCACTTCTCTTCATGCTTGACTTCATAAGATAGAGTTTAGGGGTTTGCGGATAGATACATGATTTGTCTAGTTTGAATAAGTCTAGACCTTGTTTATCAACTTTAATGCTTACTATATGAAATAAGAAGACTATGTGCTTTGGTTTTTCATTTTTCTATTTTTTTTATTTTATGCCCATTTGAATCTTGGTCAAATCCTAGGTTTAACCAGGATTTAAACAAGTTTAAAACATGAAAATGAAAAGGTAAGCCTTGATCCTTCTTAGTCACACTAAAATGAAGCTTTTGGGATGTTCTTGAAATTTCCATGTTTGAACCCAAAACGACTTCTCTTCATGCTAGACTTCATAAGACAGAGTTTAGGGGTTAGCGGGTAGATACATGACTTGTCTAGTTTGAATAAGACTAGACCTTGTTTATCAACTTTAATGCTTACTATATGACATAAGAAGACTATGTGCTTTGGTTTTTCATTTTTCTATATTTTTATTTTATGCCCATTTGAATCTTGGTCAAACCTATATTTGACCAGGATTTAAACAAGTTTAAAACATGAAAATGAAAAGGTAAGCCTTGATCCTTCTTAGTCACACTAAAATGAAGCTTTTGGGATGTTCTTGAAATTTCCATGTTTGAAACCCAAAACGACTTCTCTTCATGCTAGACTTCATAAGACAGAGTTTAAGGTTTAGGGTTATAGATACATGATTTGTCTGGTTTAAATATGTATAGACCTTGTTTATCAACTTGAATGCTTACTATATGGCATAAGAAAACTATGTGCTTTGGTTTTTCATTTTTCTGATTTTTTTAAATTTTGATGCCCATCGAATCTTGGTCAAATCCTAGGTTTGACCAAGATTTAAACAAGTTTAAAACATGAAAATGAAAAGGGAAGCATGTATCCTTCTTAGTCACTCTAAAATGAAGTTTTTGGGAGGTTTTTGAAATTTCCATGTTTGAAACCCAAAACCAGTTCTCTTCATGCTTGACTTCATAAGACAGAGTTTAGGGGTTAGGGGGTAGATACATAATTTGTATGGTTTGAATATGTCTAGACCTTGTTTATCAACTTTAATGCTTACTATATGACATAAGAACACTATGTGCTTTGGTTTTTCATTTTTCTGATTTTTAAATTTTAATGCCCATTTGAATCTTGGTCAAATCCTAGGTTTGACCAAGATTTAAACAAGTTTAAAACATGAAAATGAAAAGGGAAGCATGTATCCTTCTTAGTCACTCTAAAATGAAGTTTTTGGGAGGTTTTTGAAATTTCCATGTTTGAAACCCAAAACCACTTCTCTTCATGCTTGACTTCATAAGACAGAGTTTAGGGGTTAGGGAGTAGATACATGATTTGTATGGTTTGAATATGTGTAGACCTTGTTTATCACCTTTAATGCTTACTATATGACATAAGAAGACTATGTGCTTTGGTTTTTCATTTTTCTGATTTTTTTAATTTTCTGCCCATTTGAATCTTGGTCAAATCCTTGGTTTGACCAATATTTAGACAAGTTTAACACGTGAAAACGAACTGATAATCCCATTTGTTGACTCATTTAACTAGTTAATCCCATTTGTTGACTCTCTGTTGACCAGGCACTTGAGGTAAAACTGAGTATATTGCACTAGCCAGTATTAGTACTCAAGGGGAAAACCGAGCACACAAAAAATGCTACAGTATAAGACTCGAGAGTATATCTAAATTTCCAGGGTTAGACTCGAGTACGCGTGTTGCGGTGCAGAAGTGGAAGACGTGCAATTGTTGACGGGTACTGACGCGAGTCGCGGTGCAGAAGTCGAAGACGTGCAATCGTGGACGCGTGTCGCGTTGCAGAAGCCCAAGACGTGCAGACGTTAAATGGTGGACGCGTAGGACGCGGGTCGCATTAACCACCCCTCGCCTTTATAGACGCCTCCTCGCACTATCTCTGTCACTCTCACTCGCTCATGCAACGCCGCCTCTCACGTCCCATCATCTTCTCCAAAGCAAAAACCCTCTCCCTCTCTGCAGGCGAGATGGACATGGAGAATGCGAATCCCATCGTCCATGACGCCGTCGGCTCCAAGCGCGACGCCTCCCTCTTCGACGTCGTCCCCTCAAAGGCCGTCGCCGCCGCCGGTGGCGGTCGTATCCCGCCGGGATGGGACCCCTATGAGCCGGTGCCGTACATCTCGCCTCCGAACCCCTACGACACCTTCATGGACGACCCATGGAACGAGGTAACTATGGTTTGCTCCCTTTTTTGTTCCCCATTCCTTTTTGAACCCTATTTTTGCTGGTTCCCTAGTAACTATTAGTGCCGATCTGTAGATGGTTGAGTATTGGGTTAATATTTGCGCCGATTTTATTCCATTTTGCTTTGATCCCTTCTTGATTTCGTTTAAGATTTGGAGTTCGGCCGTTCGGTTAATTTATGCAAGTAATAATGGGATCTCAATCAGTTAATTTATGGGATCTCAGTCAGTTATTTTATGCAGGAATCAAAAGATATCAACCGTTTAATTTTGCAAATATTCTGGAATCTGTTCAAAATCAGATCTGGAATCTGTTTCTTTGCCTATGATGAATCGTTGGGCACAAATTTTTACAGAGTGGGTTCAGCGAACCATTGCTGTGTACAAATCTGTTGTGCATGAGCTATGGTTCGCTAACACCATCCCTGTAGACATATAATCGTGTCCACTCTAACTGAGGCTGGCTCTGTTTTTCCTTACTTTGTTATCATGCACGTTAGTCATCGTTGCATCTCATTCACTAATAGTTCCCGTTTGATATGGATCAGCTGTCTGGCAGCGACGTCGGCAGCGACGACGAGCACCATGACGTCAAGACTCGCCAGGTGCTGCGGAGGCTGCAGGTCGGCCAGTACGTCTCCTACTTCGCCAAGGGTGTCTACAGGTGCCCCTTCTGCACTAGGAGGCTCGGCCGCACTGACTTCAACTGCCTCCTCACGCATGCCGAGAACATCGGCAACACCAACCCCAAGGTCGGCGCGTCGGTGAACCCCCACTCCTTCCGCGCCAAGCACATGGCGCTCGGCATGCACCTCCGCAGCATCCAGCGGGTGGAGATCTCCGCCGGGCGCATGCCTCCGCTCAAGCCCAAGGCTCCCAAGGGGAGCAACAAGTGGAGGCAGATGGGGTAGGCGGAGTCCCGGACGTGTGCTGCTGCTGCTGCAAAGCAGCTTCTATTTTGTTGTTAGCTAGGGATCCCTTGTTGTTATGTTGTTAGTATGATGGTGTTGTGAAGAACCTCGAACCTGTTGGCTGCTGTGTATGCAGCTTATTATCTAGGGAGGGATCCCTATTATCTATCCCTATTCTACTGGAGTATATTTTGTTGGCCCTACTTTGTTTTCTCGATTTACTATTACTGCGAATTTGTCGTACGGAGTACATTACCCTGGAGATTTGCTTCTAGATTTAACTACATACATATGGACCAGAGGGAGTACTAGATTTGCTGCCATATTGGGCAAACAACGAGGGCCAAAAGGCACAAATAATTGAAGAAAGACAGAAATGCAAGCTTCTCTAGATTTGATACTAATTTGGTTAATAAAGACAAAGAGACAGAGGGGGAAAAGGTGCTCTTAAAAATGCCAATTCGCGCCGAGAGAGACAGAACCCAGCTCCTGCTCACGTACAACCAAACGCGGTCTCGTCCTGTCCCACGCGGTCCCTTTCTACTAGCCCCACACGTCAGCACGGAACGGTCAACTAAACTGGAATCCTCCCGTCTGAGCTCCTTCTGCGGGTTACAAATAAGGGCTTGGCGAAAACTGAGGAAAAACATAAGGCAATCTTATTGACTAATATAGCTGTTTAATTAATAAAAGGATTAGCTACAACGTGCTCAGTTTGCCCATTTATTAAGGTATAAGACTGGCAGGAGAGAAAGTAATCGCTAGTTTCCTCATTTTGCCCCTGCATGCTCGCACGATTAAAGCTCCTTCCGCACGCGCTGGACTCCTCGTTTCCTTAAACCTCCTCGTTTCTCGGGATAGACCAACAGTTTTTCAGGATCTTGGGGTTTTTTTTTTGACAATCAATACCACATATATTCATAGCAAAAATAGTACATGGTAGAGGGCTACATGACGACTAGATATATCACCAAAAAAGGTGATGCATGTCTCCTTCACCAAAACAGCTGAAACAAGTACACGAACGCAAGTACACCACCATAATAATACTACTACATTAACACAAGTACGAGTAATAAAGTAAGAGTACTACTCCCTCTAATCTAATTTAAACCAAAATAAAACTTAAACTTCATCCTAAATTTGAACTAGTGCCTCGTCCTCGTTCTTCGCTCATTTTCTGATCCAAGACGGCGCAGAGTGCCAGAGTGCATGGCACGGAACTCTTCATCGGTGGCATGCCATGGGCATGTCACCGGATGCATGATTTTTTTCGCAATGTTTTAAATTTGAATTTAGGCCGCATGTCACACGGTGACATGCAAAAGGTGCATGTCACCTGGTGGTGGTAGGCAACTACCCTCATTTACGGCGGCGTAGGCGACTGGACGCCGCGTGGCCAGCCGCTGCCTCGTGGCCGCCTCGGTTTCCACGCGGGAGACCATTAAACGCCGACGACCAACCTTCCCGCGTCACGGTTAGCGACTATGACTATAAGGGCAAAACGCTAAACTCTCTCGTTCCATTCACTTTCTTCCTCTCTCCACCTAACAAACATTTGTTCGTCGCTCTCTCCTCCAGCAATGTCTTCAAAATTCAGGTCGTCGGCGGTCAAGTACGCGGAGAAAAAACGCCGGCTCGAAATTTCGAGAGACGCTTCCAGAAACCAAGTGGGCTCGCCGTCGCCGCCGCCGCCGCCGAAACGCGTCCGTGCTGTGCTCACCGGGTTAGTTTCCTTCGCCATGTACTTTCGTTTCTTTCGTCGCTCTCTCCTCCAGCAATTAATGTGTTCAAACTTCAGGTCGCCGGCGGTCAAGTACGCGGATAAAAAACGCCGGCTCGAAATTTCGAGAGACGGTTCCAGAAACCAAGTGGGCTCGCCGTCGCCGCCGCCGCCGCCGAAACGCGTCCGTGCTGTGCTCACCGGGTTAGTTTCCTTCGCCATGTACTTTCGTTTCTTCTTGCCCGGGCTCAAGCTCTTTAAGAGTCTCTATGGTTATACATCTTAAAGGGTTGGAAGTTCCAACGACGCCCCTACTGCACCAACTTCCACGACCAAGGAATCATCGTCGTCCGATGATTTCAACCCGGCCCTACCCCGGCGAAATGAGGTAGCACCAAGCACTGTGTAGTTATCTTCTTCTTCTTCTTCTTCTTCTTCTTCTTCTTCCTTTGCGCTTACTTGCTACCGATGATTTCGCCCTGAAGGAAGCGGCGCCGACTATCGACACCACTGTCGCCATCTTGATGGAAAAAAACGAGGAGCTCAGCTTAGAGTGTGATCGCCTCCGAGACGATTTGGCTGCCAAGAAGAAGAATTCGAAAACTCTTGTGGAGCTCATTTGCAGCCTTCGAAATGAGCGCGATATGTTGAAGAACGAGCTGATTAAGCAGAAAGAGAGGAACATTGCATCAGCGGAGAAAGCCAGCAGCATACTCAAGACTGTGTGCCTCGACAGAGACAAGTCTGATATAGAGTACAAAATCCTTCTTCAGGATAAAGTACAGCTCCAAAAGTTGAACCTTGAATATGCTGACATCGCCATCCTTGCCCTTCTCGAGAGGCAGAAGGCACAAGATAAGTTGATGCACCTGATGTTGGAGAGCTGCAGTGAAAGAGAAGAGACATTGAAAGAAGTGAGCAGTTTGGTGGGATACATGAGTGACGTCGGGCGAACTTCGCAGAATCCGCCCCGGCTGAGCTCAAATTCCAGCGGAACCAGCTTTCAGCAATGCATGTTAGGCGCACCTACAACTTCTACTCATTGATTAGAGGTCGCACGACATGGCATTTTCCCTCGAAATAGTAGTACTGTACTAATAGTTGTACTACTTAATATGTACCTTTTTGTAAAATAATTTCTTACATGTATTAGAAACTACCCCTCTCGTTTCTGGATGCACCCGGGACATTGTCATCCGGCCCTCTTCTGGACAAACCCCCTCGGGAAGGGCGGTATATTTTGCACATTTCGCTACTAGTACTTCTAATTCCACCGCTTATTTTTCTAATCCGTTAAATCGTTAATTGGATGACCAACTGATGGAAGCTGCGATAGATTAGACCAACAAGTGGTGAATTGTGCAAAAGATATGTCCGTGTTTTATGCAAAAGAGTGATATGGGGATCTGGTGGAATCTTGAATTTCCTCTTCAGTGGTAGGCATGCTTCACTTATAGCTGGAGTACATTGCGGACCTGGTGCATTTCGTCAGTACCGATCAGCTATTTTTGCTTATCCGGGAAGAAAAGGTAGTACTAGCCTTTTCTGTGAGATGTCTTTTCAGTGCTACGGAGTTGTCTGTTCACTGCTTGCTTTGTCTGTCGGTGACTTTGCCAAGCTGACTTTGCCATGACTTTGGGTGACTGATATGTGGACCACAGTTGTAAGTGACTCAAAGTCACTGACTTTGGGGACTCCTGAATGCTTCGTATATTTCTGACGGTTTCTGAATTATGTACTCCGTACAACTTTTGTAATATTGGTCAAACTAGTTTTGACCAGGGTTTGTGTAGGGTGTTTTTTTTTGGTTGGTCCAAATGGTGTTGTGTGGTCCAAATGTGATGTATCATCACACCACCATGTGCCCCCCTCCCCCCACCCCACCCCTAGGTTTTGGTAATGCCATTCTGATACATGCTTCTTAGAAGGAGTACATTTTTTCCGTTAGGGCATGACAATTTTGAAAAATTCAAAAAAAAATGGGAAGACAGAATGGTAACATCATTTTCCATGTGATGATGCACCCCTGTGCCAAATTTTGGTTCATTTTAAGAATGTAAGGTGACAAATTACTCGAGGAAGCTAGTTGGAGTAGACGGGCATGATCGGATTGGCATAGGCGATTTATTTTTTGAAGGATGTTATTTTTCATAGACAATATCTGACACAAAAAATAAAATGTTAAGGTCTCATATTATTCTGAATGATTTTGAATTACTTATGACGTTTGGAAGTATTGGTATACATGAGTCCCACATGAAGTTAAATGGTCCAAAAAAAAGTTTCGTACACGTCTCCCAGAAAGTGGAAAGTCGAGTACATGCATGACTTCACGCGTCCACTACTGGATACAGGGAGTCAGAGGCTATAACATAATCGGCCTCATCATCTCTCGCGAGCTCGTCCTCTCCACTCCCCCAACTTGCCTCCCCCACACTGTGAAAACCCCCATCCACTCACCGCACCTCTGAGGCATCGACTTTCCCGTTTCCAACCACAACAGCATGAAGATAGGTATTGCATACGAGGCGGAGCAATAGGCGACCGCCCACGCAGAGGATGCCTCTACGGTAGTGGCCGTCGTGGTGGGTGAGGCTTCACCGGGCACCCAAGCCGCTCGTCTCCTCTGCTTGTCGGATTCTTCGACCTCGGTCGAAATGGGCATCCTAGCCGTCACGACGGGTGAGGCTTCACCGGGCACCCATGCCGCTCGTCTCCTCTGCTTGTCTGGTTCTTCGACCTCGGTCGAAACGGGCGTCCTGGCCGTCGAGCAGAAGGTGGATACCAACGTTGTTTATCCCGCCGAAGATGTGCACGGCGTTGCAGGCCACCACGGCGAGGTCTTCCTAGGCCCGATGCTGGACGCGAACCTCGACCCCTTCGACGATTTCGGCCCAAACGTTCAGTTCCAGGAGGATGTTGAGGGTGATGACGAGGAGGTACTTCTCTTTTACCGAAACTGTCCCAACCCTCTTTGTGTCATATTGCTGTTCACATGGTTTGCACGAGCCTGGTTCTTGATTGATTTGATATCCTACCTTGTTCTTGTAGATGTAATTGATTCTACGATTCGTAAGATCAGATTCTAGTTTAATTTCGACTAATCTGCCATGTAGTCATATAATCAATTTATGTGTTCATACTTAGTGGACTTGCAATTGTTGTGGCTAATGTTCATGGTTGTTCATAGGGTTTCTCATGATTTATTACGATTTCTTCTGCCATTTACTTGTTCTACACATTTAATTTTAGGGTTTCTAAGGTTTGATTATGTTAGTGGAGTATTTATTCGATCTGTCATAAAAAACCTGATTATGTAGTACTTAATAATTCATAGGAGTATTCTGATGACATGGACAACAACAAGGTGCGCAGGGACCGGAAAAGCCGCTATGTTCTCAAGCGGCTGAAGGGTGGTGAAATTCGTTTCTGCATGCGCGGGGAGCTATTTTGCCCATTATGTGGCAAATTTCTCTAGAAGGACATCCACAGCCTGATCCAACATGCGATGGGTGTAGGCCTAAGTACATAGGGGGAAACACCGCCCTGCAACCAAGGCCAAGTACGCATCATATGGCCTCTTCCTCCAGAATTACGTCTTGCCTAGCTTGCTCCACGTCAACGCCCCTGCTGCTGGCCCTCATGCTCCTGGTCATGTTTAAAGTTCATATGTGTAATCTTAATCCCTTTGGAAGTTCAGCATTAAACTCTACTAGTACAACCGTGGTGGTCTTGTGATGTAGTACTCTTTTGATGCATTTGTGATGTAGTAGTACTTTTTTTTGAAATGATATAGTACTATCTAAGAAAAGTACTCCCTCCGATTCACATTCATTTCACATCAAGAAATATGGATCAGAGCGAGGGAGTAAATTAAACATGGCATCTCGTGCATGAAGCTTGACATATCGATCAGGTTGGCTAGAATAGCAATACAATGTTGCTCATTAGGCAAATGCATGCCATGTACGATAGTATACATCCAGTAAAGAAGTCTATACTGACATAAAAAACTACTTTGGGGATGAGAGTCAATTGGGGCATCTACAATATAGAAAATCTTGCTCGTAGATGATTTTGGCTAAGAGGGTTTTACTCACATTACACGTGCCACTTTCCTTGTCTGCAAAACAAGTTCCAATAAAGGGAGAGGAAAGAAGAGGGTATTGTGGGCGAGATTGAACACCTTTTTTATGTGTTAAGCTGAGGCCTCGTTTAGATGAGGATTTCGACTTATGCCTAACAGCTCAACACATCCACAAATAACTCTGCTTGCGCACACCACCGTTCATTAAAAATAACAATATTAGCTCGCAAGATTAAGAACGAAGTGAATTTAAGTAACTTGGTAAGCTTTTCAAGCAATATATTCAGAGAAAGAGCACACATGTTCGGCTCAAAATAATCATAAGAGAAGAACAATAAATCTAAGACACCACATGGATTCATACCTTGAGTCGACGCTGGCTCGTAGAAGGGCGGCCGCGCCTCGAGGATGCCGGGGACGTCTCCACCTCGGTCTCACATGTGACTGCTTATCGGCGGGTGGTGCGCCGCGCCATGTAGAAGATCTATCAAGAGATGAGAGCCCGATGACGCTACCGACGCCTCAACCTTGATAGCACCGACTTGTTGCTCCGCACCGAGATGCGCCACGTGCAAGATTTAGCGGATGCACTAATTTTAGAGATATGTCATGATCATTGTAACAAATTTCAACGTGATGATGATTTGATCTTGTACTCGGCCTTGAACATAAGAACTAGTACAATCTCACCTTTTTTTATCATTATCCTTTGCGAGATTTAGCGGATGCGCCAAATTCAGAGAAATATCATGATCATGGTAACACAATTTTCAATATAATGATGATTTGATGTTGCACTCGACCTTGAACATAAGTACTAGTACGGTCTCACAAATTTGTATCATTATACTTTGCAAGTTTTAGTGGATGCGCCCATTTTCAGAGGTAGATCATGATCATGGTAAGTTGGTAACAAATTTTCAACGTGATGATGATTTGATTTTGCACTCGGCCTTGAACAGAGGTACTAGTACGGTCTCACAATTTTTTATCATTATACTTGGACGGTGGCCAAATTCAAAATCTCATAGCGGCAAAACTTCCCGCCCACAAAATACAAAAATTTCACACGCTTCCAAATTCCCATTCTACCCCTGTGGAGATGGCAGCAAAGTCGGTTGGTGGGGGGGTCTGCCCGTCATTTTTTGGATCACCACCTCCCTAGCCCGGAAACCCTCCCAAAAAAATTCATTTCCCTCAGACCACCCACCGGAACTTCCCAAGTCCCTCTCTCCCACCTCCACGACCACCGCACCGGAACATCCCCGCCGGACTTCCCTGGCCTACCCGAGGCCTCGCGATCCTCGTCATCCGGCTGCCTGCCGGAGCCGCTTCATCGACGCCGTCATCAACCGGACCGGATCATCCCCGCCGAACCTCGAAACCATATGCTCATCCAGCAGTCTACCGCAGTCGCTTCAGCTGCGGTATCGTCCACCCCGCCGGAGCCGCTTCGCCGGATCCGTCGTCCACCGCATCGGATCTTGCTCACCGACACCGCTGTGCATGAACCGGATCTGCTTCACCGGCGCCGTGCATGATCTAAACTCTTCTACTGTCGCTTTTCTATTGCTTGCCTGCAAGTTCTTGTTTAATCTTGGGGGAACCTGTTTGTGCTAACGACGCGCCGTTACGTTTTTGCAGATGAGATGAGTAACCATGAAGTGTAATGGCCGTCTCTCCAACCCCAAGTAGCACATGTAGCGTACTTCATCACCGGATCTATCAACCCCAGGAAGATCTGCTGTGACTCCCACAGAGTGCTTCTCCTAATGTAAGTCCCTTGTTTTAGCGCCATGTTCTGGGTTCAGATTCTTGTTTGTCTGAAGCTCTTTTAGTTCATTCCTAGCTATGACCGTAACACGTTGCTATTTTCTACTTCATTGCTAACTTTAAGCGATTGAACATTTTGGTTTGCATTCCCTGCTCTGTAGATGTAGCCATCATAACTTCTATCTTGCTCAGTCGTTGTTACAAAAATTATAGGTATTATAGTAACATCCTGCTATTATTTAGTTCATGGCCAATTTTAAGTAATTGCACATGTTGGTTCGCATTCCCTGCTCTATAGCTTTTGGCATCGTAACTTCTATATTTGGTTTACATTCCCTGCTCTGTAGATCTAGCCATCATAACTTTATCTTGCTCAGTCGTTGTTACAAAAATTATGGCCTGCTACTATGTTGTTTGTGCCAATTTTTTACTCCATGAACATGTTGGCTTGCATTCCCTGTACTACAGGTGATGCCATTGTTTTGTATCTAGTTCATTGTAAGCTAACAAAGTAAGGACTTAGTTTGGCATGCTATCACTCTGCTATCTAGCCTGTAGTACAAATAAACTTGTCATACTACTAGATAATAATTTTGCGTGCCATCTTGTTCTTCAAAAGCTGCATTATTGACTTGTTTCTCTGACTTGGCATGACGCTCACATATGGAAAGCTGAACATATTGGTTTGCATTCCCTCTTATACAAGTTCACAGGTGATCCCACTATATTCTGTATCTGGTCCATCCTAAGCTCCAGCATTAACTATCCTCTATGTGTTGCTCATTACAAGTTTATATCCCGAAACATCTTGATTTGCATCCCCTTCACTATAAGTTCAGGAGTATTATTTAGTTCACGGCCAAAATGAAGTAATTGCACTTGGCACATGTTGGTTCACATTCCCTCCTCTTTAGCTTTTGCCATCGTAACTTCTATTTTTGGTTTACATTCCCTGCTCTGTAGATGTAGCCATCATAACTTCATCTTGCTCAGTCGTTGTTACAAAATTTATAGCCTGCTACTATGTTGTTCATGCCAATTTTGTACTCCCTGAACATGTTGGTTTGCATGGGACTCGACAGTAGTAAGTCTGCTGTTTCATTCTAACATGCTCTGTTATATTGGCTGTTGGTATGCGGCATGCACTCTTTGTTTGCTTATTGTGCGCATTACAATGATCTTGTTATAACGACGAAATGATGAGTTCCAAATTCTTTGGCAAACAATATTGTAGTGTCTTTGCCTTTCCATTGTTGCTGTCTTAACTTGTAATGTCTTTGTTTCAGATATAGGTGCTGCATGGACAACTTAAAAGATTGCCGGATCGCTTCATTGTATTGCTAGGTTTAATTACCATTCAATTTCTCTGGGTTCTGTAATATTTTTTTCAATGCCTTGCAGCTGATGTAATATTTAGTTAGTTTTTATAGTTCTTTCGCGCATTTTTTCTTTGGTGCTTGTGGTAAGTGAGGCTATCCGACAGAAATCAATGCTGCGTAAATATTCTCAGTATCTAAATCACGAATTCCCATCCCTTAAACGGCCCAATTAAGCGAAATCACATATGTGCCTGCCCGCAAAATCCTAAAGCGCATATTATGCCGGCATATAAACAGCAACTAAACGGGCTGGCCCACTTACTTCTTGGGCCAGCCCATTTGATTTACGGTGGACCCCACACACTAATTGGGCTGGCCCACTTGCTTTAAGGTATGATGCGCACAGTGGCAAGTTTTCCCTCAGAAAGAAACATAGGTTTATCGAACCAGGAGGAGCCAAGAAGCACGTTGAAGGTTGATGGTGGCGAAATGTGATGCGGCGCAACAACAGGGATTCCGGCGCCAACGTGGAACCTGCACAACAAAACCAAAGTACTTTGCCCCAACGAAACAGTGAGGTTGTCAATCTCACCGGCTTGCTGTAACAAAGGATTAAACGTATCGAGTGGAAGATGTTTGCAAAGAAAACAGTAAACACAATTGCAGTAGATTGTATGCTATGTAAAGAATAGGACCGGGGTCCACAGTTCACTAGAGGTGTCTCTCCCATAAGATAAAAGCATGTTGGGTGAACAAATTACAGTCGGGCAATTGACAAATAGAGAAAGGCATAACAATGCATATACATGATATGATAAATATAGTGAGATTTAATTGGGCATTACGACAAAGTACATAGACCGCCATCCAACTGCATCTATGCCTAAAAAGTCCACCTTCAGGTTATCATCCGAACCCCATTCAGTATTAAGTTGCTAAGCAACAGACAATTGCATTAAGTATGGTGCGTAATGTAATCGACAACTACATCCTTGGACATAGAATCAATGTTTTATCCCTAGTGGCAACAGCACATCCACAACCTTAGAACTTTCTGTCACTGTCCCAGATTTAATGGAGGCATGAACCCACTATCGAGCATAAATACTCCCTCTTGGAGTTAAGAGTACAAACTTGGCCAGAGCCTCTACTAATAACGGAGAGCATGCAAGATCATAAACAACACATAAACAATAGATTGATAATCACCATAATCATAGTACTCTCTATCCATCGGATCCCGACAAACACAACATATAGAATTACAGATAGATGATCTTGATCATGTTAGGCAGCTCACAAGATCCAACAATGAAGCACAACAAGGAGAAGACGACCATCTAGCTACTGCTATGGACCCATGGTCCAGGGGTGAACTACTCACTCATCACTCCGGAGGCGACCATGGCGGTGTAGAGTCCTCCAGGAGATGAATCCCCTCTCGGCAGGGTGCCGGAGGCGATCTCTGAATCCCCGAGATGGGATTCGCGGCGGCGTCTCTGGAAGGTTTTCCGTATCGTGGCTCTCGGTACTGGGGGTTTCGCGACGGAGACTTTAAGTAGGCGGAAGGGCAACGCGGGGCCACACGAGGTGCCCGAGGGGGTAGGGCGCGCGGCTAGGGTGGGCCGCGCCGCCCTGTCCCCTGGCTGCCTCGTGGCCCCACTTCGTTATCTCTTCGGTCTTCTGGAAGCTTCGTGCAAAAATAGGACCCTGGGCGAAAGTTTCGTCCAATTCCGAGAATATTTCCTTACTAGGATTTCTGAAACCAAAAACAAAGAAAAAACAACTGGCTCTTCGGCATCTTGTTAATAGGTTAGTTCCAGAAAATGCATAAATATGACATATAATGTGCATAAAACATGTAGGTATCATCAATAAAGTAGCATGGAACATAAGAAATTATCGATACGTTGGAGACGTATCAGCATCCCCAAGCTTAGTTCTGCTCGTCCCGAGCAGGTAAAACGATAACAAAGATAATTTCTGAAGTGACATGCCATCATAATCTTGATCATACTATTTGTAAACATATGTAATGAATGCAGCGATCAAAACAAAAGTAATGACATGAGTAAACAAGTGAATCATATAGCAAAGACTTTTCATGAATAGTACTTCAAGACAAGCATCAATAAGTCTTGCATAAGAGTTAACTCATAAAGCAATAAATCGAAGTAAAGGTGTTGAAGCAACACAAAGGAAGATTAAGTTTCAGCGGTTGCTTTCAACTTATAACATGTATATCTCATGGATATTGTCAACATAAAGTAATATAACAAGTGCAATATGCAAGTATGTAGGAATCAATGCACAGTTCACACAAGTGTTTGCTTCTTAAGGTGGAGGAGATAGGTAAACTGACTCAACAATAAAAGTAAAAGAAAGGTCCTTCAAGAGGAAAGCATCGATTGCTGTATTTGTGCTAGAGCTTTTATTTTGAAAACATGAAACAATTTTGTCAACGGTAGTAATAAAGCATATGAGTTATGAAAATTATATCTTACAAGTTGCAAGCCTCATGCATAGTATACTAATAGTGCCCGCACCTCGTCCTACTTAGCTTGGACTACCGGATCTTTGCATGCCATGTTTCAACCAAGTGTCACAAAGGGGTACCTCCATGCCGCCTGTACAAAGGTCTAAGGAGAAAGCTCGCATTTTGGATTTCTCGCTTTTGATTATTCTCAACTTAGACATCCATACCGGGACAACATGGACAACAGATAATGGACTCCTCTTAAATGCATAAGCATGTAGCAATGATTATTATTCTCATATGAGATTGAGGATATATGTCCAAAACTGAAACTTCAACCATGATTCATGGCTTTAGTTAGCGGCCCAATGTTCTTCTCTAACAATTTTGCATGCTCCAACCACTAAAATGATAGATCCTTCAGACAAGACGGACATGCATAGCAACTCACATGATATTCAACAATAGTTGATGGCGTTCCCCAGAAGCATGGTTATCGCACAACAAGCAACTTAATAAAATATAAAGTGCATAAGTACATATTCAATACTACGATAGTTTTTAAGGCTATTTTGTCCCATGAGCTATATATTGCAAAGGTGAATGATGGAATTTTAAAGGTAGCACTCAAGCAATTTACTTTGGAATGGCGGAGAAATACCATGTAGTAGGTAGGTATGGTGGACACAAATGGCATAGTAGTTGGCTCAAGGATTTTGGATGCATGAGAAGTATTCCCTCTCGATACAAGGTTTAGGCTAGCAAGGTTATTTGAAGCAAACTCAAGGATGAACCGGTGCAGCAAAAATCACATAAAAGACATATTGTAAACATTATAAGACTCTACACCGTCTTCCTTGTTGTTCAAAACTCAATACTAGATATTATCTAGACCTTAGAGAGACCAAATATGCAAATCAAATTTTAGCAAGCTCTATGTATTTCTTCATTAATGGGTGCAAAGCATATGATGCAAGAGCTTAAACATGAGCACAACAATTGCCAAGTATCACATTATCCAAGACATTTTATAATTACTACATGTAGCATTTTCCAATTCCAACCATATAACAATTTAACGAAGAAGAAACTTCGCCATGAACATTATGAGTAAAGCCTAAGGACATATGTGTCCATATGCAACAGCGGAGCGTGTCTCTCTCCCACAAAGTGAATGCTAGGATCCATCTTATTCAAACAAAAGCAAAAACAAAAACAAACCGACGCTCCAAGTAAAGAACACAAGATGTGATTGAATAAAAATATAGTTTCAGGGGAGGAACCTGATGATGTTGTCGATGAAGAAGGGGATGCCTTGGGCATCCCCAAGCTTAGACGCTTGAGTCTTCTTAGAATATGCAGGGGTGAACCACGGGGCATCCCCAAGCTTAGAGCTTTCACTCCTCTTGATCATAGTATATCATACTCCTCTCTTGACCCTTGAAAACTTCCTTCACACCAAACTTCAAGCAAACTCATTAGAGGGTTAGTGCACAATTAATAATTCACACATTCAGAGGTGACACAATCATTATTTTCACTTCTGGACATTGCATAATGCTACTGGACATTAATGGATCAAAGAAATGAATCCAACATAGCAAAAGAGGCAATGCGAAATAAAAGGCAGAATCTGTCAAAAACAGAACAGTCCGTAAAGACGAATTTAAAGCTGGCACCAGACTTGCTCAAATGGAAAAACTCAAAACTAATGAAAGTTGCGTACATATCTGAGGATCACGCTCGTAAATTGGCAGATTTTTTCGAATTTTCTACAGAGAACTGTGCCCAGATTCGTGACAGACAGCAATGCTGTTTCTGCGCAGCGATCCCAAATATAACATCAACTTTGACATAGAAACTTTACTTGGCACAAAAACATGATAAGGAGAGGTTGCTACAGTAGTAAACAACTTCCAAGACTCAACAAAACAAAAAATTGCTGTAGGTAAAAACATGGGTTGTCTCCCATAAGCGCTTTTCTTTAACGCCTTTCAGCTAGGCGCAGAAAGTGCAAATCAAGTAACATCGAGAGTAGAAGCATCAACATCATAGCTTGTTCTAATAATAGAATCAAAAGGCAACTTCATTCTCTTTCTAGGGAAGTGTTCCATACCTTTCTTGAGAGGAAATTGATATTTAATATTACCTTCCCTCATATCAATAACAGCACCAACGGTTCGAAGAAAAGGTCTTCCCAACACAATAGGACAAGATGCATTGCATTCGATATCCAAGACAACAAAATCAACGGGGACAAGGTTATTGTTAACCGTAATATGCACATTATCAATCCTCCCCAAAGGTTTCTTTTTAACATTATCGGCAAGATTAACATCCAAATAACAATTCTTCAATGGTGGCAAGTCAAGCATATCATAAATCTTTTTAGGCATAACAGAAATACTTGCACCAAGATCACATAAAGCATTACATTCAAAGTCATTGAATTTCATTTTAATGATGGGCTCCCAACCATCCTCTAACTTTCTAGGAATAGAAGTTTCAAGTTTTAGTTTCTCTTCTCTAGCTTTTATGAGAGCATTTGTAATATGCTTTGTAAAGGCTAAATTTATAGCACTAGCATTAGGACTTTTAGCAAGTTTTTGTAAGAACTTTATAACTTCAGAGATGTGGCAATCATCAAAATCTAAATCATTATGAGCTACAACAATGGGATCATTGTTCCCAAGGTTGGAAAAAATTTCAGCAGTTTTATCACAAGCAGTTTCAGCAGTTTTAGCAATTTCAGGCAGTTTTGTTCGCTTTGCACTAGGAGTAGAAACATTGCCAACACCAATTATTTTACCATTGATAGTAGGAGGTGCAGCAACATGTGAAGAATTAGCATTACTAGTGGTGGTAATAGTCCAAACTTTAGCTACATTATTCTCTTTAGCTAGTTTTTCATTTTCTTCTCTATCCCACCTAGCACGCAATTCAGCCATTAATCTTATATTCTCATTAATTCTAACTTGGATGGAATTTGCTGTAGTAGTAATCTTATTATCAATATCATTATTAGGCATAACTTTCAATTTTAAAAGATTAACATCGGAGGCAAGTCTATCAACTCTAGAAGCAATAGTATCAATTTTATCAAGCTTTTCCTCAACAGATTTGTTAAAAGCAGTTTGTGTACTAATAAATTCTTTAAGCATAGCTTCAAGACCAGAGGGTACACTCCTATTATTATTGTAAGAATTCCCATAAGAATTACCATAACCATTACCATTAGCAGAAGGATATGGCCTATAGTTATTACCAGAGTTGTTCCTATAAGCATTGTTGTTGAAATTATTGTTTTTAATGAAATTCACATCAACATTTTCTTCTTGAGCAACCAATGAAGCTAAAGGAACATTATTTGGATCAACATTAGATCTACCATTCACAAGCATAGACATAATCACATCAATCTTATCACTCAAGGAAGAGGTTTCTTCAACAGAATTTACCTTCTTACCTTGTGGAGCTCTTTCCGTGTGCCATTCAGAGTAATTTATCATCATATCATCAAGAAGTTTTGTAGCCGCCCCCAATGTGATGGACATAAAGGTACCTCCAGCAGCTGAATCCAATAAATTCCGCGAAGAAAAATTTAGTCCTGCATAGAAGGTTTGGATGATCATCCAAGTAGTCAGTCCATGGGTTGGGCAATTCTTTACCAAAGTTTTCATTCTCTCCCATGCTTGAGCAACATGTTCAGTATCTAATTGCTTAAAATTCATTATGCTACTTCTCAAAGATATAATTTTAGCGGGAGGATAATATCTACCAATAAAAGCATCCTTGCATTTAGTCCATGAATCAATACTATTCTTAGGCAAAGATAGCAACCAATCTTTAGCTCTTCCTCTTAATGAGAAAGGAAACACTTTCAATTTAATAATATCACCATCTACATCCTTATACTTTTGCATTTCACAAAGTTCAACAAAATTATTGAGATGGGCAGCAGCATCATCAGAACTAGCACCAGAAAATTGATCTCTCATGACAAGATTTAGTAAAGCAGGTTTAATTTCAAAGAATTCTGCTGTAGTAGCAGGTGGAGCAATAGGTGTGCATAGGAAATCATTATTATTTGCATTTGTGAAGTCACACAATTTAGTATTTTCAGGGGTATTCATTTTAGCAACGGTAAATAAAACAAACTAGATAAAGTAAATGCAAGTAACTAATTTTTTTGTGTTTTTGATATAGAGAGCAAGACAGTAAATAAAGTAAAACAACTAATTTTTTTGTATTTTGATTTAGTGCAGCAAACAAAGTAGTAAATAAAATAAAGCAAGACAAAAAAAGTAAAGAGATTGAGAAGTGGAGACTCCCCTTGCAGCGTGTCTTGATCTCCCCGGCAACGGCGCCAGAAAATGGCTTGATGCGCGTAAATGTACGTCCGTTGGGAACCCCAAGAGGAAGGTATGATGCGCACGTGGCAAGTTTTCCCTCGAAAAAACCAAGGTTTATCGAACCAAGGAGGAGCCAAGCACGTTGAAGGTTGATGGTGGCGAAACGTGATGCGGCGCAACAACGGAGGCGCCAGCGTGGAATCTGCACAACAAAACCAAAGTACTTTGCCCCAACGAAACATGAGGTTGTCAATCTCACCGGCTTGCTGTAACAAAGGATTAAACGTATCGAGTGGAAGATGTTTGCAAAGAAAACAATAAAACACAATTAGTAGATTGTATGCTATGTAAAGAATAGGACCGGGTCCACAGTTCACTAGAGGTGTCTCTCCCATAAGATAAAAGCATGTTGGGTGAACAAATTACGATTGGGCAATTGACAAATAGAGAAAGGCATAACAATGCATATACATGATATGATAAATATAGTGAGATTTAATTGGGCATTACGACAAAGTACATAGACCGCCATCCAACTGCATCTATGCCTAAAAAGTCCACCTTCAGGTTATCATCCGAACCCCATTCAGTATTAAGTTGCTAAGCAACAGACAATTGCATTAAGTATGGTGCGTAATGTAATCGACAACTACATCCTTGGACATAGAATCAATGTTTTATCCCTAGTGGCAACAACACATCCACAACCTTAGAACTTTCTGTCACTGTCCCAGATTTAATGGAGGCATGAACCCACTATCGAGCATAAATACTCCCTCTTGGAGTTAAGAGTACAAACTTGGCCAGAGCCTCTACTAATAACGGAGAGCATGCAAGATCATAAACAACACATAAACAATAGATTGATAATCACCATAATCATAGTACTCTCTATCCATCGGATCCCGACAAACACAACATATAGAATTACAGATAGATGATCTTGATCATGTTAGGCAGCTCACAAGATCCAACAATGAAGCACAACAAGGAGAAGACGACCATCTAGCTGCTATGGACCCATGGTCCAGGGGTGAACTACTCACTCATCCTCCGGAGGCGACCATGGCGGTGTAGAGTCCTCCGGGAGATGAATCCCCTCTCAGGCAGGGTGCCGGAGGCGATCTCCAGAATCCCCCGAGATGGGATTCGCGGCGGCGGCGTCTCCGTGTCGTGGCTCTCGGTACTGGGGGTTTCGCGACGGAGACTTTAAGTAGGCGGAAGGGCAACGCGGGGGCCACACGAGGTGCAGGGGGTAGGGCCGCGCGGCCAGGGGTGGCCGCGCCGCCTGTCCTAGTGCCTCGTGGCCCCACTTCGTTATCTCTTCGGTCTTCTGGAAGCTTCGTGCAAAAATAGGACCATGAAAGTTTCGTCCAATTCCGAGAATATTTCTTACTAGGATTTCAAAAAAAAAAGAAACAAAAACTGGCTCTTCGGCATCTTGTTAATAGGTTAGTTCCAGAAAATGCATAAATATGACATATAATGTGCATAAAACATGTAGGTATCATCAATAAAGTAGCATGGAAAATAAGAAATTATCGATACGTTGGAGACGTATCATGGACCCCACACTCTAATTGGGCTGGCCCACTTGCTTTAAGGTGGACCCCACACACTACTGGGCCGGCCCACTAATTAGTTGGGCCAGCCCATTTGCTTTTGTGGTGGACCCCACATACTAAATGGGCCGGCCCTTTAAGAGGAAAGTGGGACCCACCTGTGTTTTTGGCCCGGCCCACTATCTTGTTGGGCCGGCCCACTTGCTATATGGTGGACCCCACATACTAATTGGGCCGGCCCTTTAACAGGAAAGTGGGCCCACCTGTGCTTTTGGCCCGGCCCACTATCTTGTTGGGCGGCCCACTTGCTATATGGTGGTCCCACATGGTAAATGGGCCGGCCCTTTAATAGGAAGGTGGGACCCACCTGTGTTTTTGGCCCGGCCCACTATCTTGTTGGGCCGGCCCACTTCTATATGGTGGACCCCACATACCAAATGGCCGGCCCATTAACGGGAATGTGGGACCCACCTGTGTTTTTGGCCCGCCCACTATCTTGGTGGGCCACTTGCTATATGGTGGACCCCACATACTAAATGGGCCGGCCCTTTAACATGAAGGTGGGACCCACCTATGTTTTTGGCCCGGCCACTATCTTGTTGGGCCGGCCCACTTGCTATACGGTGGACCCCACACACTAAATGGGCCGGCCTTTTAACAGGAAAGTGGGACCCACCTGTGTTTTTGGCCCGGCCCAGCTTTTGGGCCGGCCCACTATACGGTGGACCCCACACACTAAATGGGCCGGCCTTTTAGCAGGAAAGTGGGACCCACCTGTGTTTTGGCCCGACCCACTTGCTTCTTGGGCCGGCCCAGTTGCTGTAATGTGGACCCCACATGTTAAATGGGCCGGCCCATTTAAGTTTTGACCAGTCAACATTAGAGGTTAGGCCCGGCCCACGTAACTAATGGACCAGCCCAGCTATATAGTTGACCGGTCAAACTATGTCATCTGGCCCGGCCCGCTTAAGACGTGGCAGGCCTCGTGTGGGCCTACCATCTACCACGGGGTTTCAGCCGGTTAACGCCGTTAACTGCCAGTTAACGGCGTCTGCCACGTGTCAGTTTGCATGACGTCAGCAGTCAACGGGCTCCCGAAAACACTTCCGCAACGGTCCGATTTTCCGTGGCGGAAGGGCGCCCAAGCGCGACGGACCGAAAAAATCGTCGTTGGACTTTGCCTGACGCAGTTTCGACAACGGAACCCATATCGTCGGGTTAGGCCCATAGGCGACGAAAAATGCCCCTTAGTTGACGATTTTGGGACGTTGTCTATCAGAACTTTTCTTGTAACAACGACTGAGCAAGATGAAGTTATGATGGCTACATCTACAGAGCAGGGAATGTAAACCAAAAATAGAAGTTACGATGGCAAAAGCTAAAGAGGAGGGAATGTGAACCAACATGTGCCAAGTGCAATTACTTCATTTTGGCCGTGAACTAAATAATACTCCTGAACTTATAGTGAAGGGGATGCAAATCAAGATGTTTCGGGATATAAACTTGTAATGAGCAACACATAGAGGATAGTTAATGCTGGAGCTTAGGATGGACCAGATACAGAATATAGTGGGATCACCTGTGAACTTGTATAAGAGGGAATGCAAACCAATATGTTCAGCTTTCCATATGTGAGCGTCATGCCAAGTCAGAGAAACAAGTCAATAATGCAGCTTTTGAAGAACAAGATGGCACGCAAAATTATTATCTAGTAGTATGACAAGTTTATTTGTACTACAGGCTAGATAGCAGAGTGATAGCATGCCAAACTAAGTCCTTACTTTGTTAGCTTACAATGAACTAGATACAAAACAATGGCATCACCTGTAGTACAGGGAATGCAAGCCAACATGTTCATGGAGTAAAAAATTGGCACAAACAACATAGTAGCAGGCCATAATTTTTGTAACAACGACTGAGCAAGATAAAGTTATGATGGCTAGATCTACAGAGCAGGGAATGTAAACCAAATATAGAAGTTACGATGCCAAAAGCTATAGAGCAGGGAATGCGAACCAACATGTGCAATTACTTAAAATTGGCCATGAACTAAATAATAGCAGGATGTTACTATAATACCTATAATTTTTGTAACAACGACTGAGCAAGATAGAAGTTATGATGGCTACATCTACAGAGCAGGGAATGCAAACCAAAATGTTCAATCGCTTAAAGTTAGCAATGAAGTAGAAAATAGCAACGTGTTACGGTCATAGCTAGGAATGAACTAAAAGAGCTTCAGACAAACAAGCATCTGAACCCAGAACATGGCGCTAAAACAAGGGACTTACATTAGGAGAAGCACTCTGTGGGAGTCACAGCAGATCTTCCTGGGGTTGATAGATCCGGTGATGAAGTACGCTACATGTGCTACTTGGGGTTGGAGAGACGGCCATTACACTTCATGATTACTCATCTCATCTGCAAAAACGTAACGGCGCGTCGTTAGCACAAACAGGTTCCCCCAAGATTAAACAAGAACTTGCAGGCAAGCAATAGAAAAGCGACAGTAGAAGAGTTTAGATCATGCAAGGCGCCGGTGAAGCAGATCCGGTTCATGCACAGCGGTGTCGGTGAGCAAGATCCGATGCGGTGGACGACGGATCCGGCGAAGCGGCTCCGGCGGGGTGGACGATACCGCAGCTGAAGCGACTGCGGTAGACTGCTGGATGAGCACATAGTTTCGAGGTTCGGCGGGGATGATCCGGTCCGGTTGATGACGGCGTCGATGAAGCGGCTCCGGCAGGCAGACGGATGACGAGGATCGCGAGGGCTCGGGTAGGCCAGGGAAGTCCGGCGGGGATGTTCCGGTGCGGTGGTCGTGGAGGTGGTAGAGAGAGGGACTTGAGAAGTTCCGGTGGGTGATCTCAGAGGAGAGACTGAAGGAAATGTATTTTTTTGGGAGGGTTTCCGGGCTAGGGAGGTGGTGATCGAAAAAATGACGGGCAAACCCCTCACCAACCGACTTTGCTGTCATCTCCACAGGGGTAGAATGGGAATTTGGAAGCGTGTGAAATATTTGTATTTTGTGGGCGGGAAGTTTTGCCGCTATGAGATTTTGAATTTGTCCAAGTATAATGATAAAAAATTGTGACACCGTACTAGTACCTCTGTTCAAGGCCGAGTGCAAAATCAAATCATCATCACGTTGAATATAGGTCACTACCATGATCATGATCTATCTTCTTAATCCCATTCAAAAATGCGTTTGAAATATTTCAGGATTGGTGGGAGATTTTGCCGCCCGACAGAGATTAAATTAAACCACACGTTCGACAATTCAAACTTGAGACCTTGGCTATGATACCATTTAAGTTCGAACTGATTCAAAAAAGGCTAGGCAATTAATTTATATAACATCCACAGGAACAACTACCAAGTTGATCCCAACCGCAGATAAATGCATCCACCAACAAAAGTCTGAACGGTGCCTTAATCTAAGGAAACATTTCACAAGACCAATGTACTCACTATGTTAGTGTTCATCTCCAATTATCTATGGCATTTTCTTAGTCTTTGGGAGATTATAACGAACTTGATTGGCCTCGTGCAGTAGGGCATCACATGCTTCTAATCTCGATCTCAACATGTCAACTTTTGTTCTTAGCATAGCTGTTGCAACTCGTTCTACTTGGAGTTGTTCCTCCAAAACTTGAGCAGAGAAAGACTTGGACTTGGGCTTCAAAACCCAGCATTTCGCAGGAAAGAGTTTTTGGTGATATCTTTATCTTTCCCGGGTTTTGCCATCTCAAATTTCATATTAGCCAGACAAGTTTTGAGTTGTGTAAAAAGAAAAGTTATTACAGAGAAAAATGCAGATGGTAGATTTAATGTGTACGAACTACTTTTAATCATACAAGTTGACATGCCTGACTATAATAAGGACCATCTATCTTGCTAGCAGGCATAATTATTAATGGGCTACCATGTACGGGAACCGTATCCTCTAACGTGAAGGAGCTAAGTCAGGAAAAATAAAGAAGCAAAGTCAGGCTTCTGTAGCATAAGTACAAGGTTATGCACTGTCTTTAACTAATAAAGGTGATTACTGTAGATGTTTAAAAACTAAACTAAATTTTATTACACCATAATTTTCTCTGCATGTAATTACTTCAAATGCAAGACACAAGTTTGTATTGTGCAAATTAATTTAAATTATTTGGATTTTAGACATATGGTTTGGGGGAAGGAAAGTTAGAGTACTGTAGCTTCTCTAACTTTTCACCTTCAAGTTAGAGGATCCCGTTCCCCATGTACGTAGTCCTTCCAAGAAACAGCCGTTATTGCATTACGAGCAGAAAACAGTTCACACGTGCGCTCAGATTCAAATTTTCAGCATGCAGTCGATTTATGGTTTAATTGAAGTACACATCAGGATATTATTTCACACAAAATACAGCAGCCACATGGAACATATCTAATTTTAGTACAACAACAAAATTTGCAATTATTACAGACCACGAAATTTTGAACGAAATTTTGAGCAGTAATTAGTTACAGCATTGGCATCAGCAGTCCACTTGACTGAACAACAGAATCAAAGTTTATTTAGACACCTTCAATTCCCAGACACATCACAACTGGCTTACCATGACAAGTGCATAGGAGATTCTTTAGAACATTTTCTGTCAAAGTTTGCCTATTTTTCAATTCATGTATCTCTTGGCGTGTCTTGGCAATTAATTCATCAGCATCTTTGTTTTCCCGCCCAAATATATCAACTGCCTCTTGGAGTGCATCCCCCAAATCTCTTTGTGCCGGATTAAGTTGACCAATAGATACCATGGGCCTATGCGAGCAATATGCACTCTCACTGCTGCTTTGTGAAACATCAATACTTGAGGCATTGGCCCTTGCTTCTGGCATTGTAGCTTTATTTGAAGCCTGAAATTTAGATAAAACAAGTTACAACATCATATGATGCAATAAAAGACCTCCAATTTCAAGAACATCATTGAGCTGATATAACACAACAAGCAATCAAAAATAGAGCCTCGTACATCTATTTCTTCTGGAATGGTTGGTGTACTGGACTCAGTGGACCAATGAGAGCACGTGCCACTGTCACTGTTGCTCTGTGAAATGACCGCAACACTTGATAAATGGGTTGTCCCTACTGACATTACAGCTTTGTTTGCAGGCTGAAACTAAGACAAAACAAGTTAAAATGCAATACAATACAAGGCAAACAAACAACATTGTTGACATAATTTTGAAAGAACCATGGGCAGATACAACAAAGAAACCAGTTAAGCCACATGCCTCTTAGAACAAACCAAACTAGATCATGGCGATGATGTATACAATGAACCAAGCAACTAGACATCATGTGCCCAATAACGAAGCCAGGTCACTGCACAGAAGAAATCTAGCAAATAGCCAAATACAGTCAAAAGATGTGCATGTTGGATTTGATACTATTAGGAAAATAATGTATGATTGATTTAAGCATGACTCAGATAGTGCCTTCGACATCGCAGAAGGTCAATGCAACAATTAATTGTATGGCTTGTATGAAGTGCCATAACATTTAAATTAAGCATAACGAGGCATTGCTTAATCTGAGAACTGAGTGCTAGCTCAGTGGCAAGGCTTGCGAGTGCGCAGCCAGCCCACCCGGGTTCGAGTCCCAACAGGACCGAATTAAACGGGGTGTTATCTAGCGCGTATAAATTCGCTGCTAGAGAGGTCTCATCATCTATCTCACAACGTATAGACAAGGGAGGGAATCTTCCTACGTTGGTCAACGTTTAGGCAATGCTTAATCTTGAATTCATGATCAAACTCAAACAAAAAAGGGCATATAACAAGTAGCACCATGTGCATCATGTATAATAGATTACTAGAAACTGAATGAAGCAATTGAACATGGAGCGTATTATATAAACAGCCAGATCATTTGAATATGGATATACCACATCATGTCAATGGGACTCAGAAAAACAAAGCTAGACATTTAAACAAGTAATATAACTATTTTTTCACCATGTTTCAAGTAGAATAGGAAGCTAGGTTAGGAATAAAGCAATCATGTTTCAAGTAGAATAGGAAGCTAGGTTAGGAATAAAGCAATAAAAAAACACAAAGTGCATCATTTCAGCTAGGATCATTTCTATCAAACTTCATGCACTAGCCATGGAACAACAGGCAAACTCAATGAAGCAACAGGCAAAAAATTAACATAATAGAATTTCAGGACTTGTATTAACATAGCCAAATCATGTAACTTATACCCAGGCATGCCGGATGCCAGATGGGTCAAAGGCAGTGTGCAATGTTCCATATGGTCATTGTTTATATTTTATTAGATTCCATTAGGCAACTTAGGTAGTGCAACATACAGAAAATGATGCAATTGAACTATGCACAGGAGGTAAATTAACATTCCAAAAAAAACAGGGAACTTACGTGAGCTTTTTTTTGAGTCACACGGACCTCATCGGGTACTTGGACAGAAGAACCTGGTGCCTCACTGTTTCTCCTCTGCATGAAGGAGAGGCCAATTGTAAACAGAAACAGGTCCAAGATATAGAAGTTTGCATTAAGCAATATACAAAAAACAGCAGGTACTTACATGATTATAGGCGAGCTTTACTCTACGTTTATGAGTGTAAGATGTGCCTGCTGCACGTGTAATAACAACAAACAGTTACGAGTCACGGCTTTGCTATAATTAAATTGACACCAAATAGTAGTAGAAGCATTATGACGTGCATAAACATGTAATACAGGATCGCAGAAAGATATCAAACATGATGTAACTAGAGCAGTAGCCTACGGCCAAATAGTGAGAAATTGTAATCGTGTCAATTGTGGACTTGTATAGCCTACCCCAACTTGTTTGGGAATAAAGGCTTTGTTGTTGTTGTTGTTGTTGTCAATCGTGGACATGTAGAGCATTCAACGGCTCATGATTGGTGGCTCATATTTTGTAGAGTTTCAGCGAATGGGTGGGTTAGGTTACTCAGACCACCACACTGTGTATTTATATCATCTGAGTTAGGGTTACAATACTACTGGACATGGGCCTCTATGGGCCTCACACTGGATACAATATTACTACAGCGCTACTACTAAACTCACTCATGGTCCAACACACCCCCTCAAGATGATCATGGGTAAACAACCATGGCCATCTTGCAACAACAACATGACACATATGACAACTACCAGTAATGAACATTCAGCATAACTCCTAGGATACATGACAGCATTGCACTTTCCATCATCTTGTCATCTCGATTCATCTCTTCATCAGCAGCGAAGATATCCAGCTTCAACCATCTGGGATACGCACAACTCCTAACCATACACGTCCTCAACAACCCCGGCTGCCTCACCACACAAGTTCCGCAGAACCATCCACACTCGCCTCAATGTCCTCAGCCTCTCTTCTCCACTCTGCCCGGCCACTGACCTCTTCCGTCTCTCCCACAAACCCCCAGCCAACTCCTGCCTCAACCATCCACTCCTCAAGCACCCATGCCTATCCCCCGGTCAGGCCTCAACCAGTCTCACCTCAGGCACGCATGCCTTTCCCCTGGACATATCCACAACCATCACCATCACCACTAAACCGCAGCCTCATCAACTCCATCACGACTCAACCGCAGCCTCATCAACTCCATCACCACATATCCTCACAGCCTCACATCTCCATTTTCTCCTCACTTCCACTCGGATGGCGCCTCGTCTGCGCGCCCTGGCCAACCTGGCGGACCGCACCTGGCCACATCGACCGGCTCGCGCTGGTCAACGTCCAGCACCAACCTCCGGCTCCGCCCTGCGCTCAAAGGCTCGCCCCACTCCGCACGCCTCCAACTTCTGCCCCTCACACGGATCCAGATCTCTCTGCCACGGATTCACTTCCTCTTCTCTCCTTTCTAAACCAAAACGATCTTCACCCTCTTCTTTCTCCCCGCGCGAGCAGCCGCCGATCTCACACAGCTCACATCGCTGTGTGTGATAGCCGCAACCCACGCAGAGCACCTGATGCGGCCTCCCGCCGCCTGGATTTCTACATCTCAACGGTGGGTTTTGTGATCAAAGGAAGAACTTGTTTGGTACTGTTTGTGGCGGCTAGCAGGAAGGAAACCTAGGCTCTGATACCATGTAGAGTTTCAGCGAATGGGTGGGTTTGGTCACGGAAAAACATACTTATGCGTCGTGTTTAAACCTAAAGGATGAGGTGGTTATCAACGAAAGCACTTGTAAGTTAGAAATATAGCACGAATTCAGAAATACAGTCAGCTGCAATACTCCTAACAGAACAAAACGCGCAGGGATGTCTGGTTACCTATTTCTGGGCGGCGTTTAGACGTGTTCCGCGTTCTTACGGGTGACGTGGAGGTCGGCGAGGGGACTGCTGTTGCGGTGGGTGCCGGGGAAGCAGATCTTGGGGGGTCGGAGAAGGACATGCTGGGCGGTCGATGAAGTGTTCAGCGCGCCGGCCGAACTAGAAGGTCGGTGAAGCAGATGATGTGCAGTGCACGGGGGCGTCGGTGTCGGCGAAGCTGGTCAGGTGCGGTGGTCGATAGAGTCGGCGAACGAGATACGGTGCGGTGGACGCCGGAGTAGGTGCGGATCAAGCGGATAGGGCAGCCTCGGGGTTTGAAGCCGTGGCAGCTTGAACGGCGAAGTGCGGCGGTGATTTTCCGGTGCGGCGGCCGGGAAGGTCTGGAGGTAGGCAAGAGGGGCGGTTTCTCTGAGGGCTTGCGGGCGAAACTAGGGCGAAGCTGGGCGATAGAGGAGTAGAAGGGAATTTCGCAGTCCTTCTTTTGAGGAAAAAAATATTCGCAGATCTGAAACTTTGCGGCGCGAGATATTTGGGCGTTGGCGGGGAATTTTACCGCTCGATGATATTAAATTTTGGCTGCAGTAGGTAGAGTATGTAATAATAATAAATAGTAGGCCCTACTAGTACTGTACGTCTGTTCAGGAATCCAAGGGGGTAGAGGTAGAGGTATAGATATATAGACAATATAGAGATATAAGAAATGGCGGGGGCTAGCGGAAATGCACTTTGCCTCATAGGAGCATATGCTCCCATTATGTGAATCCATATTTCAAAGTGTCAAAAAATTCTAAACTAAAATTTTACATGTATATCTAGACATTTTATGTTGGTACACAAGTTTTCTCACAAAAAAATTATGTGGCTCCTGTAAAAAAGACAAATTTTGATGTTGTAACACGACTACGTACAGTATATTTTTTGCCTTTTTTTACACGCCACACAAAATGTCGTTTTTCCACGAAAACTTGTGAACGAACATATGATGTCACAATGTATACCAAAAAAATTAACATTTATATAATTTTTTTAATCATTTTCTATAATTGGTGCATATGCACGCGTGTGCCAAAACGCCACCTCCGGGGGCTAGGAGTTTCTAAACTTCTTATGGCACATCAAATAAAATGTTGTTCAATCAATAATAATAATGTGCTTATGATTGTTACTCCCTTCCACCATGAATAAAGTCCACATCGGTTTCGTGTCAAACTTTGACTCGAGATTTAGGTACCCACATGATAGTGCTAGTATCATAGCTAGTATCATACACATTGGTCCCACAAAAATGTTGATGTGGCAGCTAATTAAGTAGGAGAGAGGAGATTAGTGTAACATAGGTAGATACTGTATCATAGCGCAAACAACGAGAAAACTTAATGCTAAACAAATCTTGTACACAAATTTGCATTGAGATTCTAAAAAATAATAAATGTAGCATTACTATGATACTACTCCATGATACTACCCACTATAGAAATAGTATGACCAGCCTAATTTTATGACATCCGCAAAATATACCATTGGAAAGTTCATCGAAACAAGCATCCGATGATATAGTTTTGAATGACATGCAACTCATAATTGGCGGGCCCAAGTATTAGTCTAAGTTTGCCTCTGAAAACAAATTGGCATTGTACTCTAGGACAAAGGGAGACTACTCACAATGGCAATATCATAAGTAGTATCATGCACTACATGCATGCAAAATGTTGATGCGTCATATCAGTTAATGATGAAAGAGACGATAGTGGTATCATAGGTAGATATCGTATCATAGCATGTAGAACTAGAAAAATTACTGCCAAACAAATCTTGTACACACTTTTGTATTGAGATTCTACAAATCACTAAATACATGTAACATATTATACTACTACATGATGATACTATGGACTGTGAAAATAATATCGTACATTAGTATCATATGCATGATACTATTATATGATACTCCCCATTGTGACTAGTCTAATAATAACAATAGTACTCAAATTTGTCTTGTCCCTCGGGTGTTTAGAAGTATATGTTCGGTCCCTCACGTATTTAAGAATTATGTTTGGCCCCTCAACTCTAATGTGGTCAAAATTGAGCACTTGAACACTTAGTTAGGTCTAGCAATGATAAAAACTTGATTGGTCTGTTTATTATTTGTTCTGTGGCACGGCGGCAAAGCATTTTGCTAAATCTCAAGCACACATAGTTGGGGTCCATTAGAGGGACTAATTAAATCAAAGTACAATGGATTATAAAAGCAGGTTTTATCATTGATTAGCTTTGCAACGGCCTATCAACTGTAAGTGTTGCATGTGTTCTAAAGAACTATGTTCATCGTCACAGATCAAGAGGAGTACGCAGTGGAGGACGCACAAAACAACCGTAGGCCAGGTGGGCACACCTTACTAATTTTCTTTTTTCCACTTTATATGTGATAATTTTTTACATAAATAATTAACTAAAACATTTTAAAATAGGGTGGGCCATTCAACCCAAACACCATGTTGCGTACGTCGCTGAGGGTAAGGGGTTTCATCTTCGTTCTATGGTATGAGTATGTAATGCGCGTGATACTCATCGAAGACAATATATATAGCAGACATCACATCAGATGAGCCTATGGATAAAAATGGGCCAAATCATATCTACTAGTGCACAAATGAAGTTAAAAATAGGTCAACCTTCATTAAACCGATACTACTTAAAAGACCATTGTTTGACCTAAGTAAGCGTATATATGAGGTCAGTAATACTAGTCACAATGCATAGTATCATATATAAAAGTATGGTGTGTATGATACAATTAATACTACATGTTACTATGTCAACGATGCATGGTATCATGTACTAGTATCATAATCTTCTTATATTAATTGATTTGTAGAATCTCAATGCAGATCTATGTACAAGATTATTTAACATTAAATTTTCTAGTACTACGTGCTATGATACGGTATCTACCTATGATATTATAATCCTCTCTCTCATCTTTAATTGCAGTGCCACATCAGCTTTTTTGCAAGCATGAGATGCATGATAGTGTACTACCTATGATACTCCCATTGTGGGTAGTCTAAGGGGGCAATGTTAGACCTAATTAAGTGTTTGAGGTTAGTTATGGACCGCTGTTATACCTAATTGTGTTTGAGGTCAGTTAGGGACCTTATTATACATAATTAAGTGTTAGAGGTGAGTTCAAATAATAATATATAGTTGGGGTCTAAAGTTCACCAACGTATGCAACACACGAGCTGCCAAATGTGTACTTAATTAACCCTATTAGGGAAACACAAGATTATCTCATTCAACAAAATATTAGGAAAGTGTATCACAATTGTATTTATCCCTTATCTCTCTCATGTTAACCGAGACAAGAGTTCGTTCTAGGTCAGCTCTACGACAATTAGCGTCGCATGGGTGGTAACATAGGTGTGCAGTTGCGAAAGTTTTTTCCCAAGTTGTCGACTTCCTCAATCCACACTTAATATTTGTGCATGTGGGCCTAAGTATATGGTACTACTTAGTTCTATTCCTAGTATATATGTTGGGTGACTTAGAAAAATCATACTTCGTACATGATTCCTTCGAAGCGGCCTCGCGCGAAGAGTTTGGGCTTAACTGCCTATGTATCTGTAATATATTAGATCGTATCGTGTTTAGAATTAACAGATAGAGTCTGGCCCGTGCACGGTTAGGTGCACGCCTCAATTAGAAAGTCCCTTGGACTATAAATATGTATCTAGGGTTATCGGAAAAGGAGGACAATCACGTTCACAACAAACACAAATCAGGCGCATCGCCACCCCTTCCTTCGAGGGTTTCTTCCGGGTAAGCACCATGCTGCCTAGATCGCATCTCGCGATCTAGGCAGTATACGTTTATTCGTCTACCTTGTACTGCTCGTGCTGAAGCGTTGTTGATGGCGAGCAGTACTACTTATCATTAGGTGTTTAGGGGCTTGCATTGATGCTTTCTCGTGCATATCTGCGTGGCAATGCCGTCCCTCGACACCTAGCTGCCCTTACACCTATACGGGTGTAAGGGCAGCATCTTGCTTGTTCGTTACTTAGTAGATCCGATCCGTTATAGTTGCTCCTTGCTCCGCAGGGATTAGTTTAATATCTGCATAGTTAGGCCTTATGCTGGGGTCGGACGATCCGGTAGTGCGTTAGGTGTTGTTTACCGTTCCTACAAGGGATGTTCCGGGAATTAACGTAATGTTGGTTTTTAGGCCTCTTGTAGGGGTAGTTTTCATCATCTTCCGTATCTGCTAGGCCCGATCACGTAGGACGTTCCGGTTATGCGGTGAAAACCCTAAACTGTCGTGGATCGTTTTAGCTTTGTTCTGATCAAGCAGGATCCCCATGTCATTGCAAATCCAACGTGAACCATGGGGCGATCGGCTCTTTGAGCCGATCCACAGGGCAACCTGAGAGCCGATAGGGCTCGTATTTAATGTTTACGTGTCTACCATGCAGGAACAATCGAAGCACTCTAACACCTTCCTGATCGGGTCTAGGTCAGGTGGCACGCCCTAGCAACCGCCAGGACGTGGCTGGAAGATTTGCGGGACGACGCGAGGTGCCAGGGTCCACTAAGCGGCCTTGGGAGCCTCCCGGCTCTTCGTGTTGCTTAACCATTGCCCGCCGGTGGGTTTTGGCAGGTAACACATTCTGGCACGCCCGGTGGGACATCTTCTGCAACATCCACGTCAACACCGACATCCGAGATGGCAGAGGAACAGATCACATACGAGGATCTCCCTGCGGAGCACAAGAAGAAGTACGATGACCTGAAGGTCATCCTCGAGGCCGAACTCATCGGCTCCTTTGAGAAGACCCGGTCGCACGGCGTCAGGTTCAAAGGATTCGCACCACAAGGCATCCTCGATGGGTTGGATCTGTCTCTCCCTTCAGAGGAACGTACCAGAGCCCTGCGACAGGAAATCAACTACGTGGTGGCTCATTCACTGCATCGGCATTCTGAGAGCCTGGTAAACACTTTGGAGCGCGTTGCGCTCCGTGTGGTGCAAGAGATCATGGAGCGTCGGTACTCCCCTTCAGGACCTGTTCTAGGGACTCACCAGGGAGAGGTGCAACTCCACACCAGGCCACCATTGCCGTACGCGATGGCAGCTCCACAGCAACAAGGTTCACCGGCATACGTTGTCTACAAGGTTGGAGGTGATCCGGGCGACTATCAGTTCTTATATGAGCCGCCCAAGGAGATCCCGCACGGATACGTGTGCACGTTTGTGCCGGACTGCAACAACTGGACGCAGGCGATCCAGGCTCCAACAGGATTGCCGGAGCAGGAGCAATTGTTCCCAGGAGGACAGACTGCAGCAGCGGGGAGTTTGGAGCAGAAGCTGAGAAACAGGCGTGGCTAGCCAAGTATGCCACTGCACCAATCCATGAAAGCTCAGCTGCTACTACCTCCACCGCGGATCAGATCAGTGCAGTCTTGAGAGACCAGTTCGGCATCCTGCCGAAGAAGAAGATAATCGGCTATTCCAAGCCGTACCCCAATGAGTTTGACCTGATCCCACTACCACCTAAGTACCGGCTCCCGGACTTCACCAAATTCAGTGGGTCAGAAGGATCTAGCTCAATCGAGCACGTGAGCCGATACTTGGCCCAGTTGGGCATGGTTTCGGCATCGGATCAGCTACGGGTGAGGTTCTTTTCGCAATCCCTCACCGGTCCAGCTTTTGGATGGTACACCTCGTTGCAGCCAAATTCAGTACGATCATGGAAGCAGCTGGAGGAACAGTTTCACACCCAATATCATTCAGAAGCTACTGAAGCTGGTATTGCCGAACTAGCACAGGTTCGGCAGAGGCGAGGAGAGACAGTGTCTGAGTACATTCAGCGTTTCAGAACTGTCAAGAACCGATGCTATTCGGTTCATTTAACTGAGAAAGAAGCAGTCGAGCTGGCCGTGGCAGGCCTTGCAGCGTCGTTCAAGGATCTGACGTTCCAAGTGGAGTACAACTCGCTGGCGCACATGGTCCAGAGACTGACCTTATATGAACAGCGCCATCCAGAACTGTACCAAGACAAGTTCAAGCGCGCGATAAGCCTGGTCAATGCTGATGAGGATGAAGATTCTGCGGAAGATCGGAAGTCGCAGTGGCTGAATGGACTCGAACGGCATACACTGTCCTGCAAATGGGTGAATCCACCAGGGCCTCCAAGAGGGTTTGACTTTGATGTGAGCAAAGCTGAACAGATCTTCGATCTGCTACTGAAAGAGAAACAGTTGAAGCTACCCGAAGGCCACAAGATCCCTACGGCACAAGAGATGAACAAGAGGCCATACTGCAAATGGCATCATACGTTCACGCACGCCACCAACGACTGCAAAGTATTGCGCGCACAAATTCAGATGGCGATAGAATCAGGCCGATTAACTTTCGGACAGTTTGCCATGAAGGTAGACATGCGTCCGTTTCCGGACGTCAACATGGTGGACCTAAGCCACTCCATAAGGGAGCCAGGGTTCTCTTTTGATGTCAATATGGCAGGGTTTGTGATCCGCCATGGCGTGGACAAAGCAGAGAGCAGCCACTCTCGTGGCAAAGATAAAGAGGAGGCCGTTCCACGCGACCGGCCCCAAGATGATGACAGACGGTACCTAACCGAGGAGGAGGTGAGAAGCATACGGTATCAGCGCCCATTATCCGTACATCTCCTCAACAAATATGAGCAGCAGTACGACCGACGTTGGTGCTACGACGAAGACGATGAAAGATATCGTCGGTCTGATGCAGCAGACAAGAGGTACCGTCAGCATGATGGAAACAACGACGGGTACGAACGTCACGCTAGAGGGAGGTCAAGGGAACAAGACAACGTGGATAAGCACTGGGACTGTCCTTTCTTCAAACATTGCTGGGACTCAGGAATGAGCCGATTGCCAACAATCGAGAATTGCCCAGAATGCAAACAGCAAAGGAGGAGGACAAATGAAGTTTCAGTGTTCGAGCGTCTAGGGCCTCTCCCACCTCAGAATAAACGAGCTGAGTCATCTCAAGAAGAAGACTTTGAGGAGTCAGATGGAGAAGAAGATAGGTATCACCGACCAAGGTGGTGCCCTGATGGACTCAGCCATTCTCAGAAGCGTAGGGTGCAGCGGCTGCGAAACCTGGAAGAAGCCGAGGCACAGTACTGCACGTTGAGAAGAGCGCCGGCCCTGCCGTGAAAATCAACAAACATTGGAGACGAAGGCGCGCCCGCCAAAGAAAGTATGGCGCCCCAACCGATGCACAGGCATCGGCTGATGCCGATGCAGAGACATCGGCTGACACAAACATGGTGTTTATACTCCCGTCGGAGTTTCGCGCTCCAAGCGACGAGGAAGTATCAGTGGCTCAATTCGACTGCGGTCCACGACCAGTTATCTTTGAGAAGCCACGAGATAGAAGCTACAGGCATTTGAAAGCCCTATACTTGAGGGGTTACATCAATGGGCAGCCTGTCAGCAAGATGTTGGTTGACACCGGAGCGGCAGTCAACATAATGCCGTATTCCATGCTACGACGTTTGGGGCACTCCAGTGATGATCTGATCAAGACCAACGTCACATTAAGCGACTTCAACGGCCAGGCGTCAGAAGCGAAAGGTGTTCTGAATGTAGAGCTTACTGTAGGCCGGAAAACCATACCTACCGCGTTCTTCATCGTCGACAGCAAAAGCAATTATGCCGTCCTATTAGGAAGGGACTGGATTCATGCTAACTGTTGCATTCCATCTACAATGCACCAATGCATCATACAATGGGATGGAGATGAAGTGGAAGTCGTTCAGGCAGATGACTCAATCGAGATATCGTTAGCTGCCATGAGTGTGTGGGAAGCAGATAACCAAGAGCCGCTCTCTGGAATCAGTTTAGAGGGCTGTGAGCGCATCGAAGCTTCAAAAAATGGGGTAAGGCTGGTTTTATCCACCGGCCTGACAGAGTAGCAACGTCCAAGTCCATTGGACGTACGTGGCAAGGCCGATCCCTGCGATCGGCCCTCAAAAAAAATGAAAAGCAAAGGATCTTATCTCCAACATGTCACGTAGCTACAGTGGAAATCCAAGAAGTTGCAAACCATCGTCAAGCATTGCAACGGAAAAGGAGGCCGATTCTGGCAATCGGCCAAAACTATCCTCAACATACCTTTGTCTGTGTTCAGCATTGATCCAACAGATGCCTGAAGAGCCGATACCATCAATTACTTGACAGAATCGGCTCGGGGGGCACATAGATGGATGAGACACGAGGATACGAAGCTGAGAATGCATGCCAAACGCCCAGCAGCTAAAAAATGGAAAATCCAAAAAATTTGAGCACAGCCGATGCGTAGACATCGACTTAAGGATTAAAAGCCGATGCACGGCCATCGACTCAAGGGATGCGACTGTTACAAGCAGATGCCTAATGGAGCAGTCATCGAGTTACGTAGCGAGGCTCTACTGAAGGGGCCCCTCAGTGGAATGGTTGGTGGCTCCATTAGCAAATCTTCAAGATCAGCAGCGCCTGCGTAAGCATGCAGATCAGGTTAGGATCATGAGAACAGCCGATGACCATCCAATTGGCTGTGACGTTTTCTCCTGGGGCTTGACCAAGGTGACAACTTCATCAAACATCTTCACCAGAAGCTGCATCAGTCTGAGGGTGATGAGCCGATACGAGCAGCAAGACGCAAGAATGGAGCTAGGAAGAGTTCAAGGGCCACTACGTTTGAGGCTTCTTAGTTCAAGGGAGCTGCTGATCCTTCCGAGCCGTTCTAGTGCATTGTCTCCTTGGACGTAGCTTTCATTGATGAAAAGCTGGGTGGCTCGGGGGCAGCTCACTTTAGTTCTCGCTATTGAAAGCCGATTTGGTCGAATCGGCTGACGCCACTACAGTTGGGAAGCCGATGATGGACCATTCGGTTGATACACCTTTATCCTCGCCTTGGCCGAGACTCGGGGGCAGCTCGCCCTAAGGTTTCTTGTTGCGGAGCTGATCTTGTTGGAATCGGTGACTCGCATCATAGCTTATTTGAAAGGTAGTGGATTATTGCAGAGGAGAACGGCTAGCTTACGGGAGGTATTCAAGGGCGAGCCATGATCATCGGTGGGCTCGGATCAGTTTGTGCTGCAAGGAAATGGAGCATCACAAGGACAGTTATGGGCAAATGGTGCTGTTTTTGCAAGGTGTTAGCTTCATTCGAGTTGATCCAAAGCAGTCCTAGGGCTCTCCTGAAGGCAAGGAGGATCAAGAAGGGAAGGATGCGGCAGAAGAATGTCGAAATTTAAAGTTAATGAGGAGAATGGACGTTATTTCAGGGAACTTGCCGCTAAGTCTAACATTCCATTCATCGGATCCATTTCCAAGATCCGGGTTTGCACGATTATAGATTGGCCTGTCGATTGAGAGTTTGGAGGTGCGGATGGATCTATCCTGGAGATTTATCGTGAGAGACCGATGCGGTGCCATCGGCTCGTTGAGCATTGACCGAAGTGACAATCGGCGGACTCGCACGAGGACAATCGGCTGAAATATCATAAAGGAAATCGACAAAATCAAATTGGGGAATTCTTCATTGATAGACAAGATTTCTTACATAAAGAGCTGATTGCTCTCAAAAGGAAGAATTAGGGGTACATTGCCCTATCTACTACTGCTGGCCCTAAGCTAAGCTCCTATGTAGGGGCCATTGCTGCCCTCATCGTCGTCGTCATCGTCGCCGTCGTCGGTGCTACTCCCGGCCGGCTCGTCGTCGCTGCTGTAGCGGCCGCCGGCAGGACCCTCGTTGTCCTCATCCTCCTCGTCAGCATCGTCGTCCTCGCTGTCGAAGTCGCTGAGGTTCCCGGGCCAGGGGCAATGGCGTTTGGCCGGCGGCTCGTCGGAAGAGCTGTCGTCCTCCTCCTCCTCGTTCACCTCCTCGGAGGAGGTGACCCCTCCCAGGAAGGCGGTCGTCGTCGCTTTCCTCCACCGCTTCCCCATTGGCGAGGAAGCGGAGGTCACTTTCCCCGTCAGTTGAGGACTTGTCATCCTCAGACCAAACGGAGAAGTCGTGGTCCTCCTTGTCCCACGCTGTTGGGGCAAGGTGTTACCCTCCAAAAACCCCCGACGGGCGTTGGTTAAGCAACACGAAGAGCCGGGAAGCTCCCAGGGCCGCTTAGTGGATCCCTGGCACCTCGCGTCGTCCCGCAAATCTTCTGGCCACGTCCTGGCGGTTGCTAGGGCGTGCCACCTGACCTAGACCTGATCAGGAAGGTGTTAGTGCTTCGATTGTTCCTGCATGGCAGACACGTAAACATTAAATACGAGCCTTATCGGCTCTCAGGTTTCCCTGTGGATCGGCTCAAAGAGCCGATCGCCCCCATGGTCCTTGATGGATTTGCAATGGCATGGGGATCCTGCTTGATCAGGACAAAGCTAAAACGATCCACGACAGTTTAGGGTTTTCACCGCATAATCGGAACGTCCTACGTGCGATCGGGCCTAGCAGCTACGAGAGGTGATGCAAACTACCCCTACGAGAGGCCTAAAAACCAACATACGTTGATTCCCGGAACATCCCTCGCAGGGACGGTAAACAACGCCTAACGCACTGCCGGATCGTCCGACCCCAACATAAGGCCTAACTATGCAGATATTAAACTAATCCCTGCGGAGCAAGGAGCAACTATAACGGATCGGATCTACTAAGTAACGAACAAGCAAGATGCTGCCCTTACGTCTGGATAGACGTAAGGGCAGCTAGGTGTCGAGGGACGGCATTGCCACGCAGATATGCACGTGAAAGCATCAATGCAAGCCCCTAAACACCTAAGGATAAATAGTACTGCTCGCCATCAACAAGGCTTCAGCACGAGCAGTACAAGGTTAACGAATAAACGTATACTGCCTAGATCGCTAGATGCGATCTAGGCAGCATGGTGCTTACCCGGGAGAAACCCTCGAAGAAAGGGGTGGCGATGCGCCTGATTTGTGTTGGTTGAACGATGATTGTCCTCCTTTTCCGATAACCCTAGATACATATTTATAGTCCAAGGGACTTTCTAATTGAGGCGTGCACCTAACCGTGCACGGGCCAGACTCTATCTCTTAATTCTAAATTACAACGCGATCTAATATGTTACAGATACATGGGCAGTTAGCCCAAACTCTTAGCGCAAGGCCGCTTCAAAGATGCTTCATGTGTACGTCCTTCAAGCCCATCTTCACTTACGGCCCACCTCCTGATTTGGCCAAAATCGGGTGGTAACACATGCCCCCCTGGTTTTGATAATGGTAATTGCAAAACCATCTGCTTTTCCTTCGAGGGGTCATGTCGTGGCAGAGCAGAACCGTCGCAGTATTCTTCATGATGACTTCTTGCCTTCCCAACTTCTCTGCTCGATTTGACAATTTTGGCCCACATCCTCGGAAACTGCGAGCATTGATCTCCAATATATCCCCCTTTATTTAACCGCATCAAACAGTTCTCTTCCTCATCCCCTTGCTCCAAACCAGCCGTCAGCCAAAAAACCTCCTCCTTCATAGCCATGTCTTCTCCTTCCTCTTCCCAATCCTCCTCCGCAAGCGAGGAGAGCGGAGGTCAATCAGACGGAAGCATACAACCGGCGCGCTCCCGAGCATTGGGACGAGCACGAATTCGACTTCGACTTCGTGCCTGAAGGCCGACCCGAAGATCTCGTCTGGTCGGATGGTGACATGCCTCTGACTGACGGGGAAGACGATCTTCGGTTCTTGATCGATGGAGAACTAGAGGCGGAGAGCGACAGCAACGACCTCTTCCGGGGTAAATTCACTTCCTCCACCAAAGAGGAAGAAGAAGAAGAAGAAGAAGAGGACGATGAAGACGAAGACGTCTCCTCCGACACGAAGAAGGAACCAGAAGATGACACTGATACGTCTCCAACGTATCGATAATTTCTTATGTTCCATGCTACTTTATTGATGATACCTACATGTTTTATGCACATTATATGTCATATTTATGCATTTTATGGAACTAACCTATTAACAAGATGCCGAAGAGCCAGTTGTTTTCTGCTGTTTTTGGTTTCAGAAATCCTAGTAAAAAATATTCTCGGAATTGGACGAAACTTTCGCCCAGGGTCATATTTTTGCACGAAGCTTCCAGAAGACCGAAGAGCTAACGAAGTGGGGCCACGAGGCAGCCGGAGGGAGGCCGGCTGGCCCAAGCCTGGCCGCACCTGCCCAGGCCCCTCGTGTGGCCCCCCGCGTTGACCCTCCGCCTACTTAAAGCCTCCGTCGCGAAACCCCCAGGTACCGAGAGCCACGATACGGAAAACCTTCGGGACGCCGCCGCCGCCGAATCCCATCTCGGGGGATTCGGAGATCGCCTCCGGCACCCTGCCGGAGAGGGGATTCATCTCCCAGAGGACTCTACACCGCCATGGTCGCCTCCGGAGTGATGAGTGAGTAGTTCACCCCTGGACCATGGGTCCATAGCAGTAGCTAGATGGTCGTCTTCTCCTTGTTGTGCTTCATTGTTGGATCTTGTGAGCTGCCTAACATGATCAAGATCATCTATCTGTAATACTATATGTTGTGTTTGTCGGGATCCGATGGATAGAGAGTACTATGATTATGGTGATTATCAATCTATTGTTTATGTGTTGTTTATGATCTTGCATGCTCTCCGTTATTAGTAGAGGCTCTGGCCAAGTTTTTGCTCTTAACTCCAAGAGGGGGTATTTATGCTCGATAGTGGGTTCATGCCTTCATTGAATCTGGATCGTGACAGTAAGTTCTAAGGTTGTGATGTGCTGTTGCCACTAGGGATAAAACATTGATGCTATGTCTAAGGATGTAGTTGTTGATTACATTACGCACCATACTTAATGCAATTGTCTGTTGCTTTGCAACTTAATACTGGAGGGGGTTCGGATGATAACCTGAAGGTGGACTTTTAGGCATAGATGCGGTTGGATGGCGGTCTATGTACTTTGTCGTAATGCCCGGATTAAATCTCACTATATTTATCATATCATGTATATGCATTGTTATGCCTTTCTCTATTTGTCAATTGCCCGACTGTAATTTGTTCACCCAACATGCTTTTATCTTATGGGAGAGACACCTCTAGTGAACTGTGGACCCCGGTCCTATTCTTTACATAGCATACAATCTACTTGTTTTACTGTTTTCTTTGCAAACATCTTCCACTCGATACGTTTAATCCTTTGTTACAGCAAGCCGGTGAGATTGACAACCTCACTGTTTCGTTGGGACAAAGTACTTGGGTTGTGTTGTGCAGGTTCCGCGTTGGCGCCGGAATCCCTGTGTTGCGCCGCATCACATTTCACGACCATCAACCTTCAACGTGCTTCTTGGCTCCTCTGGTTCGATTAAACCTTGGTTTCTTTCTGAGGGAAAACTTGCTCTGTGCGCATCATACCTTCCTCTTGGGGTTCCCAACGAACGTGTGAGTTACACGCCATCAAGCTCTTTTTCGCCGCCGTTGCCGGGGAACGAAAGAAAATTTACACCACAGAGAATTGCCTCCCACGGCAACAACTCTTTTTCTGGCGTTGCCGGGGAGATCAAGACACGCTGCAAGGGGAGTCTCCACTTCTCAATCTCTTTACTTTGTTTTTGTCTTGCTTTATTTTATTTACTACTTTGTTTGCTGCACTAAATCAAAATACAAAAAATTAGTTGCTAGTTTTACTTTATTTGCTATCTTGTTTGCTATATCAAAAAACACAAGAAAATTAGTTACTTGCATTTACTTCATCTAGTTTGTTTTATTTACCGTTGCTAAAATGAATACTCCTGAAAATACTAAGTTGTGTGACTTCACAAATGCAAATAATAATGATTTCCTATGCACACCTATTGCTCCACCTGCTACTACAGCAGAATTCTTTGAAATTAAACCTGCTTTACTAAATCTTGTCATGAGAGATCAATTTTCTGGTGTTAGTTCTGATGATGCTGCTGCCCATCTCAATAATTTTGTTGAACTTTGTGAAATGCAAAAGTATAAAGATGTAGATGGTGATATTATTAAATTGAAAGTGTTTCCTTTCTCATTAAGAGGAAGAGCTAAAGATTGGTTGCTATCTTTGCCTAAGAATAGTATTGATTCATGGACTAAATGCAAGGATGCTTTTATTGGTAGATATTATCCTCCCGCTAAAATTATTTCTTTGAGAAGTAGCATAATGAATTTTAAACAATTAGATACTGAACATGTTGCTCAAGCATGGGAGAGAATGAAAACTTTGGTAAAGAATTGCCCAACCCATGGACTGACTACTTGGATGATCATCCAAACCTTCTATGCAGGACTAAATTTTTCTTCGCGGAATTTATTGGATTCAGCTGCTGGAGGTACCTTTATGTCCATCACATTGGGGGCGGCTACAAAACTTCTTGATGATATGATGATAAATTACTCTGAATGGCACACGGAAAGAGCTCCACAAGGTAAGAAGGTAAATTCTGTTGAAGAAACCTCTTCCTTGAGTGATAAGATTGATGTGATTATGTCTATGCTTGTGAATGGTAGATCTAATGTTGATCCAAATAATGTTCCTTTAGCTTCATTGGTTGCTCAAGAAGAAAATGTTGATGTGAATTTCATTAAAAATAATAATTTCAACAACAATGCTTATAGGAACAACTCTGGTAATAACTATAGGCCATATCCTTCTGCTAATGGTAATGGTTATGGTAATTCTTATGGGAATTCTTACAACAATAATAGGAGTGTACCCTCTGGTCTTGAAGCCATGCTTAAAGAATTTATTAGTACACAAACTGCTTTTAACAAATCTGTTGAGGAAAAGCTTGATAAAATTGATACTATTGCTTCTAGAGTTGATAGACTTGCCTCTGATGTAAATCTTTTAAAATTGAAAGTTATGCCTAATAATGATATTGATAATAAGATTACTACTACAGCAAATGCCATCCAAGTTAGAATTAATGAGAATATAAGATTAATGGCTGAGTTGCGTGCTAGGTGGGATAGAGAAGAAAATGAAAAACTAGCTAAAGAGAATAATGTAGCTAAAGTTTGGACTATTACCACCACTAGTAATGCTAATTCCTCACATGTTGCTGCACCTCCTACTATCAATGGTAAAATAATTGGTGTTGGCAATGTTTCTACTCCTAGTGCAAAGCGTACAAAACTGCCTGAAATTGCTAAAACTGCTGAAACTGCTTGTGATAAAACTGCTGAAATTTTTTCCAACCTTGGGAACAATGATCCCATTGCTGTAGCTCATAATGATTTAGATTTTGATGATTGCCACATCTCTGAAGTTATAAAGTTCTTGCAAAAACTTGCTAAAAGTCCTAATGCTAGTGCTATAAATTTAGCCTTTACAAAACATATTACAAATGCTCTCATAAAAGCTAGAGAAGAGAAACTAAAACTTGAAACTTCTATTCCTAGAAAGTTAGAAGATGGTTGGGAGCCCATCATTAAAATGAAATTCAATGACTTTGAATGTAATGCTTTATGTGATCTTGGTGCAAGTATTTCTGTTATGCCTAAAAAGATTTATGATATGCTTGACTTGCCACCATTGAAGAACTGTTATTTGGATGTTAATCTTGCCGATAATGTTAAAAAGAAACCTTTGGGGAGGATTGATAATGTGCACATTACGGTTAACAATAACCTTGTCCCCGTTGATTTTGTTGTCTTGGATATCGAATGCAATGCATCTTGTCCTATTGTCTTGGGAAGACCCTTTCTTCGAACTTGGTGCTGTTATTGATATGAGGGAAGGTAATATTAAATATCAATTTCCTCTCAAGAAAGGTATGGAACACTTCCCTAGAAAGAGAATGAAGTTGCCTTTTGATTCTATTATTAGAACAAGCTATGATGTTGATGCTTCTACTCTCGATAATACTTGATTTGCACTTTCTGCGCCTAGCTGAAAGGCGTTAAAGAAAAGCGCTTATGGGAGACAACCCATGTTTTTACCTACAGCAATTTTTTGTTTTATTGAGTCTTGGAAGTTGTTTACTACTGTAGCAACCTCTCCTTATCATGTTTTTGTGCCAAGTAAAGTTTCTATGTCAAAGTTGATGTTATATTTGGGATTGCTGCGCAGAAACAGCATTGCTGTCTGTCACGAATCTGGGCACAGTTCTCTGTAGAAAATTCGACAAAATCTGCCAATTTACGAGCGTGATCCTCAGATATGTACGCAACTTTCATTAGTTTTGAGTTTTTCCATTTGAGCAAGTCTGGTGCCAGATTTAAATTCGTCTTTACGGACTGTTCTGTTTTTGACAGATTCTGCCTTTTATTTCGCATTGCCTCTTTTGCTATGTTGGATTCATTTCTTTGATCCATTAATGTCCAGTAGCATTATGCAATGTCCAGAAGTGAAAATAATGATTGTGTCACCTCTGAATGAGTGAATTATTAATGATGCACTAACCCTCTAATGAGTTTGCTTGAAGTTTGGTGTGAAGGAAGTTTTCAAGGGTCAAGAGAGGAGAATGATATACTATGATCAAGAGGAGTGAAAGCTCTAAGCTTGGGGATGCCCCCGTGGTTCACCCCTGCATATTTTAAGAAGACTCAAGCGTCTAAGCTTGGGGATGCCCAAGGCATCCCCTTCTTCATCGACAACATCATCAGGTTCCTCCCCTGAAACTATATTTTTATTCAGTCACATCTTGTGTTCTTTACTTGGAGCGTCGGTTTGTTTTTGTTTTTGTTTTTGTTTGAATAAGATGGATCCTAGCATTCACTTTGTGGGAGAGAGACACGCTCCGCTGTTGCATATGGACACATGTGTCCTTAGGCTTTACTCATAATGTTCATGGCGAAGTTTCTTCTTCGTTAAATTGTTATATGGTTGGAATTGGAAAATGCTACATGTAGTAATTCTAAAATGTCTTGGATAATGTGATACTTGGCAATTGTTGTGCTCATGTTTAAAGCTCTTGCATCATATGCTTTGCACCCATTAATGAAGAAATACATAGAGCTTGCTAAAATTTGATTTGCATATTTGGTCTCTCTAAGGTCTAGATAATATCTAGTATTGAGTTTTGAACAACAAGGAAGACAGTGTAGAGTCTTATAATGTTTACAATATGTCTTTTATGTGAGTCTTGCTGCACTTGTTCATCCTTGAGTTTGCTTCAAATAACCTTGCTAGCCTAAACCTTGTATCGAGAGGGAATACTTCTCATGCATCCAAAATCCTTGAGCCAACTACTATGCCATTTGTGTCCACCATACCTACCTACTACATGGTATTTCTCCGCCATTCCAAAGTAAATTGCTTGAGTGCTACCTTTAAAATTCCATCATTCACCTTTGCAATATATAGCTCATGGGACAAAATAGCCTTAAAAACTATCGTAGTATTGAATATGTACTTATGCACTTTATCTTTTATTAAGTTGCTTGTTGTGCGATAACCATGCTTCTGGGGAACGCCATCAACTATTGTTGAATATCATGTGAGTTTCTATGCATGTCCGTCTTGTCTGAAGGATCTATCATTTTAGTGGTTGGAGCATGCAAAATTGTTAGAGAAGAACATTGGGCCGCTAACTAAAGCCATGAATCATGGTGGAAGTTTCAGTTTGGACATATATCCTCAATCTCATATGAGAATAATAATCATTGCTACATGCTTATGCATTTAAGAGGAGTCCATTATCTGTTGTCCATGTTGTCCCGGTATGGATGTCTAAGTTGAGAATAATCAAAAGCGAGAAATCCGAAATGCGAGCATTCTCCTTAGACCTTTGTACAGGCGGCATGGAGGTACCCCTTTGTGACACTTGGTTGAAACATGGCATGCAAAGATCCGGTAGTCCAAGCTAAGTAGGACGAGGTGCGGGCACTATTAGTATACTATGCATGAGGCTTGCAACTTGTAAGATATAATTTTCATAACTCATATGCTTTATTACTACCGTTGACAAAATTGTTTCATGTTTTCAAAATAAAAGCTCTAGCACAAATACAGCAATCGATGCTTTCCTCATTGAAGGACCATTCTTTTACTTTTTGTTGAGTCAGTTTACCTATCTCCTTCCACCTAAGAAGCAAACACTTGTGTGAACTGTGCATTGATTCCTACATACTTGCATATTGCACTTATTATATTACTTTATGTTGACAATATCCATGAGATATACATGTTATAAGTTGAAAGCAACCGCTGAAACTTAATCTTCCTATGTGTTGTTTCAACACCTTTACTTTGATTTATTGCTTTATGAGTTAACTCTTATGCAAGACTTATTGATGCTTGTCTTGAAGTACTATTCATGAAAAGTCTTTGCTTTATGATTCAGTTGTTTACTCATGTCATTACTTTTGTTTTGATCGCTGCATTCATTACATATGTTTACAAATAGTATGATCAAGATTATGATGGCATGTCACTTCAGAAATTATCTTTGTTATCGTTTTACCTGCTCGGGACGAGCATAACTAAGCTTGGGGATGCTGATACGTCTCCAACGTATCGATAATTTCTTATGTTCCATGCTACTTTATTGATGATACCTACATGTTTTATGCACATTATATGTCATATTTATGCATTTTCGGAACTAACCTATTAACAAGATGCCGAAGAGCCAGTTTGTTTTCTGCTGTTTTTGGTTTCAGAAATCCTAGTAAAGAAATATTCTCGGAATTGGACGAAACTTTCGCGGGGTCCTATTTTTGCACGAAGCTTCCAAGAGACAGAAGAGCTAACGAAGTGGGGCCACGAGGCAGCCGGAGGAGGCAGGCGGCCAAGCCTGGCCGACCTACCCCTGGGCCCCTCGTGTGGCCCCCGCGTTGACCCTCCGCCTACTTAAAGCCTCCGTCGCGAAACCCCCGGTCACGAGAGCCACGATACGAAAACCTTCGAGACGCCGCCGCCGCGAATCCCATCTCGGGGATTCAGGAGATCGCCTCCGGCACCCTGCCGGAGGGGATTCATCTCCCGGAGGACTCTACACCGCCATGGTCGCCTCCGGAGTGATGAGTGAGTAGTTCACCCCTGGACCATGGGTCCATAGCAGTAGCTAGATGGTCGTCTTCTCCTTGTTGTGCTTCATTGTTGGATCTTGTGAGCTGCCTAACATGATCAAGATCATCTATCTGTAATACTATATGTTGTGTTTGTCGGGATCCGATGGATAGAGAGTACTATGATTATGGTGATTATCAATCTATTGTTTATGTGTTGTTTATGATCTTGCATGCTCTCCGTTATTAGTAGAGGCTCTGGCCAAGTTTTTGCTCTTAACTCCAAGAGGGGGTATTTATGCTCGATAGTGGGTTCATGCCTTCATTGAATCTGGGATCGTGACAGTAGGTTCTAAGGTTGTGATGTGCTGTTGCCACTAGGGATAAAACATTGATGCTATGTCTAAGGATGTAGTTGTTGATTACATTACGCACCATACTTAATGCAATTGTCTGTTGCTTTGCAACTTAATACTGGAGGGGGTTCGGATGATAACCTGAAGGTGGACTTTTTAGGCATAGATGCAGTTGGATGGCGGTCTATGTACTTTGTCGTAATGCCCGGATTAAATCTCACTATATTTATCATATCATGTATATGCATTGTTATGCCTTTCTCTATTTGTCAATTGCCCGACTGTAATTTGTTCACCCAACATGCTTTTATCTTATGGGAGAGACACCTCTAGTGAACTGTGGACCCCGGTCCTATTCTTTACATAGCATACAATCTACTTGTTTTACTGTTTTCTTTGCAAACATCTTCCACTCGATACGTTTAATCCTTTGTTACAGCAAGCCGGTGAGATTGACAACCTCACTGTTTCGTTGGGACAAAGTACTTGGGTTGTGTTGTGCAGGTTCCGCGTTGGCGCCGGAATCCCTGGTGTTGCGCCGCATCACATTTCGCGACCATCAACCTTCAACGTGCTTCTTGGCTCCTCCTGGTTCGATTAAACCTTGGTTTCTTTCTGAGGGAAAACTTGCTACTGTGCGCATCATACCTTCCTCTTGGGGTTCCCAACGAACGTGTGAGTTACACGCCATCAGACACCTCCTCCGAGGAACCGCCGCCAAAACGCATCCGTGGCTGGGCCTGGTCCGATGAGGATGATGATGATGATGAGGAGGAGGCCTCCGCTGAAGGTCACAGTAGCAGCGACGAGGAATTCGTCGACAGTAGCAATGACGGCAGCTACCCCAGCGACGACGAAGACGGCAACAGCCCTTAGAGTAGGGATTTACTAGCATAAGACTAGCAGTAGCAATCTATTCCCCTTTTGTTTGAGCAATCAGCTTCTCCTTGTAAGAAATCCCTTTTATCAATGAAGAATTTCCTCCATTCTTCCTTTTGAGGGCAATCAGCTCTTCTCCTAACCAATCTGATCATCGATGAAGAATTTCCTCTAATTTGACTTCCTCCACTCCTCAAATTGACTTTGAGACCGGTTTTCTTCAAGAATCCACTATAATAAATAAGCATATCTATGATAGTACTCTATGATACCACCCACTATGCACCCATGTTCCAAACGCCCCTCCCGCCAACTGTACCTTATTGTATCGCAGCGAAGAAAGGGCTTGATGAGCAACCCAAACAAACAAACAAAAAACTGTACCTTATTGTACTTGCTCTTACCCGATGTGGTGAATCACCAACAGCTTAACTGATGCTTCCGACAATCTGCCGACTTCGCATCTTGAACATGCACTGGTAGATCTTGTGTAATTGTACTAGAGTCGATGTCCAAGCATCGGCTGTGCTGAAATTTTTTCGTATTCTTTCCGATTTCCTTATCAACAGATTGATCCCTGAATCGGCTCGCCTGGGTACCTTTTCGCGGTCTTGTACCTTCTCCGTATATGCCCCCCCGAGCTCTTTTAGTTCAACGATGCAGCTTCTGGTGAGAATGTTGAGATCGTCACCTTGGTCAAGCCCTATGGTCGACGCTTCTGCTAGCACCGTTACACTTGAAGGTCTGCAAACGAAGCCGGAGGTCCTCGCAGAAGACCTGAGTCACCAAATATTTGGAAGTCCTCGCAGAGTAGGGCCTCGCCATGTAACAGTTTGTACCCCTTGAGACGATGTCTACGCATCGGCTGTGCTCAAAAATTTCTGTATTTTCGATTTTTCGCGGCCGATTTGTTTACGTATCGGCCCCCATACTTGAGCTGCTCTGCTGGACATTTGACATCCGTTCCCAGCTCCGTATCCTCGTATCTCATCCATCTATGTGCCCCCCGAGCCGATTCTGTCAAGTAATTGATGGTATCGGCTCTTCAGGCATCTGTTGGATCAATGCTGAACACAGACAAAGGTATGTTGAGGATAATTTTGGCCGATTGCGGGAATCGGCCTCCTTTTCCGTTGCAATGCTTTGGCGATGGTTTGCAACTTCTTGGATTTCCACTGTAGCTACGTGGCATGTTGGAGATAAGATCCTTTGCTTTTCATTTTTTGAGGGCCGATCTCAGGGATCGGCCTTGCCACGTATGTCCAATGTCTTGGACTTGCTACTCCGTTAGGCCGGTGGATAAAACCAGCCTTACCCCATTTTTCGAGGCTTCGATGCGCTCACAACCCTCTAAACTGATTCCAGAGAGCGGCTCTTGGTCATCTGCTTCCCACACGCTCATGGCAGCTAATGATATCTCGATTGAGTCATCCGCCTGAACGACTTCCACTTCATCTCCATCCCACTGTATGATGCATTGGTGCATTGTAGACGGGATGCAACAGTTAGCATGAATCCAGTCCCTTCCCAATAGGACGGCGTAATTGCTTTTGCTGTCCACGATGAAGAACGTAGAGTATGGTCTTCCGGCCTACAGTAAGCTCTACATTCAGAACACCTTTCGCTTCTGACGCCTGGCCGTTGAAGTCGCTTAATGTGATGTTGGTCTTGATCAGATCGTCGCTGGAATGCCCCAAACGACGTAGCATGGAATACGGCATTATGTTGACTGCCGCTCCGGTATCAACCAACATCTTGCTGACAGGCTGCCCGTTGATGTAACCCCTCAAGTATAGGGCTTTCAGATGCCTGTAGCTTCTATCTCGTGGCTTTTCAAAGATAACCGGTCGTGGACCGCAGTCGAATTGAGCCACTGAAACTTCCTCGTCGCTTGGAGCGCGAAACTCCGACGGGAGTATGAACACCATGTTTGTGTCAGCCGATGCCTCTGCATCGGCATCAGCCGATGCCTGTGCATCGGCTTTCGCCTGTTTGGGGCGCCATACTTTCTTTGGCGGGCGCGCCTTCGTCTCCAATGTTTGCTGAATTTCGCGGCCAGATCTGGCCGTGCTCTTCTCAACGTGTACAGGTACTGTGCCTCGGCTTCTTCAAGTTTCGCAGCCGTTGCACCCTACGCTTCGAGAATGGCTGAGTCCATCAGGGCACCACCTTGGTCGGTGATACCTATCTTCTTCTTCATCTGACTCCTCAAAGTCTTCTTCTTGAGATGACTCCTCGTTTATTCTGAGGTGGGAGAGGTCCTAGACGTTCGAACACTGAAACTTCATTTGTCCTTTTCCTTTGCTGTTTGCATTCTGGGCAGTTCTCGATTGTTGGCAATCGGCTCATTCCTGAGTCCCAGCAATGTTTGAAGAAAGGACAGTTCCAGTGCCTATCCATGTCATCTTGCTCCTTTGAACTCCCTCTAGCGCGACATTCGTACCCGTCGTTGTTCCTGTCATTCGACGATACCTCCGTTTCCGCATCGACCGACGATATTTCTCATCGTCTTCGTCGTAGCGTCGACGTCGGTCGTACTGCTGCTCATATTTGTTGAGGAGATGTACGGATAATGGGCGCTGATACCGTATGCTTCTCACCTCCTCCTCGGTTAGGTACCGTCTATCGTCGTCTTGGGGCCGGTCGCGTGGAACGGCCTCCTCTTTATCCTTGCCACGAGAGTGGCTGCTCTCTGCTTTGTCCACGCCATGGCGGATCACAAACCCTGCCATATTGACATCGAAAGAGAACCCTGGCTCTCTTATGGAGTGGCTTAGGTCCACCATGTTGACGTCCGGAAACGGACGCATGTCTACCTTCATGGCAAACTGTCCGAAAGTTAATCGGCCTGATTCTATCGCCATCTGAATTTGTGCGCGCAACACTTTGCAGTCGTTGGTGGCGTGCGTGAACGTATGATGCCATTTGCAGTATGGCCTCTTGTTCATCTCCTGTGCCGTAGGGATCTTGTGGCCTTCGGGTAGCTTCAACTGTTTCTCTTTCAGAAGCAGATCGAAGATCTGTTCAGTTTGGTCACGTCAAAGTCCAACCCTCTTGGAGGCCCTGGTGGATTCACCCATTTGCAGGACACAGGTACTTGCGTCCGAGTCCATTCGGCTACCGCTATTTCCTGATCTTCCAGAATATTCATCTTCATCTGACCAGGGTTGATCGCGGCTTGAACTTGTCTTGGTACAGTTCTGGATGGCGCTGCTCATATAAGGTCAGTCTGTTGACCAGGTGCGTCAGCGAGTTGTACTCAACTTGGAACGTCAGATCCTTGAACGACGCTGCCAGGCCTGCCACGGCCAGCTCGACTGCCTCTTTCTCAGTTATATGAACCGAATAGCATCGGTTCTTGACAGTTCTGAAACGCTGGATGTACTCAGCCACTGTCTCTCCTCGCTTTTGCCGAACCTGTGCTAGTTCGGCAATACCAGCTTCAGTAGTCTCTGAATGGTATTGGGTGTGGAACAGTTCCTCCAGCTGCTTCCATGATTGCACTGAATTTGGCTGCAACGAGGTGTACCATCCAAAGCTGGACCGGTGAGGGATTGCGAGAAGCACCTCACCCGTAGCTGATCCGATGCCGAAGCCATGCCCAGCTGGGCCAAGTATCGGCTCACGTGCTCGATGGAGCTAGATCCTTCTGACCCACTGAATTTGTTGAAGTCCGGAAGCCGGTACTTGGGTGGTAGTGGGATCAGGTCGAACTCATTGGGGTACGGCTTGGAATAGCCGATTATCTTCTTCTTCGGCAGGATGCCGAACTGGTCTCTCAAGACTGCACTGATCTGATCCGCGGTGGAGCAGCTGAGCTTTCATGGACTGGTGCAGTGGCATACTTGGCTAGCCACGCTTGTTTCTCAGCTTCTGCTCCTAGACTCCCCGCTGCTGCAGTTGTTCTTCCTGCCGGAACAATTGCTCCTGCTCCGGCAATCCCTCCTGGTGGAGCCTGGATCGCCTGCGTCCAGTTGTTGCAGTCCGGCACAAACGTGCACACGTATCCGTGTGGGATCTCCTTGGGCGGCTCATGTAAGAACTGATAGTCGCCCGGATCACCTCCAACTTTGTAGACGACGTATGCCGGTGAGCCTTGTTGCTGTGGAGCCGCCATTGCGTACGGCAGAGGTGGCCTGGTGTGGAGTTGCATCTCTCCCTGGTGAGTCCCTAGAACAGGTCCTGAAGGGGAGTACCGACGCTCCATGATCTCTTGCACCACACGGAGCGCAACGCGCTCCAAAGTGTTCACCAGGCTCTCAGAGTGCCGATGCAGTGAATGAGCCACCACGTAGTTGATCTCCTGTCGCAGGGCTCTGGTACGTTCCTCTGAAGGGAGAGACAGATCCAACCCATCGAGGATGCCTTGTGGTGCGAATCCTTTGAACCTGACGCCGTGCGACCGGGTCTTCTCAAAGGAGCCGATGAGTTCGGCCTCAGGATGGCCTTCAGGTCATCGTACTTCTTCTTATGTTCCGTGGGGAGACCTTGTACGTGATCGGTTCGTCCGCCATCTCGGATGCCGATGTTGACATGGATGTTGACGTAGATGTTGCCGGATGTTGCAGAAGGTGTCCCACCGGCGTGCAGCTGTGTTACCCTCCAAAACCCCGACGGCGTTGGTTAAGCAACACGAAGAGCCGGAAGCTCCCAGGGCCGCTTAGTGGATCCCTGGCACCTCGCGTCGTCCCGCAAATCTTCTGGCCACGTCCTGGCGGTTGCCTAGGGCGTGCCACCTGACCTAGACCTGATCAGGAAGGTGTTAGTGCTTCGATTGTTCCTGCATGGTAGACACGTAAACATTAAATACGAGCCTTATCGGCTCTCAGGTTTCCCTGTGGATCGGCTCAAAGAGCCGATCGCCCCATGGTCCTTGATGGATTTGCAATGGCATGGGGATCCTGCTTGATCAGGACAAAGCTAAAACGATCCACGACAGTTTAGGGTTTTCACCGCATAATCGGAACGTCCTACGTGCGATCGGGCCTAGCAGCTACGAGAGGTGATGCAAACCACCCCTACGAGAGGCCTAAAAACCAACATACGTTGATTCCCGGAACATCCCTCGCAGGGACGGTAAACAACGCCTAACGCACTACCGGATCGTCCGACCCCAACATAAGGCCTAACTATGCAGATATTAAACTAATCCGATGAAGCAAGGAGCAACTATAACGGATCGGATCTACTAAGCACGATCAAGCAAGATGCTGCCCTTACGTCTGGATAGACGTAAGGGCAGCTAGGTGTCGAGGGACGGCATTGCCACGCAGATATGCACGTGAAAGCATCAATGCAAGCCCCTAAACACCTAAGGATAAATAGTACTGCTCGCCATCAACAAGGCTTCAGCACGAGCAGTACAAGGTTAACGAATAAACGTATACTGCCTAGATCGCTAGATGCGATCTAGGCAGCATGGTGCTTACCCGGGAGAAACCCTCGAAGAAAGGGGTGGCGATGCGCCTGATTTGTGTTGGTTGAACGATGATTGTCCTCCTTTTCCGATAACCCTAGATACATATTTATAGTCCAAGGGACTTTCTAATTGAGGCGTGCACCTAACCGTGCACGGGCCAGACTCTATCTCTTAATTCTAAATTACAACGCGATCTAATATATTACAGATACATGGGCAACCCAAACTCTCGCGCAAGGCCGCTTCAAAGATGCTCCACGTGTATGTCCTTCAAGCCCATCTTCACTTACGGCCCATCTCCTGATTTGGCCAAAATCTGGTGATAACACATGCCCCCCTGGTTTTGGTAATGATAATTTCAAAACCACTCTGTTTTTCCTTCGAAGGGTCATGTCGTGGCAGAGCAGAACCGTCGAGGAGGAGGGTTTTTGGAAGATGACTGGTGGAAGGGAGGAAAGAAGTGAACTGGAAGGGTAAATAAAAGAGACATTTAATGTGGCAAATAATGCATTTTCGAAAATGTGGCTCCAAAACTGTCAAATCGTGCAGAGAAGTTGAGAAGGCAAGGCGTCATGATGAAGAATACTGCGACGGTTCTGCTCTGCCACGACATGACCCTTCGAAGGAAAAACAGAGTGGTTTTGAAATTATCATTACCAAAACCAGGGGGGCATGTGTTATCACCAGATTTTGGCCAAATCAGGAGATGGGCCGTAAGTGAAGATGGGCTTTGAAGATTACACGTGGAGCATCTTTGAAGCGGCCTCGCGCGAAGAGTTTGGGCTTAATTGCCTATGTATCTGTAATATTATTAGATCGTATCGTGTTTAGAATTAACAGATAGAGTCTGGCCCGTGCACGGTTAGGTGCACGCCTCAATTAGAAAGTCCCTTGGACTATAAATATGTATCTAGGGTTATCGGAAAAGGAGGACAATCACGTTCACAACAAACACAAATCAGGCGCATCGCCACCCCTTCCTTCGAGGGTTTCTTCCGGGTAAGCATCATGCTGCCTAGATCGCATCTCGCGATCTAGGCAGTATACGTTTATTCGTCTACCTTGTACTGCTCGTGCTGAAGCGTTGTTGATGGCGAGCAGTACTACTTATCATTAGGTGTTTAGGGGCTTGCATTGATGCTTTCTCGTGCATATCTGCGTGGCAATGCCGTCCCTCGACACCTAGCTGCCCTTACACCTATCTGGGTGTAAGGGCAGCATCTTGCTTGTTCGTTACTTAGTAGATCCGATCCGTTATAGTTGCTCCTTGTTCCGCAAGGATTAGTTTAATATCTGCATAGTTAGGCCTTATGTCGGGGTCGGACGATCCGGTAGTGCGTTAGATGTTGTTTACCGTCCCTACAAGGGATGTTCCGGGAATCAACGTAATGTTGGTTTTTAGGCCTCTTGTAGGGGTAGTTTTCATCATCTTCCGTATCTGCTAGGCCCGATCACACGTAGGACGTTCCGGTTATGCGGTGAAAACCCTAAACTGTCGTGGATCGTTTTAGCTTTGTTCTGATCAAGCAGGATCCCCATGTCATTGCAAATCCAACGTGAACCATGGGGCGATCGGCTCTTTGAGCCGATCCACAGGGCAACCTGAGAGCCGATAGGGCTCGTATTTAATGTTTACGTGTCTACCATGCAGGAACAATCGAAGCACTCTAACACCTTCCTGATCGGGTCTAGGTCAGGTGGCACGCCCTAGCAACCGCCAGGACGTGGCTGGAAGATTTGCGGGACGACGCGAGGTGCCAGGGTCCCAAGTTGTCGACTTCCTCAATCCACACTTAATATTTGTGCATGTGGGCCTAAGTATATGGTACTACTTAGTTCTATTCCTAGTATATATGTTGGGTGACTTAGAAAAATCATACTTCGTACATGATTCCTTCGAAAATCCTTTAGGGCTTCTTTGATTCATATTAGGTTGGTATAAGATAATAGGATTTAGATCTTATAGGAATATTTCCTACACTAGTAGTTTGATTCATATGAACATATCCAATAGGAAATAATCCTATAGGAATCATCAAGTAGTGCAAATCCTAGTATAGGATTAAATATTTGGTCCTACCTCATGGAAAAATTCATTTGGCGCAATCAAACGCAACTCATCTTATTATAGGATTTAACTACACATGTCATCCCAAATCCCAATCCTACATTCCTACTCCTATGATTTCCCTATCCTGTGAATGAAAGGAGCCCTTAAAATCAAACTATCCCGCACCTCGTCGATTCGTATAAAACCGACTCTAGCCAACAACTCTTCGCCCGACCTTTCTTCTTCACCATCAGGCCACCACACACTGTCATTTTCCATTGCAACGCATTTAGGGTGTGTTCGGTTCCAGAACCAAGTGGAATGGAATGGAACCGTTCCGCACCTAGAGCCCATTCTTGTGTTCGGTTGTGGAATGGAACGGAACCGAGTGGTTCCTCGAAAGGGAATATTCTCCCCATATGCAGAATGCACCCATTCCACCGAATCGGTGGAATGTGGTGGAACGGCTGTTACTTAGCCGCTATTAATTACAAAGCACTTCACTAATCCAACCAAAAAAATTATTAGTTGTTGTTAATTATGATTTTGAGATTAAAAAGGCCATTTGCCACTATTAATTACGATATTTAGACAAAAGATTAAACTTTAACTTCATTCCGTTCTACTCTCCAAATTCCCCGACCATACAAAAAATAACATTAATTACGATTTTAAGATTAAAAAGGCCATTAGGCGTTGTTAATTACGATTTTAAGATTTAAAAGGCTATTTGCCATTGTTAATTACGATTCTTAGACAAAAGTTTAGTTTAACCACATTCCGTTCTGCTCTCCAATTCCTCCAACCGAACAAAAAACAGTACCATTCTGTACCTCCTTTTTGTCCAAACCGAACGCGGGGATGGAACCATTCCATTCCTCTGGAAAGGAACCATTCCTTACTAAAATCTTCTTGTGCCACCTCCCAGTTTAAAGGCCTACTCGCATAACCCTACAGCTCTGCACTCGCGTGGGCAACCGAACACACCTACATCATCAATGCCCCGCGTACTTATCCGCACCGCCTACAGCTCTGCACTCCTATGACCTATCCATGGCTGGGCAGTCAAAAAAAGCTGCGTCACCTGGGAAATCAACAAGCCACGCAAGCAAGTCGCAAGCATCATAAATTCCGAATCAATGCCTAGCTACAGTCTACCTGGCCTCCTCCCAACTCATTGTCCTTGAGGCCTTAACAAAGCCTTCTAAAAGGGTTTTATCAAAATATTCCATATGGATTAGTAAAAAAACGCACCTGCTAAAGATTCATATATGCCCCTAGGTTAAAAATATGCATCTCAAATTTGTATGGATACATATGTATCTCTGACTAAAATGCATGTATCAAGACATAAGTGAGACACCTATATATTTTCAAACGGGGATGTAGTAGTAGATTTTTTGGGTCATGTGTTGGCAATAAAAAATGGATTCCCCATTTCATCTGTGCACAAGGAGGGCAAAACGAGTGGTCTTTTGTGAAGTGTCTCTACCAATCTACAACCACTTCAATTTTCACATGTACGCTAGACCCTGAAAGATGTCCAAATCAAGTTGCAGTGTTTTATCTCGATCCACATCTACATATGGTTTTATAATTGAGCTTTATCCTAATGAATTCAAAATTAAACTGTATGAGTTTGCTTGTTTTTGTACCCACTTGGGAAGGGTTCATGCAGGATCTGTAGCGAACTTTCTTGTGAAGACATATTTTGGCACATACTGTATGTGAATCTTCTCACGGCCATCAACTTTGAATACTCAAGTTTTTTACTCCTATATATGCAAAATGATATCAGTGTACCATTTTACTTATTCACAATGTTGGCAAAAAATGTATTTTTATGCCCATCTATTTCCATTTTTTGATTTCTTTTTTGAATTTTCATGCCCATTTGTAGATTTGACCAAGATTTAAACAAGTTTAACACATGAAAAATGAAAAGGTAAGCATGGATCCTTCTTAGACACTCTAAAATGAAGCTTTTGGGAGGTTCTTGAAATTTCCAAGTTTGAAACCCAAAACCACTTCTTCTCTTCATGTTTGACTACATAAGATAGAGTTTAGGGTTAGGGGTAGATACATGATTTTTCTTGTTTGAATATGTCTAGACCTTGTTTATCAACTTTAATGCTTACTATATGACATAAGAAGACTATGTGCTTTGGTTTTTCATTTTCTGTTTTTTTATATTTTATGCCCATTTGAATCTTGGTCAAATCCTAGGTTTGACCAGGATTTAAGCAAGTTTAAAACATGAAAACGACTTCTCTTCGTGCTTGACTTCTTATTCACTCCAAAATGAAGCTTTTGGAAGGGTTTTTGAAATTTCCATGTTTGAAACCCAAAACGACATCTCTTCGTGCTTGACTTCATAAGATAGAGTTTAGGGTTAGGGGGTAGATACATGAATTTTCTGGTTTGAATATGTCTAGACCTAGCTTGTTTATCAACTTGAATGCTTGCTATATGACATCAGAAGACTATGTGTTTGGTTTTTATTTTTTTGAATTTGTTATGCCCATTTGAATCCTGGTCAAATCCTAGGTTTGACCAAGATTTAAACAAGTATAAAACATGAAAATGAAAAGTAAGCCTGGATCCTTCTTATTCACTCCAAAATGAAGCTTTTGGGAGGGTTTTTGAAATTTCCATGTTTGAAACCCAAAACGACTTCTCTTCGTGATTGACTTCATAAGACAGAGTTTAGGGTTAGGGGTAGATACCGGATTTTTCTGGTTTGAATATGTCTAGACCTTGTTTATCAACTTGAATGCTTGCTATATGACATCAGAAGACTATGTGTTTGGTTTTTGTTTTTTGAATTTGTTATGCCCATTTGAATCTTAGTCAAATCCTAGGTTTGAATATATATGTCTAGACCTTGTATATCAACTTGAATGCTTACTATACATATGACATAAGAATGCTATGTGCTTTGGTTTTTCATTCTTTTCATTTTTTTCTGAATTTTTTAGGGCCATTTGAATCTTGGTCAAATCCTTGGTTTGGACCAAGATTTAAACAAGTTTAAAACATGAAAATGAAAAGGGAAGTCTGTATCCTTCTTAGTCACTCTAAAATGAAGCTTTTGGGATGTTCTTTAAATTTCAATGTTTGAAACCCAAAACGACTTCCCTTCATGCTAGACTTCATAAGATCGACAGGGGGTAGATACATGATTTGTCTGGTTTGGATATATCTAGACCTTGTTTATCAACTTGATTGCTTACGATATGACATAAGAAGACTATGTGATTTGGTTTTTCATTTTTCTGATTTTTTTGAATTTTGTGCCCACCCATTTGTATCTTCGTCAAATCCTAGGTTTGACCAAGATAATTTAAACAAGTTTAAAACATGAAAATGTAAAGGGAATCATGTATCCTTCTTAGTCACTCTAAAATGAAGCTTTTGGGAGGTTTTTGAAATTTTATGTTTGAAACCCAAAACCACTTCTCTTCATGCTTGACTTCATAAGACAGAGTTTAGGGTTAGGGTATAGATACATGATTTGTCTGGTTTGAATATGTCTAGACCTTGTTTATCAACTTGAATGCTAACTATATGACATAAGAAGACTATGTGATTTGGTTTTTCATTTTTCTGTTTTTTATTTATTTTTCTGCCCATTTGAATCTTGGTCAAATCCTAGGTTTGAACAAGATTTAGACAAGTTTAACACGTGAAATTAAACGAATAAGTAAGCATTGATCCTTCTTAGTCACTCCAAAATGTACCAATTGATAGTGTTAACTTTGCTTCATGGAAAAAATAATGTCATGTAAATGAGTTAACTTGGATTTCCTACCCTTGAATCCATAGGAAACTTTGTTCTAATGCACTATTATAATCAACCGAGTTTTTACACCAACAGGTCTGTCACTTACGTGTGGTGCCCACGCGTGAGGTCCCACACTTCAGTGAGCACAAGTCACGTGCAATAGGTACGCCAACTCCCAGCCATCTTCTTTGTCAAGAGAAGACGCATCAGGATGCGTATTGGGTCCTTCTGGATCCTTCGGTTGTCCCTCTCACAAAAAAACAAATCTCTCTCATTCTCGGCCTCGCTCGACTCGCTCGCTCGCTCGCTCGCTCCTGCGCACTGACAAACCCTGCACAACAGTCAACATCATCATCATCACCCGAAAAAGGGGAGACACCATAATGCTCTGCCTTTTTTCTCTCCTTCCGAGTGATCCCTCTTCCTCCGAGTTTCACTCGACGGGCAAACGCACATCTGCAGCATAGTAATAATAAAAAGGTAGAAAAATCGATATACGAATCTATAATTAAATAGGTTAAACTAGGGTTTTGCCCAGTACTACAGATCAAGGTTCAAAAAATCCAACTACGGGGTTCGAACAACACGATTCTAATCCAAGAACTTTTTCGACCTCATCCAAGTGGCCTCAAACTATAGGGTTAGCATCTAGTGCAGTATGTGTGAAAATGTATGCACTATGTGTGCTATAACTTGTATGTCTTTCAAATTTGAACCAACTTTGAATAAGTTTGAAATATTTGAAATGGGGCTTTTGGCTTAAACGTTTGAAACTCAAAACGATTCTCTTCATGCTAGACTTCATAAGACCGAGTTTAGGGTTAGGGGTAGATACATGATTTGTCTGGTTTGAATATGTCTAAACCTTGTTTATCAACTTTAATGCTAACTTCTCAGTCACTCTAAAATGAAGTTTTTGGAGGTTTTTGAAATTTCCATCTTTGAAACCCAAAACCACTTCTCTTCATGCTTGACTTCATAAGAAAAAGTTTAGGGTTAGGGGGTATAGATACATGATTTGTATGGTTTGAATATGTCCAAACCTTGTTTATCAACTTGAATATGCTTACTATATGACATAAGAAGACTATGTACTTTGGTTTTTAATTTTTCTGATTTTTTTAATTTTCTGCGCATTTGAATCATATCTTGGTCAAATCCTAGGTTTGACCAAGATTTAGACAAGTTTAACACGTGAAAACGAGTAAGTAAGCATGGATCCTTCTTAGTCACTCTAAAATGAAGCTTTTGGGAGGTTCTTGAAATTTCCATGTTTGAAACCCAAAACCACTTCTCTTCATGATTGACTTCATAAGATCGACAGATTAGTTTAGGGTTAGGGGTAGATATATACATGATTTTTTGGTTTGAATATGTCTAGACCTTGTTTATCAACTTGAATGCTTACTATACATATGACATAAGAATGCTATGTGCTTTGGTTTTTCATTCTCTTTTTGAATTTTTTCTAAATTTTTAGGCCCATTTGAATCTTGGTCAAATCCTTGGTTTGACCAAGATTTAAACAAGTTTAAAACATGAAAATGAAAAGGGAAGTCAGTATCCTTCGTAGTCACTCTAAAATGGAGAAGCTTTTGGGATGTTCTTGTAATTTCTATGTTTGAAACCGAAAACGAGTTCCCTTCATGCTAGACTAGCTTCATAAGATCGACAGGCCGGGGGTAGATACATGATTTGTCTGGTTTGGATATATCTAGACCTTGTTTATCAACTTTAATGCTTACTATATGACATATATAAGAAAACTATTGCTTTGGTTTTTCCTTTTTCTGTTTTTTTTTAATTTTGATGCCCATTTGAATCATGTCGAATCCTAGGTTTGACCAAGATAATTTAAACAAGTTTAAAACATGAAAATGAAAAGGGAAGCATTTATCCTTCTTAGTCACTCTAAATGAAGTTTTTGGGAGTTTTTGAAATTTCCATGTTTGAAACCCAAAACCACTTCTCTTCATGCTTGACTTCATAAGACATAGTTTAGGGTTAGGGGTACATACATGATTTGTATGTTTTGAATATGTCTAGACCTTGTTTATCAACTTGAATGCTTACTATATGACATAAGAAAACTATGTGCTTTGGTTTTTCATTTTTCTGATTTTTTTATTTTGCCCATTTGAATCTTGGTCAAATCCTAGGTTTGACCAAGATTTAAACAAGTTTAACACGTGAAAACGAAAAGGTAAGCATGGATCCTTCTTAGTCACTCCAAAATGTACCAATTGATAGATGTGTTAACTTTGCTTCATGGAAAAAATAATGTCATGTAAATGAGTTAACTTGGATTTCCTACCCTTGAATCCATAGGAAACTTTGTTCTAATGCACTATAATAATCAACCGAGTTTTTACACCAACAGGTCTGTCACTTACGTGTGGTGCCCATGCGTGAGGTCCCACACTTCAGTGAGCACAAGTCACGTGCAATAGGTATGCAAACTCCCAGCCATTTTCTTTGTCAAGAGAAGACGCATCAGGATGCGTATTGGAAGTCTCTGGGTCATTCAGGATCCTTCGGTTGACCCTCTCACAACAAAAAACAAATCTCTCTCATTCTCGGCCTCGCTCGACTCGCTCGCTCGCTCGCACCTTCGCTCGCACGCACCTCCACTCAACGACAAACCTGCCTGGCAGTCAACATCATCACCGAAAAAGGGAGACACCATAATTCTCTCCTTCTTCTCTCCTTACGAGTGATCCTCTTCCTCCGAGTTTCACTCGACGGGCAAACACATATGTGCTGCATAGTAATAATAAAAAAAGGTAGAAAAATCAACCTACGAATCTATAATTAAATACGTTAAACTAGGGTTTTTCCCAGTACTACGAGATCAAGTTCATAAAAAATCCAACTACGGGGTTCGAACAACCCCATTTCTAATCAAAGAATTTTTTCGACGTCATCCAAATGGCCTCAAACTATAGCATGGGCGGATCCAGACTATAGCCAAGGGGGGCAGCCGCCCCCACTCAATTTTCTGAAACCTTGTACTTAGAAATATGTTAAGCTAAAGGCTGGTTTGCCCGCACTTAGAAATGATATTTGCATCACTTATCATATGTTTGCCCATTTGAATCTTGTCAAATCCTAGATTTGACCAAGATAATTTAAACAAGTTTAAAACATGAAAATGAAAAGGCAAGCTTGTATCCTTCTTAGTCACTCTAAAATGAAGTTTGGGGAGGTTTTTGAAATTTCCATGCTTGAAACCAAAAACCACTTCTCTTCATGCTTGACTTCATAAGACAGAGTTTGGGGATATATAGGGGTAGATACATGATTTTTCTGGTTTGATATGTCTAGACCTTGTTTATCAACTTAATTGAATGCTTACTATATGACATAAGAAGACTACGTGCCTTGATTTTACATTTTTTTAAATTATGCCCATTTGAATCTTGGTCAAATCCTAGGTTTGACCATGATTTAAACAAGTTTAAAACATGAATATGAAAATTAAGCATGTATCCTTCGTAGTCACTCCAAAATGAAGCTCTTGAGAGGGTTTTTGAAATTTCCATGTTTGAAACCAAAAAACCACGTACTTCTCTTCATGCTTGACTTCATAAGACAGAGTTTGGGGTTAGGGGTAGCTTGATACATGATTTTTCTCGTTTGAATATGTCTAGACCTTGTTATCAACTTAATTGAATGCTTACTATATATATGACATAAGAAGACTATGTGCATTGGTTTTTCATTTTATTGTTTTTTTAATTTTATGCCCATTTGAATCTTGGTCAAATCCTAAGTTTGACCATGATTTAAACAAGTTGAAAACATGAATATGAAAAATTAAGCATATATCCTTCTTAGTCACTCCAAAATGAAGCTCTTGGGAGGGTTTTTGAAATTTCCATGTTTGAAACCAAAAACCACATATCTTCATGCTTGACTTCATGAGATAGAGTTTAGGGTTAGGGGTAGATACATGATTTCTCTGGTTTGAATATATCTAGACCTTGTTTATCAACTTAATTGAATGCTTACTATGTGACATAAGAAGACTATGTGCCTTGATTTTCCATTTTTTGTTTTTTCTGAATTTTTATGCCCATTTGAATCTTGGTCAAATCCTAGGTTTGACCATGATTTAAACAAGTTTAATAAAACATGAATATGAAAAATTAAGCATATATCCTTCTTAGTCACTCCAAAATGTAGATCTTGGTAGGGTTTTTAAAATTTCCATGTTTGAAACCAAAAACCACGACTTCTCTTCATGCATGCTTGACTTCATAAGACAGAGTTTAGGGCTAGGGTAGCTAGATACATGATGTTTCTGGTTTGAATATGTCTAGACCTTGTTTATCAACTTAATTGAATGCTTACTATATGACATAAGAAGACTACGTGCCTTGGTTTTTCATTTATTTTCATTTATTTTGAATTTTTATGCCCATTTGAATCTTGGTCAAATCCTAGGTTTGACCATGATTTAAACTAGTTTAAAACATAAATATGAAAAATTAAGCATCTATCCTTCTTAGCCACTCCAAAATGAAGCTCTTGGGAGGGTTTTTGAAATTTCCATGATTGAAACCAAAAACCACTTCTCTTCATGCTTGACTTCATAAGTCAGGGTTTAGGGATATATATATAGGGGGTACATACATGATTTTTCTGGTTGGAATATGTCTAGAACTTGTTTTTCAACTTGAGCTTATCTAGAGCTTGTTTTTAATTTTTTTATACCCATTTGATTCTTCGTCAAATCCTAGGTTTGTTGACCTAGATTTGAACAAGTTTAAAACATGAATATGAAAAGGTAAGCATGTATGCTTCTTAATTAGTCACTCCAAAATGAAGCTCTTGGGAGGGTTTTTGAAATTTCCATGATTTAAACCAAAAACCACTTCTCTTCATGCTTGACTTCATAAGTTAGGGTTTAGGGATATATAGGGGGTAGATACATCATGATTTTTCTGGTTTGAATATGTCTAGAGCTTGTTTATCAACTTAATTGAATGCTTACTATATGACATAAGAAGACTATGTGCCTTGATTTTTCATTTTTTTAAATTATGCCCTTTTGAATATTGGTCAAAACCTAGGTTTGACAAAGATTTAAAAAAGATTAAAACATGAAAATGAAAAAGTAAGCCTTGATCCTTCTTATTAACTCCAAAATGAAGGTTTTTGGGAGGGTTTTTGAAATATCCATGTTTGAAACCCAAAACCACTTCTCTTCGTGCAGAGTTTAGGGTTAGGGGGTAGCTAGACACATGAATTTTCTGGTTTGAATATGTCTAGACCTTGTTTATCAACTTGAATGCTTACTATTTATATGACATAATTAAGGAGAGTACATGCTTTTGGTTTTTCATTTTTTTCATTTTCTATTTTATTCCGTTCTTATGTCATAAAGTAAGCATTCAATTAAGTTGATAAACAAGGTCTAGACATATTCAAACCAGAATATTATACTGCATTAGTACAAAAAGTTTCCTATGGATTCATCAAGGGTAGTAAAGCCAAGTTAACTCATTGTCATGACTAAGAAGGATCCATGCTTACTGATACGTCTCCAACGTATCGATAATTTCTTATGTTCCATGCTACTTTATTGATGATACCTACATGTTTTATGTACATTATATGTCATATTTATGCATTTTCTGGAACTAACCTATTAACAAGATGCCGAAGAGCCACCTGTGCTGTTTTTGGTTTCAGAAATCCTAGTAAAGAAATATTCTCGGAATTGAACGAAACTTTCGCCCAGGGTCTATTTTTGCACGAAGCTTCCAGAAGACCGAAGACCTAACGAAGTGGGGCACGAGGCGGCTTCGGAAGGGTGGCCGGCGCGGCGGGCCCCGCGCGCCGACCTGCCCCCTGGGCCCTCGTGTGGCCCCGCGTTGACCCTCCGCCTACTTAAAGCTTCCGTCGCGAAACCCCGGTCACAGAGAGCCACGATACGAAAACCTTGCGAGGCCGCGCGCGTCCCATCTCGAGGATTAAGATCGCCTCCGGCACCCTGCCCGGAGAGGGGATTCATCTCGGAGGACTCTACACCGCCATGGTCGCCTCCGGAGTGATGAGTGAGTAGTTCACCCCTGGACCATGGGTCCATAGCAGTAGCTAGATGGTCGTCTTCTCCTTGTTGTGCTTCATTGTTGGATCTTGTGAGCTGCCTAACATGATCAAGATCATCTATCTGTAATACTATATGTTGTGTTTGTCGGGATCCGATGGATAGAGAATACTATGATTATGGTGATTATCAATCTATTGTTTATGTGTTGTTTATGATCTTGCATGCTCTCCGTTATTAGTAGAGGCTCGGCCAAGTTTTGCTCTTAACTCCAAGAGGGGTATTTATGCTCGATAGTGGGTTCATGCCTCATTGAATCTGGGATCGACAGAGGGTTCTAAGGTTGTGATGTGCTGTTGCCACTAGGGATAAAACATTGATGCTATGTCTAAGGATGTAGTTGTTGATTACATTACGCACCATACTTAATGCAATTGTCTGTTGCTTGCAACTTAATACTGGAGGGGTTCGGATGATAACCTGAAGGTGGAATTTTTAGGCATAGATGCAGTTGGATGGCGGTCTATGTACTTTGTCGTAATGCCCGGATTAAATCTCACTATATTTATCATATCATGTATATGCATTGTTATGCCTTTCTCTATTTGTATTGTCCGATTGTAATTTGTTCACCCAACATGCTTTATCTTATGGGAGAGACACCTCTAGTGAACTGTGGACCCCGGTCCTATTCTTTACATAGCATACAATCTCTTTGTTTTACTGTTTTCTTTGCAAACATCTTCCACTCGATACGTTTAATCCTTTGTTACAGCAAGCAGGTGAGATTGACAACCTCACTGTTTCGTTGGGACAAAGTACTTGGGTTGTGTTGTGCAGGTTCCGCGTTGGCGCCGGAATCCCTGGTGTTGCGCCGCATCACATTTCGCGACCATCAACCTTCAACGTGCTTCTTGGCTCCTCCTGGTTCGATTAAACCTTGGTTTCTTTCGAGGGAAAACTTGCCTACTGTGCGCATCATACCTTCCTCTTGGGGTTCCCAACGAACGTGTGAGTTACACGCCATCAAGCTCTTTTTCTGGCGTTGCCGGGGAGATCAAGACACGCTGCAAGGGGAGTCTCCACTTCTCAATCTCTTTACTTTGTTTTTGTCTTGCTTTATTTTATTTACTACTTTGTTTGCTGCACTAAAACAAAATACAAAAAAATTAGTTGCTAGTTTTACTTTATTTACTGTCTTGCTCTCTATATCAAAAACACAAAAAAATTAGTTACTTGCATTTACTTTATCTAGTTTGTTTTATTTACCGTTGCTAAAATGGCCAACCATGAAAATACTAAATTGTGTGACTTCACAAATGCAAATAATAATGATTTCCTATGCACACCTATTGCTCCACCTGCTACTACAGCAGAATTCTTTGAAATTAAACCTGCTTTACTGAACTTGGTTATGAGAGATCAATTTTCTGGTGCTAGTTCTGATGATGCTGCTGCCCATCTCAATAATTTTGTTGAACTTTGTGAAATGCAAAAGTATAAAGATGTAGATGGTGATATTATTAAATTGAAAGTGTTTCCTTTCTCATTAAGAGGAAGAGCTAAAGATTGGTTGCTATCTTTGCCTAAGAATAGTATTGATTCATGGACTAAATGCAAGGATGCTTTTATTGGTAGATATTATCCTCCCGCTAAAATTATATCTTTGAGAAGTAGCATAATGAATTTTAAACAATTAGATACTGAACATGTTGCTCAAGCTTGGGAGAGAATGAAAACTTTGGTAAAAAATTGCCCAACCCATGGACTGACTACTTGGATGATCATCCAAACCTTCTATGCAGGACTAAATTTTTCTTCGCGAAATTTATTGGATTCAGCTGCTGGAGGCCATATGTCCATACTTGGAGGCTATAAACTTCTTGATGATATGATGATAAATTACTCTGAATGGCACACGGAAAGAGCTCCACAAGGTAAGAAGGTAAATTCTGTTGAGGAAACCTCTTCCTTGAGTGATAAGATTGATGTGATTATGTCTATGCTTGTGAATGGTAGATCTAATGTTGATCCAAATAATGTTCCTTTAGCTTCATTGGTTGCTCAAGAAGAAAATGTTGATGTGAATTTCATTAAAAATAATAATTTCAACAACAATGCTTATAGGAACAACTATGGTAATAACTATAGGCCATATCCTTCTGCTAATGGTAATGGTTATGGTAATTCTTATGGGAATTCTTACAACAATAATAGGAGTGTACCCTCTGGTCTTGAAGCCATGCTTAAAGAATTTATTAGTACACAAACTGCTTTTAACAAATCTGTTGAGGAAAAGCTTGATAAAATTGATACTATCGCTTCTAGAGTTGATAGGCTTGCCTCCGATGTTAATCTTTTAAAATTGAAAGTTATGCCTAATAATGATATTGATAATAAGATTACTACCACAGCAAATGCCATCCAAGTTAGAATTAATGAGAATATAAGATTAATGGTTGAACTGCGTGCTAGGTGGGATAGAGAAGAAAATGAAAAACTAGCTAAAGAGAATAATGTAGCTAAAGTTTGGACTATTACCACCACTAGTAATGCTAATTCTCCACATGTTGCTGCACCTCCTACTATCAATGGTAAAATAATTGGTGTTGGCAATGTTTCTACTCCTAGTGCAAAGCGTACAAAGCTGCCTGAAATTGCTAAAACTGCTGAAACTGCTTGTGATAAAACTGCTGAAATTTTTTCCAACCTTGGGGATGATAATCCCATTGCTTTAGATTGTAATGATTTAGATTTTGATGATTGCCACATCTCTGAAGTTATAAAGTTCTTACAAAAACTTGCTAAAAGTCCTAATGCTAGTGCTATAAATTTAGCCTTTACAAAACATATTACAAATGCTCTCATAAAAGCTAGAGAAGAGAAACTAAAACTTGAAACTTCTATTCCTAGAAAGTTAGAAGATGGTTGGGAGCCCATCATTAAAATGAAATTCAATGACTTTGAATGTAATGCTTTATGTGATCTTGGTGCAAGTATTTCTGTTATGCCTAAAAAGATTTATGATATGCTTGACTTGCCACCATTGAAGAATTGTTATTTGGATGTTAATCTTGCCGATAATGTTAAAAAGAAACCTTTGGGGAGGATTGATAATGTGCATATTACGGTTAACAATAACCTTGTCCCCGTTGATTTTGTTGTCTTGGATATCGAATGCAATGCATCTTGTCCAATTGTGTTGGGAAGACCTTTTCTTCGAACTGTTGGTGTTGTTATTGATATGAGGGAAGGTAATATTAAATATCAATTTCCTCTCAAGAAAGGTATGGAACACTTCCCTAGAAAGAGAATGAAGTTGCCTTTTGATTCTATTATTAGAACAAGCTATGATGTTGATGCTTCTACTCTCGATGTTACTTGATTTACACTTTCTGCGCCTAGCTGAAAGGCGTTAAAGAAAAGCGCTTATGGGAGACAACCCATGTTTTTACCTACAGCAATTTTTGTTTTGTTGAGTCTTGGAAGTTGTTTACTACTGTAGCAACCTCTCCTTATCATGTTTTTGTGCCAAGTAAAGTTTCTATGTCAAAGTTGATGTTATATTTGGGATCGCTGCGCAGAAACAGCATTGCTGTCTGTCACGAATCTGGGCACAATTCTCTGTAGAAAATTCGAAAAAATCTGCCAATTTATGAGCGTGATCCTCAGATATGTACGCAACTTTCATTAGTTTTGAGTTTTTCCATTTGAGCAAGTCTGGTGCCATTTATAAATTCGTCTTTACGGACTGTTCTGTTTTTGACAGATTCTGCCTTTTATTTCGCATTGCCTCTTTTGCTATGTTGGATTTATTTCTTTGATCCACTAATGTCCAGTAGCATTATGCAATGTCCAGAAGTGAAAATAATGATTGTGTCACCTCTGAATGAGTGAATTATTAATGATGCACTAACCCTCTAATGAGTTTGCTTGAAGTTTGGTGTGAAGGAAGTTTTCAAGGGTCAAGAGAGGAGAATGATATACTATGATCAAGAGGAGTGAAAGCTCTAAGCTTGGGGATGCCCCGGTGGTTCACCCCTGCATATTTTAAGAAGACTCAAGCGTCTAAGCTTGGGGATGCCCAAGGCATCCCCTTCTTCATCGACAACATCATCAGGTTCCTCCCCTGAAACTATATTTTTATTCAGTCACATCTTGTGTTCTTTACTTGGAGCGTCGGTTTGTTTTCGTTTTTGTTTTTGTTTGAATAAGATGGATCCTAGCATTCACTTTGTGGGAGAGAGACGCGCTCCGCTGTTGCATATGGACACATGTGTCCTTAGGCTTTACTCATAATGTTCAAGGCGAAGTTTCTTCTTCGTTAATTTGTTATATGGTTGGAATTGGAAAATGCTACATGTAGTAATTCTAAAATGTCTTGGATAATGTGATACTTGGCAATTTTTGTGCTCATGTTTAAGCTCTTGCATCATATACTTTGCACCCATTAATGAAGAAATACATAGAGCTTGCTAAAATTTGATTTGCATATTTGGTTTCTCTAAGGTCTAGATAATATCTAGTATTGAGTTTTGAACAACAAGGAAGACGGTGTAGAGTCTTATAATGTTTACAATATGTCTTTTATGTGAGTTTTGCTGCACTTGTTCATCCTTGAGTTTGCTTCAAATAACCTTGCTAGCCTAAACCTTGTATCGAGAGGGAATACTTCTCATGCATCCAAAATCCTTGAGCCAACTACTATGCCATTTGTGTCCACCATACCTACCTACTACATGGTATTTCCCGCCATTCCAAAGTAAATTGCTTGAGTGCTACCTTTAAAATTCCATCATTCACCTTTGCAATATATAGCTCATGGGACAAAATAGCCTTAAAAACTATCGTAGTATTGAATATGTACTTATGCACTTTATATTTTATTAAGTTGCCTGTTGTGCGATAACCATGCTTCTGGGGAACGCCATCAACTATTGTTGAATATCATGTGAGTTGCTATGCATGTCCGTCTTGTCTGAAGGTCTATCATTTTAGTGGTTGGAGCATGCAAAATTGTTAGAGAAGAACATTGGGCCGCTAACTAAAGCCATGAACCATGGTTGAAGTTTCAGTTTTGGACATATATCCTCAATCTCATATGAGAATAATAACTTTGCTACATGCTTATGCATTTAAGAGGAGTCCATTATCTGTTGTCCATGTTGTCCTGGTATGGATGTCTAAGTTGAGAATAATCAAAAGCGAGAAATCCGAAATGCGAGCATTCTCCTTAGACCTTTGTACAGGCGGCATGGAGGTACCCCTTTGTGACACTTGGTTGAAACATGGCATGCAAAGATCCGGTAGTCCAAGCTAAGTAGGACGAGGTGCGGGCACTATTAGTATACTATGCGTGAGGCTTGCAACTTGTAAGATATAATTTTCATAACTCAATGTGCTTTATTACTACCGTTGACAAAAGTTTATTGTTTTTCAAAATAAAAGCTCTAGCACAAATATATAACAATCGATGCTTTCCTCTTTGAAGGACCTTTCTTTTACTTTTATTGTTGAGTCGGTTGCATCTCCCTCCACCTTAGAAGCAAACACTTGTGTAAATTGTGCATTGATTCCTACATACTTGCATATTGCACTTATTATATTACTTTATATGTTGACAATATCCATGAGATATACATATTACAAGTTGAAAGCATGCTGAAACTTAATCTTCCTATGTGTTGCTTCAACACCTTTACTTCGATTCTTGCTTTATGAGTTAACTCTTATGCAAGACTTATTGATGCTTGTCTTGAAGTACTATTCATGAAAAATCTTTGTTTATGATTTAGTTGTTTACTCATGTCATTACCTTTGTTTTGATGTTGCATTCATTACATATGTTTACAAATAGTATGATCAAGATTATGATGGCATGTCACTTCAGAAATTATCTTTGTTCTCGTTTTACACCTTAAGAGGACAGGCAAAGAACTAAGCAGGGATCTTTGATACGTCTCCAGCATTGTGAGTAATTTCTTATGTTCCATGCTACTTTATTGATGATACCTACATGTTTTATATGCACATTATATGTCATATTTATGCATTTACTGGAACCTATTAACAAGATCTTGGAAACTGATTCTTGTTTTTTGCTGTTTTGGTTTCGAAATCCTAGTAAAGAAATATTCTCGGAATTGGACGAAACTTTCGCCCAGGGTCCTATTTTTGCACGAAGCTTCCAGAAGGCCAAGGCTGTGAGAAGTGGAATACGAGGCGGCGGAAGAGGGTGTTGCGTGGCAGGCCTGAGCCTAGCGACCTACTGGGCCCTCTCAGTGGCCCCACGTTGACCACTCAGCCTGCCAAAGCCCCAGTCGCGAAACCCCGATCACAAAGAGCCACGTCTGAGAAGAAGCCTTGCAGGCCGCCGCGCCGCGATATCTCGGGGGTTACGGAGATCGCCTCCCAGGCACCCTGCGGGAGGGGATTCATCTCCGAGGAGGACTCTACACCGCCATGGTCGCCTCGGAGTGATGAGTGAGTAGTTCACCTGGACCATGGGTCCATGCGGTAAACTAGATGGTCGTCTTCTCCCTTGTTGTGTGTGCAGTGGTGGATCTTGTGAGCTGCTAACATGATCAAGATCATCTATCTGTAATACTATATGTTGTGTTTGTCGGATCCGATGGATAGAGAATACTATGATTATGGTGATTATCAATCTATTGTTTATGTGTTGTTTATGATCTTGCATGCTCTCCGTTATTAGTAGAGGCTCTGGCCAAGTTTTTGCTCTTAACTCCAAGAGGGAGTATTTATGCTCGGTAGTGGGTTCATGCCTTCATTGACACCTGGGATCGTGACAGTAGGTTCTAAGGTTGTGATGTGTTGTTGCCACTAGGGATAAAACATTGATGCTATGTCTAAGGATGTAGTTGTTGATTACATTACGCACCATACTTAATGCAATTGTATGTTGCTTTGCAACTTAATACAGAGGGTTCGGATGATAACTTTGAGGGTGGACTTTTTAGGCATAGATGCGGTTGGATGGCGGTCTATGTACTTGTGTGTGCCCGGATTAAATCTCACTATATTTATCATATCATGTATATGCATTGCTATTATGCCTTTCTCTATTTGTCAATTGCCCGACCTGCAATTTGTTCACCCAACATGCTTTTATCTTATGGAAGTCTAGTGAACTATGGACCCCGGTCCTATTCTTTACATAGCATACAATCTACTGCATACTTGTTTATTTGTTTTCTTTGCAAACATCTTCACTGATCAGACATTATTTGTTAAACCAATGGGGTGAGATTGACAACCTCAGCATTTTGTTGGACAAAGTGGCAGGTTGTGTTGGCTTGCCGAGGTTGCGTTGGCGCGGGAATCCCCCTAGAACAGCTATGGCAGCATCACATTTCGCGACCATCAACCTTCAACGTGCTTCTTGGCTCCTCCTGGTTCGATTAAACCTTGGTTTCTTTCTGAGGGAAAACTTGCTACTGTGCGCATCATACCTTCCTCTTGGGGTTCCCAACGAACGTGTGAGTTACACGCCATCACTTACTTTTCATTTTCATGTTTTAAACTTGTTTAAATCTTGGTCAAACCTAGGATTTGACCAAGATTCAAATGGTCATAAAAAATCAAACAAAATCAAGAAAATCAAAAACCAAACCACATAGTCTTCTTATGTAATATACTAAGCATTCAAGTTGATCAACGAAGTCTAGACATATTCAAACCAGAAAAATCATGTATCTACCCCCTAACCCTAAACGTTGTCTTATGAAGTCAAGCATGAAGAGAAGAAGTGGTTTTGGGTTTCAAACATGGAAATTTCAAAAACCCACCCAAAAGCTTCATTTTGGAGTGACTAAGAAGGATCCAAGCTTACTTTTTCATTTTCATGTTTCAAACTTGTTTAAATCTTTGTCAAACCTAGGATTTGACCAAGATTCAAATGGGCATAAAAATTCAAAAAAGAAATCAAAAAAATGAAACACCAAAGCACATAAACTTCTTATGTCATATAGTAATTAAGCATTCATGTTGATCAACAAAGTCTATATATATTTAAACAATAAAAATCATGTATATATACCCCCAAACCCAAAACCACTTCTCTTCACATGCTTGACTTCATAAGACAGAGTTTAGTGGTAGGGGTAGATACATGATTTGTCTAGTTTGAATATGTCTAGACCTTGTTTATCAACTTGAATGCTTACTATATGACATAAGAAGACTATGTGATTTGGTTTTTCATTTTTCTGTTTTTAATTATTTTTCTGCCCATTTGAATCTTGGTCAAATCCTAGGTTTGAACAAGATTTAGACAAGTTTAACACGTGAAATTAAACGAATAAGTAAGCATTGATCCTTCTTAGTCACTCCAAAATGTACCAATTGATAGTGTTAACTTTGCTTCATGGAAAAACCACTTCTCTTCATGCTTGACTTCATAAAGACAGAGTTTGGGGATATATAGGGGTAGATACATGATTTTTCTGGTTTGATATGTCTAGACCTTGTTTATCAACTTAATTGAATGCTTACTATATGACATAAGAAGACTACGTGACTTGTGCTCACTGAAGTGTGGGACCTCACGCATGGGAACCACACGTAAGTAACTCGGGTGATCATTATACTGTATTAGTACATAGTTTCCTATGGATCCTTCTTAGTCACTCCAAAATGAAGCTCTTTGAGAGGGTTTTTGAAATTTCCATGTTTGAAACCCAAAACAACTTCTCTTCATGCTTGACTTCATAAGACAGAGTTTAGGGTTAGGGGTAGATACATGATTTGTATGGTTTGAATATGTCTAGACCTTGTTTATCAACTTTAATGCTTACTATATGACATAAGAAGACTATGTGCTTTGGTTTTTCATTTTTCTGATTTTTTCTATTTTTGATGCCCATTTGAATCTTGGTCAGATCCTAGGTTTTACCAAGATTTAAACAAGTTTAAAACATGAAAATGAAAAGGGAAGCATTTATCCTTCTTAGTCACTCTAAATGAAGTTTTTGGGAGGTTTTTGAAATTTCCATGTTTGAAACCCAAAACCACTTCTCTTCATGCTTGACTTCATAAGACATAGTTTAGGGTTAGGGGTACATACATGATTTGTATGTTTTGAATATGTCTAGACCTTGTTTATCAACTTGAATGCTTACTATATGACATAAGAAAACTATGTGCTTTGGTTTTTCATTTTTCTGATTTTTTTTGGAATTTTGCCCATTTCAATCTTGGTGAAATCCTAGGTTTGAGCAAGATTTAAACAAATTTAACACGTGAAAACGAATAAGCATGGATCCTTCTTAGTCACTCCAAAATGTACCAATTGATAGATGTGTTAACTTTGCTTCATGGAAAAAATAATGTCATGTAAATGAGTTAACTTGGATTTCCTACCATTGAATCCATAGGAAACTTTGTTCTAATGCACTATAATAATCAACCGAGTTTTTACACCAACAGGTCTGTCACTTACGTGTGGTGCCCATGCGTGAGGTCCCACACTTCAGTGAGCACAAGTCACGTGCAATAGGTACGCAAACTCCCAGCCATTTTCTTTGTCAAGAGAAGACGCATCAGGATGCGTATTGGAGTCTACAGGTCATTCGGGGATCCTTCGATTTGTCCCTCTCCCACAAAAAACAAATCTCTCTCATTCTCGGCCTCGCTACGACTAGCTCGCTCGCTCGCACCTCTGCTCAGCGACAAACCTGCTGTGATCGACATCATCACACAGAAAAGGGGAGACACCATAATTCTCTCCCTTCTTCTCTCCTTCCGAGTGATCCCTCTTCCTCCGAGTTTCACTCGACGGGCAAACACATATGTGCTGCATAGTAATAATAAAAAAAGGTAGAAAAATCAACCTACGAATCTATAATTAAATACGTTAAACTAGGGTTTTTCCCAGTACTACAGATCAAGTTCATAAAAAATCCAACTACGGGGTTCGAACAACCCCATTTCTAATCAAAGAATTTTTTCGACGTCATCCAAATGGCCTCAAACTATAGCATGGGCGGATCCAGACTATAGCCAAGGGGGGCAGCCGCCCCCACTCAATTTTCTGAAACCTTGTACTTAGAAATATGTTAAGCTAAAGGCTGGTTTGCCCGCACTTAGAAATGATATTTGCATCACTTATCATATGTTTGCCCATTTGAATCTTGTCAAATCCTAGATTTGACCAAGATATTTAAACAAGTTTAACATGAAAATGAAAAGGCAAGCTTGTATCCTTCTTAGTCACTCCTAAATGAAGTTTGGGAGGTTTTTGAAATTTCCATGCTTGAAACTCAAAACCACTTCTCTTCATGTGACATAAGACAAAGTTTGGGTTTAGGGGTGATACATGATTTTCTAGTTTGAATATGTCTAGACCTTGTTATCAACTTAATTGAATGCTTACTTATGTGACATAAGAAGACTATGTGCATTGGTTTTTCATTTTATTGTTTTTATTTTTATGCCCATTGAATCTTGGTTAAATCCTAGGTTTGACCATGATTTAAACAATTTAAAACATGAATATGAAAATTAAGCATGTATCCTTCTTAGTCACTCCAAAATATAGAAGCTCTTAGGAGAGGGTTTTGAAATTTCATGTTTGAAACCAAAACCACTTCTCTTCATACTTGACTTCATAAGACAGAGTTTGGGGTTAGGGGTAGCTTGATACATGATTTTTCTCGTTTGAATATGTCTAGACCTTGTTATCAACTTAATTGAATGCTTACTATATATATGACATAAGAAGACTATGTGCATTGGTTTTTCATTTTATTGTTTTTTTTAATTTTATGCCCATTTGAATCTTGGTCAAATCCTAAGTTTGACCATGATTTAAACAAGTTGAAAACATGAATATGAAAAATTAAGCATATATCCTTCTTAGTCACTCCAAAATGAAGCTCTTGGGAGGGTTTTTGAAATTTCCATGTTTGAAACCAAAAACCACATATCTTCATGCTTGACTTCATGAGATAGAGTTTAGGGTTAGGGGGTAGATACATGATTTCTCTGGTTTGAATATATCTAGACCTTGTTTATCAACTTAATTGAATGCTTACTATGTGACATAAGAAGACTATGTGCCTTGATTTTCCATTTTTTGTTTTTTCTGAATTTTTATGCCCATTTGAATCTTGGTCAAATCCTAGGTTTGACCATGATTTAAACAAGTTTAATAAAAAACATGAATATGAAAAATTAAGCATATATCCTTCTTAGTCACTCCAAAATGTAGATCTTGGTAGGGTTTTTAAAATTTCCATGTTTGAAACCAAAAACCACGACTTCTCTTCATGCATGCTTGACTTCATAAGAGACAGAGTTTAGGGCTAGGGGTAGCTAGATACATGATGTTTCTGGTTTGAATATGTCTAGACCTTGTTTATCAACTTAATTGAATGCTTACTATATGACATAAGAAGACTATGTGCCTTGGTTTTTCATTTATTTTGATTTATTTATGCCCATTTGAATCTTGGTCAAATCCTAGGTTTGACCATGATTTAAACAAGTTTAAAACATGAATATGAAAAATTAAGCATCTATCCTTCTATTAGTCACTCCAATATGTAGCTCTTGGGAGGTTTTTGAAATTTCCATGATTGAAACCAAAAAACTTCTCTTCATACTTGACTTCATAAGTCAGGGTTTAGGGATATATATATAGGGGGTACATACATGATTTTTCTGGTTGGAATATGTCTAGAACTTGTTTTTCAACTTGAGCTTATCTAGAGCTTGTTTTTAATTTTTTTATACCCATTTGATTCTTCGTCAAATCCTAGGTTTGTTGACCTAGATTTGAACAAGTTTAAAACATGAATATGAAAAGGTAAGCATGTATGCTTCTTAATTAGTCACTCCAAAATGAAGCTCTTGGGAGGGTTTTTGAAATTTCCATGATTTAAACCAAAAACCACTTCTCTTCATGCTTGACTTCATAAGTCAGGGTTTAGGGATATATAGGGGGTAGATACATGATTTTTCTGGTTTGATATGTCTAGACCTTGTTTATCAACTTAATTGAATGCTTACTATATGACATAAGAAGACTATGTGCCTTGATTTTACATTTTTTAAAAAATTATGCCCATTTGAATCTTGGTCAAATCCTAGGTTTGACCAAGATTTAAACAAGATTAAAACATGAAAATGAAAAATTAAGCCTTGATCCTTCTTATTCACTCCAAAATGAAGCTTTTGGGAGGGTTTTTGAAATATCCAGGTTTGAAACCCAAAACCACTTCTCTTCATGCATAGTTTAGGGTTAGGTGTAGATACATGAATTTTTGGTTTATAGTAAGCATTCAAGTTGATAAACAAGGTTTAGACATATTCAAACTAGAAAAATCATGTATATACCCCCTAAGGCTAAACTCTGTGATATATATGAAGTCAAGCATATAAGAGGAATGGTTTTGGGTTTCAAACATGGAAAATTCAAAAACCCTCCCAAAAGCTTCATTTTTTGAGTGAATAAGAAGGATCCAGGCTTACTTTTTCATTTTCATGTTACTGACTTGTTTAATTCTTGGTCAAACCTAGGATTTGACCAAGATTCAAATAGGCATAAAAATTCAATAAAGAATTCAAAAAATGAAAAACCAAAGCACATAATTAAGCTTCTTAAGTTATAGTAAGCATTCATGTTGATCAACGGAGTCTATACATATTTAAACATTAAAAATCATGTATATACCCCAACCCTAAACTCTGTCTAATGAAGTCAAGGGAAAGAAACAGTTTTTAGATTTAAAATTTTTTTTTGAATTTTACCTTGATTTTGATCTTGTTAAAATCTAGCAGGTTTGACCAATATTTAAACAAGTTTAAAACATGAAAATGAAAAGTAAGTGTGGATCCTTCTTATTCACTCCAAAATGAAGCTTTTGGGAGGTTTTTTTAAATTTTCCATGTTCGAAACCCAAAATGATATCTCTCCGTGCTTTACTTCATAAGACAAAGTTTAGGGGTAGGGGGTAGATACATGATTTTTCTGGTTTGAATATGTCTAGACCTTGTTTATCAACTTATATGCTTATTATGTGACATCAAAAGACTATGTGTTTAGTTTTTTTTTGAATTTGTTATGCCCATTTGAATCTTGGTCAAATCCTAGGTTTGACCAAGATTTAAACCAGTTTAAAACATGAAAATGAAAAGTAAGCCTGGATTCTTCTTAGTCACTCCAAAATGAAGCTTTTGGGAGGTTTTTTAAATTTCCATGTTTGAAACCCAAAACCACTCCTCTTAATGCTTGACTTCATAAGACAGAGTTTAGGGTT